>CM028383.1:38112038-38184611 GCA_013146195.2 Codonopsis lanceolata
AGTCGGACAATTGAGCTAACGAGCTCAACAAAGGTAGAGAAGCCGTATACAAAATAGAGTCGAGAAAGAAATGAATGCAGGCGGTAGGGAAAAGTCCCAAGCTTAAGGCTCGAAAACAAAGTCAAGAAATCAAAAGAGACAATATTCTCCGAAGAAAAACAAAACTTCGCGTGCATAACATTGCGAGGCAATGAACAAACCATCGGCACTCCGGGCGTTTCAACGAAGAACAAACGATAACAATTACACGGCTAAGGCATACCGGGGTTAACCAAACAATAGTGACTAAAATAGAGAAAAGCCCCAAGGCTACTGCGTGCAGGGAGACAAGCGAAATAGATATGAAAAACATGAACAAGGCACGACACAACACGTCGGCCCAAGAGCGAACTAATCTGAAACTCAAGTATCTGCAAATAGTAAAGTCTAAATAACTTTACAAGATATCGGTCTCACAAGAATAGCAAGATGCATGAACAAGAAGCAATGATAAAGGGTAAAACTCACAAACTCTGCTCGGGAAATCGACTACTAGAATCATGAACTACACGATCAAGTCTCGATCTATCGATCCAGCGCGATCTGCTCTGATCCGCGTCTACTGACGGCCTCAGCCACGACTCACGAAGCTATGACTAGAAAACAAATGCGGGATGAGTCATAATGACCCGATGCTGTTACCAGAACAATATAACATAATCGTAACATTTTCATAAGTAGAAATGGAATCGGGTTCTGACGACGAAGAACCATAAATCGAGTTATGCGTACGGAACCGTTCCTTTACCGGGCTACCAAGATGAACTAGGGTGAATTCCTGTTCACAAACAATCGGAGTAAGTCGGGGAGGCAAGTGACAAGAATAATCGTCTGAGTTAGGGACGTATGTCTTGACATGAAACATCCAGGTATCTTATAAAACAATTAAGTAAAGTATGCATATTTACATGTATACATGTATCAAGTCTCTTGTAGAATCATTAGGTGGAGATGTATAAACTCATCACAATTGTCAAGCAATCAAGGACAAGTATATATGAGCATATAGATCATATATTCAAGATGCACATTATTGCACATAGTTCACATAATGTGAGGATATAGAAATTGGGCAGCTACGTGGGCACAAAAGCAGACACCTTCATGGCGTGCATGAATCGATGGGTGTGATAATACATCGATCTTAGAGGATATTCTCGGGATAAACATGAAGTCAATCTCAATAGTCGCGTATTGGTTGGCGAGAGCTCTTCCCAATGTGGCAGCCGGTGGAGGGTGTGTGACATGATCAAAATGCAATTTGGACTCATCTGATGCAAGTAGTATTTACTCAGCAATCAATCGGTATGAAAGCGAGTCCGACAAGGCGTCCTCGTTCCAAGATTAGTATATAATCTCATCAATAAACAATCAAGATTGGCAGAGCTCGACAGGCGGGTCAATATCAAGTATGCATTTATTATGTCATAAAGATACAAGCATGACAATCAATCCATTTCAAGAGTGAACTCGATAGTTAGTATGCATTTATTATGTCATAAAGATACAAGCATGACAATCAATCCATTTCAGAGTCTAGAATTAGTTTTCTAGTTGAGCATGTATGCGTCGTAGGGATTAATCATTGAGGTATTGTTCAATAGCTCACTAATGTCGACTCGTTGAGTCATTTCTATAATTGCAACCAAGTAGAGTGGGAACACTATATGTGTTCCAAGACTCTTTCTATGTTCTCGCTTGAAGCATGACTAGGTTCTTGTTCCAATTAGGAACCTTAGTGCAAAGTCCTAAGTCAAGTATATACAGGGGAGCCTAAGTTGATCATTATCAAGTCAAGCTTAATTCAATTCCAATTCATAATTCCACTTAATAGTAGAATCCAAGTTCAATATAAATCATTAACTGCAGAACAGATCAAGCATGGGGGCAAGTACATTCAATATGCTTATAATTCATATTATAGATACATGTAGAAGAATCAATTCATGACAAGGTATGAAATCATGCTTTTATCCATAATATCAATTGTACATGGTATTCCGTATTTATATGTGAAACCAAGTTAGGTTGTAACTCAGCCCTCAATCCATCATACAGTTAGTCTAGGATCATAAGCCATTTACTTGTAGATAATAAAACCTTCCGAGAATAATATTTCATTCTATAACCCAAAGGTCTATAGTAGTCCAATACTTAGGTAAACACTAGAGTGACGATCATTCGTAAGGTCAACCGTACGGGTGAGCCTTAGATAACAACTTAGTCATCCTAGCAACTTATACAAGTAGACTACATGTGCAGTGTACTAAGGAAAGTCCCAATTCAAATCATATCATAGAATGGTCCTCAATTTCGTTATATTGATTTTTCCCAAATTATTCACAAGGCGACTTTAGAGAGTCGTCATTCAACAACAACCATCATGATTCCTTAGGTTTCATACAAGCATAGATCACTTCCTTACAAGTTTTGGGACTTCATTGAAGTCCAACAAGTACCAACAGTTCTAATTCATAATCAAAACAATCCAAAGGTCTTTCATTCAAGTCATGCATTTGTGACCCACACAAACCCAATCAAAGACTAGCGATAATCTTGTACTTAAAATCACTAAAGGTCCTATTAGAGTCTAAGCCACAAATCAATCTTAACACCAATTCGGTCTCACCCAGCCAAACCTCAAGATTTCATGATTTAGATTCAACGATTACAAGTAGTCATAGGGGTTTATCCTAAGACTTGAATAGCAACTTTATAATTCAATGATTCCATTTGAGTCAAATTTCAAAGTCTCAACTCTAGGTCGAGGCATAATTTCGGATTTCCAATTTATCAGGGTTTAAACCCAACCACAATCAATCTTAAACCATAACTATTCCAATATACCCAGTCATAATCATTTGGGTTCAAACCCTAACTTCCATAGATTGATATCCATCAATAACATCTCATTTTGACATGTATTACCACGACAAATCACAAGGAACAAGTCTCTAGCAACCTAACATCAACATTGAGTTTGAGAGAGAAACTAGGGTTTCGATAGCATTGTACTTTATCGAGCCACAAACGACTAGGAAGAGGGAAACAAACCCAAGGAAATGATCTACTCGTCAAGGGCTTCGCGGCGATGGTCTCGGCTCGTCAAGCGGATGGCCAGGAACTCAGGAATCGCCGGAACACGTAGTCGCAGCTCGATCTCCCGCTCTCTCCTTCCGTTCACGGCTGAAGGCGATCACTAATGAAGAGAGGAGAGGAGTCTTTGGGGTTATAAGGGTGATTAAGGACTAATATACCCTCAAATAAGTGAAAGGGAAAGGGTTAAGTAAGGATAGAATAGGAGTTTCACGCCCGGACATCAAACCGGCACAAAGGCGATGTCGGGGCTGATTGTTGTGCGGACCGAACTTTTCATCACTTGTTCGGTTGCTATGGCGAACACTCCCCAGGAGTTCGGTTTGGCTGGCCAAACATCTCCCAGGATGTTCGTTTGTCGCGTTGGAACGATGGTTTAAGTCTAAAATGAAGCCGAATGGGTCTAGGACTGAAAGTGATGCACCAGTTGGGTGAATGCAACTCCAACAAGCATAAAACTTGTGTACCAAGGCCTTATGAGACTCAAATAACCCTCAAGACAATTGGAGGAATGACTAAGAGTACAATCGAGGTCTCACGAAAGAACTTCTGTGAGAAAACTCTAAGGAGTCAAGTAACGAATAACGTCGGTATGCGACTTGTAACATTAACTAGTTAAGGTCTATGGAACATATGGAACTAAGGTATTGGCCTCTAGATAGCCTACCTAAACCAATCAAGGTTCTTTTCCTCAATCCAAGTAAGCAAGGTCACGATTAAACGACACGCAAGGCAAGAAGGTCAATTACACGAAGGTTCGGGGTCTTACAGATCAAATCTATTTAGATCTCTACACTGTTAGATCAAATATACTTTTTTTAAGTAATGACACGGACTTTCCAAATCATCACCAACTTAATCATCTAACGACTCTAATGCTAAAGCTTGGGATAATATTACAAGCTCTAGCTCGTAATATCATTTGCCTTGTCAAAATACCATGTTCATTGTTTGTGAGTAGGTCAAGTGGTCCAAATTTCTAAGCAGGTCTCATTTAATTATATTTTTATATAAACTGATTCAATATTAAATTGATAACTTGGGTCATGCTAAAAAATGGGTACCGAAATTAGTAGGAAATATCTAAGAGTATGAATGTAATAAATGTTAAAACAACCTTCCTTATTACAACATTTGACTTTGTTAGAGGAAAGATACTTAATACTATTGGAATGTCTCCTTAAATATAGAGATCCAAGACATATATATATATATATATATATATATATATATATATATATATATATATATATATATATATATATATATATATATATATATATGCACTTAAAAAGTGCCAAGGAATTTCAATACTTGTCTTCTGGTATCCTTTTTCTGCAACGGAAAGAAAATGGAGCAGATTTGACCCAAAAATCATGGACAAAACACCAATTTATACTAGAACCCGTTCTTTCCTTCCTCTTTTGATCCCAAACGAAATCTTACGAGTAGAAGATGTCTTCTGGGTGAGAGGTCTTCTCCCCAAAGATGCATGGATTCTCTCCCCAGCCAGAGAATGGTGTATCCGACACGCTCCAGATACGGATTCACTTCCGATTTGCCAAATTCGCTTGTGGATACGCACATGGGGCCTTTTGACAATTCTCCAAAGTTTGGATACGCGAATGGGATCCGGCGTATCTGGGACCTCCTTATATTGGGACTCGAATATACCGGATCCGGATACGTTTATTTAAATACAATGTCATTTTGTCTTGAAAAAGGGGGGAATAAATTGAATTTTTAACCTAAAGGAACCTGACTATTCGACTAATGACTAGAGAGAAAGACTCCAGAGAGAGCGTGAGACCAGAGAGACGCAGCAAAGCCTAACGAACCTCGGCCTCGAACTCATTTGAGTCAGACCTTCCAAGTGAGCCCTCTCTTCCTTGCTTCGCCACTTCTTCAGTACTTCGTCATCAAGCCCTAGCACCTCCGCCACTTCTTCAGTGCTTCGGAGTCGAGGTAAGTGAACAAACAATTTCAATTTTTCATTTTCAAACCCTAGTTTGTTGAAAATCGACGAAGCCCTGAGCCTTCTTCTTCTAACTTCCCTATTTCTATGCGAGTATGTGACTGTGTCTGTGACTCTGTGAGTCTGCCTTTCATCTATATATATAATATATCCATGTAGTCTTGTGCAGTTATGTTGTAGCCTGTATCTATCAATATCAATATATCATCTATATGTAATTATATCTATTTATTTAACTATTTCTGTTTGATTTTAGAAATTTTTGTTGTGTGATTGACTGATTTATATTCTAATTGAATGTTTGAAATATTTACGTTATTTTTTAATTTGTTTTTCAGTTTTGATTATTTTAAATATGACATCTTCCGGTAGCATTGCTTCTTCGTCCATTTGAAAAATTGGAATTGATGAGGAACAAAACACCTTATGGAAGTATGAATTAATCATAGAAAAAGAGGCAAGTATTGGTGGCATAAGAAAATGGCTATGTAATTATTTAATAAGAATTTTGTGGGTTGTTATACCTGAGTTAAAGCTCATCTGCTAAAGATTAGTGGAAAAGGAATTAGGGCCTTTAGAAATGTGACCGTAGAACATTTGATAGAGATGAAGAAGGTTGATGAAGAAGCGGAAAAGAAATTAGAATTACAAAAATCTAAGACAATTCCACTCCATGGTTCCACTTCTCTTCCCCCTATTGGAATTCCCTAACCCCAAAGATTCTCGTTCTCCCAGTTCACATCCAAAAAAAGAAAAGGCGACTTTGCTATTCAGATAGCTTTTGACATGCAAAACAGGAATCAGTTGGATGTCGAAATTGTTTGGATGTTTTATACTTTGGGTTTACCTTTTAGCTTGGCTAGAAATCCATATTTTGTGCATGCTTTATAATTTGCAGCTAATACTAATTTGGGTGGTTATGTTCCTCCTGTGTACAATAAGCTTAGGACAACACTTTTGCTGCAAGAGAAAGCACACGTGGAGAGATTGTTATAGCCAATAAAAAGAAAATGGGATAAGAAATGGGTGACTATTGTGCCAAATGGTTGGAGTGATCCTCAACGTAGGGCAATTATAAATTTCATGATTGTCTCAGAAAGTGGCCCTATGCTTATCAAATCGGTTGATTGTTCAGGTTTTGTTAAAGATAAACATTTTATAGCTGTAAGATTGGAAGAGGTGATTAATGAGGTTGGGGATAGTAAGGTTGTTTAAATAATCATGGATAATGCCGCTAGTTGCAAAGCAGCTGGAGAGATAATTAAAGGCAAGTTTCCAGGCATTTATTGGACTCCTTATGTTGTGCATACTCTTAATCTTGCATTAAAAAACATATGTGCAGTGAAGAATATTGATAGTAACCAAAAGGTGTACCTTGAATGTGGTTGGATTACTACAGTGCATGATGATGTATTGTGTATAAAAATTTTGTGATGAACCATCATATGCGATTGGTTATTTTTAATCGCTTTAGCACATTGAAGTTGTTTGCGGTAGCGGCTACTTGGTTTGCTTCTATTGTTGTGATGCTTAGATGGTTTAAACTCATCAGACGTTCTTTAGAAAATATGGTCCTTAGTGATGAGCGGAAAAACTATAAAGACGGTGATAGAAGAGCCGTAAAAACCATCCGTGAGTTTGTGTTGAATGATGGATGGTGGAAGAAGATATATTATATTATTGATTTTACTGGCCCCGTTTATGACATGCTTCGTGTTTGTGAGACTGGCAGATCTTGCATTCATCTAGTTTAGGAGATGTAGGATTCCATGATTGAGAAGGTGAAGAAGGTTATCTATGAGCAAGAGGGGTTGTTGGCAAATGAGGAATCTGCATTTTGTGATGCGGTCCATGACATTCTTGTGACAAGATGGACCAAAAGTAATACACCACTCCATTGTCTAGCACATTCATTTAATCCGAGGTAATCAGGCTCGGCCCTGAGCAGGTGCAACATGGGTCTTCGCACAGGGTCCAAAATTCTAGAGGGCCTAATTTTAAAGAAGTGTAGACCATGTTTTAAAAATATATTAGATATCATGTAACTTAAATGCATGATTGTCTTATTGTCTCAATGGAAATTGTTAGGTAATGTGAATATGTAGGTCATGAGTTCAAGTCTCTGCCAAGCCTTTTATTTTATTTCATTTTAGGTTCACTCTCTTCTTTACCAAGCTAATTTCCTGCCCATCCATCTCTCATAGTTTAATTATTACATTTCAAGCAAAAATCAAGTTTTTTTGTTGTTGCTATTTGACTCATTTTTATTGCTTATATTTCTTTAGTTCTTAACCTTATTAGTGATTGTGTTTTTTTAACTTGAAATTTTTATATAAACATGTTATCAAGAAAATATCTATTCGAAAGTCAAAAAAGTAAAAGATGCCAAGCTAATTTCCAGCTCATCCATCTCTCATAGTTTAATTATTACATTTCAAGCAAAAAACAAGTTTTTTTGTTGGTGCTATTTGACTCATTTTGATTGCTTATGTTTCTTTAGTTCTTAACCTTATTAGTGATTGTGTTTTTTTTTAACTTGAATTTTTATTACAAACATGTTATCAAGTCCGGAAGTCAAAAAAGTAAAAGATTGATGTGGTATATCATTTTTGTCATAAATTGTTTAAATCGATGCAAAATAGTAGTTTTCAATAAAATTTTAATGCTTATTTTTCTTATACATTTATAAGTATTGTACTTTTTCAATACTATGAACGATAAAAAGTCAAAAAAAAACATTCGTCTAAAAATTGTATTGTCTCTGCCAAGCCTTCTATTTTATTTCATTTTAGGCCCACTCTCTTCTTTGCCAAGCTAATTTCCTGCACATCCATCTCTCATAGTTTAATTATTACATTTCAAGCAAAAATCAAGTGTTTTGGTTGTTGCTATTTGACTCATTTTTATTGCTTATGTTTCTTTAGTTCTTAACTTTATTAGTGATTGTGTTTTTTTAAACTTGAGTTTTTAGTACAAACATGTTATCAAGAAAATATCTATCCGGAAGTCAAAAAAGAAAAAAAGATTGATGGGGTATATCATTTTTGTCATAAATTGTTTAAATCGATGCAAAATAGTAGTTTTCAATAAAATTTTAATGCTTATTTTTCTTTTACATTTATAGGTATTGTACATTTTCAATACTATGAATGATAAAAAGTTAAAAAAAAAATATTCGTCTAAAAATTGTATTTTTATATATTTTTAGGGGGCCTTTTCTTTTCTTTTCGCCCTGGGCCCCTAAAAGTTCAGGACCGGCCCTGGAGGTAATTATAACTTATTAACTAATTTTTCATCAATGAATGTGTCGCCCTTTATACATTATGGATATGATAAGAAAATCATGTTTAATGTAGGTACTATAGTAAGAAATAGCTTAAAGGAGGACAAGAAAGAGTTGATTCGAATGAGGATTCGAAAGTTTCCTCTGAAAGAATCAAGTGTTTTAAAATGATGTTTGGAAGTGAAGATCTTAAAGCTGCTACTTGTGCTTATGCTATATTTGCCATGAGTGAAGGTATTTTTAATAATAGTACTGTCATTGAGGTGATGGATGATATGGAGCCACGGTTATGGTGGGCAGCTTATGGGCAGGGATCACCTATTCAAACATTGGCTATGAAATTGCTTGGACAACCATCCTCCTCCGCTTGTTGTGAACAAAATTGGAGTACATATTCCTTTATTCACTCACTTAGAAGGAACAAGTTAGCTCCAAAACGTGCTGAGCATTTGGTCTTTGTGCATAACAATCTCCGTCTTTTGTCACGTAACAATCCAGAACAACAAAGTAAGAAGACGAAGATGTGAGATCTTTGTGGAGATGAGTTCGGAAGCATGGAGAATGTTGGATTCCTTGAGATGACGAATCTCTCATTAGATGAACCGGAGTTGGAATCGTTTATTTGTGAAGAAGCCGATGATAATGTTGAAGAATAGTTTTTGTGTTTATGCCTTTATGTCAATTGTCAAACATATATTTATATTTTGGTGCTTCTGTTGAATATTTGTATTTTGGGGCTTATGTTGACTATTTACATTTTGGTCTTTATAGTTTGAATATTTACACTTTGATCTTTATAGTTTGAATATTTACACTTTACGCCCACGTATCTGTATTTGAGATTTTTCAAAAAATCTCGTATCCCCGTATCTCATATCCACGAATCCAAATCCATATATCCGTATATGTGCAACATTGCTTCTCCCCACACCATTTTTCTCAGCGCCTCTTATTCACCAATATGGTGAAGAAAACTTCACAAGGTCGAAAGAAGATCGAGATCAATAAAATAGAGCAAGTGAACAACTCTCAAGTCACTTTCTCCAAACGTTGTGTCGGCCTTTTCAAAAAGGCGAGCGAGATTTGTGTTTTGACCGGCGCACAACTTGCATCATTTTCCACTCTCCCTGTGGCCGAGCGCTTGCATTTGGCCACCCGAGTACGAACCAAGTTGTTGAGAGGTACATAAACTATGGAACCACCAATATCCTAAACCCTCCACCTATGAACGAGTTCCACAAAAACTATTCGGAAATTGATTAGCCTATGCAACTTTACTTGTTTAGCATTAATTAATGGTGGTTTATTAAATCTAGGACTATTTATGTCTATAAATTATTTTTTACTTATGAAAAATTGTTTATTAGGTATACGACTCTTTTTGTTCATCTATTATTTTTTTAAGAAACAACATTCACTTTTATAGGTAGAAAGAAGAAAGATATGAATAAAATTGAAAGATGGGTATATTTGAAAAATAAAATATAAAAAATAAATTATAGCTAAAAAGTAACTTTTTAAATAAAAACATGCTAAAATATATAGACCAGTCGACTATTTGCTTAGAATGGATGGAGCAGCAAACAACCTTTTGATATTTGTTCCAAAGGCCCATGAAATCCTACAAGGGTATTTTGTAAAAAAGACTTGTGTTGTATTAAGCATTCTATGTGTGTTGTATTAAGTATTGAAATGAAATACTATAAGTCCCCCGTCTTCGTCTCACTATGGCCGTGACTAACTTTTGTGATACAATTTTCGGTTTACATGCAAAATACTCCCTCCATTCCAAGCAAAGAGTCCCCGTTTGATAATCGAAAATGACACTTTGAGTAGTTCATTAATAGTGTTCTAAAACTCCCCGCCTAGCTCCGCCTAGGCGCTAGGCCCCTTTCTACCGCCGAGACTTTCTTAGTCGCCGCCTAATCGATCAAGTCGGCGCTTACGCCAAACCTGGGCGACCATAATTTATTTTTGTAGCTTTGATTTTGTGGCATGCGGTGACCGGAGAAGGAAGAGGGGGCGAACTGAAGAAGGAAGGGGGACTAGTAATGGTGAGGCAGAGATGGAGGTAATGGGGGGGTGAACTAGAGTAATATCTTTTTTGTTTTTAGTTCTAAACTTGGCTGGTTTATTGTTTTGGGGTTGTTGAGAATTTGGATTAATGATAGGTTTGTATATTTTTGTTCATTTTACAAATATAGACAAGTGTTTGATAAAATAACAAACATAAAAAAAATTAAAATTTGTAGTCAATGTGTTTGATCTTTGATATAAATTATCAAAAAAATGGTAATTATGTCTTAATTCTAGGCCCCGATTACGCTCCGACTAGTCCCCTAGGCGCTAGGCGCTAGTGTTCCGCCTAGCAGCCGCCTAACGATTTTTAGAACCTTGTTCATTAATAATAAAATAACATTTTTATGCCTTAATTTTAGAAATTAGACTCTTTAAGTGAATCTAAAAATAGAATAGTAGAAACTTTTTGACCTGAACGGATAGAGTGCCAAATATTCTTTACTCTTTGAAAAGCACAAACCAGTAGCAGTTGCAAAACTTGGTCAGAAAGTATAAAAGAGGCAAACCCCAACGAGGTAAAACCGATCGATCAGGGCAATGAGAAAACATACCAACAGACATTGGTCAGTTGCTCATGGCCAACAATAGGTAAAGCTACTTCAAAATCACACCAGGAATTACAAATCTCGAAGACGAGTTCAAAACAAATGCTGTGCTCTCGCAACTACCAGGAACAATGGCTATTTTCTGTCATGCAGAAAGAACTCTAGCAGTTCCCTCCACATCTAAACACCTGTTGATACAAAATTTGAAATAACCCCAAAAAACTCGCAAAGTCAAAATAATAGAGGCGACAACACTATGATTAGCATAAGAAATGGCTTCATCCTTATTCTTGATTCTTGAGTCGTGTCCCAGAGGTGTGAGCAGATTCATTCTGTTGCGCTTGTAACATTAATTCTTCAATCCGCTGCTTTTCTTTACTCAAAGACTTGGCCTCGAGGGACCTCACCAGCAACCTATACAAAGAATCCCAAGGTACAAACCCCTTCAAAACTGCTTCCTCAAAAAACAAGCAAGCATGTTCAGGTTTCCCGCTCTTACATAACCTGGAAACTAAAACAGAGTAAGTACTTATGTCCGCACTTACATCATTTTTCAACATATGTTTCAATAGAAAATAAATCAGCTTCATTCTTTTCAATTTGCAACACAGTTTTAACAATGAGGTATATGTATTAAGATCAGGCTTGACATGATTCTGTTCCATTTGTCGTAACAGATAGAAAGCCTCCTCTTCCTTCAACTGCCGGCAAGCACTAGCAATCAAAATATTGTATACACTTCTGTCATAACTAATTCCCTGCCTTGGCATATCATCAAACACTTCATGAGCATCTTTTAACCGACCAGATTTATTTAAAATGTAAATTAAAGAAGTGCAGAATGCCCTATCAGGAGCACAACCATTCTCTTTCATCGTTTGGTAAACCTTCAAAGCATTATCTGTTTCCTTTGCCTTTCCTAAAGCATGCATTACAATAGTATAAGTCACAATATTTGGAAGGCACCCCTTTTCTCGCATTTCCTCAAGAATCTCATCGACTTTGCGGAAATGTTTCTCATGGCAATAGTACTCAATGAGAGAAGTATAAGAAACCACGTCAGGGAAAAAACCATGTTTTTTCATCTCGTCCATGATATCTCGAGCTTTTTCAAAATCCCTAGCTTTGGACAAACCATGTATCAGGATATTAAAAGTGTGCAAATTGGGAGGTATCTGACTGCCCAATTCCAAATATATATCTCGAGCATGCTCCACACTCCCCTCCTTTACTAATGCATCCATTATCGTATTCAAAGCTACAACATCCTTTTTAATTCCAAATTTCTCTACACCTCGAAATGCATCTATGGCTTCATCATACCTACCAGCCTTTGCAAGCCTTCTCATGACCAGAGTCATCGTGGCCAACGTAACATACCCTTTTCCCAGTTGATCCATTTCTTCCACAACATCCCACATAAGATCAAACTTCCTTGTCTTCCCCAAACATTCAACCATCAAATTATACACATTGGGCGAAAACTTCGAACCACCCATTTTCAATTTCCCCCAACTGAACAAACCACAGGCTATTACCCACTCAAAACTAAATTTTTTTAACAATTGAGCAACCAAACTTTCAGACACACAAACATCACAACCGCTCAATGCTTGTACCACGGATTCAGGTGATTCAAATGGTTTCCTAACAATTTTGCTAATCTTATCAACATCACTCTCCACCTTATCGCTAACTACCAGTTTAACATCACCATTTTTACCATAATTCTCGACCCAATAAGACATTGAAGGAAGCACAAAATCATCATCGGGGTATTTAATAACTGACACTTTAGTTTGGGAAAACCTAACCCAGTCTGGAAGCTGAGGGGACTCGGCCATGGTTGGTGGGTCATGAAGATTTTCTGTTACAGGCATCGTTGGTGGGCCATCAAGCTTATCGGATACGGGTATGGTGATGGTGCAGAATGAATTGCTCAGGAAAGCATACAATTCATTTCGGGACCTTAAGCACAAATTGAAGTTGAAATTTCTTGATTTGGACAGCATTTTTGCTAACACGGATAAAGGTAAAGAATGAAAATTTGATACAAAGATTCTTCAAGAAAGGGATCGATTTATCAATACATAATTATAAGTATTGAGAAGGGGAAGAACCGCACCTGCTTACAATTTTGCCCTAACCGCGTTTCGGCTGGTTGAGGGTTTAGGTTTTTCGCGGGGGTTTTGGCAAGTGAAGTGGGTTGACCGGGTCCAACCCAACTCATCTTGACCCACCACAAGTGGCTTTCATCAAATATGGTGGTGAGTCTGGTGACCACAAAAAACTTGACTAGGGCACCTGAACCATTGAAGGACTAAGGGTAAAAGGTTGAAGATTTTAAAAGGTTTATCTTTATCAACCGCTTGATATTGCTTACTGTCTTACTGACATTCCATTCCATTTTTTTATTTTTCTTTTTTTAAAAATGTTTAAATGTAGCCGTTAAGCACACTGAACACATTCATGTAGCAATTAAATATATTCCCTCATAGTCAAGTTTGACTCTGCCTCTGGATAAAAAAAAAGATAAGTCAATCTATTATAAATAAAAAGATGCTTATAATTTTCAAAGATATTCATGTGAGAGTGAGATTCATCAATTAAAGTAGAATCAAATCAAAGGTAAAACAGTAACATAACTTCCAAAAAAAGAGCATAAGAAGGAAATATATAAGCAGTATGTTTGCCACTGTAATTGGCAACAATGGAAAAATTGGTTATCCATCCCGCACATAATCTAAGCATTTCCAAATTCAAAGTTTCTATTTTCTGTATCAATAGAGCAAAATGGGTAAACATTTCCCAGATCTGTTGGACTAGCTTGCCATGTTCTATGGATTCTCAATCTTAGTTGGAAGCTGTTTCTTGTACATCTTTAAAGTTATAATCTTTTCCTCCATTACCACCAAAACCTCGTAAAATGCAGTCTTCAGCTCGCCGAGCACAACGACAAATTGTTTGTTGAGATTAGTGGAAATCATCGAAGTTATCGGTAGTTAGGTTGACTTGGAGTAATGTTTCCTTAATTGATGGAACAAAATAGTCTTCTGTTTGGAATGTATTTTAAGTCAAATAAATGAAGCATTAAGGAACTGGCAGTAAGGAGAACATATGGAAAACGTGGAGATTTTTCACTATATCATCAAAAATTACACTTTACAGTAATAAGTAAGATATCTATTACAAAGTTAAACTACATTTTCGAGCACCAATAATCATTACAAGAGCACACCCCTCGATGAAAAAAATGAAATCGGTTATTATCTACCGATAAGCCCAAAAGCCATGGCTAGTTTCTCACTATGTTGACTAAGCAAGTACTCTTTCTCCAACTCATCAACATCTAACAAAACATTACTTGTATCAGGAACATGACCCACATCTTTTAGTCTACAGTTGATCATCTAACATAGGGGAGATCAAGGTTTTTCCAGGATGTGGTTCATCACCTGAAATAAACTCATGAATCATTCCATTGACCTCAATGGAACTTGATCCGGGAATTTTCCGGACTCCTTTTTCGTTCATGCTTAATCTCACTTTTGCAACGTCGTTCCAATTGCCAATCGAAGCATATATGTTAGACAGAATCACATAAATACCAGTTCTCTCATTAGCTGATTCACCCATCATCTCAGTTGCATATGTTGCCAATTTACAATTTTTGTGTTTTCTGCAAGCAGCAAATAAAGCTCCCCAAATGGCATCATTAGACTCCATCGACATGCTCTTTATGAGATCAAAAGCTTCACTCAAATACCCACCTTGACCAAGTAGATCGACCACACACCCATAATGCACAATTTGAGGGGAAATCCCATGGTTTTTCTCCATTTCTTTAAAAATATCCTTGCCTTGTTATACAAATCCCCCATGACTGCATGTCGTTAGTACTCCCACAAATACAACTTCATCAGGCTTAATTGCTTGTCTCAGCATCTCATAGAAAAGCTCAACTGCTCGTTTCCCATTTCCTTCCATCATCATCACTCCGATAGCTACTGTCCAGGCATAAACATCCCTCTCTTTTATCTTCTCAAACACTTCCATAGCACTTTGAGAATCCCCACACTTAGCAAACATGTCAACAAGAGATGTACTTAGCTTCATATCACAAACAATTTTGTTACTTTTAATTTAACTATAAGTCCACCTTGCAAGATCAATTACTCCTAAATACCTGCAGGCAGATGCGATGCTCACCATCGTTACCATGCCTGCTTTTATTCCCCCACTCTGCATGACTCGAAAAAGTTCAATTGCGTCCTCAAATAAGCTTTCTTGTAGTAAAGCATCTATTATAGTGTTCCAAGATATAAGATCTCTTTCCGGCATCTCGTCAAATATTTCCCTAGTTGACTTTACATCATCATTTCTTGCTAAACCTGCAATTAATGTGTTCTATGAGACAATACTCTTGTTCAACATCTTATCAAAAACTTTGACGTAAAATTTGTTTGCCATGCTTCATATACATGTCAATAAGGGCATTGCTGACACTTTCCCAAGCCTCTAACCCATTCCTTAAAGCATAACAATCGCACTGCTTCCCCAAAAGCAAATTACCCATATCTGCAGACGCAGAGATGGCAGACAATACAATAATCTTATCAGGCCGTAGCCCCTGTCTCAGCATTTCACTCAACATATGAAGTGATTCCTCTACCATCCCTTGTTGAACATGATTAGATAAAATAGTATTATAAAGTACCACATTCCTATCACCACATTCATCAAACAACCGCTTCGCCTTATCATTGGCTCTGCATTTCATATACATATCAACAACCGCATTCACCAAAACCACGTTCTCCTTAGCCCCCCAGCAATCCAATATACCCACACACACGCTCGCCCAAACCCAAGTCACCCAACTTTGCACAACCCGAAACCACACAAACCATAGTAGCCGAATTGGGAATAATACCCATCTCCACCATATCAAAAAACAAATATACAGCCACCTCTGACCGCTCTCTCCGAGTATACCCACAAATTAAACTAGTCCATGACATAACATTTCTCTCATGCATTTTGTCAAACACCATCTGTCCTTTATCCAACTCCCCACATTCATAATAGAAATGTATCAAAGAGCTTTGAATAAACACATCTTCTAAACACAATTTCACAATTGAACCATGGATCTATGCTCCTTCTAAGAAAGCTACACCCTTTGTGCAAGCGCTAAGAACAAACGGAAATGTGAGTCAGGACTAATGCCTTTATTCACTAGTTGAACATAAAGCATAATTGCCTCATCACAAAGTCCAGCAAAAGCATACCCTCTAATCAAATAATTCAAATCGTAAATCGTGTTGGGATTTTTTTCATCGGTTATGAAGATGTTGAAAGCTTAACTTGGATATTCTAAGCTCTCGAGACTGGCGATTTCAGCGCAGGCTGAAACTAGCTTAGTTGGAGTAAGTGACTTTGTCTTGGTTAAATAAGCATGTAATTGTTTGATTTCGTCCATATTTTTGCATAGTTTAAGGGAGCTGGTATCTGGCGGGTGTTTGATAGTCGGAGGCCCACCGTCTGGGGTGGCATTGGTGGCGGAGAGGAGAGGAGGTGCGGGGAGATTGATGGTAGCCATTGGTGTTGACTGTTTTAACAGTGTTTTAACAGATAGGCGGCTATCAAGCTATCGACTTAACTTAAGCATGTTTCCAATTTCTTAATGAGCAGTCTCGTTATCTTAATTTGTACATTTTTTAAATAATTTTTGGATGTTTTATTTGAAGAGTCAATTTAAAAAAAAAATAAAGTATAAAAGTGTCATTCTATTACAAATGAATTATTAAAAGTGTCATTTTCTTAAAAAATGGAACTTTTGAATGACATTTTTATACTTTTAGTTTGAGCTAACTAAAGAATGCTTCACACATACACATACATACCATATTTCCCACAACAATCCAGAGATGCCGGTAAAGATCACCGCTTTGAGTTTAAGTGATTATAATCTTAATTTCACTTCAGTTAGTGAAGTAAATTAGATTAACTGAAACATAAGAAAGGTCGTTGTCCCGACCAACCGTGTGTTAGAAGACTAAGTTGTGTGAAAGAGTAAGGTTCCGTCTTACAATAGATTAATCAGTACTCCGTCCAATATTAGACCTGATTGAAAAATTCTCCTAGCTCCTATCAGTTAATCATCCATACATTTTGGTTTCAGTTAATTATCCATACGTTTTGGTTTGGGTTACGCTATAGTACTTTGATTATTAACTTAAGTAAATTATTTTACTCATACATGATAGTTTTTGCTTTGAACAACACATGTGGGTAAGTACTACTCCAACGTTTTTGCTTTGAACATCACATGTTTGCAAGTACTACTCCAACTCGTGACAGATCATATTTAATAAAGGCAAAAACTTAGGTAAGACGGTCTTACAGATATATTTTGTAAGACAAATCATCTTTACACACCTCACCATATATTTGTAGGTTATATAAGATGTGAGAAAGTGGGACTCCGTCTTACAAAAGACGCTTTGAGACCTACTCTTTAATGAATCAAACTTGGAAAATCAAAATTCTAACTCAGTTTAGTTGGTATGTGCATGAGTATTGCAATAAACTCCATCACTATATGCCATGTATATAGCTCAACTGGTAATGAGACGGTTTTGCTTGAAACAACCATATTTCTATCTAGTGTTGTAGAATTACGAACGCCCGAAAGCTTATAAACCGTAGTCGGTAACCTTGTTTGCATCGATAAATAACAAATCGATACACACTATATTAAAACGTAGACAAGTATAGTATATTAGACAACCTTATGCCTCTGTTAAAAGCTTCTCTGTTACCATGGCAAGCAAATGGAAAAAATAACAAAGGTACAAATTTAACCGGGCTAATTAACATAATTCTCTTTTTCGGAGAAGAAACCTAAATTAGCCCCGGGATAGATGGGATGTTGTGAAGTAGTTGTGAGAAGAAAATCCTCAGGCGCCTTAAGCTCATTGCTTGGAATTGGATAGTGTCTTGGATATAGCTCTGATGGTGTTTGGGGTAGTCCTGTAGCAGCCTCCAACAAGAGAAGCTCCAACTTCCTGCCATTTTCCTACATACGAAACAAAATCTTCGTTTGCAACCCCTGTTGATGGCTACAAGAAAGCAACAACTTTCAATATCTTGCAAACGGTCAACCAAATCGTCAAACTATTTGCACATTGGAAAACAAAATATTTGAAATGCAAAAGGAACGGAACATGAGAACTCACCACCCACTCCTTTCGGTCCGCATGATAAGTCTCGCCACTATTGGGGTAGACCAGTATCGATTTGGTAGTTACCTGCAGGATTAGTTAGCCATTACAACAACAACTAAATTACAATGAATGTCAACTCGTGTTAAGAATCCATAGCCAAGGGGAGATCTTCAAAAATTAACTAGTAAGAAAATGTTTAAACTAGCATACCTGACGAATAGATTGAACCAGTCCATGAATAAATCTAGGAGGGGTGCAGTTTATTCCTACAGCAACTACTTGTTTACATGATTCGGCAATCGATGCACACTCCGACACAGAATCACCACTGACTACGTTGCTTCCGTCCTTTGAATTAAAAGAAAACCAGGCTGGAATACTTGTTTCTTCTTCTTCAAGAAGCTCGACATAAGCCTAGATTTGAACCAAAAACAAACAAGAAATATTACACTAGTGCTACTAGTTAATAAAAGGATGGTACACCAAAAGCATATCTGTGATGAATATACCTTAGCTTCCAGCTTATTTGGGATTGTCTCGAATGCAATTAGGTCAGCACCAGATTCAGCTAGAACCTGGATTCTTCTCCTATGAAAATTCTTTAATGTTTCCAAAGTGACTGTCCCACAATAATCACCACTGCCAAGGAAGAGGACAGAGGAAAATATTTCAATTATTTGTTAGATTTTATCAGAACTACTCTCCACGCATTCAGTTTCTCCGTTATAGAAACCATAATGAAGACTAGAGTCTTCTATGGTGGAAGCACTTATATAGCTCACCTATATTCGGAACCATCAGCAAGATAAGCACCTTAGCTTCCAACAGAAGCTGCAACCAAGACTGGACGTCTTTCCAACAAGTCTACATTTTCTAAGACGTCCAATGAACCTTTAGTGGCTCGGTCGTAGTATATCTCCCATGCCTCACATGCTATTTCAACACTTCTTTTCAGCAAAACTTTACCTTCCTCTCTAGATAAGCCTTTAGCCTCAAAAGCCTGAAGGGTAGCCTGTGCCATTCGAAAAAGCATCATCCAAAGGGGTTATTCAACAATTGATAGGGCAGACCTATATGTGGAAACAACACGGAGCTGCTCAATTACCTGATAAGACGAAGATATTATGATATTTGCACCAGCTTCTAGGTAATCTAGGTGTACCTATTATTATATCAAAAAAGTCATCCTCCAAAACAGGGGAAAAGAAAATGAAAACGAAAATTTTACCACAAACATGCTAATTAATATGTAAACTTGACCATTGATTGCATCTGTTAATGAACTGCACATAACCAGCTTGATATTTTTTTCATAAACCAAACTCGTGCAAGGATGAAGACGAGAATGAGATCAATATTTCTTCAACGCATATGGTTCCTAATGCACCTTAAAACCACCAAGTTATAGCAACACCTTGAATAGACTTGGCAACTAGAAACTTACTTCCTCCTCGTTACTAAAGCTTCGAAACATTCGCTCTTAGAACTCAGAAGTAGTAAAAATATATGCACGAGCTGAATAAACTACAACAATACCAAATGTCCTGATAATAATAAAGAAGATTCACCGGATCTCTCTCCAACTTAGACTTATACTCTTTCCTTCTTTATCTTGTTTATATTTAGATAATTATTCATTGGATCTCTCTCCAACTTAGACTTATACTCTTTCCTTCTTTATCTTGTTTATATTTAGATAATTATTCATTGTAATCATACACTTAGAATAGGACTCTTGTTCATGTATATATACCTCTTGTTATTATCAATAAGAATTGGTGACTTCTGCAAATATTTCTTCTTCTCATATGGTATCAGAGCAAGCGATCAAACCCTATTTCTTTTAGCATTGCATGCCTCATGGCCACCACCGACCTCACCTCGCTCCCAACCCCGCCGAACCAACCCGAAACCAACCTCGCCCATCCAAAGAACCAACCAACTCCCTCTCCCACCTTCAACCGACCAACTCCTCCTCGACATCCTACAAAGGCGCGCCAATGGTGCCGCCGTGATGGCCACTTTCTCCAATGCCACGCCTTTCGCCAAGCCTATCCTAATGCCCACCCCCACTCCTCCCAACCGCCTCCAACGGACGCCCACCCCAACCCCGCCAGCCAAGTGCTCACACCGCCACTAGTACCCACCATCCGACACCCTGGCTCTTCGATAGTGGAGCCACTCACCATGTCACCAATGATCTCAATAACCTGGCTCTTCACTCACCGTATGATGGCATTGACGAACTCCTTATTGGTGATGGGTCCGGCCTCCCTATCACTCACACGGGTTCCACCTCTCTTCTCACTCCCTCCTCTTCTTTTTCTCTTACGCATGTCCTTTCAGGCTCCTTCGTGTCTCGTAACATTACTGCTTTCTAGATTTTGTCTTGATAATAACTGCGCGTCATTTTTCACCGACCTCTTTTCTTGTGAAGGATCTTCGCAGAGCCACTCTTCTCCGAAGGCGCTCTAGTTCTGGGCATCTATGAATGGACTCTCCCCTCTCATTCTCATTCTGTCTCCACCTCCCTGCTTCGACGTGGCATCATCGCTTAGGCCATCCGTCTCTATTTTGCGCCATCTTAGCAGTAGTTTTAATTTACAAATTCCTAGTCATTCTAATTTTCATTGTAATTCATGTGCCTGCAATAAAAGCCATAAATTACCATTCTCTGAGAATTCTATTCAATCTAGTGGTCCTCTTGATGTCTTATACAGTGATGTGTGGTCGTCTCCTGTCACCTCTTATGATGGTTTTAAATATTATATCATATTTGTTGATCATTTTTCAAAATACATTTGGCTTTACCCGTTAAAACACAAGAATGATGCCATCTCCGTCTTCTCTGAATTCAAATCTCGGGTCGAAAAATTCTTCCACCGCTCCATCATCACCATCTTTAGTGATAATGGTGGCGAATATATTGGCTTCTCCTCTTCTCATTTCCCATGGCATCACTCATCTTACTTCTCCTCCCCACACACGAGCACAATGGGTACTGAACGGCGGCGCCATCGACACATTGTCGAAACTGGCCTCTCTCTTCTTACTCATTCTCATATGTCCCTCACCTACTGGCCTCTCACCTTTGTCACAGCTAGCTATCTTATCAATCGCATGCCCACCCCCACTCTCAACCTGCAATCTCCCCACCTTGTCCTACTCGGCCGACCCCCTAACTACCAAAAACTCCGCAGCTTTGGTTGTCTATGCTACCCGTGGCTTCGTCCCTACACCAAACACAAACTCGAACCTCGTTCATCTCCTTGTGTGTTTGTTGGTTACCTCCTCCCACCCAAAGCGCCTATTATTGCCTCGGGCTCAAATCCAACAAAATATATGTTTCTCGACATGTAAAATTTGTCGAGTCTGTTTTTCCTTTTTCGACTGCCATCTCCACTACCCCTCCATCTTCTCCACTCGCTGACTGGTGTTCCTCCTCTCTTCATGTCCTTCTTTCCCCTCCGGCCTCAAACTCCTCCCCAAACCCCCCCACTGCCCCATGCTCTTCCCTTGCCGCCCTACCACATAACCCTACCACCCCCACCTCGGCCGCCGCAGATACCCCACCCATTTCATCTTCCGTTCCCTTACCCTCACCATCTACCACCTCTACCGCCCTCCTCCCCCGCCCTATTACCGGGCTTCAAAATAACATTACCAAACCCATCAACAAGCTTAACCTTCATGTCTCACTTCCCCAATCCACTATCGAACCCACCACTGCCCTGCCCTCAAACTTCCGTGGCGTCTGCGGTATGCAACCGAGTTCGATGCTCTCACCCGTAATCATACATGGGATCTTGTACCACCGCACCATCTCACAACCTGGTCGGTTGCAAATGGATCTTTCGCACCAAATACAACCCTAATGGCTCCGTCGATCGCCACAAAGCTCGCCTGGTTGCGAAAGGGTTTCATCAACGCCTGTGCGGTGCCTAGACTATTACTCAAACCTTCATCCGGCTTGTCAAACCCGCCACCATTCAATCGTCTTATCTTTGGCTCTCACAAACAGCTGGCCACTTCGTCAGGTCGACATCAACAATGCTTTTCTTCAAGGCTCTCTTACTGACGATGTCTTTATGGCTCAACCGCCTGGGTTTGTCAGCTCCACTCACCCCACTCACGTCTGTAAGCTTCGACAGGCCATTTATGGCTTAAAACAGGCTCCTCGTGCGTGGTACACTGAACTCCGGACCTATCTTCTATCTGGTGGGTTTTCACAACGGTGTTTCGACTCTTCTCTGTTCACTCTACGACACTCTCAAGACTGCATTTTCCTGCTGGTGTATGTCGATGATATTGTTATCACAGGTTCTAACCTTTCTCTTGTTGATAACTTCATCTCCTCCTTTGCTTTACGGTTCTCACTCAAAGACCTTGGCTCTTTGTCCTACCTTCTTGGTGTTGAAGTCATCCCTCACGCTATGTCTTTTTCTCGAGTCAACAAAAGTACATCATTGATTTACTCACCCGCCTCCAACATGCTTGATGCTAACCTAGTTCCCACTCCCATGGTTCCGCACTATCCTCCCCGGTCCGGATCTCCAGATCCTCTGATACCGAGCCATTGTTGGCTCTCTCCAATACTGTCTCTTACTCGCTTTGATCTTTCCTTTGTGGTTAATCGACTCTCTCAATATCTTCATGCACCTACGATCTCCATTGGAAAGGTTTAAAACGGGTTCTTCGCTACTTGGTTGGCACTAAGTCTCTGCGGTCTCTTGCTTCACCGTGACTCTCCTCTCTCGCATGCCTTCACCGATGCCTTGATTGGGAGGTGACTCGATAACTACATCTTGACCACCGGCTATGTTGTGTACCTTGGTTGCAATCCCATCTCCTGGAGTTCTCGCAAACAACGCACACTCGCCCGTTCATCTACTGAGGCTGAGTTTCGCGCATTGGCTGCCACTGCAGCCGAGGTTCTTTGGCTACAAAACTTGCTCCGTGAACTTGCTGTCCACCCTTCGAGCCCGCCTGCTATCTATTGTGACAACTTGGGGGCGACCTATGTTGCTACAAACCCCAAGTTCCACTCCAAGATGAAGCACCTTGCTCTAGACTATCACTTTGTACGTGAACAAGTTCAAGCACGTGACGCTGCGTCTCTCACATCTCAGGTCGATCAATTGGCGGACCGACTAAAGCCCTCCCTCGTGCCCGTTTTCTTGAGTTAATGTCCAAGATTGGACTTTCTACACGGTCGTCCATCTTGCGGGGGCATGATAATAATAAAGAAGATTCACCGGATCTCTCTCCAACTTAGACTTATACTCTTTCCTTCTTTATCTTGTTTATATTTAGATAATTATTCATTGGATCTCTCTCCAACTTATACTTATACTCTTTCCTTCTTTATCTTGTTTATATTTAGATAATTATTCATTGTAATCATACACTTAGAATAGGACTCTTGTTCATGTATATATACCTCTTCTTCTCATATGTCCATCACATATCTGGTTGATCCCTTTTGAATTCTTAACAATTGAGGTCTTTCTGACAGGGACATAAGTGAATTTTCTCTTAAAAGTTAAAATACTTTAGACAGTATTTCATTTCATAACCCAAAATATGCATACTGCGCAATTCAGAATGATGTTTCAAGCATTTTGATTTCATTTGAAGCATCATTTAGAGCATCATATAACTGCAGCACACCAATCTATATGTGCAGTATGATCAAAATTTAGTGTTGGCATACCAAAGCACAATGTTAAATTATAGTACAATGTACAATATATATTATAAGGTAATATTTGTTCCACTATAATGTTATATCACCAAACCTTTCTGGCGGATGCTAACCATGGAGTGAGAGATGTACAGGGACCAATTAAGGACCGAAATTCCTAGAATAATGCATCTGGAGTATTATACCTACCTAATGTGTTTTATACCTCTGTCGAACTGCAGGGTGTAAGTGAGTTGCATCTGGATGGTTCAAACATGGCTCATTATTAGACATTTTTGAGTCATTCTCCAGTAAGTTAAGTTGATATCTTCTGAAGTTAAAACTCCAAGTAGTTTTTTTTTTTTTATCAGAGATAATCATAGGTAGGATGGTCAATTGGGTGGTTTGAGTCGGGTATATGTTAGGTTGGGACGAGTAACGGGTCGAAGCCCCCTGGAATCCGAATGTCAAATGGATAATGGGTTAAAACGGCTTGACCAGTCATATCCCGGATCCCCCAATGCGTACATTTATAGAGTAAAATTATCGGATCAATATGAGTAACGAATTCGACCCGTTTTTAACCTCACCTGACCGAATACGCGCGTTAATATTTTTGGGTCCAAGCGGGTTACCCGTTTCAAACAAAAAATGTTAACGGGTTGTGTCGGATGGGTTAATGGGTTCCATGTTGTAATTGTCAGACATAGTCAAAGGACATATGTGATGTAAATAATCGAGAATGATAGAAAAGCTCAAGAAATGAGACACTACATACGGATTGTAACTTTTCAAAATTCTCAAATAATTCGTAAAATCATGTGAATACCACACATGCTCTCGATCTCAAATAAGTTGGCTAAAAGAATTACACCTAATATATCTGTAGAAACTGATAAAGTTTAGGAATAATGAAATAACCTTTCCATTAATATGGTGAACATATTTATAGGGTTACAATACTTGCTACACAAGTTTAACCTAGATAGTCTAAATACAAGAGGGATTAGGAAACCTAAATACAAGTAAATTAGAAAAGTATAAACTAAAGATAATTATAATATATTACAAATATATTATATTCACTAATACTATAAATATATTATATTCTCTTATATGCTCCCGTAAGATGGATCAATGTTAGGAGAGACCAATCTTGAGAAGAAGATGCTAAGAGCGCGCTAATTGAAAATGAGAGGGTGATCGGCAGCGAGCTGGTGAGGGAGGGGTCAGCGAGCTAGATCTTCCGAGGAAGGCAAGTTGTTGAGAGAGGGGTTTTCGGCGAGCTGGTGAGAGCTTGGTTTTCCGAAGACATCGTTTGCTCGAGGAGCGAGCTGGTTAAGAGAGTGTCTTCGGTGAGTTGGTGAGAGCTCGGTTGGCTGAGGAGTCCTGAGTTGCTCAAGGAGCGAGTTAGTTGAAGTGTCTTCGACAAGCTGGTGAGAGCCTGGTTTGCCGAGGAGCGAGCTGGTAAACGAGAGGTCTTTGGCGGGCAGGTGAGTGCCTGGTTTGCCAAGGACAAGGTTTGCTCGAGGAGCGAGCTAGTGAACAAGGGGTCTTAGGCGAGCAGGTTAAAGCCGGGTTTGCCGAGGAGTCCACGAGTTGCTCGAGGAGCGAGCGGCGGTTGAGGAGGGAGTTGGTTCTTGGGAATCCTTGGGATGGAGTGGAGGAGTCGCCGGGTTTGCCGAGGAGTCCGGAGTTGCTCGAGAAGTGAGCTAGTTAGGGAGGGCCTCAGCGAGCTGGTTAAAGATGGGTGTGCCGAGGAAACCGTGAGTGGATCGAGGAGCGAGCGGGTTGAGGGAGGACGTCAGCGAGCTGGTTAGAGCTGGGTTTGCTGAGCTTGGGTTGCTGAGGATGCCGGAATTGCTCAAAGATCGAGCGGGTTGAGGGAGGTTGTATTGTTATAGAGGGACCTCGACAAGTTGTGGAGGGATCAGAGTTGGCGAGATGGGTTTGCCAAGGAATCTAGATTTTGCGCAAGGAGCAAGCTGGGTTAGGGATGGCGTCGGCGAGCTAATCACAATTGGGTTTGCCGCGGAGTCCTTGTGTTGCTCGAGGAGCGTGGAGAGGGTTTGGACAGGTGGTGTGAGAAGCAATGAGGTGCCGAGGTGTAGGAGGGGTGGCAGTTGTGGTGAGATGAAGGTTTAAGATTGCAGAAGTTTGGCTGAAGGTGGCTGAGGAAGGTCCTCAGTGAGCTCTTTAGAGCTTGGTTGGCCGAGGTGTCCTTTAGTTGCTCAAGAACGAACTTGGCGTTACCTGGGTGATGCATGGGTGTTGGATCTGAGATTGAGGTTTACTGTTCAAAGCTGGGTTAGCAGCGCCTTTGGTGGAAGGAAGATATATGGAGTAGAGGTGTAAGTGGTTCGGTTTGGTTTGGTTTATACCAAAACCACAAACCGAACCGCCTCCTAGTGGTTCAAAAAAGCTCAAACCGAACCGAACCGAGTAAGATTTGGAACCGAACCGAACCGAACCACTCGGTTTGGTTTGGTTTGGTTCAGTTTTATGGTTTATATAAATTTTTTTTAATGAAAGTAACCAACATTGAAAATAATAATAAAAATAAGATTTTAATGTGGAATTAACGTCAAAATTAGGAAATAAGCTACTAACAACAAATTATCATAAATAAAACAATACAAATTCTAAAATAAACACAAACAATGGAAAAAATAATAGTTCTCCAACAATCAAGATTTTGTTTGGTTTAGTATCCACCTCTCTATATATATATATATATAATGAATAAATCAAAGGTTCAAAATAGTTAATATATGTAATATAATATATATTTTATAATAAAAAAATAAAAATAAATAGCGTGGTTTGGTTCGGTTCGGTTTGGTTTGGTTCGATACCAAAAACCGTGAACCGAACCGAACCGCGTGGTTTCCCAATTTTTGAAATCGAACCGTCTTCAAACCGAACCAAACCGATGGTTTGGTTTGGTTTGTTCGTTTCGTGGTTCGGTGGTTCCGATTTACACCCCTAATATGGAGGTAGAAGGTTTGGTTGAGGGTGGCTGAGGAAGGTCCTCGGCGAGCTTGTTAGAGCTTGGTTGGGCGAGGTGTCCTTGTTGTTGCTCGGGGGAACTTGGTGTTACATGGGTGATGGGTGCCGGATCTGAACTTTGGGTTTGGTGGTCAGATCTGGGTTGGCAGCGGCTTTGGTGAGAGGAAGGTATAAGAAGGCGGAAGGTTGGTGGTTTAGGGTTAAGAGGTTGCCAAGGTAAGGGAGGGGCAGCGTTGGTAACGGCTTTGGTGGGCAGGTTTATAGAGGCAGAAGGTTGGTGGTAAGAGGTGCTAACGGAAAGGCGGATGAGGAAGGACCAAGGTGAGCTCGTCAAAGCTTGGTTGGCCAAGGTGTCCTTTAGTTGCTCAAAGGGTGGGGGGGGGGGGAACTGGCTTGGCTATGGAGTGTCTCGCCAGATCTGAATGTGGGGTTGGTATGGTGGTCAAATTTGGGTTGGCGATGGCTGTGATGGGAGGAAGTTTTAGGGTTGAGGAAGTCTTAGGTTTGCAGATCGAAGATGGTGGTTGTAGGTTTTAAGAGCGATGCTCTGATACCATGTAGAAACTGATACATTTTAGGAATAATGGCATAGCCTTTCCATTGATATGGTGAACATATTTATAGGGTTATAATACTTGTTACACAAGTTTAACCTAGATAATCTAAATACAAGAGAGATTGGGAAACCTAAATACAAGTAAATTAGGAAAGTATAAACTAAAGATAATTATAATATATTACAAATATATTATATTCACTAATACTATAAATATAATATATTATAAATATATTATATTCTCTTATAATATCTGGTAAAAAGGGAGGCAGTATTTGGCATCACTTAACAAAAAATCATCTTTTTTAAAAAGGAGTTCACAAATACATATTGTTAAAAATTAACATTAAATATTTTCTCACCTTATGTATATGTTTGGTATTTATTAACAAAAATTCATCAAGCTTGTCTAGCTGTTGTGCTTGCTCGAGGTACATCTTTCTCAAACCCTACCCGATGCTCTCTCTCTCTCTCTCTCTCCCCCATCCTTGAGTCATTAGAACAAGTCAGTGAGCCATGTGGATTGTTAAAAAAAAGAAGGTATTTTGGGGTTTTTTACTAAATAATCATGAAAGATATTTTAAAATAAGTAAGATCTTTTCATAATATTATTGGTTTGATGGTTTGAGTTGGCCTTTTGCATAGAAATCACGTATACTATCTTCGTCCCATAATAGATATTGTTGATGAGTTGTATGATAATTTTTTTTCTTTTTTCTTAATATTTTTCTTTAAATTGTTCTACTTTTTTTTTTTCAAATTTAAAACAACATTTCTTTAATTAAAGAGTTTAATAAGGATAATTTTGGCAAAATTCAAACATTTAAAAAAAATCTTATGACACCATTTATTTTAGGACAAATATTTATTACTCCCTCCGTCCCAAAATATATGATGTTTTGGAAGAGTTTTTTTTTTTGGTTCAAAAATAGACAATATTTTGTAATTTTCAAGAAACTTTTTACTTTTTTTTCCAATTCTACCCATATTTATTGATTTCGTAACTCGTGTTTGACTATTTGGACAAGAATATCAAAACACATTATTAATGTTTATGTAAGAGCAATTTAATCTTTACAATATGTTTCATTAGTCTATGTGAAAAATCTCAAAACGTCATATATTTTGGGACAACGCGAGTATAAAACATACTCCTTCCATTCCGAACAAAAAGTCTTATTTCAAAGTCAATTTTCTTTTAATAAAATAACATTTTTAGTAATCTATTAATAATAAAATAATATTTTATACCTTAATTTTTTTTTAAATAAATTTATTAAATAAAATATTTAAAATAAAATAATAGACTCCTTCACGTTAACTTAGACGGGGATGGATGTAGTTAGTAGGCGGTAACGTCCAAATAGCTAAACATCAGTTGCATGAGTTTCAGAGTTTACATCTGTCGCGTGACCAGATGCATGCCAGGGAAAAGCACATGAGGTGGGACGGATGGCTTTTGCCACGTCACTAGCTCGTGTTAACTTTGGCAATAACAGAGACACCCATTAACTTTGCTCATATTAAAAATTATCCCTGCTACTTTTTATATAGAAACAATATTAGTTTATCTGATCCAAAATTATTGTTCTTATATTTTATTTTCCATCTAGACTCCACTCCAAAATAATTATTTTTTCTGAAACTCTTTTTTTTAGGAAATATTTTAAACCATTTTACATAACTTTTTTTTTCATACTTTAATTATTAGTCATACGTATATGTATTTTTTTAAAAAAAATACACATCATACAACTATTGATAATCAATCAATTATTTTTTTAATACTATCTTTAACCGACTCATGTGTATTGGTAAGTTAAGTTTTAAAATATTAATATTCAATCTTACAAGTTACAAATTAAGATCCGTAAAACAGTCAAGATATTCTCACTGATCACAAAACGTGAGACTTACTCAATTCGTTAACGGTGGTACCAGAGTAAATTATAGTAGAAATTTAAAATTTTGATACTCTTTTGATCATCCTAACATTATTTTTGTACTCTCTTCATTTTTAAATTATCGTCCATCTTTTTTTTTCGTCCGTTTTTAAATAATTGTTCTCTTTCAAAACTTTTTCTTTTAGGAAAAACATTTTTACCACTTTACCCTTACTTTTTCTAACTACTATAATTAATTAATTATGGCCACATACTCAAGGGTTTTAAAAGAAACCACACATTTCATCAATATTTATAATATAATCAATTACTTTTTCTTAAACAGTGTGTCGGATCAAAATAAACAATATTTTAAAAACGGAGGGATTAATATATTAGTTCTAAATAATAATTTTAATAGTACTAAAATTATTAAATCTAACTTTTTAAAATGTTACTCTCATACAGACGTATGAAACAGGTGTTCTCTTATGGCTATGAAACACGTGACCAAGAAAAAGAAAGGGGGGAGAGAGTACCCGACGAACGAGATGAGGGGAGCTAAGGAGCTAATGAGACACTTGGCGAGATTAGCCCCGTGACGTTCCAGCTCCGTCGCTAGTCCTCCGTCTATCACCGCATACCCACCGCACTTCTCCACGAAATCTTTCATAAACTTACTTTGTTCCTCCTCTACTATTTTGAACCCCATCTCATCTCCACAAATTAAATACACTTTTATCGGGTGAACTGTTTGTTGTTGGTGGTGGACCGGTGGTGGTGGTGGTGGTAGTTCTTTAAGTAACCACAGTTGGCATTTCAAATGCTTACACGAAACTGATCATAACATTTACCCCCATTTTTATAGTGTGTTAGCAGTGGCGGATCCAGAGATAAATTTCAGCGGTGTCACAAATTAGTACTATTACAGAATTTTTTTGGAAGTGTCACAAATTAGTATTATTACATAATTTCCAGCAAATTCATCATAGACTTTAACCTCAAATAGTCAAATTCAAAAATCAAAAGCCCTAATTTCGGGTAAATAGAAACAATTCCAGCAAATTTATCAATTAAACTATCAAATCAGTTAATCAACTACAAAAAATGACAAAAAAATGTTTAATTCGTTTTCAAAGAACCCCACATTCAGTTTATCATTTAATCAAAATATTAAATATCAAGGCTTGAAACTCGAAAGTTGAAATCAGAATTCAGATTTGGAATTTTCTAATTAATATATTTTTGGACTTTGGAGTTTGGACTTTGGAGTAAGTTAGTAAGAAGACTAAGAAGTTGTTTAATGATTTTGTCAAAACCCCACAAGGCCACAAATGACAAATCCAGTTTGGCAGTTTCAATTCTCACACGAAGTCATGAACAAAACAAAAGTTACAGAACATAAGTACAGAAAGTAAATTACCTGGTGCAGTGGTGCTAGTCTGCGCTCCAACCGTTCTAGCTCCAAGCCTCAAATCCTGCTGGCTGCTGCCGTCGGTGGTCCTGTTGCTACACTCCTGGTCCTGCGGCCTGCGCAGCTGCGCTGCCCACGCCAGTCCTCTACTCGGCTACTCCTCTTTGACTCTTCCTCCACGGACCACGCCTCCACGCCTCCACCTCCACGCCTTCAGGTTCAGGCTTCAAGCTCTGCTTGTCTGCTTCCGTCCGTGTCGGTGTCGCAGACTCGCAAATCGCAATCTCCCATGTTTTCTTTTCGCCGCTTTGAAGTTTTGTCTGCGGACTGCGGTGTGTGCAAAGTAACCCCAAATTTGGGGGAAAAATGTTCAGCGGTGTCACTCTGTAAAACGACGCCGTTTTACAGAGTAAAAATTAAAAAAAATAAAATTGAGCGGTGCACTTGCCCCCGAAGTCAACAACGTGCATCCGCCACTGTGTGTTAGGCCGATCAGAAAGTTACAGGGGGACCCCTGATGTTTAAAATATGTTCCTTTCATCCATCTGTTTCTAGTTTCTTAAGTTAATGACTCCTCATTGGCGGCTCCAACCTAATTGAAGCAAGGCCTCCATAATTTTAGTTGTATAAAATTATATAGAATCAAAGGACTCCTGTAAGACCGTCTTATGGATTTTAATTCGTAAAATGGAGCATTACTCTCTTACAATCTAACTCACTAACACACGGTGAGTCGGGTAAAGAGGATCAAAGGTCTCCTGCAGTAAGACCGTCTTACGGATTTTAATTCATAAAACGGAACATCATTCTCTCACAACTTAACCCACCAACACACAGTGAGTCAGACAAAGATGATCTATCTCAAAAAAAATGGAGTTATGATATTACGAGCTAGAGCTTGTAGTAATATTACAAGCTTTAGTATTAGTGCCGTTAAATCAAATCTCCTAATATATTTACACCGTTAGATTAAATATATTCTTTTTTAAGTAATGATATGAACATTCCAAATCATCATCAACTTAATCATCTAACGGCTCAAACACTAAAACTCATAATTATATCACAAGCTCTAGCTCGTAATATCATTTGTCTAAAAAATATCTGCAAGACCGTCTTACCCAAGTGTTTGCCAATTATATAAAGAGATAATTAATGGATTGTATATATAGTAATTATATACTCCATTTTGACATAAAGTCAACTATTCTATTTTGGAATGATTTACATAAATAGTTCACTTTAAAAAATTAAGGCATTAAAATAATTTTTATTACCAATGACCTACTAAAAATGTCATTTTTTTTTAAAGTTCGATTTTCAAACGGATTTTGCCCGAAATAGAGGGAGTATCTTTTTAGTTAATCACATTCATTCTATATTATTAGGTCTTGAAAAAAAGGAAACTGGTCTCTTTATTTTATTAAGTTATAATCATGGCTTGTAAATTCGATTATATTGAAGCAAAAAGGCTAATTTTGGAAAAAAAAAAATTTGCCACTTGTGAAAATTGAGATTAATTTAGTTACTTCAATAATTATTGTGATAATTTTTTGATATAGGCTTATGGTTATGTCCTCGTGTTCGTTTCTCTAGACATTTCATTCTCACTTATTTTGTCGCCTATGAAAAATAGTACTCCAAGGAAATGAACTACTAGTATCATCAAGGGAGGGAATATTATGTAAAAGTGGAATATGGGACCCGATAAATTTATAAATACAATCTTACGAGTAATTTATGTAAGTTGGATGTCCTTGATCCGAATTAATGTGTTATGTGTTGAGTTGTAAGAGAGTGAGACTTCGTTTTATGAATTAAGATCCGTAAAATAATCTTATAGAAAAATCAACTAAACTAGATAAAAATTTAGAATATACATTTTTACTAATATTTTTTTGTAAGACGAGTTTTCCTAATGCGACCAGTATGTGTTAGTGCCTTAGTGGACTGCTTTGAGAGAGTGGCTGAGTGAAGCTCGAAGATAATTTACACCATAATCTCTTGGTCAAATAAGAACCTGGCCACATTCAAAGATGGACGTGTTAAAACAAACAAATTTGAAATTACGTCATGTTATCCTCAACTTTTTCAATTGGTTAGTTCTTCTTAGGTTTCGTTGTCTTTACGATTCAGTGCTTCAATTTTGTGGTTTTTGATTTTTCTCAATCTTTAGTCTCCATAATAAGATTTCTTTTATTTTATATTCATGCTTTTTTCAATTATTACAATAAAATAAATAAATCAAAAAGCTTTAAATCAAGTCACTGAATCACTAGTGAGTTGGCAATTGTTTGATTTTAGTGTTATATGTTTATCAAGTGAAACTTAATTGTCGAACGAGGTTTTTGTCGAACTGAAGTTGGCGAATACAAGTCAAACTCGAGTAGCATTGTTCGTTATTCGACCAATCGACCCTAATTGTGATTAGAAACAAATAGTTGAAGTAGGCTGTAGGCTTATTGTTGAAGAACATAAGGCCAAGGCTCATGGAAACACAAGGGAGCAAAGTGGAATACACTCTTAGTTTGTATTTTCTAGTTTTAATTGGATTGAGGGACCTATGTGTAAATATTCTTCTATTAAGGGGTGCGAGTGTTAGTTTGTATTTGAGGGTCGGTTAGTAAGTTATATATATACCTGCCTTCTCCCCCTCTTTGTAATCAGAAAATAGGGACCTGAAACGGATGAGCGTACTGAGTTGTGATATGTGATCTATTTTTATTGGTTATTGTTTGGTTTCATTCTTTGATTAATAATCTACCGTCCATATTTTATTTTCATGGACAATAATATTGGTATCCCATTGTCTTCAGGATCGGTACTGAACTTTTTGGGGCCCATGACAAAAAAGAAAAAAGATAACTTTAATAAATATGATAAATTGCACTTTGGTTCACTTAGAAAGATTTCCAACCTCTCTAGTCCCATGTTTTTTTAACCGCTAAAGTCCACATTAATAAAATTCTTCCTAAAATGTCCACCATCGTCTTCTTCCACGTTTTATCTATTTCTCGTCTGTAGAGAACATAGATAAGTTCTGGTACTCGATAGACTATGGTATGTTCAAATTCTTCATAGCCGACACAGAACAAGTCTGGAGAGAGGGAACTGAGCAATATAAATTCATTGAGCAATGCCTAGCAAATGTTGACAGACATAAGCAACCATGGCTCATTTTGCTTACACAGTGTTTGGGCACAAGGTCGATATAGCCAAGCTTGGGCACGTTCACAATTATGAATGAAAATGTCCAATTTACCCGGTATTCTCTCATAATTTCACAACATTTCTGAAAGTGATTCATCGATGTGGGCAACATGTTTGTTTGATACATATCTTCTTGGCACAGAATACTTGCAAAACGAGGAGAATAACTATTACAAGTGAAGCTTGAACAGGAAAATACATGTGGGGGGCAAGGGGTGCACGAGCAAGCCTTTTAGGGTTTACATCAACGATGTACCAACTGGATTCCCAATATAGAAATCCCGATGCAATTTTTTAAATTTACGATGCACCAATTGACCCTGTAGAGAAACCCCGATGCAAAATTTTGGATTTATGATGCATAATTTGGAATTTGAAAATCCATATACAAAATTTTGAATTTGCGTTGCACCAACTGAATCCATATACAAAAAATCCTAATGCACAATTTTGGATTTGCGATGCAATAATTAGATTCCTATGCATAAAATCCTGATGCACAATTTTGGATTTGTGATGCAAATTTTGCAATTTGTTAATCCCGATGCAAAAATTTGAATTGATAGGCATCGACTTGGAATTGCAATGCATCCCTGGTTTTTGTTTCTTTTTATTCGACCACCACTACTACAAACTGTTTCCAATCTTAACCTTTTACCTTTTTGTCACCTTTAAGATTCAAGACCCTTACCTTCAACCTCACGATACCTTTGCAGCTTTCATAAGGCAAGGAAGAAAATCATAGCGGTTATGTGGCAGTCCTTCGGCCAAGAGCTAATTGGAATAAACTTGATCTGACCTGCGCTTCTGATTTCTTCCACTTTGGTTGTTTCTTTCCAAATTCCTCTCTCAAATTCAATACTTCTAGAATCTTTATTAAGACTTTGATATTCTATATGGGGGATATTAACGTGCTTGGACTGTAGCATATTTCATGGTAAGGGGCAAATTGGTAAACAGTGGCAGGAGATCAAATTCATACGTAGATTTTACTTCGAGATCAACGAACAAAAGCAGACAGTGAAAAAGAAGGGTTGATGTTAAAGAATGCACAATTTTGTGCATCACAATGCATGAACAAAAGTTTTGTGCGTGCCTATGGTTTAAGAATATTCTCATCTTTTCCCCCCTACCCAAAAAGTGTCATTTACGGGTTGAAAAATTATATCGGTATTGTACAGGTTGGAAAAGTTAGAAAATGGGCCAAACATGTTATCACCTTTAAAAATATTATAATAAGATGTTTAGACAGATAATTTTAACTTCCAGATGGATATTTTTTTGGTAACATATTTGTACTACAAATCCAAGTTTTAAAAAAAACACAATTAACTAATGAAGTTAAGAATTTATTTTTTTGATAGGTACTAATGAAGTTAAAAATTAAACAAACATAAGCGATAAAAATTATAGTCAAATAGCAATTAAATTTGATTTTTGGTTACAATATAGATATTATATTCCCACTAATTGTTATAATTGCACATGTACTTAATTTAAGCAATTTTTTATTTTTGTTATGACCTAGATAAAAAGATTTGATAGTTAACTAACATAAAATTTTTGATAAGTAAATTTAACAGACCCAAAATTAATTAAAGTTTGGATAACTCTGACGTAAAACTATTTAAATATGATAATAGTGTGTACCTATTGAAACTAGGGGTGGAATTGGGAAGGGACCCGTCCTGATACCCTTCATCCTAATACCATCACGATAGAATTTGAGATTTCAATTTACTTCCTGATCCCGTTTCTGATAAGTATCGGGACCCGACGAATTGGGATTTCGATAGTTCTAGAGATACAAATCCCGTAATCCCAACTATAATATTTAACAATATCTTCTCACACTAAAATATTTTTAAAATGTCTCCATCATTATTAAGATTTCAGACTGTATATTTACAAGTATATTTGAATATTTACTTAATGGTGGATATTGATGAATATGTCATTATGAACAAAATGCACCCCTCACTCGTAGGAGAAGAGCCGCACTAAATGCAGAAACGCGATAGAAAAAAAAAAGCCACAATAATGCGAAAATAAATTTAACAAACACCATTAAGTAATTTTAGCAAACCCAAAATAGATATTATTTGAAAGATAGTCTCTTGGCTTGACAAATCATATCCACCAACAATCCTCCGAAGTTGTGAAATTTTCACTTGATTCACTTGAAAACTCAAAACTCAACAACAGTACACACTACACATTCACAATATTTAAAATAAATAAATAAATAAATTTAGTCAAGTATCCTCCGTCCTCCCATTTATAAGGGCTAGGCTGGTTGTTCCTTTTAAGTTTGTTCTTTTTCCTTGTTTTTTAAAAATATTTCGTAGAGTGTCATCCCTGTTTCCTTAAAAAAGTAATAGTCGGGACGGGTCGGGAATCCTGACGGGATTGATAATTATCCCGAATACCGTCCCAAAATTAGTCGAGACAGGTAAATCCCGACAAAGTCGGGATCGAGAATATGTCGGGTCGGGAAATGTCAGGACGGATCAGGAAAAACGATACTTTTGCCAGCCCTAATTGAAACCTAGGCCTTTGATAACGTAAGGTTAAACCTTCTCCATTAGACCACAAGAAAATTGCTAAAAATAAATTTGATTACATTACATATAATATATCTATGTAAAATTGATCCACACATTTTTATAAAATTAGGCCCCCTTGAATTTGGTGGCCTGTACGAAGGCCCATGTTGTACCTAATTTTAGGGTGAATTATGGCCGATTCCTTTCTCAAAATTTGTAACCTCTCCACTCTTTTTTTTAAAACTGTTAAAGCCTATTTCGAAATATTGTTTCAAAAATATCATCATTTTCTTCAACAGCTCGGACAAACACATTAGATTCAAAAATCACCATTATTGCACAACGAAACAGTGATCGACCTAGGTTGGATGAATTTTAATACGATACTTGAATGAATATGGGCTAGTAGGGGTGAGCTTGATCCAGTTTAGTCTAGTTTTTTGGAAAAAAAGAAAAAATCAGAATCAGACCAATAATCCGGTTCTCAAAAAATTTATAACCAGAACCAACCCAATATGTATGAGAACCAATACATTGGTCTGGTTCATAACCAATCGAAGATATACGCGAACCAGGACCGGACCAATATTACTATGGTTTTTACTTTTAACTGTTTAATACAAATACATAATAAATTTGGAAGGATTTAAACTTCAAAAAAGAAATTAAAAAACATTCGATAAAAGTACATGCAATAATTAAAAATATCGAAATCATACTCCTAACAAATCAACGGAAATTAAATAGCAAAATAGTACAAACTAAAAAGTAGAGCAGAGAACTGAAGTCACAATTGGAGTGTAAGGACTGGAGTGTTAGTCTAAACCTTTCCATCCCCAACCAAGCAATGTCTTGCCTGCAAAATAGATTAACAACAAAAGTAAGAAATAACAACAAATATATCTTCTTTGTAAGGGCTGTGTTGGATGATTTTTAGTAAGGACGAACGCAGAGGATGAAGAAGATGACTTACGATAGAGGAGATGAAGAAGAAGGTGGAGAAGATGCATTCGAACTCATTTTGCATTAATCAAATTTTATGCATCGCGATGCAACAATTCAAGCAGCCAATTGATTCCATTTAAATTGATAGATCGCGATACAAAAATTGATGCATAGTGATGCAAAATTGGATTATGTAATTAAAGTTTATTCCATTTAAATTGATGCATCGTGATGCAAAAAATGATACACCTCGATGCATTCCCGTAGTGCGCCTTAGGCTCATTAAGGGTATCGTCATCTTTTTTCCTCCAAAAGTATTTTTTTTCGGTTGAAAAAAAAAAGGGCACGAGAGGGGTTATAAACTTTGGTAAGTGAACCGTCCTGCAATTATCCCTTAATTTTACCTCTCTTATTGGGCCCATAAACTTTGGATTATCTAATTAAAATTTATTCCATTTATATTGATGCATTGTGATGCAAAAAAATGATGCATCGCGATGCATTTCCGTAGTGTGTCTCAGGCTCATTAAGGGTATCGTCATCTTTTTGCCTCCAAAAGTATTTTTTTCCGGTTGGAAAAAAAATGGACTTGAGAGGTTATAAAATTTGGCAAGTGAACCGACCCGCAATTGTTCCTTAATTTTACCTCTCTTATTGGGCTCATTAACTTTGGATCAAGGTTCTAAAAATCGTTAGGCGGCTGCTAGGCGGCATACTAGCGCCTAGCGCCTAGGGGACTAGTCGGGACGTAATCGGGACCTAGGCGGGGCCTAGAATTAATGCATAATTATCATTTTTTTGATATATTATATCAAAGATCAAACACATTGATTACAAATTTAATTTTTTTTATGTTTGTCATTTTATCAAACACTTGTCTATATTTGTAAAATGAACAAAAATATACAAACCGACATTTAATCCCAATTCTCAACAAATCCAAAGCAATAAATCAGGCAAGTTTAGAACTAAAAACAAAAAAAATATTACTCCACCTACCTCGCCCTACAACCTACGCCTAACATATCATCCCTAACCCCTTCTCATTCTAAATTATGAGTCTCGAGATAGCCCCCTTCTTCTTCATATTTTTTCTTCTTCTTTCTTCTATCTATCTGACAGATCGGCAACGTAGGCGCTGACTTGATCGATTAGGCGGCGACTAAGAAAGTCACGGCGGTAGAGAGGGGACTAGCGCCTAGGCGGGGCCTAGACGGAGCTAAGCGGGGAGTTTTAGAACACTGCTTTGGATTGTGTAATTAAAATTTATTCCATTTAAATTGATGCATCGTGAAGCAAAAAATGATGCACCGCGATGCATTTTTGTAGTGCGCCTCAGGCTCATTAAGGGTATTGTCGTCTTTTTGCCTCCAAAAGTAACTTTGACAATTGGACCGGCCCGCAATTATTCCTTAATTTTACCTCTCTTATTGGGCCCACAAACAGTTTTTGGTTGTGCATTTGTGATTTGATCAGAGTTTCGAGAAAACAAGTGATCTGCTCGATCGAACGTTTGAAGTGCTCGATGCTTCAGAGAAATGATTATGTTTTTTTTTCTTGGTTTCATTGAAATTGTAAGAGAATTACATTTATGGAAATTGATGATTTCAAAGATATATGATTTATTTGTTCATTCAGCTCTGAATTACAAAATCTTAACGGGTATTATTTCAATTGACGCTTTAGAGCATGACGCGAACTTGGTTTCGATTAGACATGGGATTGGGGCGTTACAATACTTATATAAGATAATATTACGTAGACAATAATAACCCTTATGTAATAAGATTTTAAGGTCATGAATTATATTTTTATTTGAATTGAACAAAAAACACTTATAAAATTTTGTACTCTCTTATTGTATTATTGAGTAATATTTTAAAAATAATATTACTTGAATCTAATATAAACTTTTTATTTCACAGTAGAAGTTACAATTATAATGTTGTTTTTTTGGGTTTATAGATAAATATATATTTTGCATATATTTACTTTTAAGTTTTGAACAAATCTCATGTAAAAAACATATTGATTAAAAAATTCTAGAAAATATGAGTGAAAATCGTAATATTAATTACGCTTTTAATTTTTTATGTCAAGAAATAAAAAGATAACTCAAAATTGAACTATATCATTTTAATGAGTAACTAGTTAAAGGTCGTTTTGTCCCATTAGAAATTAATTAGTTGAATATTATAATAAATGTTGTAGTGGATAAGTAATTTTTGTAGTGGAAATAACATCTTCCTATATATAATGCAATCTTATTATCATTACCATTATTGAAAATAAAATAAGATTTCATCCAAAATGAAAGTTTTATCTCAACAACGTTAGTAAAAGCGTTAACTTTTGATCTTTTCTAACCAACTCCATCATTATATTTTAAGCCTTAATTTTTTTTCTTCATCCAAATGCCTATTTGGACAAATAAATACTCTCTTTGTTCCAGGTAAAAAGTCATTACTATTTCATTTTGAAATGTTTCACTTAAAGAGTTCACTTTCAAAAATTAAGGAATAAAAGTGTCATTAATTTATTATTAATTCGCTATTAACTGTCATTTCTTTGAAAGTTTAACTTTCAAACGATGACTTTTAAGTCGAAATGGAGGGAGTATACGATTCCCATATTCTCACTAAGAAAATCATGCCCAATGGAATGTTGCACACTATTTTTTACATCTATTACAATTTCTAATACAATTATAATTTAGAAGATTTGTATTGTAATATCACTAGATTGTGTGTTTGTGCATATGACACGGCGTTAGTACATGAGCAGATTATTGTAGGTTTGTGTTTAACATATCATAAATGAAATCCAACAAAAGTGAAATATGAGTAGGGGACTTAGAGAGAGAGAGATGGGTAGTTGTGCAACCGTCTTCGCATATTGTGAATATGAACTATATTGTCTTATAGATCGTTAAATTTGTGCTCACTCAATTTTTTTTAACGGATCCACCACTGTACACAGGTTGATAGATACGAGGAGGCCGGAAGGGCATGTAATTGAGGCGTTAAATAATAAAATAAAATATAAAAATATAATAGGTGATCAGAAAACAACCAGCTAGGCTTAATTAGAATGCAAAGGAATTAAGGGGATTATTCAAAGTTTCATTTGATAGTTGCTTTATATATTACTAAGGGGATTATTCAAAGTTTCATTTGATAGTTGCTTTATATATTACTCCTTCCGTCCCTAAATTATCGTCCTCCTTTTCTTTTTCGTCCGTCCCAAAATAATTGTCCACTTTGAAACTTACATTTTTAGAACATCACTTTTATCACTTTACCCTTACTTTTTTACTCTACTTTAATTATGGGCCACATATATATGTGCATTAAAGGAAACTACACATTAAACCAATATAAATAATCAAGTCAATTACTTTTTCTTAAACTGTGCGTCGGGTCAAGCATGACGATTATTTAGGGACGGAGGGAGTATAAACCAGACGGAAGGTTACAATAATTTATTTTATCAGCTTCAAGAGCTAGCTAGCTAGCAGGCCTAGCTCCATCTCAAGGAATGTAGTCAGTCTGCGGATCTAGAAAGATATTTCAGCAGATCACAAATTTTAGTTATTATTACATAAAAAGTTTAGAAATCATAATTTTATAACATAAAAAGTTTAAAATATAACAATTTTGAGTGAGATCTCAATCAAAACGACGTTGTTTTGTAACATAGAGTGGGTCCCTTGTCCCCTCACTATAAAGGGGGGATCCCTCTCAGCTTGTCGCAGATACAACTGCGATTTTGACCATCACATTGGCCCTTTTCATAACCAATGGCTAAGCAGTATACTTCACAACTATGGTCGTTCCAGCAACGTATAATTAGATCATCCATTCCTTCTGCCCCTTTCATCATCGTCTCTTCTGCATTATTATAACAAGACCAAAAATAATTAAATAAAAACATTACTAAAGGTCGATTGAGAGGGATGAAGAGTACCTGAAGCAAAGAGAACAAACAGCAACATCATGACCACAAAGAACCTCTTCCCCATGTTTAATTAACTCCAAATTTTGCTGTTTGATAGTTATAGTCTGAGATGAGAAGTCAAAGAATGAGCTGATCTATATATAGGGGCCGACCAATATAGAGTAGCAAATTTTACTGTGTTAGCTAAATCTCAACTATGAAATTTAGTAAATCTCAGAACCTCCAACTCTATATGTTTGAAATCCACGTATAACAGCCCAACAAACTATTAATGCAAAAGCATACTCCATCATTAAAAAAAAAGGTGTTGAGTTTTGACTTTTTAAAGTCAAATTAATTATTTATCAAAATAATTTAAAGTTATATTAATACACGTAATTCGTAGTACATGTGTTTTATAATTTTGAAAAATATAAATAAAAAGTAATGCGTCAAATTCCTTTTCAAAAAAAAAAAAAAGATTTCAAAAAAATCTTAACATGACACATTAGTGGAGGAAGTAATAAAAAGAGTACAACTAACTAGAGTCACGAAATGAGTACCATATTTTTATTTAACTAGTTAGGTATATGTGTCCTACCCGCGTTCTTAATGATTTTTACGAAATATTTTGTCTTTGTTTTTTTATTTAATTTTAATTATTATTTTTATATACGAAAAAAATTATATATATTTCTGAAAATTATCCTTTATGAAATTTTAATCTATATTTTTCACCAGAAATAATAAATATTTATATATTTATATATATGTAAATATATGCATATATACATATATGTGTGTGTATATTTCTCTTATGAATTAAATTAATCATAAAAAAAATCAAAGTGAGATTTGATAGAAGTTTTGATGAGATATTTGCTTCTTTAGCCTAATTTTTATGGAGCCAAAATACGATTCGCTCCCAGAAGTATTTACTTAAATCTCATGTTGCACTTTAACCTGTAAATTACGTGTCTCAGTTTCATACACAATTTTGCTATTCATCCCACTTTACCCCCTCACGTTCACGAGGGTTAATAATATTAATGGAAAATGACACATTGTATATGACATGAGGATTATTTTGGTCATTTTCCTTGGGTGCAAAGTTGGATTTAGTTATAATTCTATCATTTAGTTAATCATTTGATATTTAAGATATGTTTGTAATAAAAATTAATGAATAATTGTTTCAATAATCAGAAAAATAATTAAAAAAATCTCATAATTAAATTTAAAGTTAAGAAAATATCCCAAAAATAAAAATAAAATTTAATTTAAGGGAAAATTAGACCATTAGTCCCTAATGGATCACTTTCTTAAATGCACGCCACACACCAAAGAATGTAAATTTTGGACACCGATAGTCCCTAACCTTAAATTCGTTAGTTAAAGTGTCGTAAAGTCAGAAAAAAATATGGGTTGTTTGTAACATCAATGTTCCTCTCTTGTATAAGCAGTAAGCTGATTAAAACAATTATTTCCTAAATGTGCATCTGTGTGTATTTGGGGGGGGGGTAGGGTTGGGTTTTTATTTTATTTTTTGGGTGGTGGTTTTGTGAGTGCCTTGGCGGGGGGAGGGTTGAATGATGTGAAACTATCACATGAACAAAACCCTAAAAGCAATAAATAGTTGAAATTACAAAAAACTCGAAACTAACAAAAAACTTCAATTTACTAAACGAGTTTTGTTCGTTTTTGGCCTTAAAAAAGCTTGTAACCGAGTTTTGTTCGTCTTTTCGAGAGCTTCGTTTTGATTTTAACTCCACCCGAGTCAAAAGTTATGCCCTGGTCCAAACGGTCGAGATAATCAAGTGCGAGACTGCCTGCATCATATATCCAATGTAGTTGTCAAATATGTGATCCTCGATACTTAATTTTTCATTGATGTTCATTTTTTAAGCTCTGAACTTGAAGACTTTTGCTGCTCCTTTTAGCTTTCTCAAGTTGACTAGTTAAAGGGCTGAAGTCTGAATATTTGGTGCACAAGGTGTAGAGTCCTTTACATTTGGACGTTCCTAAGGCAGACATTCTACTTACCAGCCGGTTATTTTGTCTCTTGTGATGAAGGCAGTCAGTCTACATCCTACTCAAGCCTGAATGTAGTTTGGTGTAGCCCCATCCCCCACCCCAGAAAAATTAGGGAAAATAAAATAACCTTTATCCATCTAACATAACCCATTTCACAAGATTTCACGATAACATGCTTAATAAAAGACCAGATAGATCGACATTAACTGTAGAGTCACATTAAAAACAACAATTATAGAATGCCCATGCACTAGTTTCAATCATAGAAATGGGATGCCTATGGATGTTACCCAGGTAACTTATCTCCTTAAACTCTGTATTTCTTGCTTATAATCATCAGCAGTGAGGTCTTCTAAGAAAAAATTTCTCACATTTCTCTTCTTTTTCCTTTCCTTTCCTTCAACAAAAGAAACAACTTCATTCTCTATAGTTTTTCCTATATCCATCTCTAGCTCTTACACTGTATTGATGAAACAGTTTCCAGATTGTGTTTTAATTCTATAATTAAAAATGTAGAAAGGGATGTCTAACGATCGGAGTTGGATGTATCGTCGGCTTGGGTATTAGACATGAGTTCATAGAGGGGGTACAACAATTTGTTGGTTTTGCGCTTGACCATCCTGAATGTATGTCCGAAGACAAAATATGGTGTCCTTGTTGCATTTGTATGAATAGAAAATTTCAAACTCAAGAGAGGCTTAAAACACACTTGTATAAAAAAGGATTCAAGCCTCATTACACAATCTGGGTTTCACAAGGAGAGAATCCTTCAATCTTTAGACAACAATCAACATCAAGTCAACAACCTATGCCTCCAAACAATGAGTCGGTCCTTGTTGAAGAGCAATCAAATCCTTATATTGATATGGTTATGGATATGGCAGGCCCTAGTTTTGATTGGGAGGAACAATTACCAAATGCAGACGCACAAAAGTTTTTCGACCTTCTTGAAGCAGGGCGTGAGAAATTATACGAGGGATGTAAAACTTACACGAAGGTGTCTGCCGCTGCCCAACTCCTAACTCATAAGTCAGAGGCCAACATGAGTGAGAATGCCTTTGATAATTTCATGTCCACTTTTGGTCGAATGTTACCGGAAGGTGCAAATATTCCCAAAACATTCTATGAGGCTAAGAAGATTGTTTCTAAGCTCGGGCTTAGTTTACAAAAGATAGATGCATGTCCTAATGATTGTATGTTGTACTACAAGTCAACTCGAGGTTTAACAGAATGTTCAGAATGTGGCCACCCGCGGTATAAACCAACGAGAAGGGGTAGTACGAAGCATAAAAAAATACCTTTTAAGGTGTTGCGTTACCTACCGCTTGCCCCTCGACTCCAAAGGCTTTTTATGTCAACAACGACTGCAAAGCATATGCGGTGGCACAAGGAATGTCCTCGTGAAAAAGGTGTGCTTTCTCATCCATCAGATGGTGAGGCATGGAAGCATTTTGATCGTACTTACCCAGATTTTTCCTTCGATCCTAGAAATGTCAGGCTTTGTGCCTCAGCTGATGGTTTTGATCCCTTTAGTAACTCGACTAAGCCTTATTCTTGTTGGCCAGTGATTGTTACTCCTTATAATTTACCGCCATGGATGGCTATGAAGCAGGAGTACTTGTTCTTAACGTTACTGATTCCTGGTCCTAAGAGCCCTGGGAAGAACATTGATGTGTATTTACGTCCATTGATAGATGAGTTGATTGAGTTGTGGCAAGATGGGATTGATACTTATGATGTGTCAAAGAAAGAAAATTTCAAAATGAAGGCAGCACTCATGTGGACTGTTAATGACTTTCCTACCTACGGGATGTTATCTGGTTGGAGCACACATGGGAAGTTGTCTTGTCCTTACTGCATGAGCAATAGTAAGTCATTCACACTGGAGTGTGGTGGAAAACCATCCTTTTTCGATTGTCATTGTCAGTTCTTGCCAACAAGTCATCCTTATAGAAAAAACAAAAATAACTTCATGGCTGGTAGAGTTGAGCATGGGTTGCCTCCACCACGCTTTAATGGTAGTGACATGTGGGATGAAGTATCAAGATTACCAAACATTAAGTTTGGCAAGACTGTAGCGAAAGAAAAGATTGCTGGCTTTGGGCAACATCATAACTGGGTGAGACGGAGTATATTTTGGGATTTTCCTTATTGGAAGACCAATTTAATACGCCATAATTTAGATGTGATGCATATTGAGAAAAATGTCTTTGATAATGTTTTCAATACAATCATGGATGTCAAAGGTGAGACTAAGGATAATGTTAAAGCTCGTGTTGATCTTAAGAAGTATTGTAAGCGTCCAGAGCTAGAATTAAGAGAGGTGAATGGGAAGACCATGAAGCCAAAAGCGATCTACACACTCACAAAGGAACAACAAAAGTTGGTTTTAGAATGGATCAAACAACTGAGGTTTCCAGATGGCTATGCATCAAACCTGAGTAGGTGTGTTAACGTGGAAGAATGCAAGATTTATGGCATGAAAAGCCATGACTGTCATGTGTTCCTTGAGAGGTTGATGCCTATTGTCTTTAAGAACCTCTTGCCTGATCCTGTATGGCGTGCGCTGACTGAGCTAAGCCAATTTTTCAGAGACATATGCTCCAGTATTTTACGCGAGGAACATTTGAAGAAGTTGGAGGAAAACATCATAATCACTTCGTGCACATTAGAAAAGATATTTCCTCCTGCTTTCTTTGATTCCATGGAACACTTACCGGTACATTTGGCTTACGAGGCAAGAGTTGGTGGTCCAGTCAATTATCGTTGGATGTATCCTTTTGAGAGGTACCATTTTTGTGTTATCAACTTATATTAATTTGATATAAATAATTATGAAACTTGAATTTATAGATGGTATTATTTATACATAATAGGTTTATGAACCGCTTGAAGAAAAAAGTTAAGAATAAGTCACGTGTTGAGGGTTCAATATGTGAGGCATATTTGATAGAAGAAACTTCTATCTTTTGCTCTCACTATTTTGAGGTTGGTGTTGGTTCGAAGTTGACTAGAGTTGAGCGGAATGATGACGGTGGTGAAGTTGAAGTCAAGGGACGATTATCGGTCTTCACTCATCCAGGAAGGCCGTTTGGGCATATTGGTACTAAATATTTATCGGACAAGGAGCTAGCAGTCGCGTCCCTTTATGTCTATTGAATTGTGAAGAGATCGAACCCTTTGTCTTGTAAGTATAAATTTAAAATATGTTAGTTGTTTCATTTCGATTAAAATATTAAAGATATACATTATTATCAATAAGTAACCTTCCAATAGGGAATATGAAAATGAAGTGAGAGATGTGATGCCAAATATTGATTCGGCGGCGCTGTTGACTAGGCTGGAGAAGGAGTTTACTAGCTAGTTTGCTAATTTTGTAAGATGCCTTAGAGTTATTCTAAATATTATTATAATTCAATTACAACATTACTTGTATGTTTATATTCTCTTTATATTCATCATTTGTAGGTAAAAAACCCACCTAAACATGTAGCTGAAAATATCAAGTTTATAGCTCGAGGCCCAAAAATTCGTGTGCACTTGTATAATGGCTATTTTGTGAATGGGTATAAATTTCATACCCAAAATTTTGGGATTGGCAAAAGCACAATGAACAGCGGTGTTTGCATCAGAAGCAGTTGTTATAATGATGTTGGAAAAGACTATTATGGAATGCTAGATGAAATTGTGGAATTAGAATATGAGAGTGAAAATAACAAGGGTGATACACTAGTACTTTTCAAGTGCAAATGGTATGATTATGTTAGGGGTATTAAGGTGCATCCAAGATACAACATCGTTGATCTCAATCCTAAATCAAGGCTCGACACAAACGACCCCTTCGTACTTGCATCGCAAGCTGAGCAAGTGTACTACCTAGATTATCATGGTTGCAATAAGAGAGATATAATCAAATGGTGGGCCGTGTGTAAAACCAAAGCAAGATGCACAATTAATGTTCCATATGCAAATGTTTCCGATAGAGTTGCGGCAGAAGTAGATGATTTTTTTCAAGAGGTTGAGATGTCAATCCCAACTGTCGTTGAAGTAGATAATGAGCTTGACAATAACGCTATTCATATAGGTGAAGGTGGTCAAATGGATGAGGTGGATGCATCTGATTTGCCACGACCAACTAACCAAATTGAAATTGAAGAGGAAGATTCTAGTCAAGAAAATGAATAAGAAGAGGAAGTTTATGAAGTTGTGTATGAATTAAACGCATCAGATGGTGAAGAAGATGAAATTAATTATGAGAACACTAGTAGTGAGGAAGAATAATTTTTTTTTTTTAAAATGATGATAGTGTTTTGTGGTTTTTAAATAGATGTTATCTTTTATAGTCTCATTGAATTATTAACTTTTAAATATATGTTTGTGTTATTCAATGATGCTATTATTAAATTGTTTTACTTTATCCATGCTTTAATTATGTTGCAAGTCTACATTTGTTTTTATTTTCTTTGTATATATATATATATAGTATTATGCCGAGGTGTAGAGGCAAAGGCAGCAGATGGGAAACTTCCAGAAATCAACCTGATAGAGTTCGGGTTACACGCCAGCGCCTTGTAGATGAGCCTATCGATGAACCTCTAAGTGATCATCCTGGAGATGGAAATATCTGTTCCTCGCAAGATCTTGACGAGGATATGGCAAATGGAAGCACTCCTTTTATAGACGGTGGTAGCGAGCCTGGACATGAGTCAGAGTCCACAGTCGGTAGGAGATGTCGTGGTGACAATATAGCTCTGCGACCACCTGAGAATGCTGATCAAAGGATACCAATTATTATTCACCGGAACACGTAAGTTAATATAATTCCTTTTCTCTTGTGTTTTTATGAATTCAATTAATATTATGTTTTGACATTCACAATTAACTAAAAATCCCCCATTTTGCAAAACAAGTAAGATCTTTCTATTTCTGTTGGTTTATTTTATGCGATTTGAGAATATTATTGCTGAAAATCTGTTGAGAGAGTATAATCTAGTTATAATTCAGTAGTTGAACAGTGGTGTTGATTTGGTTTAATTCATGGTTAATCTGAAAATTTGTGCAACATTGTTTCGTTGTTGAACATAAATTTGTTGGGGTGCCCTCATTTGATGGGTGTGCACCATTGTTTCATTGTTGAACGTATATGTTTTGTTGGGGTGCCCTCGTTTGATGGGTGTGCACCATTGTTTCATTGTTGAACGTATATTTTTTGTTGGGGTGCCCTCGTTTGATGGGTGTGCACCATTGCCTTGTTGGCATTTATTTTTTATTTGGTACTCCTAGTTCAAAGAACGTGATGATTAGGGGCAGTCTCCCTATCATTACTCTATTAGAAATCGGGAATCTTAATGAGAATGTTATTCATTGATGTGCAAACTTAGGATGTGCATTTATCCATAGGTTAGTAGGTACCTTAATTGATAAAAACATGAAGTTGATAAAGTACCATGCATTAGAGTGAGGAAAACATTATTACAACGGAGTTATCGACATTCTCTATCAGAGCGGCATCCTAAAATGTAGAAAATATGATAAAGTACTAATGCTATTGTCAATATCAGATCTACACCATACAAAGGTACAAGCGACCCGATAAAGAATTTTTTTGGTGATGGCGAAGACAGCATGGCTGTGTAAACCAACAACCAGAAGCATAAATGCTGAACAAAAGAACTGCATTCTCTCCTTACACATGTTGTGTAAACCAAAGTGAACATTAATTTTATATATATATATATATATATATATATATATATATATATATATATATATATATATATATATTATTTACTATTTACTACTCCCTCCGTCCCTAATTTATTGTCCTGGTTGACCCGGCGCATCGTTTAAGAAAATCTATTTGACTGGATTATTAATATTGGTTTAATGTGTAGTTTCCTTTAAAACCCATGTGTATATGGCTCATAATTAAAGTAGGATGAAAAAGTAAGGGTAAAGTGGTAAAAGTGATGTTCTAAAAATGTAAGTTTCAAAGTGGACAATTATTTTGGGACGGATGAAAAGGAAAGGAGGACGATAATTTAGGGACGGAGGGAGTATTATATTAGGGAAGAGGGGAGCCAAGGGGAAGAGCTTAACCATAATTATGAATACTCAACCACTCAAGTCTGGATATCCATTTAACAGGGAAATTCTTGGGGTTTAGATTGGAGGGGACACTGTAATGGTTGGCCACAAGGTGATATCTTGATGATGTGCAGCAAGAGGGTTGCAAGTGTTGTTCATTTACTTGATGACAAAGCTAACTCAACTATTAGGTGGTAAAAAAAAACCTCAAATTCAACTGGAGAGACAAGCAGGAACTTGAAAGGAGGTGCTAAATGATTGGGAAACATGAACCAGTCAATAAAATGTTCTAATTGTCATTACACCAAATTGAATCACCCAAAATTAAAATCAAGTTGCAAATACACTAGCTAAGGTATTAGTGCAGTCAAATGTACAGAAAAAGATTACTATATGTACAAGGAACAATGAAAAATAATTGGGTAATCTTTTCGTAGAGTCTTAAGAAAATGGATTTAAGGAAGTACTTGTCAGTGAGGAAACATTGTAAAAGGAAGGACGGAAGCACTACAAATGGAAGTTTTAAATGTTCAATACAATATTGGTACTGAATATGTCCATTTCAGAAAGATATTCCTTTTCGCCTTCCGGTGATCGAAAGGTTTTATCAAGCGTCTTTCGATCGTAATCGAGAAGTCTGTATCGAAGTCGATAGTTTACAAAGCTTGTAAAGAACTTCCCCATTTTTTTGTAATTAGAAATCTCGCTGCAAAGTGGGATTGGTCCAACTATCCCTAATTTTCTTTGGCCAGATCGAATTTGTACACCCTCTATGTAAAGGCATAATGCATTCATACAATGATCAGTTGTACACCCTCTCCGGGATTTGGAAGAGTTTCTATTAACAAAAGAGGGCATTTCATAGTTCAAAGATGGCAAATGATGAAATGAATGGAGTTGCATCAGGAAAAGTTTCCTGACTTCCTGTGACATAGCATGGATTAGTTGCCATATTAAAAAGGCTATAGATTCAATCTCAAGAAAAAAGCATCTGACCGCTCACACTAGAACTTAAGATTAACAAAGAAACATAGTGCAAAGACAGTAAATGGCCAGAGCTGATTTTTAGTTACTGTATTGTGGTTACTAATTTGAAGTTCAACAAAATGCATGCCAGCTACCAATAGTAGTTGGACACAACAACCAAAATTACAAATTAGCGGAAGTGTCTACATGAATTGCAGGCAGATGTCACAAATATAGTTCTTGCATTTTTCTATCTTAAAGTTTTATGTTAGCTTTGTTAGCTTGTTTTAATTCCTCTATTTGTTAAAGTTTGGAAACAGTCCATCCACATAGTTGTGTTTGTTAGATATGCCGCTCTATCTTTGTGTAGATTTAATGTCGGAACGTGGTTATGTCCCTTACCTTTGTTTGCCTGTGTTTCCCATCTGAGGATCCATGACCAGGCTCTTATCCAGCGACTAACAAAAGATTGTGAGGTCCGGTATAGGAAGTTGTAAACCTATAGCGATAGCTTATTGGTCCCTCTCCTTACTATTTTCGTGTCAACTAGTCTGAATGATAGTTTCTTTGAGATTTATGCCTTTAATTTGACTATGCTCATAGGCAAAACTCAGACAGGCTATTCTTTAGCTAAGTATGAAAAATATGAAACTACACCACTTACTTTAACTCCCATGTTGAACTCGGGAAACCCATCAAAACTGCACCGGCTGCTGCATCTAAACATCTAGCTGGATTGCTTCCCTTTCATCTTGTTTACAGTCCAGCCCACCCTATGGCTCAAATCCATAACCACTTCATTGGTCACCAGAACAACATCCTACTGACCCTTAACGCTAGACTAGGTTCAATATCATGGATTACACATTCATTATAATGTTGTAAATACTAGCGACCAAACTGATGGGCAGGAAACCGTCACCCTTTTGAGATTCACCCTTGTTAGGGATCAACAAGATAAAAGTCGAAAATGATCAAACAAACTATCCTTAGGCATAGAAACTTGAAAATACACACATCAGATTGCTTGTAATAACATATCCTCAACCAAGTCTATAAGAAACCAAAAACCTCCATTTCCTTGAAAGGTCTTCCCAACCAACTAGCTCTCCTCTTTAACAAACAATTTCAGCAGCCCCTCAACCTATTATATAATGCCTAATTATAGCTTCCACTATCACTGATGATAGGACAAAGATAAAGTGACAAAGATTACACAGTCATAGCAAGAACAATGCAATCGAATTTAATACACTGTGTATGGCTATGGCCCCCTCATTTGCTCAATGGAAACTCACATGAAAAATTTCAGATCTCAGGGGATTTTAATCATCAAAAACACATTGCGAGTCTGAAAAGGATTCGTCAAAGATTGAGTTTAGAAAAAGAAGAATAACTTAAACATGCGTTTCTGAAGCTCTAAAAGAAAAATTAAATGGGTTAAGCTGGGTAACCCATTTAAATTTATTTTATTAATGGGTTGGGTAATTAGTGGGTTGGGTTGGGTGGGTTTATGGGTAATGGGTTAAAATTGACTGGCCTAACGAGGAGTAAGGGTTGCTAGCGTTGTTCAGCTGTAGTGGTCATGAGAAGTAAGAGGTTTGTCTTTGGTGATGGAGAAGACAGCAGGGCTATTTGGATGTCGTTGCCAATGATGAAGAGTGGGTAATGATTGTGTGGAACAATGATGGAGCATTTCAATTCTTGAACGGGTGGGACTGAAATGTGAAGGAAACTGGCAGCAGTGGTTGGAAGTGCAAATAGGTTGCAACTTCCAAGAGTAATTGCAAATCACTGCTATTTAATTCCAATTAATACACAAGCAAAAGTAAAGTATAATGAGGGAAAAAAAGCTAAAGGGAAAAAACTTTACATAATAAGTGTGAACACGATTTTATATAGTGAATCTGAATCATTGAACTCCAAGTATCACATCGATATTACTTTCAACTGTTTCATTTATACAATTGCATATATTCTGCGGTTAGTCTAATATTCTGTCAGAAGGTGCACGTAATGTTGTAAATAGAGGATAAGGAAGTTGTTTCGGATGTGCTGGATTCATTTAAGAAAATTCGAGCAAAGAAACTTCTATCAGCTAACAACCCGACAGAGTAGTTGCCGTGTGTGTGTTATCCTTTTTATTTTTGTTGTTTCCGTGTGTGTATGTGTGTTGGGTGTGGGTTGCTTCAGTCGTGTTCGGCAGCTTAGTCGAAGCAGCGGCGCTTGTGGCTGATCAAAACTGGTGTTACAAGGCTAGACTAAGGTTTGTTTTAGCAAGGATTATTGGGCAGGCTCGTGGCTGAAGTTGGAATATATTTGAGTAGGTTTGGGCAGCCTAAAAAGCTGGAACAAACTAATAGCTTATTAACAGATTGTTAGGGAGTTTTGGGGTTATTTTTGGGCAGGCTAGTTCACTAAAGAAGGACAAGAAAACGTTTTTTTTTTGGAAGGATTGAAACGGGATTGGGCTGTTAAAGGGGGCTGAATTAGAACCTGAATTGTTCAAGTTTTTACGCCGTATCACTCTGTCATTACTGGTGTATTCTCGTTTGCTTTTGGCCTCTGCTCCATTGGCTTCCGCTCTTCAGTTTTCCTCTTATCGGATGAGCCGCCCTTCTGGCTGAGGAAGGATCAGAAAAGTGGAGAGTTGACGTCGTAAATCATTGTCGCCGGTGAATGTTGAATACTGATATTGGATGGTGAACCTGTCACCTTTTTGCTTTCTGTGCTGTTGTGTTCCCTGGGCAAGAGTTATGTAATGCATCTCTCAGATTGTTTTAAAGAAAAAAAAAGTATATATATATATATATATATATATATATATATATATATATATATATATATATATATTAGCATAGGGTGAGTTGTTTTAAGTTAGGTAGGGGATATTGCTTCAGCTTGTGAAGAGCACTGGCTCTTATTAAGGAGCATGAGCTCTTCCTACCAAATGGAAATCCAAAATCAGGGCATTCCTAAAGCTAACAAATTCGATTTTATCAATCTTGAGCTAGCATGACAACACAATTGATGGGGCAGAGCTCATGTCTATTGTGAAGAGCTAATGTACTTCTAGCTCTTTGCAATTGTAAGTTTTTGCCATAATATCCTAGGGACTGAAAACCTCTGTAAAGCCGCTTCACTATAATCCCAGTAATTCGTTGTAGTAAATTGTTATTCTTTTAGTGAATGCTATATTAAATTGTTTATTTCATTTCTTCCTAGGTAGACGGATTCTTGAGCCCTTGCTCCCCCATCAATATCAGGTTTCACGTTCCACCATTTGAACAAAATTTCAAATTCAACATCACCTAGTTTCACAGGAAGCCTGATTGAAAAACCATAAACATGATTTTCAAGCATTGACTAAAACATCTGCTCTTGTGACCATTGTATGTTGAAGCGAGGTGAACCAAATTTAATCAATTTCAAGTTTAAAAATAATGCTAAAAGCAAAGCTCACTAATCAGAGAATCACCTATGTAAGCAAAAAAGAATAGCTGAGAAGAAATAATTGTCCATTTGAAGAGTCCTATTTTGACAAGTTAACAAGTTCAGAAACAAAATAGGCCTTGTATATGAGTTAACACTTGGGCTCTTTGCGAAATGATTGTTGTGGTATAATTGCTAACAGTGTCTGGAATATGTTTTTCTTTTAGATGTCTGAGTTGGTCTAATTTTCTTTCAGCTTGGTAGTTCCAGAGCAGGACGATGGTATCAAGTTTGCTTGTGTTGCTAGAGGAATAACACATGCAATTCAAGGAAAATTTGTTGTCGGTGAGGATGGTCCCACATGGAAGAAAGTACCCGAGGAGATGAAAGATTACTATTTCAAGGAATGGAATGTAATATTTCCATATTCAATCCAATTAATTAGTTAATTTATATATGCTTACTATAACATATTATTTGTAACTTCCTAATTGCAGAGACATTACAAATGCATTGAAAATTATCCGGAAAGACAAGTTCGAAAAATTTGGAATACGATGGCTTCTGAACAGTACAAACGGATGTGTCATAGGGGACGACAACAATTCACGCGTAGTGGGCACCCATCTTGGTGCACGCAACATGAATGGAACCGGCATTTGCTATTTTATGCAAATGACAAGGCGAGGAAGAAGTGTGAACAAGCAAGAAAAAATTGTAAGTTAGACCGCAATGGCTTAGGATTAACTAAACATTCAGGGGGGTCAAAGAGTTTTGCCTCACATGAGCTTGCGATGGTAAGAGTTTATCTATTGTCTATATAGTCTTTGTGGATATGCTCTGCATTTTAGTACAATCTTGGTTGCTACACTTAATATGTTTTGAGGTTACTCTGTTTATTGTGATAGAACATAAGAGGGAATTATTATTCTCTGTCATTACAGATAAAGAAGAATCCTGACAAAGTGATCACAGAAGATGACGTTTTCCTTAGAACCCACAAGAGAAAGCAAGGAAGTGGCGAGTTTGTGGATGCTAAGTCCAAAAAAATCTTTGTGAGTTTAATCTAAATGTTTTATTACTTTTATTAGTTCACTCTAAACATTTAATTATACTCGATCGCTATTGAAAGATGTATCTTTGATCTCAATGCTCTTTTTATTATTTATAATTATAAAATGCAAATAGAAAAGTTATAATATTCTTTTTTTTTTTACATTTTAGGAGGATTATACTGCTCGAAAGAAATGTGATGGTTTTGATTCTACAGCTTGGGTGGATGTATCAGGTGGAGTTGTAAAGAATCGTTTGTACGGCTTTGGTTCATCGATTCCTGCATCAGAGATCTTGAGTAGCAACACGATTTCCACATCTACGCGTTCAAATGGAGATTTCACACAAACCCAAGAGTTTGAAGATAAGTTGACCAAAAGAGTTGAAAAAAATGAGGGATGAAGTCACGACACAAATACACTCCACATATGAGGCTAAATTTGAACAAATGAAAAATGATTTCCAGTTGCAATTCCAAGAGATGCGCAATTCGAGGACTTAAGAGGCTCCGAGCATCGTCCACGAGCTCCTATTTAGTTTAAAGTATGACAACTTGACAATTCTAAGTAGTTTAATAGTGCGACAGTTTAGTATGACAGTTTGCCAATTCATTTTGAACGTAATGTTTGAAGCTTTGTTGACTTTAATTGTTTGATTTAAGATATTTTAAATGAAATGTCCAATCAGTTACAATTGATAAATATTTATGTATATAATATTAGTAATATTTTATTTTCAGAAAATAATCTTCTGCAACAGAATTTTTCGTTGCAAGTTTTTTCTTTAAAAAAAAAATTTAGTTACAAACCAACAACGGACTTTTGGAACCGAAACATTAGGTTACATACTTGAAACTGAAAAATTCAGTTGCTAGTTTAGTTCCATGTGTAACGAATTTGAAACAGAAAAACCCGTTGCAAATTAGGTTGCATACTTGAAACTGAAAAATTCAGTTGCTACTTTAGTTCTATGTGTAACAAATTTGAAACAGAAAAACCTGTTGCAAATTAGGTTGCCTACTTGAAACTGAAAAATTCAGTTGCTAGTTTAGTTCTATGTGTAACAAAATTGAAACAGAAAAACCAGTTGCAAATTAGGTTGCCTACTAAAAACTGAAAAATTCAGTTGCTAGTTTAGTTATATGTGTAACAAATTTGAAACAGAAAAAACGAGTTGCAAATTAGAAACAGAAATGAATCAGTTGTTGTTTGCAACGGATATAAAAAAAATGTCCTAGGAAACACATCGCAACCGAAACTACAACTACTTTTTTCCATTGCAAGGTTTTTGCAACCACAAGAAAGTGGTTGCACAATTTTGCGACGAGGCTTATTGCTATGGACTTTGTTACGGACATTTTCCGTTGCAAACATCAATTTGAAACCGATTTTCCTGAATTGCAGCCGAAAAATCTGTTTCAGTTGCCCTGTTTTTTTGTAGTGTTCTGATGCAACTGCATTGGAAGATGCATTGGTCAAAACTTCTGGAATAGCTTAAACTGAAATTGACCAAGCTGGAACAGATTCCAGTGTGACTGATCGAAGCCAGGATATTCCTAGCCGTATATAGAAAGTCCATCATACTTCTCAATTTATATATAATGTTCATGACGACATGCATGTCTACAAGGAAGAAAGGTAAAGTGGATTATCGAAAATTAGTTTGACTATCCTCTCTTGCATGTGAAGATTTTCATGCATCTTCCTATGTGTCAAAAATTGAACGAAAAAATGTGAGTGAAACTTTGAAAGATAAATGTTGGATCAATGCTATGCAAATGATGTTTGGTTTCTTGTGCATTGACTCACCTCAGTGAATCTTATTTGAACAAAATGGATTTTCAAAAATAAATCGAATGAGGTGGGAGAGATAATTAGAAACAAGGCAAGACTTATGGCTCTAGGGTACACACAGGTTAAGGGGGTGGATTTTGATGAAAATTTTGCACATATGGCCCATATTGAGTACATACGTCTTTTGCTAGATATTGCATGCTTTATATATATATATATATATATATATATATATATATATATATATATATATATATATATATATATATATATATAAAGCCTAGGTAGTCTAAAAATAGTAATTTCCCGTCAAAATTTGCATCCCTAAAATAGTAACCCATATTTATAACAAACATTTAATGAATCCTATAATTAAATAATACAAATTCAAATACTTATAACTCCTTGAAACTAGAGCCTAGGAACTATAACCAATACATTAATTGCTTTGTTATCCATTTTATGCATACAACCGTTAGTTTTCCTTTATTGTCAAATAAACTTCAGAAAAATCATGGATGACTTTGCGTAAGAATTTTCACTGAAGTGAATCACAAATATTCACAATTAATTATAACTGAATAACTTATATATATATATATATATATATATATATATATATATATATATATATATATATATATGATTTTATTTATGAATTTTTTTGTCTACTTCACCAGATTAAAAGTTATTAAAACAAATACCTTCAATGAAATCACAAAAACTCACAACTCATTATAACTAAATGAAATATATGAATACTTTTTTTTGTCTATTTCTTCTGATCAAAGTTCTTAAAAGAAATATTATGAAAAAAAATTACAAATACTCATTATTGATATTAAATATATGACTGACCAACAAAAATATATAGATTTGAAATTTTGTTGACCATTTCATCATATTTAAAATTTAAAAATACATCAAAAGTTTATCTAAAACACAAATGCACATGATTAATTATAAATGACTGTCAGATCAAAAAAATATATCAATTTGAAATAAATAAAACTTAACAAATACTTCAAGTAACAAGAAATATATAATGGTAAATAACAAAACAAAACAAACAATATTGCAACATAATTTTTCCTCTAACAAAGAGGAAATGTTTCAGAAGTGCAAAGTTACCTCTCATAAAAAAAATGAACCGACCATTTAATCATGAACGAATTGATTTGCCGTTGTGTTCGAAAAGTAATCAGATTTACATTAAATTATAGAGTGCCCAAGTATTCTCACTTGGAAAGCTATCTTGATGATCCCCCTTCACAGAGTTCTATATTTTTGAGGATAAAGAATGAGGAGAGGGATAATGAGTAAAGGGAGCGAAGAAGAAAAACTAAAATGAGAGTTGGTTCCATAAGTTGGGTTAATAGTTTGTTTTTTCTTCGATGGGAGGGCAAAATTACTGGAATAGATATCATGACAAGAGTATATATATATATATATATATATATATATATATATATATATATATATATATATATATATATATACTCTAAAACGATGTCGTTTTAATATCCGTGAGTGGGGCGATGTAACAAAGCCAAGTGATTAAATTTGTCTTTTTAATTGTTATTAATTATTGATATTGAAATGAGCCATAAACAGACATAAATTAGTTCAAATAGAAATATTTGAGTCAGTTTTCAATTGATCATCGTCAATGAAATTCGTTTAGAGTAAGTTTTGTCATGCAATTAATATGTATCATGTTATGAATACGTCAAACCCATTTATATTTTTTGTCTTTTAAAGGTTTGAAAAGAATATGGTAAAAATTGGGTCGGTCTCTTTTGACAGATATTCAACTATTGTCCACTATGTTTTTTTTAATCGAAAAAAAACATTTTTGATATGAAAGGACGAGTATACCTTTAATGAATTGGACACGCTTGCGATAACCATCAGTTCATACAATGTCAAGCATGATTCAAAATTGTGTAATTGTCATTCTCCTTACATAGCAGTGCATCGCGATTTTAAATTAATATCTCACGTTCAAACTGATTTATTTCCAAGTCATAGCGATGCATTGTGATTCTAAATTGATGCATCGCGAATCCAAATTGATGTATCGCTATTGAAAATCGATACACTGCGATACACATTTTTTTGTATTTTCATTTTAATTAATTATTTAATTTTCATAAATTGCAGTTATTCCAATTTATTTATTTTATTATTGTTAATCAACTGACACATATATTTCTTTATTTTCATGATAATTTTTAATCAAATGATATTTTTCTAATCATTGAAATAATCTCTTATTTTAGTTTTGTTTTTTGTCTTCATTTTGCTTGATTATAATTTAATTGAGTATAATTTGATTGAAAAATATATATGTACGTGCGTTTAACGCACGGGTATAAAACTAGTTACTCTTTAATAAATGGATGCGAAAAGTGTTTTCTAAAATGACATTTTAGAAGAAGAAGTTTTTGTTGAACAACCTAAAGGATTTGATGACCCCCATAAACCAAATCATGTTTTCAAATTAAAAAAAAAACATTGTATTGTCCCAAACAATCCCATATATCTTAGTACGAGAGACTTACAGACCATCTCTTAAAAAGTTGTTTTAAGAGGGGTGAAGTGGACAAAACACTGTTTATTTAAATAAAAGACAAACACATTTTGATTGCACAAATTTATATTGATGACATTGTGTTTGGGTCCACTTCTAAGTCCTTGAAAAAAGAATTTGTACATTACATGACATCATCATTTGAAATGAGCATGGTAGAAGAGCTGAGTTTTTTTCCTTGGCATTCAAGTGAAACAAATGCATGAAGGGATGTTCATTTCTCAAACCAAGTATGCTATTAACTTGGTGAAGAAATTCAATCTTGAGAATGGAAAGAAAAAGAGAATCCCTATGATTCCATCCAACAAACTGTGCAAGGAAGAGAATTCTAAGAGTGTTGGCCACACTTTATATAGGAGCATGATGGGAAGCTTTTTGTATTTGACTGCCACACGTCCAGATATCATGCATAGTATTAGTGTACGTTTATGTGCTAGATACCAAGCCAACCCAAAGGTCTCTTATTTGAAAGTTGTCAAACATATTATTAGGTATGTTAGAGACACGTCTTCTATGGGTTTGTGGTATACAAAACAGACTCATACCAATTTAGTTGGTTTTAGTGATGTTGATTAGGAAGGTAGTCTAGATGGCATGAGAAGTATATCTGGTGGGTGTTTTTATTTGGGAAATAACTTGATTTCTTGGTTTTGTTAAAAAAAGAATTATGTTGTTCTTTCCACAGCTGAGTCTGGATACATTGCAGTTGGTAATAGGTGCAAACGTACAACTTTTATGGATGAATCAGATGATCAAGGATTATGGCTTACACAGTGATGTATTAACCATGTATTACACAGTAGCATATCTCTCTCACTCTTTGCGTCTCTGTTACGAGCCGGTACTTTGGGTATACACTTTGTATGTGTGTGAGCTTGAGATTTCTGTGATTGAGAGTTCTGTGAGGGGGTTTCGGGTTGTGGGATTTCTTGTTGGAAGGCTGGGTGTATACACAGTTGGGCGAAATCCTTGGAAACATTGTCCCTTTGTGAGTGAACTCTTAGGTTGGACTGTTATACTTTGTGTATAGGCAGTGGGGATCTGAGCTTAGGCGTTATGAGCCCTAGACAGATTCGAATTAGGCTCCGTTGAGCCGAGGATACTCATAGCATTCATTTTATTATTTATATTGCTTTGTTATAAATTGTTTTTGCAGGTGATACATTGCAATATAGTTTGATATATTAGTGTGTCGCTTTCGACTTTGGTATATTGTAAGTTTACTGCCAAAGTCAAAGACGGGTTCTTTTCAAAGTCCTATTATAATTTGGTGTGGCTCCGGTGTTCGTTTGATTCGGTAAAGTATCCTTATTTTTATGTTATAGTGGTATCAGAGCGTAGGTGGATTGAATCAAATTTTTTGGAGCTTTCTTCATTCCAAATTTGGGTTTGTGACTTTGGTATTTTATTATTCGCCTATTAATTGTGTTTCTTGTCTGCTCTATTATTTTTTGCTTCATTCCGAAGAATTTTTTGCCCTTTGCCTATCATTGTTCCATGCGAAATTAAAATCGGTGATTTTTCTCATAAACGTTAAATTGTATTGTTTCATGACTATGTCTACTTACACTTTGGAACCGTTTAATGGAAAATCTGATTTTTCAATTTGGCAACAAAAGATGAAAGATATTTTGATAAAAAGAAAAGTTTTTAAAGCTATCACTGCTGAATTTGTCACGACTTTAATGAAAGAAAGTGACAAAGTTGAGATGGATGAAATTGCTTATTCTTCTATTATTTTAAACTTTACTAGCTCTGTGTGTAGGAAAATTGGTGAACTTGATACGGCTAAAGCTCTTTGGGATAAACTAGAAGCTACTTACTTTGAAACGTCTCTTCCTAGTAAACTTTGCCTTCTAGAAAAGTTCTTTAGGTTCAAGTTAGACCTTAATAAAGACATGGAGGAAAACCTTGATGTGTTTACTAAATTAGTCCAGTTTATTAAGCAAACTGGTGATCAACATATTGATGTTTTCACCCCTCTAGTGCTTTTTAATTATATACTTGAATCTTACTCTGATTTAAGATTTGATCTTACGTATGGTAGGGACCAAGTTAATTACTCTTGATACAGTGATCAATGGGATAAAGAGTAAGGAGTTAGATCTAAAAGCTAATCAGGGAAAATCAATTGTTAGTAAAGTAAACATGGTTAGAGGGAGGGAAGTCATTGGGAATAATAGAACATCTCATCAAAATCAAAATTGTGGCATGAGTAAAAGGAGAAGTAGAAATAGGTCGAAGGAAAGACATGAAATGTGTTACAATTGTGGTAAAGTGGGCCATTTTAAAAGGGAGTGCCCTAATCCGAAAAAGAAAAATCAAAATCAAGAACAAAACCAAGGTGATTGCAACTTAGCTTCTGGTAGTAATGTTTCCATTGATGTGTTTATGGTTATTGATTCTTGTGATAATGTTGTGAATTCTGTGCATTCTGCTTGTGCTAGTGAATGGCTTATAGATTCTGGTTGCACTTATCACATGACACCATTGAAATCATTGTTTACTACTTATAGAGAAGCTAATGTTGGTTCTGTTTCTCTGGCTAACGAGAAAAAATGTGATATACTTGGTATTGGTGATATTGATTTGAAATGCAATTCTGGTTATGTTTTAACTTTGAAAAATGTGACACATGTGCCTGAATTATGTAACAATTTGATTTCATGTGCCTCGTTAGAAGATGATGGCTTAGAAGGAAAATGGGGTAAGGGTGTTATGAAAATACTAAAGGGGTATTTAGTTATTGCAAAATGTGAAAAACGTCGGAACTTATATGTTTGCCATGCTTTACCTATGTCTACTTCTGAGATTTATGCTAATGTCGTTAAGGAGGATAAAACGATTTTGTGGCATAAGAGACTAGGTCACATAAGTAATAAAGAGTTAGAAATTTTGCAAAAAACTGGTGTTCTTGGAAATGAAAAATTTTCTGGTTTACCTTTTTGTGATACTTGTGTTAAGAGCAAACATCATAGAGTGAGTTTTCCACCCCCTTCCTTAGGAAAGCATTCTAGCAAGAAATTCCTTGACCAGATACATGCCAATGTATGGGGGCCCTCTAGTGTGCAATAGGTATTTTCTATCCATCATAGGTATTTTCTATCCATCAAGGTGACAATAGGTATTTTCTATCCATCATTGATGACTTTTCACGAAAAGTCTGGGTTTTCTTAATGAGATACAAATCTGAGTCGTTTGAGAAATTTAAAACTTGGAAAGTTTTTATTGAAAATCAAACAGGAAAGAAAATCAAAATGCTTAGGACCGATAATGGATTAGAATTTTGTAATCATGAGTTTGATGAATTCTGTGCTATTCATGGTATTAGTCGACATAAAACTGTTCCCTATAACCCGCAACAGATTGGTGTTGCCGAGCGTATGAACAGGACTCTTTTGGAAAGAGTGAAGGATATGCTCAATACTTCGGGTCTCTCCAAACGATTTTGGGGAGAGGCAGTTGTAACTACCGCCTATATCATCAATAGGTCTATGCCTTTGCATGGTAGATGCCCTGAAGCGGTCTTTACGGGCAAAGAGATTGATATCTCGCATATGAGGGTGTTCGGTTGTGCGGCTTATGCACATCAAAGACATGACAAACTTGAACCTAGGGCTGCTAGGTGTGTGTTTTTAGGGTACCCGGAGGGTGTGAAAGGGTATAGACTTTGGATAAAAGAGGAAAATGGTTTTAAGAGCATAATTAGTAGGGATGTTGTCTTCTATGAACTTGAATTTCCTTGCTTGATTCCTGCTCAACCTATACCTGTTAATGATGTTCCCCCTCCCCTGGCTCCAATTGCGGTGGAGCAACCCCATGTTATTGATGATGTGCCAACTGAAGATGTGGAAATTGGTCATGAGAATGTTGAAATTGAACACAATGAAGATGATGAAAATGTAGAGGATGAGCATGTCCCGGAAATAGAAAATCTAGGTGACTACCAACTTGCTAGGGACCGACCTAGACGGGAAGTTAGGATACCATCTAGACTTAATGATTTTCATATGACATCTTTTGTGTTTAGTGTGTTTGATTCTCTTGACAATTGTGATGAACCTAAATCTTACCATGATGCTTTAAAGTCTTCTCATTCTGCTAAGTGGTTAAATGCTATGAAAGATGAAATGAACTCGTTGCATGTTAACCAAACATGGACCTTGGTCCCTAAACCTAAAACATGTTCTCTTGTTGCTTGCAAATGGTTGTTTTAGGTTAAGACTGAGAATGAAAGTGTTAGATTTAAAGCACGGTTGGTTGCTAAAGGATTTACTCAAAAGGTGGGGATAGATTACAAAGAAATTTTTGTTCCGGTTGTCAAGTTTACTACGGTAAGAGTCATGCTTGCTTTAGTTGCTCAGTTTAATTGGAAATTAAAACAAATGGATGTGAAAAAAGCGTTTTTACATGGTGACTTGGATGAAAAAAATTTCATGAGACAACCCGAAGGTTTTGTTGATAAGAGAAATCCTGACTATGTGTGTTTATTAAAAAAAACTTTGTATGGCTTGAAACAATCTCCTAGGATGTGGAACAAAAAGTTTGATATGTGTATGTTGTCTTTAAAATTCACTCGTAGCTCTTATGATCATTGCTTGTATTTTAATGCCAACTCTTCTACTCCTGTGTTCCTTGTAGATGTGCCTCTAGGAGGACATTTCATCCTTAGTAAAAATCAGCCCCCCCGCAAACTGATTTTGATAAAAAGCAAATGGAGAAAGTGCCTTATTCTAATGCGATTGGTTCCATTATGTATCTTATGGTTAGCACTAGACCTGATATAGCCTATGCTATTAGTTGCTTGAGTAGATACATGTTTAACCCTGGTATGCCTCATTGGTAAGCGGTCAAATGGCTTCTTAAATATCTTGGTTATTCTGTGAATTATGGCTTGAAATTCTCCAAATGCAATGAAGGTGTTGTATTGAAGGGTTATGTGGATTCTAACTATGCTAATGATAGAGATAGTAGGAAGTCTACTACTTCTTATGTGTTCACTTTGTGTGGTTCATCTGTTAGTTGGAAATCTCAATTACAACCCATTGTTGCATTGTCTACTACCGAGTATGAGTTTGTTGCTATAACTGAAGTTTTTAAAGAAGCGACTTGGTTGAAAGGATTGATAACTGAAATTTGTTTTCTAAAGGAAAAAGTTGTTGTTTATTCTGACAGTCAGTCAGAAATTCAACTTTGCAAAAACCCTGTTTTTCATGATAGAACGAAACATATCGATGTTCGTTTTCATTACTTGAGAGATTTAATTGAAAAGGGTTTTATTTTATTAGAAAAAATTTCATCTCAGTATAATCCTGCGAATATGAATACGAAATGCTTACCTGTGTTAAAATTTCAAACGTGCTTGAAAATTTTGAATTTTGATACCGGTGGTTGAATGCATGTTTCGTGTCCCTGTTTCCTTACTTCGTGTTTGGAAAGTGATTCATGTCCCTTCTACAGTTTTTCTTTGTGAAAATCTGTCTCCCGTTCTTGGTTCCTTCTTTGTGTTGGATCAAGTTCGGGATAGGCTGTGATGTACCCCACTTATGTCCATGAGTTCAAAGTGATGGTCCTGATACTTGTTCCAAGGTGGAGATTGTGAGTGTTGGCTTGGCCCAAATGGGCAGCCCACTTTCAAACACACAACCCAGCAACCCAAGACCCAAACCCACTTACCTTGCTCCCTCCTTTGACTTTCAGCTAATGAATGATTATTTTGGGAGAATCTTTGATTTCCCTTCTATTTCATCAGCTCCTTCCTTTTGTGCTCTCTGTCAGCATCTTGCCCGGATCCTTCGGTTGATTGATTGGTTCTTTGTGTGCTATATATACTCCTTGTAGTCTGCTGCCTTGGTGGTGGAAGGTGTGAACAACACGACATCACAGTAGCATCTCTCTCTTTCTCTCTCTCTCTCTCTCGCTCTCTCTCTCTTTGCGTCTCTGTTACGAGCCGGTACTTTGGGTATACACTTTGTGTGTGTGTGAGCTTGAGATTTCTGTGATTGAGAGTTCTGTGAGGAGGGGGGGTTCGGGTTGTGGGATTTCTTGTTGGAAGGCTGGGTAGTATACACAGTTGGGTGAAATCCTTGGAAACATTGTCCATTCGATAGTGAACTCTTGGGTTGGACTGCTATACTTTGTATATAGGCAGTGGAGATCTGAGCCTAGGCATTATAAGCCCTAGAAAGATTCGAGTTAGGCTCTGTTGAGCCGAGGATACTCATAGCACTAATTTTATTATTTATATTGCTTTGTTATAAATTGTTTTTGCAGGTGATACATTGCAATATAGTTTGATATATTAGTCTGTCGCTTTCGACTTTGGTATATTGTAAATTTACTGCCGAAGTCGAAGACGGGTTCTTTTCAAAGTCCTATTATAATTTGGTGTGGCTCCGGTGTTCGTTTGATTCAGTTATAAAGTATCCTTATTTTTACGTTACAGTGCTCACTAAATTTTTTTTATGGATCCGCCACTGTACACAGGTTGATAGATACGAGGAGGCCAGAAGGGCATGTAATTGAGACGTAAAATAATAAAATAAAATATAAAAATATAATAGGTGAAAAAACAACCAGCTAGGCTTATGCCTCGTTTAGTACAGTGTTTTGAAAACACATATTTTTTAAAACGCAGTGTTTTCAAACGCAGTTTTATTTTTGTAAACACGTTTGGAAAACTATTTCAAAACGCTATTTTTCATAAACAGAGTAGTTGTAAACGCAACATATTTTTAAAACTCTGCATTGAAACACTTTTAACGAGAAAACGTTATGTTTTTTGCCAACATTTTGACCAAAACACTTCACCAAACAAGGAAAGGAATTAAAGGGATTATTCAAAGATTCATTTGATAGCTGCTTTATATATTATAAACCAGAGGGAAGGGTACAATAATTTATTTTATCAGCTTCAAGAGCTAGCTAGCATGCCTAGCTCCATCTCAAGGCATGTAGCCCGTCGCGGATCTAGAAACATATTTCAGCGGATCACAAATTTTAGTTATTACTACATAAAAAGTTTAGAAATTATCATAATTTTATAACATAAAAAGTTTTAAAAATAATAATTTTGAGTGAGGTCTCAATCAAAACGATGTTGTTTTGTAAGATAGAGTAGGTCCCTTGTCCCCTCACTCTAAATGGGGGATCCCCCTCCGCTTGTGACAGGTACAACGGCGAGTTTGATGATCACATTGGCCCTTTCCAAAACCACTGCTTAAGCAGTATCCTTCACAACTATGGTCGTTCCAGCAACGTCTAATTGGGCGGGCTATCACATGCATTCCTTCTGCCCCTTTCGTCATCGTCTCTTCTGCATTATTATAACAAGATCAAAAATTATTAACATATGCTTTTAGAAATTAAGTAAAAACATTTGGTTTAACAGTACTAAATATCAAATATATGACAATAATTTAGGAATGGAGGGAGTATAAAATTAAGATTGAGAGGGAGAAGAGTACCAAAAGCAAAGAGAACGAATAGCAACATCATGAGCATAAAGAACCTCTTCCCCATGTTTAATTAACTCCAAATTTTGCTGTTTGATAGTTATAGTTATCAACTTATGACTGAGATGAGAAGTCAAAGAATGAGCTGATCTATATATAGGGGCCGACCAAGCCCAACAATTAATGAAATCAAAGCTACGTTATTTCACAAAAACGATTATGCTTACAATTTTCATAACTTTTTATCTTTATTCTCAACTTGTATTATAAGCATATTAGTTATGTTTAAATATTTTAATAATTATAATAAATTTTAATAATATTAATTTATCCCTTAGCTATAATATATGTTTTTGAAACGTAAACTTTTGGTGAAACATATAGAGTAGCAAATTTTACTGTGTTAGCTAAATCTCAACTATGAAATTTAGTAAATCTCAGAACCTCCAACTCTTTATGTTTGAAATCCAACAAACTATTCATGCAAAAGCATACTCCATCATTTCAAAAAAAAAAAAAAAAAAAGGTGTTGAGTTTTAACTTTTTAAAGTCAAATTAATTATTTATCAAAATAATTTAAAGTTATTTTAATACACGTAATACGTAGTACATGTGTTTTATAATTTTGAAAAATATAAATGATGTGGCAAAATCCTCAGCTTGGTAGTCTTTTACGTGGGTAGGATATCGGGCTTGTTCCTTGAACTTTGGTGAGCACGAAACCTGAGTGGAAGTGCAAGCGGGCCTCGCGAAACCCCTCCGGCGTGAGAGTAAGTACCGTGTATGAGAACAGAATACCAGAACTCAAGGAAGAGGTAGAGTGTATGAGAGCATGTACCTTTGTGGTGTCTGGCGGAGGGATATTTATTGGCCCTTGCGTGGTTGAATCCGGGTAGGATTTGGTTTCTTTAGTCATCTTGTTCCACAAGGAGTGAAACTCTAGATTTCCTGGTGGTATACGGCTGGCCGCGTTATATCAGGAATGGATAAGGCAAGTGTCCCGCCACATATGGTAACTTTCGGTGTCTTGGCGGGCAAGTCAGCGATGTATTTCGCTCGATATGGATCGAGGGCAAGGCCCTGCCGCTGTGATGTGATAGGTGATGTCTTGAACCGGCTACAATTTCAGGAGCAAGGCCCATGGTCGGACAAAGGCCCGTGTCCGACAGTTGGGTCAGGAACGTCATGCTCGCTGTTTGGGGTTGCTCTTCTTATGCTCGCTGGGCCTGTGGGCCCTTCAAGGCCCATGCTCGTGATTGGCACGTGACGGTGGCTCGTGCCCTGCTCGTGACCAGATTTGGGCTAGGTATATCAGTGGCCCCAAGCTTCATGCCTGGCGAGTATTCATGCTCGAGGCGGGGAGCGTGCAGAATGTTATAAGGTTGCTCATAACCCGGACTTGTACACTTATGAAATCTGGTGATGCCATTGATCGGGCTGTACTTCTTTGTGGAGGGTTCTAGAACTCTACGTAATCGCTAGACGAGGCGTATCAAGGAAGCCTTATCGCTGAGTGGTAGTGTCAGGGAGCAGGACGGGGCGCGCGTGAACTGTCCAGGAAGAGACCGAAAAGACGGGAGCATTTCTCAAGGGACGGCGCATTAAATGCGCGTGTGTGGGCTGACGACGGCGCCCCTACCCTTTCAGTTTCCAGCGCGGTTTCCCAGGTTTCATCACCTATTTAAACCAGAAACCTTGCCCATTTGAATTTTCTGGTGTTTTGAGATTTTTAGAGAGAGAAACAGAAGAGAGAGAGGCTCTGCAGAATTCTGTTTGCCGATTTCCTGGATACGCTGCTGCCGCCGGTGCTGTTGCTACCCTTTTGCCGTTTTTTGACTCCGTGAAGCAAATTCCCCCATTCACTCACAGTAAGTCTCTTTTCCCTTGCATTTTCTATTTTCAAGTTTGCTCATTTCTGTGACATTCCCATTTCTGGGCCGGTTTCTCTACGTCTGTCTTTTACACTTTCTGGGTAGCATTGACAAGATTAGGAGAGACCCTAGGTTGAGATCGAGGAAAGTTCCAATCGTGATGTCTGCTAGGCGGGCAAGGCCCTTTGGATTTACCTAGGCTTAGGGTTTTTTCCCCCTTTCTCAGTAACTGTTCTTTTCCGCGAGTAGAGTCTGACCGTGTTTTTCCTCGATCTCTGTAGATGTCTGACGGAGACTTCTCCGAAACAGGGAAGAGTTCGGCTATGGCGGCGAACGACCCCTTCGAGCGATGAGAAGTCCCCGTCCATTGACGCAGTGTTCGAAGAGGGAGACGCATCTGTGGCCGGTGAAGTTGTGGCAGTGCGACCTCTCGTGCCCATGGATCCAGAGGCCCACGTGCCCGTAATTACTCTGTCCGCTTCGAGTTTGTCTGAGGGCGAAGTGGAGCAGGGCCGCTTGGCTTCCGGCGGGCAAGGCCACGCTCAATTGGCCGAACAAGAAGGACTCTTGCCCGAAACGAGGGTAGATGTTGTGTTGCCCAGGGCACGGGAACGTTTAGCGGTCAACGAGGCCTGTCCCAGGATTCGGATAATATTCCTATCGCGAGACGGCGGCGGCAAGCTGCATGTGAGGCGCGGCACGAGTTACGCCTCCCTCTGGGCATCGAGACGAGACGCCAGATGCGGCTCATTGGGCTTCATTGATACCCCGCCAAACCGACCGCCTTTGGTTTACCTCGATGGGCATAGAGCCCGAGGACTATCGAGTAGAGAAGGCGGTCTTGGGTTGATGGTGAATTTCCCGAACGTAATGGTAAACCGCTGCTCTTCTTTGCAGATTTTTTCCGAGTAGGGCTCCGTTTGCCCCTGGATCCCTTTGTCCTTCTATTCCTTCAGGAATTCTGTCCGATGCCCGGTGACCTGATGTTGAACACGGTGAGGGCCTTAATGGCTTATATTGTGGCGTGTCGTCTATTGCGTATAGAGCCGACGAGCAAGATTTTCAGGCGTCTCTTTATTCTGAGTGTTGATATTTATGGTCGGGTAAATGCTCGTTCCAACTCTAGCTTTCTTAGGATCTTGTCCGATGTGCCGGGGAAAGTGGATGTTTGGGATAGAAGAGCTGTCTTGATCGAGTCTCGAACTGGGTGGCCGATAATGCCTATGAGCCAGGATTTAATAAACGTTCCCAAACTCCCCTGTGGCGGCTTTACCACCGGCGACACTCGTCGTCTTACGGTTATCCGGGACGCTCTGGGCGTCGTGATGGAAGGAGAGAAGAGAATAAGCCAGGAGCGCCTGTTCGATTGGAAGGAACTAGTGTGCAATCCTCGGAACCTTCGCCTGGCCGGGGTGCTCCGGGCTACCGTCCCTGGGGTGGAGCCATTGTGCTCCTTTGATGCTGAAGAGGCCCATGAATACTGGGGTGATTATCATGAGCAGAATTTCCGCGAAGATTGCCAAGTGTGTCGTAGGCTCTGCACGATGCGCTGCCTATACTGATGTTCCTGGTCGGTTTGGGTTTTACTCTTCCCTTTTAACTGCTTCACTTGGTTCTTTTCGTTCAAGTCGTGATACTGAGTTGTCTTTCTTTTTGCGGCTATGTTGAGTCTCGAGACAAATCGAGGCTCGGCCGAGGAGAGCCAGGAGGGTGGCCGCCTCGCAAGCCAACCCCCACAAACTATCCCCTGTCCCCTTTGCTCCGGGCAAGAAGGCCCATGCCGAAAAACAATGAAGTGCCACCTCTTCCCATTCCTCGGGTTCTTTGCTAATGTTCTGATGCGGCTACTCGAGGCTGCCGCTAGGCCGAGAAGGCGGCGGGAAAAAGAAAAGACATCCTTCCTCCAAGCGATCGCTCCTCCCGCCCGACTATAGGATCCGAGCAAGCCGCCCGTGACTCCTCCAAGCCTTGGCCGATTCAGGGCTTCGTGATGCCGACAACCGTCCCTTGCCGGGCAATCGTGGCGTGTCTGTCAGGGGCCCTAACATCGGGCATATTGATTTGTTCTAGGCGTCTCTGGGTTAGTGGGGAAAGGAATAGTGAAGCGGGCGCTTCAAGAGGCGTTACCAACGGCCAGGAGGCAATTGGACATGTTACGCTTTCGGACATATCGGGCTTAATTTGAGCGAGGTATGCCCGCTTGTTTCAAGCCGGTTGTCTTTATTGAGTTTGATAATTTACGCTAGATTGTTCGACCTTGCTCGTGCTTGTTGTTGCGGATCGCCTCCTCTGTACCAACATCTATAATCGATACACAGAGGAGATCGATACCCGCAAGAAGATCAAGTCCGAGAGAGATGAGCTAGTCGGGCTAGTGAAGAATAAGAACGACCGGTGGATGCCTTGGGCGTCGTGAAAGAGAGCATTCTTTGCAAGAATTTGGAGGCGATAATAAAGCTCGGCCGAGGAGAAGACGACCACTGGTGACCCAACAGAAGAGATCTAGGCATTGAATCGGCCACGATCGGCGGCGGGATCGGTGATGGCCGAGGTGAAGGCGTTGAAGGAGCAGGCGGCCAGAGATGCAGCGGACATAGAGTCTATTCCCGATCGGTGGCGGCCGAACCAGGCGTGAAGGACTTGAGGCTTCCCCACATGCTTCGCAAGGTGCCGGGCTATATTGCCTTACTATGCCGTGGGTACCAACCATATCCTGCGAATGCTCGCGGGCGAGGGCGGTGGACATGGGCACAATGGTGGCAGGCGCTGCTCGATCCCTTGCCGAGGAGGCCGGAGGCTGCACCACATGGTGCCCTATACTCAGAGCGAGCTGGATGCTTTGGCCCGTGATGATGCTGATGACGGCCTCGCGCCCTGGGACCCCCCCACTCCGCTGGCCGTTAATGTTTGCAGCCTGATCGATGCCCGGAAGGCCGAGAAGGAGGGTCGGATTACTGAGGCAGCAGCTCATCTTCAAGCAGAATTACAGGTCCCCACTATCGAGGAAGCAAATGCTGCGGCTCAACACAATCCCTGATGTAGCTTAGAAACTCAATATCTTGTTTTGGTCGGTGTGCCTTTTGTAACAAACATCGTCGTCTTTTGGAAATTTGTAACTTAATTTCTCACTTATCCTGATTCTGCTCGAAGTATATGCCTGTGTTTTTGTTTCTGTTTTTCTGCCCGATAATATTTACTTGTGGTTTCCCTGCATTTAATTAGTACCGACACAATTGTATGCGGGGTAGTCCCCCAGAAATATATCGGGCAAATAGTAATTGTGCAAAAAACATTAACCTAGAAACCGTAAAGTGATCAGTGCGAATATCTTAGGTTAATGGCTTACTCATAGGAGTTTGGCTTGTCCTCATGGTGTTCGGGCACACAGGTTGCATTCTCGTTTTGAGTGCTTGGCATGAGCCAAGGCTTCTGAGCGGGCAAGGCCCCTATCGCCAGGGGCGAGCTTCAGATGATTACCTAGCGGGCATGGCCCAGCTCTGCGACTAACAACCGGGCATGGCCATTGTTCGGTGTGGGTTACCCGAATCGGTTGAAGTATATCACCTGGGTGTGAGGATATACGACTAAGCAGTGTTGCTCGGTCACTAGGAACCCGAGGTAGCTTAGCCGCTATCCGATGGGCAGGGCCCCTACCGCGTGGCGGGCATCCTAAGTACGTGAACCGGGCGGGGCGCGTCTACGGAGAAATTAAGTTCACTAGTACTTGGGTATTCTGAATGTTGACTGGGCTTGGCCCTGGTCGCTTGTATATAGTAGATGCTAATAAAATCTGAGTAAACATTATAGAGAAACTTGCCTTTATTGAATAAAATTTATGACCCTCAACATGGTGAGGTCTTGC
>CM028383.1:38184711-38241784 GCA_013146195.2 Codonopsis lanceolata
CTCGGATGTTGATTTTGGCCTTGGATTCCCCTAAGATTTTTTGTATTGCCTCTATTTAGGTAAATGCAAGTATTCGTTGAATTCTTGGCTTTATGTTTCAGGTCTTAACCATGTTTAAACAAGTCTTTTTCATGCGAGTCATCTTAGTTTGATTGGTGTTTGTTGGTAGTTTGATTCGTTGATCATTCGTGTCGGCGTGAGTTGAGCCTTTGTTCGGGTGTTGTTGGGTGCGTTTCCGACTGGTTTGGTAGGGTTAGACCTTAGAATGATTGCCCATAAGTTTGGGATCATTTAGGACAAGTTTAGACCAAGTTTTAAGAGGTTGCGGCCGCAGGCACCTTGCGGCGCCTCCTCAAATGCAGAGAGCAATTGCAAAATCGGATTTGAGCAGGATATGAAGCCTCGGCCAAGTGAGGCACTTGGCGCCAGCCTCAACTGGATGTGCAATACGGGATTTTTCCTGTTTGATTTTGGCGTGAAAAACCTATACTACCCCATTTAAACCGCTTCCTTGCCTCCCCAACTAGGAAGGGTAGGATTGTCCTCCCTAACCCTTTATGATCCAATTTCTTCCTCTTCCTCCCTCATTTCTTTCATCCATCGTTGAGTTTTAGAGAGAGAAGGGCTTCCATGGGAGATTTGGAGATTCAGGAGTTAGGCCATCGGATCGTCGTACTTGACCGCGCATCGAAGCCCTCATGGGGTAAGTCTTTTTCTGGGTTTTTTCCACTTCCTAGGCGTTTGTGGCTCTCGATTGATGTCTGGCCTAAGTTTCTCTCTCTACATGCCTCTTGATGATAGGTTGTTAGAGACGCGTTCCTTGTGATTTATCGTTATTATACATGTCAAAATGATATGTTTTCATGGGTATCAATAGATTTTGGTTAAGGGTTTGAAACCAAATGGGTTATTGAGTATATTGGAATTGTTATGAATTAAGATTTATTTTTGTTGGGTTAGAAACAGGATAAATTGTAAATCAATTTATGCCTCGAACTAGAAATTTGGAACTTGGTAGTTTGACCCAAATGAAGTCAATTAATTATAAAATTTGTTATTTGAACCTTAGGATAAATTCCTATATCTTCTTGTGTTCATTGAATCTCAATTATGAAATTTTGAGAATTGCTCGGGTGATACCAAATTGGTAATAAGATTGATTCTTGGCTTAGGACTCTAATTGAGTCTCTTGAATGATGTTAAGTGCGAGATTGTCGCTAGTTCTTGGGTGGTTTATGTGTGAGTCGAGATTGCGTAACTCGAATGAAAGATGTTTTGAATGGGTTCAATTATGAACTAGAACCAATAATACTAGTTGGACTTTTAATGAAGTCCCAAGATAAAGGAATGTAATATCGACTTTCTTGGGAACCTTGTTAGCATCCTTGGAAAATCCGAGGTTTCTTCGTGATGATTCTCCCTTAGGAAGGATATTTGAATCGTGTATGCCTTAGTACCCTCATGATGAGAATCTTGAGTTGTCGTAAAGATATTTGAATAGTCCAAGTCAATGTGTGTGGTGATGGACTTATGAAGTACCATCACCGGTTAATCGATGAATCTTGAGTAGTCTTTAGGCCTGTTCTTGAAAGTGCATGCTTGATCTTTAGTTCTTAAGGGAACCTCGAGGATTTTATAATGTTATATATCTTATGATTCTATGGAAGCGAGCTTAATAAGGTTTGTTTGTGAATGATGCATGAACTATGTCTACTTGAGATTATGACCTTTAAGCATATTGTGTGTCTTATCTTCATAATTATCTTCCTATTGAGTATCAACGTGCTTTGATTTATGATTCTATTAACAAATGGAATTTCGAACTTGAAATTGAACTAAGCTTGGTTGGACGATAATCAACTTAGGTTTCCGCCTTTTATACGTGACTTAGTGATTTTGAATTAAGGTTCCTAAATGGAACGAGAACTTAGCTATGCCTCAAACAAGAACCTAGAAAGGAGTCTTGGAACACATATAGTGTTCAAACTCTATTTGTTTGGAATTATAGAAATGACTCGACCCGAGTCGATGCTAGTGAGTCATTTAACAATACCGACTCAACGATCAACCCTACGGCGCTTGAAATCCGCCTAACTAGAATACTAGTTTCGAGATTCTTAATTTAATTCATGCTCGTGCTTGATTATTAGTAAAAGAATAACATGCCCACGACTTGAATGAGATCGCTATTACCGTGCTCGTCCTTGCTTGATTTCTTAAATAAGTAAATATTACTCGTTTTCCCAATAAGTCCGGTGGCATACTTGTCCGGTCTGTCTTGTCTTCCACTGGTTGACAATTGCTTCAGATTTAATCATGAGATTCGTGATAGTGATGGGTTGCCGAACCGAGAAACGTGCAAACCCCTCCATTCTTGATCACTTTGGAGAAAGAGTACCTTGTGTAACCATTAGAGCGCTTGGGAATAATACTATCACAGGTCGATGTACCATCTCGTACATCCGGCAAAACGGCCGTTCTGATTAGCGCAGTTTATCTTGCGGGGAGCTACATTGCGGCACCGATTTATATCATATCCTCTTATATGTGGATTTCTTCTAGCATTTGTGAAAACAAAGTGCTATCGTGAATATGTAAACTAAATGCCTATATATACTTGTTCTTGATCGCTTGACTTTCGTGATAGGCTTTGTGAATTGTATGATACGCATATACGTAGATATATACATACTCTACTTGATTTCCCATTGCTGCATATGTATATATATGTAGATATACATACTCCTACTTGATTACCCATGATTGCTGCATATGTATATATATAGATATACATACTCTACTTGATTTACCCCGATTGTCTTCATATGTATATATATGTAGATATACATACTCCTACTTGATTGCCCCCTGATTGTCTTCATATGTATATAATTGTAGATATGCATATCCTTACATGATAAACTTCCATGAATGAATTGTTTGGTACATAAACGAATTTACATACCACACTTGATAATCCTATGAGAGACTTGGTATATGTATATTTATAAATATGCATACTTCTACTTAATTATTCTATGAGAGACTTGGGATGTTCTACAATAAGATATACATCCATAATCATGATTATTCTTGTGCCTTGCTCCCTGACTTGTTTGATTGTTTGTGAACAGGGGATTCACCCTGATTCATCTTGGTAGTCTGGTAAAGGAACGATTTTCATACAGTACAACCCGACCTCTGGGTCTTAAAAGTAAAACGATATCTTTTCCTATTATGGCAATATTTAAATTATGTCATATTGTTTAGTAGTAACGTACTGGGTCATTATGACTCATCCCGTACTTTGTTTTCTAGTTGCAGTTCGGAAGTCTTCTTGAGGACGCATAATACGTGACCGTAGCAGACCACAGTTGATTGACAGCTCGAGCTTAGTACGTGTGTTCGTGATTGTAATAGTCGATATTTCCGAGTAATAGCTTGTGGACTCCTATCTCATCTAGCATCCTTGACTTGTATATCATATTTTAATATTCTTGTGAGCTCGTTGTATTGTAAGGTTATTTAGACTTTACAGTCGGGTAGAATACTTGGGTTTTGATTTGGTTCTCCTTTGGGCCGACGTGTTGTGTCGTTGCTCATAGCCTTGGTTTTTATATTGATTGTATCCTGGCACGCATAGCTTTGGGCTTTTCTCTATCCTAGTTATTATTATTGTTGGTTAACCCCGGCATGCTTTAGCCGTGGGTAAGTGTTATATCAGGTTGGTCCCTTGCTGAAACGCCGGCCTGGAGTGCCGATGGTTTGTCCAGCGTCTGCAATGTTGCGGCACGCGAGTTTCTTTTTCTTTCCTTCGTGAGATTTATGTCTCTCTTGGTATCTTTGGCCTTGGTTTCGAGCTTCATAGCTCGGGACTACTTTTCCTTGTCGTTTCCGCTTACTGAATTTTGTAAACCCGTATTTTTAGTACGGCCTTATATTTGTGTGTAGAGCTTTTGTTAGCTCGACTGTCCGACTCGCACTATTAATTTATAAGTGCTTGTCCTCTTCTTGCCTTGTCCTAGCGACGTGACGTTGGGATTCCGTTCCGAAATCCGGGTCGGGTCGCCACAAGATTGGTAGACAAAAAATGTCCTTACGATAATTATGCATTATAACTTTAATCATAAGATTAATTAATAAAGTCATTACAAAGAGTACAAATAATAATAGAATAACTATATTGTTCATAAATGTTTGAACTAAAAAATAATCTTAAAAGATAATTAGAAAAGTAACTTGGTTAGTCAACTTAAAATGAACAAGTACTTTAAGCGTAATTTTGTCCAAGCATATATTTATTTGATGCAATAATTAAAAATGTAATAGATAAGCAAAAATTGTAGTTGAAATAATACCTCCCTAAATTATAATGGTACAAGTCTTTTATCGAACAACTTTTAAAATCAACGATGGTATACATCTCATCTATTGATAATAATAGTATTTTTAAAACCAACATTAATTTGCATATCTTCTATTTGGTAATAATAGTATAAGACTTTTATTTAAAAACTTTTACAATCAATATTACTTTCTAACCAACGTGTGATACATCTTTTCTATTGGTAATAATGGTAGAAGTTTTTTATGTAAAAAAGTTTTAAACCAACATAATTTTTTAACCAATATGAGATACATATCTTGTATTGATAATAATTGTAGTTTTAAAATCAATATCTATTTATAACAAATCTAGGATACATATATATCTTATATTGATAATAATAGTAGAACATTTTGTAATCAATGTGAGATGCATCTCTTTTATTAGGAATAATTTTTGAAGTTTTTTTATCTAATGACTTGTAACCAACATTTATGTCTAAACAATATGAGAAACATCTATTTTATTGATAATAAAAGTGGAAGCTTTTATCTAATGACTCTTAGAACCAACATCACGTTTAACCAATGTGAGATATATCTAGTACTTTAAAACCAACATTAATTTCTAATCAATGTGATACATCTTTTATGTTGGTAATAATAGTAAAAATCTTTTATCTATAGAATTTAAAATCAACATCAATTTCTAACTAATGTGGGATAGATCTCTTCTATTGATAATTATAATTAATAATAGTAGAAGTATTTTATTTAAAGATTTGTCAAACGAATATCAATTTCTAATTAACATGTGATACATCTCTTCTGTTGGATAATAATATGGGTTGTTTTTATCTATCAATTTTTAAACCAGATACATATTATCTATTGGTAACAAAGTCTTTTATCTAAAGGTTTCTTAAACCAATATCATTTTCTATCCAATGTGTGATACATGTCTTCCATTAGTAATAATAGTAAAATCTTTTATCTAAAGACTTTTAAAATCAAGATCAATTTCTAACCAAATATAAATCTCTTTTATTAGTAATTATAATAGAAATGTATCTCAAAATGGATAGAAATTGATGTTAATTTAAAAGCCATTAGATTAAAAAAACACACCAATTAGTACCAATAGAATAGTGTTATAGATCTTACATTGATTATAAAATTATATTGGTTGTAAAAATCTTTTCTATATAAGATTTCTATATTATTAACTATGGAGATTAATAATAGGGCTTAATATCTCATATCATATTAATCATACTTTTAGCTAAAGGCTGAAAATGAATGGACCAAAAACAAAAAAAAAAAACAAAAGGTCACATTGAGTTGGAAATGTGGGAATTCAAATTCAACTATAGAAATATGATATAAAACTTTAAGAGTTGTCATCACCAACTTTAATATACTTATTGTATAGATTTATACATAGATCTATATATATATATATATATATATATATATATATATATAAAGTCAAAAGCACATATCACATCTAAATAATGAAGTTTTCCATCAAAATCATCTTACTAAAAATAGATCAACATTAACTCATTCAAATCTCAAATATTTAGATTGCATTTAATGTACTATTTATTATTTATTAAAAAAATAAAACAATTATATATTGATGTAAAGTTGATTAGTCACAAACTTATTCAAGATTCCATTAATTGTCTTCTCAATTCTCCAACTATCCAACTTCTTAAAACTGTTTGAATTTTTTTCTCTTTTGGCTTCCAACCTTGTGTATAAATAACTTTCAAAGTGCATCAAGTTTAAATACAAACAACCCAATTTATCTTTAGACATTTTCATAATTACATTTACTGAAAATCAATAGGTTTCATTAAGCAGGTCCGATCTAACTTACCAACACTGCTAAAGATTTGGATCGGATTGAATTCTCAAAGATCAATTACAAGATAATGGTTCCGTCCATCCAACAATCATTTGAAAGTCCCACCAATTGTTGAAACCAAGCTAATTATAAAACTCATAATATAAATTATGATTTTCCTTTTAATTTGTACTTCAAACTGTAAATTGTATTTTTAATGTTTTTTTTTCTTCATTTTTCTTTAATTGCATTACAAAACATGTATTTTTAATGTTGTATTTGAAAATTAATGATGAATATATGGTGCAATCTCATAATCAAGTATTCCCCAAAAATAAAATAAAAATAACCTTAATCATAAATTGAAATGTATTACTGTGGTTTTTCATATGCAAAGCTAAATTTTCACCACTATTTGATTGAGAAAAAAATTGAGTTTGAGATGTTGTTGTGTTAACTCAAACTGACAAAAAAAAAATATCAAATTAGCAAACTTTATTGATATGGACAACATAAGCAAGGTTGTGAGGAGTAGTGTTACGGACTAAAAGATTTGTGCACATTCCATTGTATCACCCAATATTCACTCCATTTGACATATTTGAATAATGAACACACAAAATGGAATATCAAAAATTATCATCTCTATCGATTTTTGTCATCCACAGGCACAAGTCTCTCGCCAATTGTTGACTTAACGAATCATGAAGATGGTTCAATTATGTTTGATCGTGCATTTTCGAAAAAGAAAGTGCATTTATATGAATCCCGACCTTAAGACATTCTACATGGGGATGTCACCTCAACTCCTAGATACTAATATGCGATAAAAATGAAAAATCAACAATATTGTGTATAAGAAATTTTTTCAAAATCTATAATGGTTAGTATTACAATAATATATTTCTAATTAAATAGTTTTTCTCAATTTATTCTTTTAATTTTGTTTTTCTCTTTATTTTTTTTTGTTTTTATATAATTTATTTAATATATATATATATATATATATATATATATATATATATAACGCACGAATGCAAAAACTAGATACATTCAAATTGAAGAAGCCTTTTTGACTTTTTGTGTTATCCAATTATACCCACTATTCACTTTATCTTTTTGGACTGTTCACTTTGACAAATTTGACCTCGTCGGAATCTTAAACGAAGGTGAAGCAAGTGTAGATTGGGTATGATTATTTTTAATTATGTTCTTTTTTGTTGAATCAGGTGAATAATTATTACAGAGTTTGCATCATTCGTGGCCGAGCAGATAAAGGCTTGGCAGAGAAGGAAGCGACCGAGTCCGTGGTGAGGATTGCAGATTGGGAGACACGGGTTAATGAGGTGAAGACCTCAACCTTTGAACAATATAAAGACTCCGAGGAGTACACCAATAAGGTCTTCCCTTACTACGAGCGAGATGCCCGCCATGTGCTTCGGGTAACTGCTACCTTGGGGATGACTCTTAGACCATTTCCAACAGTTTGAAGTTAAAACTGCACCAAATCTTTAAATTTGTGTAATTTATGCACCAATATGAGAAGTTTGAAGTTAAAACTGCACCAAATCTTTAAATTGGTTTAATTTATTCTTTTAATATTGTTTTTTCACTTCATGTTGCTTATGTATAATTTGATTGAAAAATATATATGACGTGCGTTTAACGCACGGGTGTAAAGCTAGTTATAGGGTTAATGATACTATACGTCTTTCGACTATGAGCCGTTTTTAGTGATAGTCCCTTAAGAATTTTTTGTTAAATTTAGGTCCTAAAAGTATTAAATTTGGGTCCTTTTGATGAACGTCGTTAGAAAAATACCGTTAAGTTACCTATGTACATTTAGTAAGGACTAAAATAAAAATATTTCAAACCTACATATATCAAAATTTACAATCAAATTCCTAATGTTTGAAAAATGATCTAAGGCCTTCTTCCACAAAATATTTGGAAACCCACCAGATTTTTAATATTTGGAAAATCTATTTTACAGAAAAACAATTCATACCTCTAAAATTAACAACAATAAATCACTATTGGTAGTAGAATTATTAAAGCAAACAATCATTTTTTCCGCCTAATTCTAAACCAATTTTTTTTCATCTACTGAAAGGTCTAACCTGATGTGTAAATTGAAAGATTCGGCCACCCATTTCCACCGTTCCAGCACCCCGAATCGCCACCGCTTTGAACAGTCAAAAAATTGTCCGAGTTGGTGTTGCTCCGGAACTCACTAAGAGTTGATTCTGGTAGTAGCCGTGATGGATTCTCAATATGAGAATTTTGTTTGTCCTAATACTTTGAAAAATAAGGGTTTGTACAATGACTTTTGTTGCTTTCACTTTTTTGTCTCTGAAGATGGTGCAGAATCAGAATCAGATCTGATGGATGCATATAAGGAGTTGTACAATGATTGGGAAAAAAGAGTTTGTCAAGTTAAGTTACTTAAAAAGACAAATGACTTGCTAAAGAAGGCTAATGAAGAACGAAAGGACTGTATTACAAGGCTAGAGAGTCTGTTGACCAAGAAGGATGCGGAGAATGAAGATCTGAAAGAAAAGCTCATCCAAGCCAATGAAACCATGGCTAAATGGAACTCAAGCCAACAAAAAATGGACGAGATGTTGAATTCTGAAAATTCAGGTAAGTCAGGAATTGGATTCAGGCCCAAGATGTTTGAGAAAGAAGGTGAAGGTATGTCTACTGAACCAAAACATCCCACGCAAAATTTTCAAAATCAAATTTCTTTGAAAACCCGAAATCAAGAAAGAAAAATTTTGTGTGTCATTTTTGTCATAAGCCTGGACATATACAACATTTTTGCTTTCTTAAAAAGGCTATATATGAGGATGAAGTAAGGCAAGCTTTTTTGATAAAAAATCAGATGCAACATCGAATGAAACAGCCAATGCAGCAACATTGGAAGTCACATTGGAAGTCTCATTCAAAGTCGCATCATAAATCTCATCCTCAGAAAAATCAAACTAAAGTTTTTAAACAGATGTGGGTTCCTAAGGGTAGTAATGACAAAAGCAAGTCCAAATACTGTGAACCCTTTGATATATGTCTTGGTGCTAAGCGGTTCTATGAAGAATCTCCTCCAAAATATTCGAGAACCGATTCCGAAATCGAACACTGACTTTGTAACCGCATATTCAGTTTCAGCCAATGTGATTCACAATGTGTCACCCAATGTGCTTCCAAATGTAGTTGCATTGGGAAACACATTGACGTAAACTTGGCGGTCGAAAGCAGTCCCGAACATTCGAAACAGTCCCGAACATTCGAAATTCACCAATTTGAATGATTGCAGCCATGACATTCCCAGCCGTATTCAGAAAAACCATCCAATCTTTCAAGTGATAGGTAATATTCATGATGACATATACACAAGGAGAAGAGGTAAGGTTGATTCTCAAAAATTTGCATGCTTATCAAAATATTTTTGAGAGAAGCCTTAAATCTTTTATGGATGCTCCAAATGATCAAAGATTATGTGCTACACATTGTTGTGTTAACCTTTTTTTAATAACATCTATGCATTTTGCTTAGCACAAAAATCCAGTTCATCATTCTCGTACAAAACACATTGATATAAGACACCACTTTTTTAGAGACTTGGTTAAATATGGAAATTGTTTGCATTGTACATGTTGGGACTGAAAATCATCTTGCTGATATATTTGCCAAGTGTCTTGTTTTTGAGAGATTTTTCAATCTTTGGAAATCTCTTGTGTTTTGTGTGCCATATGATTTTACACTTAGTTAATTATATATTAAAAAAAATCAAAATTAGGCATGATTGCATTTTGTCTTTAGAGGGCACTCTAGATCATTGTTTCACATGTATGTGCCTCTTGTGGTTGCTTGGGAATTTCATTCAAAATCTGTTGTGATTTCATTGTTATGATTCTCTCTCTCCCAGTTCTTGAGTATGTTTGAAGTCCACAAAGGAAAGAGCTACCTTTTGAAATTTTTGGGATGCAGCAATTTGTCAAAGTACTATGGAGCTTAGGCTTTCATGGGTTGATCTTGAGAAAATTGACTCCCCTTAATTGAAAAAGTGTGAAAGCTACCTAACGGAAAAGAGCTACCTATGAACAAGGTTGTGGCACCTTTCTTTTGGGACTATGAATCTTCGGATTTCATGGGTTGATCAAATGCAAAATTGCTTCCCTTTGTAAATAGTGTGAAAGGTTCCAAGTGGCATGTTCTTATAGCTTGAAATAAAGTAGAGCTATATTCCTAGGGAAATAAAGTACCTATGGATTTTTGTTGTGAAAAATTTATGATTTTGGGAGAGAAATCTGGTTGAGAAAAACAAAAAAAAATACAAAATTGAAAATAAAATCACAATTTTGGCGAATGCATCTCCCAATGCAACTACATTAGGAACTACATCCTTTGATCTGGTCTTTATCACTTGTGTGTGATTGCATTTTTTTATTTCTTTTGCCTAGCTTTTAGTTATCATGTTTTTAGGCATAAAATTTTAGGACATGCATTGTTGGTAAGGATATCAGCTTGGTGAAATTTTGTCCTAATATAAACTGTGCAAATCAATTTCCAAAAATTTCCATGTTGAAAAATATTTAGTGGTTGTCTAATTTTTGTGTGGAACTAAGAGGTTTTGAATCTGGATATGATGTGCTCAGTTATTGCTAATGGTGTGATCAAGTCTTGGTGAACACTTCATTGTGTTTTTCAAAATCTTTGATTTTTGAGAATTTCAAAAATATTGTTTATCCCTCTTCCTTTTGTTCTTCATTAGCCTTTTTCAGCAGTTCGTTTGCCTTTCCAAGCACTCTAACTTGATGAGCTCTCTTTTCCCAATCTTTGTACAGCTCTTTGTAACCTTCTAGCAGGTCTGATTCAGGTTCTCCATCGTCTTCGGTGACAGAGGAGTTAAAACAGCAAAGATCATCACTATTTCTGTCCATTGCTTCTTCTGATGTGACTTCTGATGTAGCAACATTGGGAGTCACATTGGCCGAAAATCCTGCAAAATCAGATGGAGAGTTGTGTACAGCAGTGAGAGTGATGAGATCACCTGGATCTTCATCATCACTATCACTCAAAGTCGCAGAAAAATTCAAACCCTTCTTTCTCAAAGTATTAGCACATTGATTAGCATAATGCCCAAACCCTTGACAAGCCCTACATTGAATAGAATCAATATTTTTACTTCTAGATGTAGACTGCTTAACAAAAGGATTGGTAAAAGATTTTTCAGGGTTTTGAAAAGAACTTTCTTTGGGAGGAAATTTGATATGCTCAGTTTTGAAAAATGTTTTAGTGATAGAAGATGGAGATTTGTTTTGCCCCTTTGCTTTCAAAATATTTTTAAACTTTGTTGTTAAAAAATCCATTGACTCTTCACCAAAATCAGATTCCTCAATCTCCTTATGCAATTCAAGAAATTCAGAAGAGATATCAACAACAGAAGGAAAAGCAATACTATCATCAGAAGGAGTAGAAGATGATGCACCTTTGCCTTTGTTCTTAATTTGCTCATTGAGGTTTAACTCAAAATTTTGAAGAATACCAGCTAGTCTTTCAAAACCAATTTTGTCAATGTCATGAGCTTCCTCAATAGCACAAATTTTCACATTAAACCTTTCAAGCAAAGTTCGCATCATCTTGCTAACAAGACGATCATTAGTGATAGGATCACCCAAAGCAAGAGCAGAATTAGATATATCAAGTAATCTAGCATAGTAAGACATAATATCTTCATCTTCATTCATCCTTGTGTTTTCAAATTGAGTGGTAAGCAATCTTAATTTAGAAGCACTAACACTAGAAGGTCCTTCACACAAGGTTTGAAGGGCCTCCCATACATCTTTAGCAGACTCATAATTGGCTATAACCCTAAAGGTGTTAGCATCAAGAGCTTTGTATATGGCAGACAAGGCTTTAGAATTAAAAGAGGCAATGTTTCTATCATTATTAGACCAATCTGCTTCTTTGGTGATTTTTACATCACCATCATCATCAGTAGTTTTGGGAGGAGTCCAACCATTTAGAACAGCAAGCCACGCTCTCTCATCAATTGATTTGATGAAGATACGCATCTTGACTTTCCAAATAGAATAATTTGCACTAGTCAAAATAGGAGGACGACATTCTCATACTGAGAATCCATCACGGCTACTACCAGAATCAACTCTTAGTGATGTCAAGAGAGGGCTCTGATACCAATTGAAAGAACGTGATAGCACAGATTCTCAATAGATGTCAATGTGAATACCAATGTTGCTGTGATTGTTGCAACAATGGCAGACATAATGAAAACAGTAAATAATAACAACACAGTAGCAGCGGAAGATTGTATCAAGAAGCACATGTTCGAACAAAAATATGTAAACAAATTTTAACCAAAAACAATCTACAAGTTTAGTACTTGTAGACCAAGCCTCAAGGCCACACAAATTTTACTAAAACCAATGATGTTTTACAACGAATAACTAGCAAAAATTCTCACAAGACAAAGTATCTTGGAGAACCAAAAATCCCACATAAACGACTAAACCAAACGTGGGAAGAAAGAACTTCAGCTTCCTTAAACAAAAGTAGGAAGAACAAAAAACGAAACAGCCTCTTAGAACTCAATGTAGCTGCTGATGTTATAACATCAGATGCTACAATCAGCTGCTGTGAAACTCGAAGAAAGACAGCTTCTGAACTTCTGAACTTCTGTGATATTTCTCTCAGCTTATGTCTTTTTTTCTCCTCTCTCAAGCTGTATCCCTGCTCGAAATCCAGCCTTCGATATATATACAACAAACCTACAAAAAATCGGCAAGAGAGATACACTCCTACTAGGAAAGAGATTAGCTATTAAACTTGCAAGATTATCTTTCCTAACAAAACCATGATGCTTGGAATAACTAAATTGCTTGCCGAGATTTAGTTACCAAATTTGTATAACCGAAATCCTTTGAAAGATTTTCCTACCAAAAACAAACCAATCTACCAAAAATAATCTTAAACAAAATCTATCTCAAAATTCTACTTCCTAAATAAACATTGACCAATTTAAAATCCTTCTTTGACCAAGAAAGGTGAAAACAAGATAAAATAGGTCTTGCCTATTTTACCCTTACAATCACCCCCTTTGTTGAGCATTTCTGGTCAAATCCTGAACAAGTGTTACAGAAACCAATATCCAAGGATGTCCTGCAAAGAATTTGAAATGACAAACACCCCCTAAATATGATATCAGAATAAACCATAAGAAGCATGTTTATAACTACTAGAGCCGTCAAAATAGGTTAAACCCGTTGGGTTGGTCCGCCCCGCCATATTAAAAAGACGGGTTGGGTTTTAAAAATATTACCCCGTCAAAAGGCGGGCTTTATGGGTTTGACCTGTGCGGGTGGCGGGTTAAGCGGGGCGGGGCGGGTTGGTCCGCCAATTTTTAAATATTTATTATTATTATTATTTATATATATATTATATACGTTTATAATTTAATTATAATACAAATCTAATTAGTGTATTATATTTGAAATAGAGTAAAAAGTCAAACCCTATTAAGCTATTACCTACCAATCTACCATTCTTTTTCTTGCCATATCACTAATATCATGGTCACCCACCCTCTCTCTCCTCACCTCACCCAACCCACTCCTGTCAGTGAGCTGTAAGTCTGTAACTCTCGTCTCCCATATGCCAATCACCCCCAAATCCCAATTTCCCCCATTCTTTTCTTTCTTCAGACTCCGAGTGGCGTGTGTGATGTTTCTTCTTCCCTCTTGATGTCTCTCTCTCCTTCAAGTCGGCCATTGTTTGATTTCTCTCCTTCTCCGTCTCAGTCCACCATCATTTGCAGGCTCCGTCTCTTTCTCTCGATCCCGCCATCGGCCCATCGTTCTTTGCCCTCTTAGTCCACCATCAGGCCATCATCGTGAGCTCTCTCTCGTTGTCGGTCGGCTTTTTTCCCCAATCTCTCCGTTTCGAGAATAATATGATGCGTTTCTGTGAGTTCTTTGTTGGGTTTCTTCATTTCTTGAGACTGATTTAAGATTTTCATCAATAAGTGTTTATTGATCTTTTTTTTTTATCTAAGATGTTTCTGTGTATAAAATTTCCCCCTTTTTTGTTTGATAAATTTGAATGTATGATGTATCTGGATTTGAGTTTTTGGTTTTAATTGAAAATTTTAGTTTAGCTTACAGTTACAGATCTCTTCCTCAAAATAATTTCAATTAGCGGGTTGGTCCGCCCCGCTCCGCAACCCAAGGTGGGTTGGGTTGGACCAATGCTTTTCTGGTCCGTCATTCTCGCGGGTTGGTCCGCCCCGCCCCGCCAATTGACGGGGTCCGCCATTTTGCGGGTTGGTCCGCCCCGTTGGTTCGTTCTGACAGCTCTAATAACTACTTATTACAAACCAATGAGCAATCCAAAACTACCAACATCACAAGTCTTTAAAGACATAAGATGACAGTCATGAAACAGATGTTCAGAACAACCAACATTACAGATTACAAAATCAGATTTGCTGAGCTTAAGTATTAGCTTCAGCAGCTGCAACATCATGACCACTTGAATCAGGAACAGTAGGAACAGCTTCAGGAGTAGAAACAGATTCAGGAACACTTGCAGACTCACCCCCTATTTGACCAGAATGAAGATCTAGCCAAGCTGTGTACTGGGCAGCCAAAGTGTTGAGGAGAGTAGACTGGGCAGTGAGCATAGCTAACTGAGACTTAACCAATTGCAGCTGTTCATTCACAAAAGCAACAGAGATTGGAGCTGTGGGATGTGCAGACATGTTAGATGTTGCAACATTTGATGAACCAATGGGGGGAATTTTGACTGAAGGAGAGGCTGTTTGCTGTGATGTGCCAGGAACAGAAGAGATATGGACAAATGGAGAAAGAAGAGGCAAGTTAACCACTCTATCACCTCTTAGTAATTTGGCAGAAAAATAAAGAGGTTCAAGACGAGGTGACAACCTTGTGGAAGGTAGAGGGGAGTAGCCCTGAGACACAAGGATCCTATAAATCAGTGAGGGAAAAATCAAAGACCTTTTGTCCCCTCCAGTTTCAGCCATTGATGAAATTTTTCGAAAAGCATAATGGCCAAAGTCAAACTGAGCCTTAGTTCCAATAAGATAAAGAACCTTGGCATGTTCTTCTGTAATTACATTGGAATTTGTTGTGGGGGACCAATTGGCACAACAAACTTTATGAAGAAAAGCATAGAGGGAGGAAAGTTGAGAGGTACCAAGGGAATTTCCCTTACCAGGCCATTTAGATAATTTTCCACTAGTCATTTCAACTGCACAAGTGTCCAAGTCAAGGTTAAAATCAAACGGGCCAGAAGCAGGTGTGTGAAGGATAGAGTTGATGATTAATGGTGAAAACTTATACCACTTCCCTCTCACAAAAACTTTCTCAAAACTAGCATCAGAAGGGTCACAGATTCTCTTCTCAATATTAGCATAAAATTCATAGATCAATTCCCTAAAATAAGGTGCGGCTAACGAGATAGTGTTCATGAGGCCTCTATCAGTGAAAAAAGATGTGAGATTATTTGTTTGCAAAACAGAGGACAAAACATTTCTTTCATCTATAATATTCTTAGAAATATTATATCTAACAGAAGCAGGTTTGGAGATAAACTTCATTGTGTTTTTCAAAATCTTTGATTTTTGAGAATTCCAAAAAGATTGTTTATCCCTCTTCCTTTTCCGGTCAAATAGGGGGAGAGAGATCAAGTGTTTCTTGTGATGGTGATGATTTCTGATTTGTGCTCCTTGCACAAATTCAGGGGGAGATGAGATTTTCTAATCAATGCAGGTTAGATGGTTTGATTGGTGTTGAATAAACACTTGTCTTTTGATTTGACCAGAAAGGTTTAACAAAGGGGGAAATTGTAAGGGCAAAATAGGCATGACCTATTTTGGTCTTGTTTCACTTTTCTTGGTCAAAATATGATTTTTGATAAGTTTGTGTTAATTTAGGACTTAGTATATTTTATTAGATTTAGTTTAGTTATTTTTGGTAGTATAATCTTCTTGTAGATTTCAAGTGCACATATTTGGTAACAAAATCTTAGCATAAATCCTAGTCTAACCATGATTCTTGACCTCTTTCATATTTGGTAATAAAATCTCATTAATTTGGTAAGTTGTTGATTTTTTCCTTAAATACTAATTCTTTTCCTTGTAGAAGATGGATTGTTCCTTGTGCATAGGTTTTCACATCGCTATTTAAGGAGGTGCTGGGACACGGCGTTTGGACAGAGTGCGAGGAAGCGGATCACAAAGAGTGCAAAATTCAGATTTCGAATTCAATTCGGCCGCTGCTGATTTCGAATGTGCTTCCGGAAGTTGTAACATTGGAAGCAACATTGGGCGTTTATGCTGTTTTGACTTCCTAGCTGATTTTAGGAAGCTATTTGTTTCTTCTCACGTTTTCTATACCTGTTTTTATGTGGGTGTTTTGCTCTCCAAGACTTGTTGTCTTGTGAGAGTGTTTTGTTTTGTGATTTTACATAGTTTTTTGTAAAACGTTTCATCCTTTTTAGTGAAATCTTTTTGGCCATGAGGCTAGATCTACAAGTATAAGCTTGTAGATTGTTTGGTAAATTTTTGTGATTAATTTCGTGCTTTAGTATTAAGTCTTCCGCTGTTTTTGATTATTTTTCTGTCTATTGTGACTTCCATTGTAGCTTTTTCAAGAGCTACATTGGAAACTGCATTAGGCAGTTTGGAGAATCCTAGCTACTCGTGTTCTTTCAACTCTAAAAGGAATATTCCAAGTACATTCTTCATTATTTCATTTAATTTGTATTCCAAGTATATGTTTTATTTTATTTTATTTGCATTAATGTATTTTAACAAAACAAATATATTATTGATTTAATATTAAATTAAATTTAATATTATGCATTAAAAATAATAATTAAATGAATGAATTTAATTGAGACTAAAATACAAACATATTAAAATTAATAATTAAATGCAAGACATTAATAAAGACTAAAATACAAACATTAAAATCAAACATAATTTTTTGTATTATTTAAACCAAAACATCTCAAAATGGTATTTAAACTAAACAACTAAACTAACAATAATAATGAAAACATAAAACACAAAATAATTACTTAAACCAAAAAAAAAAAGAGGAGAGATAAGATGAAATATGAATAGTATGCTTTGGATTTGAAGTTCAGAATCAGAAACTTCAAATCTGAAGATTAAATGAAGCAGCTGTTGAAGCATGGAATAATAGAAAAAATCTTCAAATTTGGAGTTTTGAAGCTCCCTTGAAAATGGTCTTAGGACCAATGTTGAATGGGGCTTTCGATCATCTGTCGTTGTCATTGCCGTTGTCGTTGCCGTTGCCGCAAAGGAAGAAAATGTCAAAGAGGTTTCCAATCGGCAATCGTTTAGTAATACTAATAGCCCCCAATAGAAATCCCACTTTGTACCCAAATTTATTTATTTTTTCAAATCAGGCACTAGTGTAATTAGCCCAACAATTAAGGCTCGTTGTTGCACGGAGAATGATTTCCTAAAAATGTTTTCGTTATTTTTTCGATGTTTGATAACCTTAGGAAAATGTAATCAACGTAAAAAAAAAATTCTAAGTCAACGGAAAATGAAACCTTCTTTTTAGGAAATTGACTTACGGATTCATTTTCTGTAAGTCATTTTTCAAATATTCAAGCACCTCTCCTCCCTCTTCCACAATTACACATATGTGCGTATTTTACTCAACAAATGAATTATTTAGAATATAAATGGAGTTTGTGCACACTATTTATAAATTATAATTTTAATAAATACTCACTACGTCCTAAAATTAGTGTTCATTATATTATTTATGAATATCTCAAACATTATCAATTTTATTTTTTAAAACATTTTTTTATATCAATTATCAATTTTATATACGTATTTGTGAGATTGAAAATTATTGACCTTATTCATTTGACACCACGAATGATAAATTGAGGGTTACTAAAGGAAAATTACTTAAAGTTCAACATTATTTTATATTCAATATGAGCATTAATATCCGAATATATTTTTGTAGGGTTAAATGCACCATTAGTCCCTGAACTTCGGTTAAACACATCATCAGTCCCCTAACTTCAAAAGTGATCATCATTGACCAAATATCGCCTTTTTTTCACCACTAGTCCCTAGCCCTACACCGTCAGTATATTGTCATCCAGTGAGTATGTGTGACTCATATGCACAAAAATTGAGGACAAAACAAACTTTTTCATTTCAAATAAGGGTCAGTCTGTTATCATCATCAAAACAGATATACAATATAAGTGGGAAATGTGATGAAGTAAATCGTTGGAAGATGAGTCAAGCCGATGGGAAGGTAATCCTTGACGTCGTCTGTGTCTAGATTGTATAATTCAGTGTGGACGTCCATGGTGACTTGTGATTCCGGTGCGCAGTTGGCAAAGAAGAGGGAGTATTCATTAGGAAGGGTGACCGGGAAGAATTTGTTCGTAGAGGAGAGCGATGGCAGGAGAGGTCGCGGAAGCTGAAGAGGACGGTGATGAAGTGGGAGTCGAATTTTTCACATGGCCCCGGCCCCTTATTTTTATGATGTTATCCATAGCCCCTTATTTTTATGATGTTATCCATAGCCCCTTATTTTTATGATGATAACAAACCGACCTCTTATTTGTAATGAAAAAGTCTGTTTTGTCCTTAATTTTTGTGCATGTGAGTGGCAATTGCTCACTTACCAACAATACACTAACCGCGTTTGAGCTAGGGAGTAGCGGTGAATAAAAATAGTGATGTTTGGTCAATGGTGATCACTTTTGAAGTTAGGGGACTCAAAGTTCAAGGACTAATAGTGCATTTAGCCCTTTTTTGTATTTATTCATATATTATTTTCTATAACATTTTCCGTGCATTTGCCAAGCACTTGAAAATGTTTTCTAACATATTTTCAAAATATTTACCAAACACTTGAAAATGAAATATTTTCATTTTTCAGAGATCACTTTTTCGTAAAACAAACAGAGCCTAAATAGTAAATATTTCATTTGTTAGATATAAAGAGCCCACAATTCTATTTTTCACGATATGTTGTTAGCATAATAAAATAAAGGGAAAAGGGTCTTTATGGCCATCATACTTTTTCAAAATATTCATATAGGCTACCATACTTATAAATTATTTTGTTAGACCAACAAACTATAACCTTGTCAACGAATTGCACCATTTTTAAGTTTTCGTTAATTTTTGTTGTTATGTAGGTATGGAATAGCCATTTACCCATTCAGTAGCATAATCAGTGTGAACAACTACAGCAAAAAAAGATCTTTCGGGTCATACTTTTTCAAAATATGTATAATGAACAACACTTTTTTATTAAAAAACAAAGGAGTGAAAAATTAGAGGCATGAATTCGAATTTGATAATTTTACCAAAAATATTAATAAAACAAGTGTGTATTTTAGTTGGGTAAAATTTTGGCCGGTTCTTTTTTTAAAGTTTGTAACCTTAAAAGTTCGCAGTTTTTTTTTCAACCGTAAAAGTCCATTTTTCGAAATAATATTCTGAAAATGTCATCGTTTCCTTCAATAGCTCCGGCAAATATATTGGATTTGAAAATCACCATTATTGCCCAACGAAACGGGGATCGACCAGTAATGGATTGAGGGGGCAACGCCCCCGAAAGGTAAACATTTTTTTAATTTATGAAATATGAAACTATAATGAATCTATGATGTGTTGTGATTTTTTCGGTAGAGACGAAGGCGGAAGAGGAAGAAGATGACTTTCAACGGAGGAGATGGAAGAAGAAGGTGGATGACGTGATTTGGTTCTTTATGATTTTGTATTACGGTGTAAAACATTGGATTAATGTATCGCATTGCAAACATTGATATATCACGATGCAAAAATAGACTAGTCAATTAAACTGATAAATCGCGGTTCAAACATTGATATATCGTGATGCAAAAATAAACTAGGCAATTAAACTGATGAATCGCGGTGTAAAAATTAATTTAATAAAATTGATGGATTGTTGTTTAATAGTCAATGCATCGCGATTCATTTTCGTAGCGCACCTCATGCTCATCAAGAGTATCGTAATCTTTTTGTCCCCAAAAGTGTTATCTTCCGGTTTGAAAAAAAAAACATGGGATTAGAGCGATTGAAACATGGATTAATGGCGGACCGACCCCCTTTTGTGAAAATATAACCGCCTAAGTATCCTATTTTTTTATTTAACCGGAAAAGTCCACTTTCATAATTTTCGTCCAAAAATACCCCGTTGTTATCCCTCTTTAGTAAAGATGGAACAATTCGACAGCTGAAAGATATTCCATCATATCTTTCAGTCTTCCTTCGTGCCCTGCTTTTCAAGTTTTGTACTATAGCATCAATATCCATGGTTTCGATGTGGCATCATTGGTTTCAATTCGGATATCGTTGATTTCAATTCGGGCATCGTTGGTTTCGATGCGGCATCACAGGTTTCGATGCGGCATCATAGGTTCCGATTCAAGAAATTGGCTTATATGAACGCCCATTTTAGTTGATGAATCTTTAGAAGAATTGAAGGTTGTGATTTAGAAGAGTAAGTTTGGAGTACTATTAGTGTTCTATGATGAATTTCAATTTGAAATGCTTCTGTCTTCTTATGCTCATTCATATTTCAATGTAGTGAATCAAATAAATTGTTGGTTTTGAACACTGAACAATCATTGCTTAAACTTTGTAATCCCATGGGGGAGGGAACAGCTCCAAGAGACTGAAAGGGGCAGGGGGAGTGGCTACTAGGCTTGGGGTGCAGCTCCCATAGGCCTTTTTGTGAATCGATACCCGAAATTAATGAACGACGCCCAAATTTTTTGAGTGATGCCCAAAAAAAATTGAACGACACCCAAAAAAATTTAATGACGCCCAACAAAAATTACTGACGCCCAAATTGAGACAATGGCTTTGTGTGTGCGTCTTTCCTTCATTAAGGGTATTTTCGTTATTTTTCCCCAAAAAGTGCATTGTAGCGGTTTAAAAAAATAATTATGGACTTTTGCGGTTATAATTCTACCGCATGGTACCGACCCGGTTATCACTCTTGAAACATTTGAAAAGTGGACCGCCCCGCAATTTTTCCATTTTAGTTTGTAATATAAATTCAAAGCGGAGTTGGGCTTCGACCAAGTCCTTTCCGTTGACTATTCGAACGAGGCTCACATCTGGCTAGAGAGAACCTATTTAAGGGTAATGCTTGGGCCACTCTCATTTTGCACCAAAAAATGAGTACTTTGTGATGTGGTACACTCTCATTGGCTGGAGTGCTGGGACCCACAAAATATCCAACCAATGAGAGTATGTCACATCATAGAGTACCCATATTTTGGTGCAAAATGAGAGTGACCCTAGTATTGCCCTTTAAGGGTCAATCGCACCATTGATCCCTTGACTTTGATTCATTCTTAGTATTGGTCCCTCAACAATTTTTTGTCAAAATTGGCTCCTAAAAGTATGTAATTTTCACAACTGCAACTCTTTTAATGGATGCCATTTAAAAAAATATAGCTAAGTTGCCCACATGCATTTAATAAAGATTAAAATGAAATTTTCTCAAACCTAACTTATATAATCGGGTCCCCAGGGTTTGAAAGTAGACCACAAGGTCTTCTTCCTCAAATAAATACATACAATATCCTCAAATCGAACTCAATATTGATCTAGTTTACTGCCATAGTGGTGCATATTAATTTCCATCACTGACGTTTTCCACTACTACGACTCCGTCGTTGTTGTCGTCGTCGTCAACGTCATTTCCTCTGGTCGTCATGGCTTGTTTCTTACTAGCTCTTACGGGCGTCAATGGATGTGAGAGAGAGGGAGGAGTTACCAAGAGAAATCAAATTCCCACAACGACGTCACAACAAAATCGAGTGGCATTGTAGGGGATGGAGAGTTGGTTGTAGCACCGGAGTAATCGGAAACCGAATGTGAATGCCATTAAAGATGGGAAATATGGTTTGGCTATGGTGTTGCTCAATGGTTTCATGCCAAGGAATCAAAAGGGTTTTGGGTTCAAATGGATATTTCATACCCTCTTATAACAAAAATTAAAGAAAGCTAAAAAATTGGAAATTTTGTTGACGAAATTATGGTTTGGTGGTCTAACTGAATAATTTACTAGGGTGACCTATATGAATATTTTGAAAAAGTAGGGTGATCCGAATGACATTTTTTCCTAAAATAGAAACCTAAAATCCTCCTCTGACCTGCTATTTTTTCAAACAATTGCACTTACTCAATGTGTGCCATTCTTTCCAGGTTTCGAGGCTATCCAGACGGCCTCTAAAGTTCAATCAAGTACGAATTCTTGATTCCATTCACTACTTTACCGAGTAAACCAAAAAAGTGTAATAACATCCAAATGGATGATAGGGCATCTACGATGTAGGTTCATACGAGGTTCATATAGACATGCCCAAATAGTTCACGGTTCGAACCGTGACTGAACGGTATAAAAACTGAACCGTGAACCAAACCGCATGCAACTGAACTAGAACCGAAGGCTCACCGGTTCAGTAAAGGTTCGAGTATTTCGTTTTTGGTGAACCGGCGGTTGTGAACCGTCCAAGTGGACCATGAACTGGCAGTTCACGGTTCCAACAATATTTTTTTGAAAAAACAATTGGTTTTTGAAATTGACGACTCAGATCTCTCTCAATTGATGGCGTGGATCATTCTGGGCAGCTGAAACAATCACAGTACCGTTTGGGGGAGGGTTTTATGAAAAAAAAAATATTTTTTTTCCTATTTTACTAACCTATAAATACTCACGCTCTTTCTAAAAAATTCTCACTCATCTTCTCTCTAATTCTCTCAATACTAAAACTCTCCAAGTGTACGACTAGCCTACTTACAAGTTACAACTCTCCAATTACTTAGTAAGTTTACTAATTATTTTTATTAATTACATTTTTTCGTTGTAATCATATATAATATTTATTAAGTACTATACATTATAATAATTACGTTTTTAATTATCTATATTATTATTAACCACTATTATTTTTGTTATTAGTTATTAAATTTAATATTAAAGTACGTTAATATTTATTATTTCGTTTTAATATTATACTCAACAATCATTGTTAATTACCTACTTTTTAAATTATCTACGTTTACTAGTTATTATTTTAATTGTTTATTAGTTATTAATTTATACTATTAACTACATTGTATTACATTATTTTATTACTTTATTACATTTATTATACAAAAAAATGTCTTCTTTTCAATCCGGCATGAACAAGGGAAAAGACAAAGCTTCCCAAGGACCCCAAATCCCCAAGCCGAGAAGAGTTGGGTACGATGATACTTTTTGGCAAAATTTAGATACGCCTATTGGTTTAGATTTTAGTGATGATGAATTTGATGTTAACAATCCAATGGTTGATAAACCGATTAATCCCCACCCTTTGAAACTCATCCTCGTACTCAAAAGAGTATCACTCAAACCGAAGGTGGAACAATAAGAGGTCAAGTTCAAGGTGACATCCAAACTCAAACAACGGGACAATTCGATATATTCACGATGCATTATACAAAGACGCAACTTGAAGGTAATAATTTTCTAGTGCAAAATAAACAAGCTTATAGTTTATGAAGGCAAAAAGCATTCCAAAACTTCACAAGCCTCAATAGCTAGTGCAAAATAAACTGTATATGACTAAATGAAATGATTCTGCAAGAAATACACCCCCCGCCACCCCGCCCCCCCGCCTCCCCCCGCCACCACCAAAACTTCCCCAACCACCAGTACAACTTCAACTGTTGGAAAAGTTAGACTCAATATAGTCCACAATAAGTTGGGTCTTTTCGTCACATCCGATGAATGAATAACAACTGCACATGTATGCATTATCATTATATAGTGCAGGAAGCTTTCTTTGTTTCAGAAATACACACAAATTTACGAGGCCCGGAACTCCTTAATCTACTTAAGCACACTTCTGTATGCAATGCCCATGAAAATACCTGTTTGCAACCGCTAACGAAGTATTAGCAGCTCATAAATACATGTAACACGAAAGGATGGTTTTGTAATACAGCGATAATTTTAGTTAAAATATTAATTCACGTTAATTAATATTATAATTATTTTGGACCTATATAACTAGTATTATGATAGTTGAGTTAAATTAATTATATTGGATCAATTTAGTAACTAATTAAATTGGGCCGGTCAAACCCCAAAAGATTACAAGCCGGTACATCTTTTAAAATATGTTTTTAAATAAATCCACATATTTTTTTGCCCATGTCTTTTAGGTATAATTTTGGGACGAAAGTACGTCTTTACCCCTCTATATCGTATTTGATGAGTGGGAAATGGATATTACATTCTAGTTACAGAGCATAACTTCAGATAGGCAGCAACTTCCATCTCCACCACCACTCCCACCACCACCGTTATCACGTACTTGTGATATCTTTCTGTTTCTTTAGTTTTGACAGTAAGGGCCAAGACCACTGAAGTTGCAGTTAAAGATTTCAGTTCGGCTTCATATGCAACAATATTCGGATAGGAGGTAAAGTAGTTGTTTTGCTTCCTGACATGCATTGATGGTGGGAATTTGTCATATTAGGGAAGCCTGTTTAAACTTGAGCATATTATTGCAGATTCGTCGAAGAGTTAAGCAGGTTCCGTTGGCTTTCTACAAGACAACACCAACATCCTTGTTTTCGGAGTCTTATTTTGCTGGTTGGATTTTTAAATGTAATGATGATGTTGCTGCTGACAATAACAAGAGAATTAGCATTGCATCTGAAGAAGATGATAGTATTTCTTCAAAGCGACAGCGGATAGAGTGCTCGTGAACTTGACAAATTTTGGCTGGTTGATATTGTCGGTGTATTGCAACTTATACGAGGCTGACGCGTATTCATTTAGTCCTGATACCAAGACTTGACATCAACATTTTTGAATTTTTTTCATCCTTAAAAAGCTATCAAAGCAGTGCTGATACCAAGATTTGGCATCAACATTTTTTAATTTTTTTTGTCCTTAAAAAACTGTCAAAGCAGTGCTGATGCCAAGACTTGGGATCAGCATTTTTGAATTTTTTTAGACTTTAATCAACTGTGAAAGCAGTGCTGATGCCAAGACTTGGCATCAGCATTTTTGATTTTTTTTTTTTGTCCTTAAAAAACTGTCAAATCAGTGCTGATGCCAAGATTTCGCATCAGCATTTTTGATTTTTTTTGTCCTTAAAAATACTGTCAAAGCAGTGATGATGCCAAGACTTGACATCAGCATTTTTTGGTTTTTTTTGTTATGAAAAAATTGTAAAAACAATCCTGATCCCAAGCCTTGGCATCAGCATTTTTCGTTTTTTTTTGTGTCCTGAAAAAACTGTCAAAGCAGTGCTGATGCCAAGACTTGGCATCAGCATTTTTCGTTTTTTTTAGACCGGATGACTTTTATTTTAATTAATGGCATTTTTGTTATTTGGTAACCAATTTGTAGTTATATGAAATGTCCAAAAAATTGATGGTCCTAGATGAAAACATGTTTCGAAAATTCTACCCACTTGAAATTTGCCCTATATTAATTAGAAGGATTTGCGGGCCGATCCATTTTTTGAAACTTTTAATTGCTAAAGTACACCATTTTTATTTTCAACCTAGAAAAAGTCGTTTTTTTTAAATGACTATGATACCCATAATAAACCATAGGCGCGCTACGGAGGTCATTATTTTACACCGCGATTCATCAATTTTTATCGCATTATTTTTTGCATCGCGGTTCAATAGTGTAACAGTTAGTCTATTTTTGAACCGCGATTCATCAATTTTTATCGAATTAATTTTGCACCACGGTCCAATAGTGTAATTGCTAGTCTATTTTTGTACCGCGATTCATCAATTTTAGTGCATTAATTTTTGCGTCGCGGTTCAATAGTGTAATTGCTAGTCTATTTTTGAATCGCGACTCATCAATTTTAGTGCATTAATTTTTGTACCGCGGTTCAATAGTGTAATTGCTAGTCTATTTTTGAACCGTGGTTCAATAATGTAATTGCAAAACATATATATATAAATTATGAACCGCGATATATAAAAAGCTGTACCGCGATTAGAGCTGTCAAAACGGGCAAATGCCCGCGGGCAAGCCCGCCCCGTCCCCTATTAGGGGCGGGTTGAGCTGGTGTTTTTAATACCCGTTAACAAACGGGCTTTTCGGGGTTTGCCCGTGCGGGCCGTGGCAGCGGGCATCCAGTATTTTATGGGCTCTGATTTACTGGTTTAGTGAAATGTGGATTGGACTTGTTAATTTCATAATTTGTTATAATTTTTAAGCGGCCCAATGGCACTGGCAGGCCCACTCACGGCGGCAAGCGTACTTCAATAATCAGTAATCACCTAGGGTTAGGTTATACAACTTATATTGAATCAGTGAATCGTGAATTCGTGATCTCCCTCTCATTCCTCACTTCGGCTTCGAGCCTTCGGCAGAATCGGCACTTCCAGAAAGTTCGTCTTCCTCAGTTCTTCGCTTCTTCCTCAGTCCTCACTCCTATATTCCTCTCTGGCTCTCTCAGACTCTACTCTCTCAGTCTCAACTCTACTCTCTCATACGGACAAGAATCCGGCTATGGCAACGAACAAGATGGTGCCCACTGGTACCCAGATGGGGCTTGTGACGAGGAGCAAGGGAGTGAAAAAGATGAGACCCAGAACGGTGGTCGTGATGGTTAAACCGGTGAGGAGGAGCAATATCTTGCCGGAGACAACAAGGGTCGGGGAAACCCATGAGTTGTCTTTGAGTTTGGGGAATGGTCGGTGGAGTCTGGGAGGAATACTCCTCAGGGACTGTGGTAGTAAAATTTGGCCTTGGTGAAGTGCTTGGTTGTCGATGCGGGGTTGGCGGCGCCGGCTGACGATCGGCCATTGTTGAGCTTATTATTGCAGAAAATCGTGTAGTAGAGAAAGAGGATAGGAATAGGATGGAGAGGAGATGAGATAGATTGATTAGGTTTGGGGGTTGTTGAGATAGATTGATTAGGTTTCAGTAGATAAATAAATAAAATTTTAAATAAACTTTTTTTTTGTCTAATTGGTGTATATTGGTAAATAAATTCAAAAGCCCGTGGGCTTGCCCGTTTTGCCCGCGGCCCTACGCAGGGCGGTTTGGGTTAGGGGTTTTTAGGCCCGTTATGTTCGCGGGCTTTCCCGCCCCGCCTCGTTTCACATCGAACTTTTTCGGCCCCGCAAGCCTGTTTTGACACCCCTAACCGCGATACAAATATCTATTTACTTCAATTTTTCTATTAAAACTTAAATAATGTAAAAACTAATAAATATCAATTGTTATGAACATTGGTTAACAACATATGTGCACCGCGTTGTAAAAATATGTAAAAGTTAATTGTTGAAAGAAACTTTACACCGCAATAAATAAATTTGCACTTTATAAACTTTGTACCGCGACAAATAAACTTGCTGTAAAAAATATTTAAAAATGAATATTTGAATTACGGTGCAAAAATATGTAAAATTAATTGATGAAAGAAACTTTGCATCGCGATATAAACTTGCGCTTTATAAATTTTGCACCACAATATATAAACTTGACATAGCGCGCCTATTGCTCATTAAGACTATCACAATTTTTTCGCGTTTAAAAGTGACTTTTTTCGAATTTTTTTTTAATGGTGTATTTTAGCGATTAGAAACTTGGGAAAGTGGACCGGTCCAAATTTTGCCCAATTAATAATCTAATTAATTAAATTAAGTTTGGCCCACTTTGACTAGCAAATAATACTCCGTCCCTAAATTATCGTCCTCCTTTCCTTTTTCTTCCATCCCAAAATAATTGTCCACTTTGAAACTTACCTTTTTAAAACATTACTTTTACCACTTTACCCTTACTTTTTCACTCTACTTTAATTATGGGTCACATATACATTGACATTAAAGGAAACTACACATTAAACTAATATAAATAATCAAGTCAATTACTTTTTATTAAACTGTGCGCCGAATCAACCCAGACGATTATTTAGGGACGAAGGGAATAATAAAGATAGTCTAAGAACATCCCCATTATGCATTTTGGCAAATTCTTATAGAAATTCTTACTAAGAATGCCCAAATGAACAATGGGAGAACAATTCTTTATGTTGATGCCATGTAAGAGATTGGGAAAAAAATGGCAAATAAGAAGTTACTATTCATGATGGGAAATGAGCGGGTGTGAGGGAGTGGGGGGGGGCGGCTGGTTGGGGGAGGGGGGGGGGAGCCTTTCACGTTTTTGTTTTTTGGGAAGTGGGGTGTATTGGGGGGAGTGGGGCGGGCTTTCAATTTTTGTGTAAATTGATAATTTATTAATTTTTGTGTAAATTGATAATTTTTGTTTTATAGATAATTTATTTATTAAATTATAAATTACAAAATTTAAAAATAATAATATAATTATTATTTTTAAATTAATGTATGTCTTAATTTATAAATTAATTATTTATACAAAATATTTAAATATGAAATATATTAATTTACGTAAAATAAATTTATTTGTTGATAAATAAAAAAATAAGAATGAAGTATAAAATTAATAAGGTGACAGTGGGACCTGATTAAAAATATGTTAAGAATAGTATATTATGGGAAGATATATTTTTAAGTGGGTAAGAAGAGAAAAATGTGTAGGTGACAGTGGAACCCAGTTAAGAAATTGTATTAAGAAATTAAATATTGAGGATGTTCTAATTGCTGCTTTATGTACGTAATTTTTGGACCCATTGGTTAAAGTTGTACCGTAGACCCTATTAGGTTTTCTTTTATATATAAAAAGAACGAAGGAGAGTAAAAGAAAAAGAAATAAAAAATACAGAGGAGAGGCTGCGAGAGTAGCAGAGAGAGGGAGTATTGAAGAAGACGGCATTTCATCTTGGTAAGATAGCAATCCTTCTTTTCTAATGTTCTTGCCAAGCACTGATATAAGAACCATATGATTATGAATGATGCATAATTTATGATGGGAAAGAGAGAATACTTTTTTTTTTCTTTTTACCTTGGATACAGATGTACGGTTTTATGAATATAATACTAAATTATTTTCAAAATACACTTTGAAACTTATTTTAGAACATCACTTTTACCACTTTATCCTTACTTTTTTACTCTACTTTAATTATGGGTCACATATACATGGACATTAATGGAAACTACACATTAAACCAATATAAATAATCAAGTCAATTACTTTTTTTAAAGCGTGACTATTATTTAGAGTATATTTTTCATACACATATGCTTATAGAATATGACTATATGAGTAATGATTATAAAGTAGATATATATAATACCATGGGTTTGCGTGAGAAGTGTGTATTATGGTAAAAATACATCTCAATATATGTAATGTTCCGATTATTTTAATGAAAAATATTAATTTATATTGATTAAAAATTAATTTTTTGTTTTAAACATATTTAGTAATTAATTAAATTGGGTTTGGGCTTGGCCCACTTATAACTAGATTTAATTATAATTCTGTATTAATTTTACCTAATTAAAAATTGGTCCGTTTAACATTAATTTTAGGAAACCTAAAATGGTTTTCTCCATATAAATAGAGTTGATTGGGGGATACGGGAAGAATTGAATTCGAAGCGGCTTTCAAGGAAGAGAAAAGAGGGAGTGAAACGGCGGCTGAAACTTCACGACACCAGAAGGAGAACGAACGCCTTTGAAGGTGAGAATAAATATTGCAATTTGTTTGACTTTGGTGTTTTATAATAAGTATTGGGAAGATAGATTAGTCACAAATAATGAGTATTGGTATTAGCATAAGAGTGTATTATGATTACAGCTTGTGTATATGATATATGAGGGATAAGCTTTAAGCATAGGTGGTCATGATGATGTTGATTTCAAACAAGAGAATAAAATAAACATTGATGAATGGTTGACAGTGTAGAGCATCGATGTGTATGTGTTTTGTTCGTGAGTTAATGTGTGTTTAGGTTCTATACAAAGATGTAATATATTAATATGCAGGGTATATGTAGGGTATAGGTACATGACATAATTTAATATAATAATTAAAAATATATATGTTTCATTGTTTTAGAAATGGGGTATACCGGGTTTGTTAGATTTATTTTTACTCAAATGCAAAAGAAATTATATTATAGTAGTAAATGATAGTTTAGTAGAATGGGGTGTACCGGGGAGAGAGAGAGAGGGCAATAAAACACATTATTTTTTATTTTATATTTTTAAGAGAGTTGAATCTAGTAGTTAACATATTGCTACTAAGAAAATCGCGAGATGTAAATTTTGATTACGTTGAATTTTAGAATTGGGCAAGTGAGTCTAGGACGATTGTATGCATTGCGGATTAATTTTGCTAAGCATATCGAAGTAAGAGATTATGTTTCTTTTAGGTCCTTTGCAAAAGTATAAAAATATTTTTAATGTTAGGCTTCCGCTGATTCTTGAATTATTCGTTCTTTCATTTGTCATGCCCGACCTCATGCCGGTAGTTGTTTTGACTCCGTCGTTAGCTTTTGTTGAATATCTTCATTATGAATTCGTTATCGCAATTTTTTTTATTAAACTTGTCTACATGAAATACTTTTTATTATCTAAAAATCTATTACGATTTGGTCAACTTATTGGCATATTCCTTTGTATTGAAAATAATGAATTACAATACAATTTTTATTTTGATAGTGGTGCATTTATAGTATCATTTATGTTTTGAAAATAATTATGATCACTAAGTATGAACAACTCGTCATGGGGATTTACGTGACAAACAATTAAATAAATTTAATTGCACCACTTGGCCCGTGAGTTCGATAATCCGGATATACCTTAATATTGTACCATTCGAGGGATTTGTGTATCTTTGGGGGATTTGTGTACCCTTCGGGAGATTCGTGTACCCTAAGGGGGATTTGCGTACCCTTCAGGAGATTTGGTTCTGGTCAATAGGCTCTTACGTGATCATAATAAATATTTTTGATCTTCGGTTATTACTAGCTGGTATGGGACAATCAGTAATGACAAACTTATTTGATCCATATTGTTTTGTTTGAATTCTTCATTTTTAAAAGAATTTATATTCTTGTCGTTCGATACATATCTTTTGATTTTGCAAATTATCAAATATCTAAATGTTGTTTCACATACAGCACGATTATTCTTTGAGTCACCTCTCCTTAAAAACCGAGGGGCGACGTATGATCTAACTGAACTTTGTTCGCTCACCCTTCACATCACTCTTCTTTCAGGTCGGAATTAAGGACTAAGGTTGAGGTAGAGAATACCAGTGAAGGAAATCAGGATTTTAGCGCGTATTTATAAGTTTTGAAATTTATTGGAGACGTAGTTAATATAGTAGACTTTATTTCGTAATTCATTTTAGATGACTGAATTTAAATTGGAGACATTTATAATTCTAGTTGGATAACATTTTAATTTAGTATTTATTTAAGTTTGAATTTGTAGTGACGTGGTCAGATGTGAGCCCATGTAGTGGGACCCGAGTTTGGGGTACATATATATATATATATATATATATATGCATGGTAGATGAACACACTCACATATACAAAGTTATCATGCGTATGTCACTTGAGGTACAGTGAGTGTTTGTGGGGATTGTTTTAGTATGTATCTAATATATTATATTATTGTATTATATTATATATTATTCTAGTTACATGATCATATTTTGACTAAGCTTATTGACTTATACTCCCTCCGTCTCTTATTTATTGTCCTGGTTGACCCGGCGCATCGTTTAAGAAAACCTATTTGACTGGATTATTAATATTGGTTTAATGTATAGTTTCCTTTAAAGCCCATGTGTATGTGGCCCATAATTAAAGTAGGGTGAAAAAGTAAGGGTAAAGTGGTAAAAGTGATGTTCTAAAAAGGTAAGTTTCAGAGTGGACAATTATTTTGGGACGGACGAAAAAGGAAAGGAGGACGATAATTTAGGGACGAAGGGAGTATTAAGTATTAAGTTTTGTATTTAATTATTTTTGGTTATTTTAATGTTGGTTAAGGATATTAAGATTTATTTATTATGAGAATTGAGAATATTTATGATTTAAGATGTGATTGTTGGTGATGTGGTCAGATTATGGGACATCGGTGTTGGTACCGAGTTTGGGGCGAGTAATCACGCTCTCTGTTCTATCTTATCTTCTTAGGTGTCGTTTGGTAGTCAGGATTAAGGTCAGATAGGATTAATAAGCCGAGTTGTCTGATGTTTGGTACGTAATAAGTGATCGGGACTAATAGCACGAGTTATCCGGATAAAGTCATTATTCCTCACTATTAATACCAAGGGAGAGGGTGGTATTATTAGCGCCCTCACTAAAAGAAATTGGGATTAATATTTGTAATCTCAAAACTACCCCCAATATACAAGTGATTATTAATAGCGAGGACACTAATAATACTAAAATTAATAATACTGTTTATCCTTATTCGACTACCAAGCAAGTCATTAGTTTACTGAAGTTGTTGCATTGGACTAACATATACAAACATTATACGAAGACAACAATATAACAGTATAAAGTACTACTCCTATCTCATCAAAGAAACTACGCTCTCTATTTTTTTTCTAGCTTCTGTGATTGATACACTGTGTGTCAAACATACTGCAGCAAAGCACTAACGGGGTCCCGTGCACGTGGGGCGAATGTTTACATTTTCTTTTATCACTAACAACCTTCAATACTCCTTCCCCACAAGAAAGAAAAAATGGAAAAGAAAAGGCTCTGTGAGTTCGGTCCAAATCCTGGTTACGAATCAAGCACATGTGTCTTTGCGTGATAAGCACGTGGATGTCAGGGACCAGGAAAGAGGTCACCCGATCAGGATAATCCAGAGTAAACAACCTACATATAACTCGAGCAGGAATCTTCTTACCAATCTGATCGGGTAGAAATCAAGGCTGCTCGAAGATTAACTGTCTGATAACTCTCGAACTCGAGATTTAAGTCGTGACTCCGTCAGTTACGCGGCCAACCTGCATTTATGGTCATAAAAGCCTATAATCTCTCCACAGTAATGACTCAGCCCGAATTTCACTCCCAAAAGGGCTATATATACCTTACAATACTTCATTTCAAAGGTACGCTCACTTTTACACACCGAAACTCTGTCACTTTACTTTCTACAAGCAAAAGACTTACTCTCACGCCTGAGGGGTTTCGCGAGGTCCTGCCTTGCATTCCTTCTAAGGTTTTCTTCTTTTGACAGGGTTTTCACAAGATCAACATTTACATAAGCCCAGATATCCTACAAACCACAAGGAACGACCCAAGACTAAATTGTGTAGCATCGTGCTCTAACGTGAAGTAGACAATCCAAAGTGAACTCTTCTTAATCATCGTTAGCCAAAACAAGATAAACCACTTCAAGTTTTTCCGATAAGAAAATTCAATCTTCATATGATGAATGGAATCAACTCCCAATCTGCTTTCAACAACTGTGAATAAAGTGATCCAATCCAATAGGGCTTCTTATAATGAGTGGAAAAAACTCAAGTTGACAGATTAAGGGGACAGAGATACATGCAACCAGTACCAGTTGTGTTGATTGAAGGAATAGAAGGATTCCAACCTTGGAGGGCCCCTGTAAAAAGTTTTCAAGGCATCTTTCTAACCTTAAAATGAGGCAAATCCATCTCCTTAGATTCGGATTACTAACTTTTATCCCAGAGATGGTACTCAATTAGATTACGTTAAAAATGAATTAGGCAAAGGTATCTTTCCTTGCTTTATTATAAAGCATTACAAGATATAAAAGTTTATGTAATGTAACAAATATTAAAGCAGGAATGGAGTTGGAAGTATAACTGGGTAAGAAGTAGTTACCTGAACCCAATAACGGAAGGGTTGAAGCTTGAGTTAGTTTAACTGGATCAGATGCATGTGCTGAAGGAGCAAGATGGGAATCAAAAAAATTATACTGCTTTTCATCGTTCTCTTCGGCTTCTGTTCTCCTGCATCACTTAATCCCATAACCAAGAACATGGTTTCAGGTACTCTCTCTCTCTACACACACACACACATATCACATATGTACGTGTGTGTGTGTGTGTGTGTGTCTTTCTCTGTTTCATCGTTTAGTATAAAATAATTTCATGTCTGAACACGAGGCAATCAAACCTGGTTCATGAGAAACACAGACTACATAATTGTGGATCCTGTTTTTAAGTATTAATGGAAGATCTATTACACCTATTTTTATTCACCCCGCCCGCATGTACTCGCTTTTAACTCTAGAAAATCAATGTAAACACTCTTTTTTACTTTAATTTCAATATGTATCACTGAAAAAGTAGATACTTTTCTTGAAAGAGCATAAAAGTCATACCTGTGTTCTTGATAAAGAGTGTTTCATTATTACAAACAAATCAAGTGATGGTGCCCGCTATAAGAAGCAGGCCAAATTGTGTTGTACATCATTTTAAGCATGGAAGGAGGAGAATTAAATATTTTAGAGTATTGAAGTTTCTTCATCAAGTTAAAGTCCTCCATAGAAGATTTAGATATGCAAAATACTCATCCGATGAATCATATAGCTGTATAGCCAGTAATTTGATACTAAGGAAACACGTCAACCTTTCACAACCTGACAGATAAGATAACATATATTTGCAGAACATTTGCAGAAAAGTATGAGAAATGAAAGAGTGGATGAGCACAGCAGCTGTAAGAGTAGTGGTAAAATTGGTGGCATAGCACATCACAGAAAGTTCGCCCATGGCTCAGGTGGACGTGGAGAAGGTGGTGGGGCTACTGGTGCAGGTCAAAATGAATATGGCGGTCACTCCAATTCCCCTAATACACAAGGCAGTGGCACTGCAGCTGTCATTCCTGTATATGCAGCTGGTGCAGCAGCTGGCCGCCATAATCACCACCGCAATGCAGCCACCTGCAGCCACTGCTGCATAGGACTTCCTACCCTCATTGCAGTGGTATTAGCATATATGGTAATACATAGCTGTGTCTTGTTAGAATTCTAGGTCTTCTGTCAAATATCATGGAGAGAAGGATTACTATATTGTAGAGTTTACAAACTCGCGGAGTTTTAATTTGTTTGTCAGTACATTGCAGATGATGGTTTAACTTGAAGGTGCTTGGTTTTCTGTATTTTGTTCGTACTAAAAAGAACATATAATGTACAAAGAGAGATGCTTGCATATGGCTTGTACAACTACTTTTAATTATGAAGCTGCCACCATCAATAATTATGAAATGAAATGATCACGTGTTTCACTGGTGATAAAATCTTTTTAAAGCCAATGATCACAACTTCAAAAAAATCCCCACATCATAACAAAGGAAAAGTGAAAAACAACTTTACAACGGCCCTCGTGATCAATTTAAACTTCAGATTTTTTAAAAGAACACTACATGGATTTCAGCAGTCTTTCAGTTGGCGGCAAAACCAGCTGAACAGAGCATGCTCTGTGCTAATCTCCAACCTCTGCACTCTTATAGAGACGCAAAATTGACGTCAGTTGTATCTCTAATAAGAGACTTATTCCCTCCGTTCAATCCAAAGAACCCACATTTGAAATGTCTAATAATTAAGGAATATGTTAATTTTGGAAGCATTGCAATTGGTCATAATTACAAAAATGTTTGAGCATAATCAGGATGGTTATAACACATGTGGAAGGAAAGGTTGAAAGATTATGGAGATTGAAGACATAATTTTGAGAGCAACAGGTTTGAAAGCATCCTCAGGGTAGGTGTGATAAATTTCTTTGCCAAAACCAACATCCCTGGGTTTGGCAGGATCACGATCCAGATGAAAGGTACTTAGAACTCTGACCTGCTGTTTTAAAAATCATGACCAAAAACAAAACATAACGAAGGACAGGAGGACATTTTAGGCACATAAACCTTCAGAAGTTTGTAGTTGAGGCAAGTGAAAATAAGCTAAACTACACAAACAACTGCCCTAAACAAGATCATACCTACATAGGCAAAGAATTTCATATAAAACCATCTGCATGCATTCTTATCAAAATTATGCATCAGACCAATCTTATAATGCATTGGATTGAACTTCTTAAATGTCTAACTTACAACAACAGGCGGTTGTGATAGAAAGTAAACACAAATGATATTAAATGTTTCTATGAATCATCAACGGTCTTTAGAAATGAGAGAGTTGCTCAAGTTTACGAGCCTGGAAAAATTTGCAGTGACCTTTACCACTCGATTCAATCTCTTCACTTTTCCTCTTCAACCCAGTAAAACCGACACTGCTCAGCTTCAGTTGTCGCTTGCCTGTCCTACTAGAGGAAACATCTTCATTCTGTTCATCAGATTCCCTAGGAAACAAGAAAATCAAATTAAATTATTTTTTGGTAAATCTTGTTGTAAAAAATCAAATTTAATTATTTTGCCTGACCTAGGAGATCGAGCTGGCCTCACAGCCCTGACCTTCAAAAGCTAAGGGTTCCGAGGAAAACTCTTACCTGACCCTAGGAGATCGAGCTGGCCTTAGAGCCATAATCTCTATCCAATCAGGATTTCAAGGAGATCACTCTACGCCTGGGTAAGGGGCAATAGCTTACCACTACCACTTACATCCCTTATGTATGACCTGACTTCAGGCACTGCCGGGTGATCTACTCCAAGTGCAACAGCCGGCTTGTGGTTCCTGAATCCCTAAGAAGCCGAGCCGGAACTTCGAGGGTTATCAGTTTGGCGGCTGAAGCCGAGAGAAAGTCTCATCCATTGTACGTGTGCAATACCACACATGTGCGACGTGTGTGATCAGATTACCAAGGAGTGAAAGAAGTGATTGTGATCCCTGCTTACAGAACACTTGTTCTATGATCATTGGATGGTTGATATGATGATCAATGATGACACTAAACATAGGATCTTGGAACATGTCAACATACCCTATGTCATCCTACAATCACTATAAATAGAGGTTACAAACCTCATTTTACAGTTAATCGTTAATCGAAAATCCAACCCAAGTTTCTAGTTGGAGACTTGAGCTAGTGAGCATTAGAGAGCACTCTACCTACCATCAACCTTTTCCCTTTACCCTCTTTCTCTTTACCTAATCAATCTTGACTTCCACCCTGACCTTATCCTTTGAGGTACTTTGATAGTAACATGTCATGCCAAGCACTTCACCCAGCACACATCACACCCCTCGGGAACACTCACGTTCTACACATGTATTAGTCTTTTCACAAGTGTATGCACCCATAAAGATGGGAGAACTCCTAAAGTCCAGCAGCTTCATACAAGAACTAATTTATCAGATAAAAAAAAATCTCAGGTCAAATATGAAAGCATAATATAGATTGAGGACTCACCATAACACCTCAACGCCACCTTTGAAGTATGATGTACAAGTTCCCCAACTAAAGCGGACCAATGATGGAAACCCAAATACTGAGTGCTTGTGATGTTCCAACCAAGCCTTAGTTTCAGGATCTAAACGAGTAAATGTCTGTATCAATCATAAATGCAGCATGATAATGATATTTGTAAATATTGTCAGGATAACCGTAAGTTACAACATTCTTACCTCCAGGATATCCAGATCCAAAGTTCCTATGCATGCTTTCAGCAGTTTCATCAAGCACCCAATTTCGCAAGGCTCGATCCCTCGTCACCTGAAAGATCAGATAAGGGTATAACAGGGAAACTATCCAGGAAGACTTCTGCTCAAAGAATTGAGATATTCACCTTTGCAACTATACTTGCTCCACTAACTACAGGATAGAGACTATCAGCTTTCTTTGCAACCACAAACTTGATAGATGGAAATCTTTCAGAAAGTTTTATTCTGTATTTTTCGGCATCCCCCACAGTATCAACATAAACCTGCAACACTTGGATATATTTTATAGTTATTTGAGGAGCCAATATAGCTGACTTATAGCACAGAAATATTGGATAAAAGAGAAATAATAATAATAATAATGGAAACATATGACCATATGACATATCCTTCATACTCAGAGGATACAAATACATTTTCTTTTTCCATATCTCAGTATGCCTACTTGCAAAAGAGCAATGTAAAACACATGATGTTTCCTATCTACTTCTGACTCTACATGAGAGGCAGCAGTTCCAACCATATACAGCCTCTCTTTCCCCTCCCCCTTGTCAGGTGCCAATCATTTCATTATGGTAGAATAAAACTTTAGAGATGGACTACACTTCCTGTAACATGTGACTCAACATGACAGATAAGGTAGTAGATCTTTCTAACTGCACGTAACTTGGTCTTTCCCTTTCCCCAACAAAGGCGCTTTCTCGGTCAAATATTTTTCATTATACTCCCTCCGTCCCAAATCAAAGAGCCACACTTCCCATTTTTGTTTGTTCCAAAAAAGAGTAACAGTTCTAAAAGTAGAGTATTAATTTATCTGATCTTTCCAGAATACCATTATCATAGAAAAGGGTAAAAATTTCAGTTTCCAACAAGAAGGCCACGATGACGCCGTCTAGCAGAAGGATCACTCCTTCACACTGTTTAGCAATGGACATTTGTCCAGAGTAATTAAATTAATTATACTTCGGATCACCAAAAGTTAAACAGCTGGCAGATATCTACTCCATCCATGGATATGCTAAAACGATTCCTTTACAGGGAGGAGAGAGAAAGTGAGACAATGGGGAAGGGCCATTCTCCTTTTGTGGAACTAGTGGCCATCGCTGGATGCAGACTCAGGGTGGATCACCGTTACTTCCGGCTCCAGCTGCTTCTTTCTTGCCTAGGTTTCCAACTTGTTTGATTTCCGCTGTTGTTGTATCGAGTGAACCAAAGAAGAAGGCTGCCGGAGCTAGGCTGTGGATGCAGTTTGATCGACTGGGGCAATCGGAGTTGTTTGAATGAAATAAGAGCAAGATCATTAAGGGTGTCTTATATTTATGAGGGCAGTTTAGGAAATGAACAAAAAATCTAACATAAGTTTGGCTTGTCAAATGGGATTCTTTTTTTGGGACGGAGGGAGTACTTGAGTAGTCACCCACATGCAATATTATAATGTTAACAGCATGCAAAAGCAATACTGAGATTTCCACATCAATAAACCCATATCTTTACCTTCTTTTTTTTTTACTCAAGAAGACATGTAATATGAATTACGGCAACTTATCTCGAGTAGAATCCCGTAGTAAACATTTTATAAGGACAATATATCGAAGCAACAAATTGAACAATTATTTACCTCAGTTAGAAGAAAACCCATGTCCAGCACTCTTCTCACAAGGCCCATGGCAGATTCATGTGATATCTCATTAAGGTTAATCTTATTTCTATTATATGCCACAGAAAAAGAATCATGTGAGAAAACAGTAGAAATTATAGTGGTTCAATACAAGAAAAAGGATGTTTCCTACTAACTTCTTCAACATTTTAGCAGAAAGCTCCCTTGGATCTATGACATCAACAGCCCATCCTATTGATTCATCAACCTTCAAACTTTCAAAGAGCTCCTCCCTCTTTTCTTCTTTCAATGTCTTCGAATCTGAAAGTAAAATAAAACTTCTTTTAGTAGGAAAGCCCTGATTGTAATACAATAGATGGTCAAAATGAGCAGCTACCGAGAATTAGTAAATATTAAGACATAAAAACCTTTACAATTCTATTCTACACCTCTGTTTCCAATTCTCCATACCAAGGCTTCCTCCAGAAAAAACAATGATTACCATAATAATGATAAATATAATGAAAATCCATGAACCTTTATACCATAAAGAGCAAACAGAACTTCTGTTACATGTGTGACTTATGAAGACTGATATAAGATGTCAATCCAATCAGGGAGGGATACAGGAATTTTCTTTTGGTTGTGTATGTGTTTGTGCCGGGGGAAGATAGAAAAGTGAATTCATAAACTTCTTCAACATATAACACAGTACCAAACAACTAGAATTGCTACTGTAATATAAAAGTTTGTAACTATATTTTCAATCTTCAAACGAGTCCTGCCTTTTCCTATTTGGTTTTCTGTTTAAAACTGGTATCAAGTGTTATTTGTATCCTTTGTTCACATCTCAATAAAACTACAATCATGTTTTCACAATATTTAAAAGTAAATATAATTCTAGGTATAGAAAAACGAAATAGATCATTTTAGTTATCTTATTCCAAAATTTCTAGAGAGTTTTTTCATTTTTACTGAATCCCATATATCATTTAGGCAAAATAAAAGGTAACAAACAAGAATGCTAATTTCATATATGGTCTGATGTTTGGTGGACAAAACGCATTAAGTGAAATTCTTAGGGGAGCGAATGTACAAGTGTGTGCATTGCAAATATATCAACACCTGTAGCTTTGTGGGGGATTATAGCCCCTGCCTGCACAACCCTCCCCCCACCCCCCAAAAATTTCCATCACCAGATCAGATGCAACTATTAACTAACAACCTCATTTAAAATTATGCTATAAGAGAAAGGGCCAACAATGTACATCATGCCTGCACAATCCCCCAACCCCCACTTCAAAGTTTCCATCACCAGATCAGATGCAGCTATTATGTAACAAACCTCATTTAAAAATTATGCTATAACCGAAAGGGCCAACAACTTACATCATGCTGAAGAGTTACCATCACGTGTGACCTGCAACAAACCAAGGTGCATCAACATGCAAAAACCAAACCTAGGACATGATGCGCTAACAAACCGGCAGTCATGATGACTTGAACCAGTTCCCTTGCACTGCGAAAGCTCGACTACCATGATTTGCATTATGGTGGCCTCTGTCTAACAGCTCACGCCTTGAGGCTAGGGAGTTACTAGACCATAACTACCAATAGAACAGCTTCACATTTTAAGAAGGAAACTTCATAAACAATTACATGCTCACATCTCAATACCTGAATGAAAATAATTAGAACCCATATACAACCATCCTAAGTGCTCGTTTGTTGCAGCTTATTTGGAGTGATTTTTGGCTTTTGAAAAGTCATGTTTAAAGTGTTTGTTTCAGCTTATAAGCCAAAAGCCAATAAGTAAGGTACAACACCCTTTATGCATTGAAAAACCAAAAGCCAAAAAGCCAAAATTTAAAGCTTTTTTGGTTTTTTTTAAACATGAAGACAACTATTCATTAATAAATATTTGATTGTCTTCATTTCATCCTTTTATGAAATATACATAAAAATATGAATACTAATTTTCAAGTTTTTTTTTTTTAACAAATAATTATAACGCCTCATAAGCAGCTTTTCAACAGTTTCTATCATGCAATCACCAAAGTCATTCATTTTAAGCTATCAGCCATAAGTCATAAGCCATCAGCCACAACAAACGAGCCTTAAGTGCATTTGGTGTACAAAATGCAAAATGCATCTTAAGATGAGCCCATTAAATAGAACTGAGTCTAACAATGAGAAGTTTCACAGAAACCGCAATTTTTTTTTGGCAGGGAAGCCCAATTGGCTTTTTTAGGATCAATCTTAGGCTGAAGTCTCATGCACCAACAAGGTTTCCATAACACCTTTTTATCATCACGATTGGCTAACAAGGTGGCTCAGGCAGTGTCCCAAATACTATGTGAACACACACACTACGGAGAGAGTATGGGCGTTTGGGGGGGAGGAGGAGCAAAATCGTACAGTAAAATAGGAAGCAATAAATTTTGATGCACGAAATTCTGAGTGAATTCTTGTCCTCTTTACAATGGAAAATTCTTTTAAAGATTTCCGGAGATAAGTGATAGAAGTAGATGTTATATATATGAACAGACAAACAAGAGAGAGAGAGAAATGGTACTGCCTAATAAACTGAGTTAGAGGTAAAAGGCTGTGCTTGTTTCTATTATTCACCAAAGATGTACAGAGAGATTCAATTTTACAAAACAGTTACGGCTGAAAATATACTCAAATCTAAACTGATTAAAAGTAACAAGGGAATAGTATCATGGCTCTGATAAGAAGACCGTCAAGGCTGTGAAAATGAGAGAGTATAATGGCTACAAAATGAGAGAGTAGCATGCCTACAAAGTAGCTGTCCATAATAGTTTTGGCCTCCTGCATCTCTAGTTTGTTGATATTGACATTATCACATTTCATGACTGTGCACTTAGTGGCCTAAGTCATATGAAGCAAACCATCTCAAGTGATTTTCTGTCTTTTTATCTCCTGCTGATGCTACTTTTACTGCCTTTTTTTATGGATAAGTGATGCTACTTTTACTGCCTTACGATGTGCTCATTTCGAATTTACCTTTCCTAGCTTTACCACATCCATCTTAACAATCATATTTCACCTACTCTATTTTTTCAAGAGGGTGTTTCTTAGTAGCCCAACATTCAGTTCCATAAAGTAAGGTAGATCTATCTCTTGTACTAGAGACTTTTCCTTTCAACTTAATTGGTATTTTGCTGATCACATAAAACTTCGAACGCACTTCCAACTGATGAGGCTATCAGGCTAGTTTACTAACTCACAGTCTGTTAATTTCGGATATTATCTTACCAAGATTTACCACATCCATCTTTGCATTCATATTTTGGCTTTTCTTAATTTTTTAGTTGTCCTATAAAATTTTCCTTACAACTTAATGGGCATCACACCAACCACATAAAACTTTGGACACACTTCCCATTTCACCTGGCTTGATTTTATTCTGAGTAACATCATCTCCCAAGTCCCAACTCTCCTTCTTCAATAATAATTTATCTTGAATAAAGAAAATTGTTAGTATAGACCAACCACAATAATTTATCTTGAATAAAGAAAATTGTTAGTATAGACCAACCACACCCACATTCATGTTGTGCCGTGTCAACAGGGATACTCTACCAAAAATAAGGATCCAGGTAAGTAGGAAACATAGGTCACCACCAGTACTTAGCTCTACAAATGCATGAATGTACTCTGTTTCACTCCTACTCGTCTGAAATACTGACTTCCCAAAGTTTCTTTCCACTTGTCTAAGTTATATTAATCCCTACTTTCATCTTGGCAGTAAGAACAATATCATCAATAAATAACATGCTTCATGGTACGTTTTGTTATATAACAATTAACATGATATGTCTTGTATATACCACCAAGTGCGTAGATCGGCTGGTAGGGGGTTGTTCTAGCTTGACTATAGGTCTCGTGTTCGAGCCTTGGGAACGCAACTGCGTTAAAAACTTGGTGGGGAGTGCTTTACCGCCCTTGTGGTCGTGCCCGGCTTGGGAGATAAGGCTTCTCTGCCTAACTTTTATTCAACCGAAAAAAAGGGTATATCTTGTATATAAGATTCAATCAGTCATTCCATATGCTTAAGGGCTTAAGGTCTATCTTTGACGTAGTCCACCCGTAATGGGAGCTCACCAGTCTCTCCTCTTCTATCTCTAACAACAGTCATAGTTCCATGTCCACAATCACAACAACACATCTCACTTACATACCTTCTTTTTTCTGATTCCCACCAGATTATCTCTCTCGGCAATCGAACATACACTTGTCCCAACTCCTAAGTCAATAAAAGCATATGTGCATACCTCTTACCCCGTCTTTTGGATTGATTTAGCTCAATTACTGACAAGTGACAACCTTTGACAGATCTAACAATTAGTGAGAATTTTGCAAGGGAAGGTAAGATTGTACACAAAACTATACTAATACCACCATTTCCAGTAAAAGATGAAACAAGCTTATATAAAGCCTAATCTTGAAGAGCACTAACAGTTTCTCATATTCTCGCACAGATAGTAACTTACTTCAAGAGTTTCTCAGTTGGACAAAAGAAAACTTCTCTCTCTCTCTCTCTCTCTCTCTCTAAAGAAAAATAAAAATAAAAATAAAAAATTACCCCTAGCATCCACATTGTATGAAAAACTCATCTTCTTAAGGCTCTTCTTAGTAAGAAGAGCAAATACACAATGGGAGACTTCTTCTTAGCTCATCCACCTAGAAGAGAGAAAGCCTAAAATTCTTAATTAGGAAAAAAGTAAAGGAATCTTCTTAAATGCATTGTGCGTGAGCGGTTTTGGGGGGGGGGGCAAAATGAAATATTTTTTTTGGGATGTGTTAAATTTAAATTTTTTTTGTGTAAAAAAATGTGTAAGAATATTATGCAATGGGAAAGATATATTTTTAAGTGGGTAAGAAGAGAAAAATGTGTAGGTGGCAGTGGGACCGAGCTAAGAAGATGGTATAAGAATAATAACATTGTGGATGCTCACAATTGTCAATTTTCTAATGAATTTACTAAGCACTCCTTTGTCAACTATCATATCCCATTGTGCACTTACAATAATATAACATTGAAAGACACTCATTTAGGGAAGATGAAGGTAGCATTTACTTGTTACTGTTACTCAAAAGTTTTCAGCATATATACCCAGTAATAAGTCCCTTCACAATAGTTCAATTAATAATTACACAAGCAAGCCCTATTAAGAAATTGATAAGAATTCAGTACCAGAAGTAGAAACTAGAATATCCAAAGACCCAAATTTGGGTTGTTAAGAGAGAGAAGTCAAAAGGGTTTGACCTGCAAATTCTAATGAGGAAAGGGTTTTCTTGTATGAGAGTGGACAGTACAAGCATCCATAGACCATGGGTCCTGAAAATTTAAAATAACAATGAAAACGAATAAAGCTAAATCAACTTAGTTAAGAGGAAACCCAAAGAATATGAAAATCGAATTCAAGAAAGAAAACAAGTAATTAGGGTCAGTGATGAAAATGAGGAAAATGAAGAAAATAAACCTAAAACAGGACCGCGACCAGCTTCATCGATGCCCATCATGCATGGGTTTGACGCCCATTTGGGGACTCCTGCGCCATCCGATCCCATTATACCTTTCCTTTAGACAACCGTCAATCGCCTCCGGCCTCTCTCTCTCTCTCCCCCCCCCCCCCAAATCTCTCTCTTTCCCGCCAGAAATGAGCCCAAGCAAAGCAATTAAGCTATATGAATTACCGTCTGTTACTATAAAATAGAAATAGATGAGTACTACCCTCATAAGAGTTGTCCTAAATCGGATATTTCATGTCTACAATATCTATTTATTATTCAATTTTACTAGTGTTCGGGTGGTTATATTTACAAAGATAATCAAGTCAAAGATGATTTGATTATTTTTAGTCTCATTTAAAAAAAATGTTTTCAGGGCCACTTTCATTTAAAATGTCTAAATAATCATTTATTTATTATTTTCTTTTTTGGTATTGGAAACATGTGTACCTATATATCATATACCGAATACTCCCTTGTCGTTGTCGAATATTCCTTCTCTCGGTCGTATCATGGAGTTCAACAAAATTCATTAGGGTCGTTACTTAAAGCGAAACATTCGAAATTCAGTGTTTTCTCCCAAATTTGAAGTCCATCAACTGTGTGCTAAGTATTCAGGTTCGTCTCCCTCGTCGAAAGGTTCTAAAAATCGTTAGGTGGTCGCTAGGCGGCACACTAGTGCCTAGTAACTAAGGGACTAGTCGGGGCGTAATCAGGGCCTAGAATTAAGGCATAATTACCTTCTTTTTTTTGATAATTTACATCAAAGATCAAACACATTGACTACAAATTTAATTTTTTTTATATTTTTCATTTTATCAAACACTTGTCAATATTTGTAAAATAGACAAAAATATACAAACACACCACTAATCTCAATTCCCAACAACTCCAAAGCAATAAACCAGTTAAGTTTGGAACTAAAAACAAAAAAAATATTACTCCATCTACCTACTGCCCCTACAACCCACAGTCTAACATATCCCTCCCTAGTCCCTCCTCATTCTAAATTCTGAGTCCCGAGACAGCCCCCTTCTTCTTCATTTTTTTTCTTCTTCTTTCTTCTCTCTATATGGCAGACCGAAAACCCCTTTTTATTCCTTTCTTTTTTTTCTTCTCTCTTTTTCCGGCAGACCGACTCTCCTCATTTTTTCATCCTCCTAGATCTAACACTTTAATCTATTTCATCTCTCAGCCCACTGAATATCCACAAAATCAAACATCTTTTCTTTCTACCTCCCTCTCTTCCTCACCATTGCCACTCCCCCTTCCTTCTCCAATTTGCCCCCCTTTCTTCTCCGGTCACCGCACGCCATAAAATCAAAGCTACAAAAATGAATTAAGGTCGGCGGGGTTTGGCGTACGCGCTGACTTGGCCGATTAGACGGCGTCTAAGAAACTCGCGACGGTGGAGAAGCGCCTAACACCTAGGCGACGCCTATAGGCGAAGCTAGGCAGAGAGTTTTAGAATACTACGAATACTCCCTCCCTCAGCCGTGTCGTGGAGTTCAGCAAAGTTCGTTAAGGTCGTTACTCAAAGCCGTAATATTTTAAATCCAGAGTTCTCTCCCAAATTTGAAGTCCATCAACTATGTGCTAAGTATTCAGGTTCGTTTCCGCAAACCTTCATTTAAATCCATTTTAGTTTTCTGCAAATTCGATCATGTGTAAAACTGGTTTTTCTTTGCAAAATGCACAACCATTCAACAATCATGTACATTTTGAACGGGTACCTTATACATTGGCACATAACCTGGTTTATCAATCCACAATGTCAGTTTGCAAACAAAAAAAAACATTTTTGATTAAGGCAAACATATTTTTGTTTTTGCAAAATGTACCTGGTTTATTGATAAACCAAGTGTAATTTGACAAGGTTTATCAATCAAATCAACCATGTGCAGTTACGTAGTTTGATTGACATGGTTTATCAATAAACTAGTTGATACTGAAATGCTTTATTAATGATTGTGTATTTTGCAAAATAAAAAACCATATATTCGTTAACTGACATGGTTGACTGGCATAGTTTATTAATAAATCATTCTTAAACCAAGTTTGATCAATGATTTATCAATATGGAATATACTTATCAAATGGTTTATTGATAAACAATATATAAACTATCTAAGTTAATGTTAAGTTTATGCATGTGTGGTCTAACAGTTTATGTCAGTGCTTTATGAAACAAGTTTATCAACTAGTTTATTGATAAACCATAGATAAACCATTACAACATGAATAGGTTTGTCTGTTAGGTCTGACAAGTTACCAATATGTTTTATGAAATTGGTTAACTAACATGGTTTGAAATAGTTTGTTGATAAATCATAGATAAACCATCTCAGTTCATAGGTTTTTGTCTGTTAGGTCTATGAGATTACCAATATGAAATAGATTTATCAAATGGTTTATCGATAAACCAAGTGTAATTTGATATGGTTTATCAATCAACTGGTTGATTGGCATGGTTTATTAATAAACCATTATGAAACTAAGTTTGATCAATGGTTTATCAATAAACCAGTTGAAAAACCAATTGATAAATAAATTGACTGACATGATGACTTATGAATAAACCAGTCGATAAACCAGTTAGTTGACTGACATGATGGTTTGCAAACTGCTTTAATCAACTGGTTTATTGATGGTGTGTGGTTTCTGAAACTGGTTACCAAACAGGTTTACAAACCGGTATATCAACTGGTTTATTGATAAACCATAGATAAACCATGTCAGTGTCTGTTAACTGGTCTGTGGTTTATGAAACATGTTACCAAACTGGTTTATGAAATTGGTTTATGAACTAGTTTACCAACGGGTTTATTGATAAACCACGTTAGTGTCTGTTAGCTGGTCTATGGTTTATGAAACAGGTTACCAAACATGTTTGCAAACTGGTTTAATCAACTGGTTTATTAATAAACCATAGATAAACCACTTTGTCAGTGTCTATTAACCGGTGTATGTTTTATGAAACTGGTTACCAAACTGGTTTGCAAACTGGTTTATATAAACCATAGATAAACCATGTCAGTGTATTAACTGGTATGTGGTTCATGAAACGGATTTGCAAACTAGTTTATTGATAAACCATAGATAAACCACGTCAGTGTCTTTTAATTAGTCTGTGGTTTATGAAACATGTTACTAAACATGTTTGTAAACCGGTTTAATCAACTGGCTTATCAACTGGTTTATTGATAACACATAGATAAATTAGTTTGTCAGTGTCTGTTAACTAGTGTGTGGTTTATGAAACTGGTTATCAAACAGATTTGCAACCTGGTTTATCAACTAGTTTACTGGTATGTGGTTTATGAAACAGATTACCAAACTGGTTTAATCAACCAGTTTATCAACTGGTTTATCGATAAACCATTGATAAACCAGTTTGTTAGTGTTTGGTATGTGGTTTATGAAACAAGTTACGAAACAGGTTTGTAAACTGACATGAATGTATCAATACCTCTTTTCTATGGTTGCAAAATATGCATGGTTGATTAAATGCACATGGTTTGTCAAGACAATTTATTCATTTAACATTAGAATACATTGAGTATATGAATGTACTTATTTATTATGTTCAATATTGCAAATATGACTTCAGTTTTTTGGCCCTCGGTTATTTATTTTGGATATTTTGTTGAAGACGACATAGTCGGATGCTCGTGAAAATTTATTGACAAACGGAATCCAAGAGGGGTTGCTATTAGTAATGAAAGTACATATGAAGATTTATATGCTAAAGTACGAACCATTTGTCAAGTTGATGACATAGAGATAGGATTTCTTACTTCGGCAACGACAAATACTTTAAAATTTCCTATCTTAATAACTACAAATGAAGATTTTGAATGGTACTTTAACCTTAACAAACTAGGGGTTCAATCTTCACTTTTTGTAACTTATTTGCTCATGGAAAATATGGACTTGAACCAAGGAAAAAATAATGGGTTTGTAAGTCTAATTGGCAAGGAAATAAGGCTAGGGGTGAGTAGCATTTTAAAAACTTTAAGGGTTATTTTGAAAACCTTCAAAAGATGCAGCGAAAAAGATAAGTTTTCAACAAATGATGTAAAATCAGCAGGTAGCAGTTGCTAAATCATTAACCAGTTTTGGTTTGGTTTTCTTTTGATCACTGAAGTATAATGACTTAACTAAAAAACAATATATTTGACAATTAAGTAAATAATTCAAGAATGTAATTGACTTACACTTAAGTAGATTGAGACTGCTTAAGTGTGAGAACAGTTCTATCAGTTGGAATATAAAAGTCGGGATATTTGGAGTGGTTCACAGTGTAAAAACTGCTATGTCCACTACCAAGTTGGTCAAACTTGAATTTTGAAGTAAACTAAATATATTGAAATTCTAAGTGATCACTAACGGATCTGTGTACAACAAAAACTAGTGTTTGAGGAGTATGATTGAGCAACAATCATACTCGTGCAACAATCAAGTATTTTTTTAAATTTTTTTTGAAGAAGTAAGGAAGAATACAATGATTGTTTAAATAAGAACTAGAAAAAAAAAATATGTGAAAGTATATCTAGTAATTGTTTGAGGACTGGAACGCATCAAAGAATGAATAGTTTGAAGGCATAATTTGAGTGTCTAGTCCCGGGTTGAAGAAGATCAAAGAAGGAATATTATAAGAGTAAATGAATGAAGTCTTCAACCTTTCTATTCTCTTATATCTTCCACCATGAGAACTAGAACATTTCAAGAAAATAATTGTTTGAAGAGATATGAGAAATGTTTTGATCCAGTTCTTCTCTGTCTGAATCCTTGCTCAAAATGCTTTATATAGAGATCCTTGAAATATAGCCGTTTGAAAGAGTAGAGATGATCTTTTGAAGAGCGATGATAAAATTTATCTTTTAAAGCTCGGAGATCTTGAAGAGGGTTTTTGATACGGAAGATATCACCTAACATAAGATCATAAATTCATAAATAGAGATTAAATATCTTTTTGCATAAAATAAGGAGAGTAGATATCTCTAACATGTAGTAATGAAGAATGTTTTTTAGCTAGAAGATATGATACACTATGGGACATTTAATGCAATGATAAACTGTTGAGTAATTTAATGAAATGACAAAGAGTCTTCTTTTGATCAATAGTTTAATGTTTGAATTGAGGTGGCTAAGAATTAAATACGTGAGAGTGGCCGAAAGTGTTTTCCAAAATATTTGTTTAAAATACTTTTTGATAGAATATATAAGAAATCGTTTTAAGTATTTTTAATCAATGTAAGCAGATAGAGTAGCTTTTAAAGCGATGACTTACACTGAGTATCAGCAGATGCCAATTGCTGATCACTTAGCTACAGCAGATGGATTTATAAAACTTGTGACTAAGACGCGACAGATGGATGAATAAAACTTGTGAGAACTACCTACGTTAGTCTAAGTTTATTTTATCTTTCTTAAAGTGGTAAAGCATTAATTGTTGGTCTACATGCTGAACTTCAGCATGAAGAGCTTTAGACTTGTTAAAATCTAATCAATTTGATTTTAATTCGCAACTAACTAATGTTTTAGCTTAATCTAATCATGCAAGACTTAATCAACTCAGCCTATTGAATTTCACATAGATGTATCTATTAGAGTGATCTAAATTCAGTAGGTGAGTTTCTATAATCCTTATTGATTATTACTTATTGTTTTATTTTATAAAGTCTAATTAATAGATTTAAATAATTCTAAACATTCATGTTTCAACAGGGTTTGGTTTTGACAAGGAAACTAATGGAGAAGAGGAAAATAATAGAAAAGATGAAAACAATGGAGAAGAGGAAGGAATGGAACATAGAGAAATTTTTTCCAATAACCCTACTGAATTTGTCACACTGTCAAGACAGTTTGATGGGTTCAGTCAAGAGAATAGAGATGTGAAGAGAACATAGATGAAGAGAACAGATACAAAGACAATAGAGATGAATCTTTATCCAATAGCCCTAATGATTTTGCTACACCGACGAGACAAATGTTTGATGGGTTCAATTAAGGCAACAAAGATCAAGACAATCAGTTCACAAGCGATAATTTATTGACTTCTTCGGTTGCAAGTACAACGCGAGTGATACCGGAAGAGATTGATTTGAATGTTGGACAAGTATTCAATAACAAGAAGGAGCTTCAGGATGTTGTGCACTTGCTTGCATTGCACCACAAGTTTGAGTTCAACAACAACAAAAAAAATCAAACAAGACTGTGCACACTTTAGTTTGTGTTGATGATAATTGCAAATGGCATTTGTTTGCAACAAAGTACTCAGAAAGTGATTATTTTAAGATTTGAAAATATACACCGAACACTTGTTCCCAAAATATGTGCATGGTTGATTATAGGCAAGCGACAACGCGATCATTGGGAAATATATTTCACCAAGGTTGGAGGGCCACGACACTATGTTACAACCGAAGGAAATCATTGCGGAAGTGTCTAGAACATTGGGAGTTTCACTAAACTATCAAAAAGCGAGGAGGTCTAGAGAAGATGCCTTAACACAACTCAGTGGTTCAGCTGAGGATAGTTACAAGAAGCTGGTCGCATATGCTCACAACTTGCAATTGGTCAATCCATTAACAGTCTACTATTTAGAGCTTGATAATGAACACATATTCAAGTACAACTTTTTGGCATATGAGGCTTGGATTCTCGGATTCCAAGCTGCAATGCGTCCGGAAGTAATTATGGATGAAACATTTTTAACAGCAAGATATAGAGGTACGTTGATTATTGTAACTTGTCAAGATGGTAATATGCAGATATATCATCTTACATGGGCTATTGTCAATTCTGAAAATGATGCATCATGGACTTGGTTTTTTATGAAGTTGAAAGAAATAATAAGTGATAATGAATCATTTGTGATAATTTTCGACAGACATAAGAGTCTTATTATTGAAGTCCAAAATGTTTATTAAAGTGCACACCATGCTCATTGTATCTATCATATTAAGGGAAACTTAAGGGTTGTAACTCGTAAGCCTAACACGATCTTCCTTTTTATGAGAACGGCGGAGGCTTATACCATAGAAGAGTTCAACACGCATGTGTCTCAAATTCAAAAAACCGATGAGAATGGTTGGAAATATCTTAGTGAGACAAAGTATGAAACTTGGGCGAGGTTACATTGCAAAAGAAACCGTTAAAATATCATGACTTCAAACAATGTGGAGTCTCTCAACTCAGTGTTCAAGGAAGATCGACAGAGGGGGGATAGAGGGAGAGGGAAAACAGGGAGACATGTATAGGGGGGAGGGAGGAGGGAGAAGGAAGAGGGAATGACTGGTGCACCGTGGGAGAAGAAAGGGAGGAGAAGGGGAGGGGTATGATTAGTTGGGGAGGGTTAATTGAAAGGGCAAAATAGAAAGTTAACAATTTTTTTGGGGGGTTCTACTTATAGGAATTAGGGGTCAATATAGCGCAACCCTTTTTTTAAAAAAAAGGTTTTTATTTTTTAAAATGTTTTACCTTTTCGCTCTTTTAAATATTTTCATCCTTTTCCCTCTCTTTTTCTTGCTCTTTTGACTCTAGGAAGTGATTAGAAAAAGCATATGCAAATTCATAGTAAGAAATAAAAGCTTGCAAATAAATAACATTTAGAGGAAACAAACATTAAAAGTAGGGGTGCAAACGGTTCAGTTCAATTTGCTTGCAAAAAAATATTGATCACTGTTATGCTATTAAATAAATATTTGTAATAGTGATAAATCCAACTTTAAAATTAAGGCAAATAAGATGTTTAATTGCTAATCAACAACAAACATTAATTATAAGGTTTAGAAAGCAAATGTACATAAACTAAACATTAATAGCCTCAAGAGAATAGACCGGTTTTTAATTTTTTAGAAGTGAGACTTAACCATATTTGGACTGCAAAATCGAACCAAACTAATCGGTACGGTTCAATGGTTTGGACTTACCCTCCGAATTAAAAGGGGGAAAAGGTAAAAAAAAAATGTAAACAATGACAATGTGGAAATTTTTATATTTAAATGTTTTGCTTTTATGCTCTTAAATATTTTCATAATTGAAAATAAAATCCTCTATTGTTAAAAAGAAAAAGAAAAAAAATATTTTCATCATTTTCAATTTTTTTTTCGTGCTCTTTAACTTTTGCAAGTGACTAAAAAAACTTTTAATCGAAAAACAAGCTTATAAATATATAGATGAAATAAATTGATGTGTCTGGTCCAAAATCGATCATGAGCAAGACACGTGAGACTTCACGTGCAGGTCACGAACTCAAATACCGAACAAAAGAGGAAAGGTCTAGTGACTTGAAATTGAGTCTCGACTAGAGGACATGCTCATCCCTCCTAGCCCATTCTCGTTCCATCCTGGTCGGGGACGATCATACCTCCCCGACTAGGGGGCCGTGCCCGGGAATAATGGACGGGAAGATGGGAGCATACCAACTTCTAGTCGAGTAGGTCACGCCCACCCGACCAATTATATACAAATTACCCGAGCAAACTCATAGAAAAACATGCTCGCCTTAATTAGATCCAAGCAATCACTTCGACAATTACGCAGTCAACCCAAATTTGTAGCCACTAATCCCCACAATCTCGTCATCACTACCAATCCATTCAGATTTGGCTTCATGAGGGCTATAAATACCCCATCCATCAATCCTAAAAGGTACACTACTAGAAACAGTGCCTTCAGCGACGGAATTCTTAGCGACGGAATTGTACCTTTAGCGACGGAATTTTACATCATGCGGGGAATTTTTTTCCGCGCTCCTGCTAGCGACGGAATCAGCGGCGTAATTAAGCATTAGCGACGGATTGAACATCAGCGGCGGAATTTATCAGTGACGGAATTTTCCGTTAATTTTCCGTCGCTAAAAACGAAATTAATTTTTCTGAAATATTCAGCGACGGAAAATTCCGTCGCTAAAAGGTCAACTTTAGCGACGGAATTTTCGTCATAAAGGTGACCTTAGCGACGGAATTTTCGTCGCTGAATATTCAGAAATTAATTTCGGTTTATTCAACGACGAAAAAATTCCGTCGCTAAAAGTCAGTGACCCTCCGTCACTAAAAATAAATTGAAAATTAAATTCTAATTAATATAAAATATCAAAAATATATGAAATTAAATTAAAATAATATTTGAAATGTTAATTTAATAATATAATATCAATAATTAAAATGATTAGCATCAATATAATTACAAAAAATAAAACATTCAAATTACAACAACTTAGCTTAACTTAACTTAACGTACAATGTAGCGTTACGTTAACTTAAATTGAAATTAAAATAATATTTGAAATGTTAATTTGATAATATAATATCAATAATTAAAATGATTAGCATCAATATAATTACAAAAATAAAACATTCACATTACAACTTAACTTAACTAACGTAACTTAACGTAGCACGTGTAACGTTAACCTAAATTGAAATTAAATTAAATTAATATTTGAAATGTTAATTTAATAATACAATATCAATAATTAAAATAATTAGCATCAATATAATTACAAAAATTAAAACATTCACATTACAACTTAACTTAACGTAACTTAACGTAACGTTAACTTAAATTGAAATTAAATTAAAATAATATTTGAAATGTTAATTTAATAATATAATATCAATAATTAAAATGATTAGCATCAATATAATTACAAAAATTAAAACATTCACATTACAACAACTAACGTAATTTAACGTAACTAACTAGCGTAACTTAACTTCGTAATCTTAACCTTAGCAACAACGTAGCGTAATTTAGCGTAACGTAACAGCTTAACTTAGCGTAACTTTAACTAACATAAACGCAACTTAATGTAGCGTAATGTAATGTAGCGATGTCGCAACTAACAACGTAGCGTAGCAACGTAACTCAATGTAACAACGTCGCGCAACTCTAACAACAACAACTTAGCAACCCAACTTAAACGTGGCGTAACAAGCAGCAATTAACTTAATGTAACTTAACGTGGCAATTTAACGTAACGTAACAACTTAACTAACTTACAACAACTTAACATAACTTCAACTGGCTTGGCAGCTTTCAGCAACGCAACTAATCCTTAACGCGTGGCAACCGCGTAACTTAAACTTAACAACTTAGCGTGGCATAGCATAACGCAATGTAACTTAACTTAGCGTAGCGCAACGCAACGCAACTACCTACCCCAACGTAAATGGCGTGACAATTAACTGAAACGTAACTTGATAATAACAACTTAACTTCAACTTCTTAACGTAACTCTAATCGCGTAACAACAACCCTAGCAAGCGTGGCGTGGCAACAGCAACTTAACTTCTAACTTAGCAACAGCCGCGTTAACTTAACTTCAACTTCTTAGCAGCGAGCAAACCAGCGTACTTACGCCAGCAACAACGCATAGCGTAGCGTTGGCTTAACGTGGCAACTTAACGTAATCTTAACTTAACGTGGCAACTTAAGCAACTTGGCAACAGCAACATGGCGGCAACAAGCAGCAACTTAATCCTAACTTTAACGTAACTTAACTTAACAACTTAACTTAGCAACTTCTAACTTAACGCAACAAACCAACGTTAGCTTAATTAACTGGCAACTTAGCATAACTTAAGCAATGTAACTTCTAACGCAACATAACTTAACTTAACTTAACGCAACGCAATCCTAACTTAACTTAACGTAACTTAACGCAACTTCTTAATCCTAACGCAACGCAACGTAACTTAATCCTAACTTAACTTAATTTAACCTTAACGCAACTTCAACTTCTTAACTTAACTTAACTTAACTTCTAACTCCTAATTCTTAACTTTAACTTAACTTAACTTAATCCTCTTAACTTAACTTAACTTAACTTAACTTCAATCCTTAACGTAACGCAACTTAACTTAACTTAACTAACTTAACTTAACTTAACTAACATAACGCAACTTAATCCAACTTAACGTAACGCAACGCAACTAACTTCTTACGCAACTTAAATTAACTTAACTTAACTTCTAACTTAACTTAAATTTCTTAACTTAACTTAACTTAACCTTAACTTAACTGCACTTCAACTTAACTTAACTTAACTTCTTAACCTAACTTAACTTCTAACTTTTAACTTAACTTAACTTAACTTAACCTAACTTAACTCTAATTCTTAACTTAACTTAACTTAACTTAACTTAACGCAACTTAACTTCTAACTTAACTTAACTTAACTCAACTTAATCTTAATTATAACATGAAATACCCATACGCCTATTGACAAAATGGTATAATGGAGTACGATAGACCATTATAACATGAAACACGCTAACGGTTATTAAACGAAATGCTGGGTACGAGTACCATGGACCATTATAACATGAAAACACGCTTACGCCCTTATCGATGAAATGGTATACGAACGTACTTAATGACCATTATAACATTGAACACGCTACGCTTTTGCTAAATGGCAATGGGAGTAACGATAGATCATTATAACATGAAACACGATACGCATTAACCTAAATGGTACACGGAGCATGACGATGAACCATTATAACATGAAAAACACGTTACGCTTATTAACGGGCGAATGTTATGTTCTGGACTTACGATGGACCATTATAACATGAAACATGCTACGAACTATTAATGAAATGGTATAATAGATCTGATGAACCATTATAACATGGCGTCAAACAATACGCCTATTAATTGAAATGAGGCGCAATGGATGCGATCGAACCATTATAACATGAAAACCGCTACGTATGCCGAAATGTTATAATGAATGCGATGGACATGGATATAACATAACCAGCGCAACGCCTATTGAGAAATAGATGCGATGAACCATTACTCCTTTATGGCTCGCAGCCCCATCTATTGGCGGTATAATGGAATCACGATAGACCGTTATAACATGAAAAACAATTGGCGAAATGTTATAATGGAGTAAAGATGGACCATTATAACATGAAAACTGCGCTTCGCTGATGGCGAAATGTGTATAATAGTCTGATTGACTGGATTATAACCGGCTCGCTAACGCCCTATTGGAAATGTTAAGCAACGTAGCGTAACCAGCAACATGCGTAAGCTTAACATAACATAATAACCAAGCAACTTAACTTAACGTAGCAACTTAACGTGGTAACCAGCAACAGCAAGCGTATTGGCAGCAACA
>CM028383.1:38241884-38379348 GCA_013146195.2 Codonopsis lanceolata
TTAGAAAGTGATCCATTAGGGACTAATGGTCTAATTTTCCTTAAATTAAATTTTATTTTATTTTTGGGATATTTTCTTAACTTTAAATTTAATTATGAGATTTTTTTAATTATTTTTCTGATTATTGAAACAATTATTCATTAATTTTTATTACAAACATATCTTAAATATCAAATGATTAACTAAATGATAGAATTATAACTAAATCCAACTTTGCACCCAAGGAAAATGACCAAAATAATCCTCATGTCATATACAATGTGTCATTTTCCATTAATATTATTACCCTCGTGAACGTGAGGGGGTAAAGTGGGATGAATAGCAAAATTGTGTATGAAATGAGACACATAATTCTGAGTTAAAGTGCAACATGAGATTTAAGTAAATACTTAAGGAGCGAATCGTATTTTGGCTCCATAAAAATTAGGCTAAAGAAGCAAATATCTCATCAAAAACTATCAAATCTCACTTTGATTTTTTTATGATTAATTTAATTCATAAGAGAAATATACACACACATATATGTATATATGCATATATTTACATATATATAAATATATAAATATTTATTATTTCTGGTGAAAAATATAGATTAAAATTTCATAAAGGATAATTTTCAGAAATATATATAATTTTTTTCGTATATAAAAATAATAATTAAAATTAAATAAAAAAACAAAGACAAAATATTTCGTAAAAATCATTAAGAACGCGGGTAGGACACATATACCTAACTAGTTAAATAAAAATATGGTACTCATTTCGTGACTCTAGTTAGTTGTACTCTTTTTATTACTTCCTCCACTAATGTGTCATGTTAAGATTTTTTGAAATCTTTTTTTTTTGAAAAGAATTTGACGCATTACTTTTTATTTATATTTTTCAAAATTATAAAACACATGTACTACGAATTACGTGTATTAATATAACTTTAAATTATTTTGATAAATAATTAATTTGACTTTAAAAAGTCAAAACTCAACACCTTTTTTTTTAAATGATGGAGTATGCTTTTGCATTAATAGTTTGTTGGGCTGTTATACGTGGATTTCAAACATATAGAGTTGGAGGTTCTGAGATTTACTAAATTTCATAGTTGAGATTTAGCTAACACAGTAAAATTTGCTACTCTATATTGGTCGGCCCCTATATATATAGATCAGCTCATTCTTTGACTTCTCATCTCAGACTATAACTATCAAACAGCAAAATTTGGAGTTAATTAAACATGGGGAAGAGGTTCTTTGTGGTCATGATGTTGCTGTTTGTTCTCTTTGCTTCAGGTACTCTTCATCCCTCTCAATCGACCTTTAGTAATGTTTTTATTTAATTATTTTTGGTCTTGTTATAATAATGCAGAAGAGACGATGATGAAAGGGGCAGAAGGAATGGATGATCTAATTATACGTTGCTGGAACGACCATAGTTGTGAAGTATACTGCTTAGCCATTGGTTATGAAAAGGGCCAATGTGATGGTCAAAATCGCAGTTGTATCTGCGACAAGCTGAGAGGGATCCCCCCTTTATAGTGAGGGGACAAGGGACCCACTCTATGTTACAAAACAACGTCGTTTTGATTGAGACCTCACTCAAAATTGTTATATTTTAAACTTTTTATGTTATAAAATTATGATTTCTAAACTTTTTATGTAATAATAACTAAAATTTGTGATCTGCTGAAATATCTTTCTAGATCCGCAGACTGACTACATTCCTTGAGATGGAGCTAGGCCTGCTAGCTAGCTAGCTCTTGAAGCTGATAAAATAAATTATTGTAACCTTCCGTCTGGTTTATACTCCCTCCGTCCCAAATAATCGCTAAATGCTTGACCCGCCGCGGTTTAAGAAAAAAGTAATTGACTTGATTATTTATATTGGTTTAATGTGTAGTTTCCTTTAATGCACATATATATGTGGCCCATAATTAAAGTAGAGTAAAAAAGTAAGGGTAAAGTGGTAAAAGTGATGTTCTAAAAATGTAAGTTTCAAAGTGGACAATTATTTTGGGACGGACGAAAAAGAAAATGAGGACGATAATTTAGGGACGGAAGGAGTAATATATAAAGCAACTATCAAATGAAACTTTGAATAATCCCCTTAGTAATATATAAAGCAACTATCAAATGAAACTTTGAATAATCCCCTTAATTCCTTTGCATTCTAATTAAGCCTAGCTGGTTGTTTTCTGATCACCTATTATATTTTTATATTTTATTTTATTATTTAACGCCTCAATTACATGCCCTTCCGGCCTCCTCGTATCTATCAACCTGTGTACAGTGGTGGATCCATTAAAAAAAATTGAGTGAGCACAAATTTAACGATCTATAAGACAATATAGTTCATATTCACAATATGCGAAGACGGTTGCACAACTACCCATCTCTCTCTCTCTAAGTCCCCTACTCATATTTCACTTTTGTTGGATTTCATTTATGATATGTTAAACACAAGCCTACAATAATCTGCTCCTGTACTAACGCCGTGTCATATGCACAAACACATAATCTAGTGATATTACAATACAAATCTTCTAAATTATAATTGTATTAGAAATTGTAATAGATGTAAAAAATAGTGTGCAACATTCCATTGGGCATGATTTTCTTAGTGAGAATATGGGAATCGTATACTCCCTCCATTTCGACTTAAAAGTCATCGTTTGAAAGTTAAACTTTCAAAGAAATGACAGTTAATAGCGAATTAATAATAAATTAATGACACTTTTATTCCTTAATTTTTGAAAGTGAACTCTTTAAGTGAAACATTTCAAAATGAAATAGTAATGACTTTTACGGAACAAAGAGAGTATTTATTTGTCCAAATAGGCATTTGGATGAAGAAAAAAAATTAAGGCTTAAAATATAATGATGGAGTTGGTTAGAAAAGATCAAAAGTTAACGCTTTTACTAACGTTGTTGAGATAAAACTTTCATTTTGGATGAAATCTTATTTTATTTTCAATAATGGTAATGATAATAAGATTGCATTATATATAGGAAGATGTTATTTCCACTACAAAAATTACTTATCCACTACAACATTTATTATAATATTCAACTAATTAATTTCTAATGGGACAAAACGACCTTTAACTAGTTACTCATTAAAATGATATAGTTCAATTTTGAGTTATCTTTTTATTTCTTGACATAAAAAATTAAAAGCGTAATTAATATTACGATTTTCACTCATATTTTCTAGAATTTTTTAATCAATATGTTTTTTACATGAGATTTGTTCAAAACTTAAAAGTAAATATATGCAAAATATATATTTATCTATAAACCCAAAAAAACAACATTATAATTGTAACTTCTACTGTGAAATAAAAAGTTTATATTAGATTCAAGTAATATTATTTTTAAAATATTACTCAATAATACAATAAGAGAGTACAAAATTTTATAAGTGTTTTTTGTTCAATTCAAATAAAAATATAATTCATGACCTTAAAATCTTATTACATAAGGGTTATTATTGTCTACGTAATATTATCTTATATAAGTATTGTAACGCCCCAATCCCATGTCTAATCGAAACCAAGTTCGCGTCATGCTCTAAAGCGTCAATTGAAATAATACCCGTTAAGATTTTGTAATTCAGAGCTGAATGAACAAATAAATCATATATCTTTGAAATCATCAATTTCCATAAATGTAATTCTCTTACAATTTCAATGAAACCAAGAAAAAAAAACATAATCATTTCTCTGAAGCATCGAGCACTTCAAACGTTCGATCGAGCAGATCACTTGTTTTCTCGAAACTCTGATCAAATCACAAATGCACAACCAAAAACTGTTTGTGGGCCCAATAAGAGAGGTAAAATTAAGGAATAATTGCGGGCCGGTCCAATTGTCAAAGTTACTTTTGGAGGCAAAAAGACGACAATACCCTTAATGAGCCTGAGGCGCACTACAAAAATGCATCGCGGTGCATCATTTTTTGCTTCACGATGCATCAATTTAAATGGAATAAATTTTAATTACACAATCCAAAGCGGTTGTTCTAAAACTCCCGCTTAGCTCAGTCTAGGCCCGCGCTGGCGCTAGTCCCCTCTCTACCGTGACTTTCTTAGTCGCCGCTAATCGATCAAGTCAGCGCCTACGTTGCCGATCTGTCAGATAGATAGAAGAAAGAAGAAGAAAAAATATGAAGAAGAAGGGGGCTATCTCGAGACTCATAATTTAGAATGAGAAGGGGTTAGGGAGGATATGTTAGACTGTAGGTTGTAGGGGCAGTAGGTAGGTGGAGTAATATTTTTTTTGTTTTTAGTTCTAAACTTGCCTGATTTATTGCTTTGGATTTGTTGAGAATTGGGATTAAATGTCGGTTTGTATATTTTTGTTCATTTTACAAATATAGACAAGTGTTTGATAAAATGACAAACATAAAAAAAATTAAATTTGTAATCAATGTGTTTGATCTTTGATATAATATATCAAAAAAATGATAATTATGCATTAATTCTAGGCCCCGCCTAGGTCGATCGTCCCAGACTAGTCCCACAGGCGCTAGGCGCTAGTATGCCGCCTAGCGGACCGCCTAACGATTTTTAGAACCTTGATCCAAAGTTAATGAGCCCAATAAGAGAGGTAAAATTAAGGAACAATTGCGGGTCGGTTCACTTGCCAAATTTTATAACCTCTCAAGTCCATTTTTTTTCCAACCGGAAAAAAATACTTTTGGAGGCAAAAAGATGACGATACCCTTAATGAGCCTGAGACACACTTGCCTGAGACACACTACGGAAATGCATCGCGATGCATCATTTTTTTGCATCACAATGCATCAATATAAATGGAATAAATTTTAATTAGATAATCCAAAGTTTATGGGCCCAATAAGAGAGGTAAAATTAAGGGATAATTGCAGGGGCGGTTCACTTACCAAAGTTTATAACCCCTCTCGTGCCCTTTTTTCAGCAGAAAAAAAATACTTTTGGAGGAAAAAAGATGACGATACCCTTAATGAGCCTAAGGCGCACTACGGGAATGCATCGCGGTGTATCATTTTTTGCATCACGATGCATCAATTTAAATGGAATAAACTTTAATTACATAATCCAATTTTGCATCACTATGCATCAATTTTTGTATCGCGATCTATCAATTTAAATGGAATCAATTGGCTGCTTGAATTGTTGCATCGCGATGCATAAAATTTGATTAATGCAAAATGAGTTCGAATGCATCTTCTCCACCTTCTTCTTCATCTCCTCTATCGTAAGTCATCTTCTTCATCCTCTGCGTTAGTCCTTACTAAAATCATCCAACACAGCCCTTACAAAGAAGATATATTTGTTGTTATTTCTTACTTTTGTTGTTAATCTATTTTGCAGGCAAGACATTGCTTGGTTGGGGATGGAAAGGTTTAGACTAACACTCCAGTCCTTACACTCCAATTGTGACTTCAGTTCTCTGCTCTACTTTTTAGTTTGTACTATTTTGCTATTTAATTTCCGTTGATTTGTTAGGAGTATGATTTCGATATTTTTAATTATTGCATGTACTTTTATCGAATGTTTTTTAATTTCTTTTTTGAAGTTTAAATCCTTCCAAATTTATTATGTATTTGTATTAAACAGTTAAAAGTAAAAACCATAGTAATATTGGTCCGGTCCTGGTTCGCGTATATCTTCGATTGGTTATGAACCAGACCAATGTATTGGTTCTCATACATATTGGGTTGGTTCTGGTTATAAATTTTTTGAGAACCGGATTATTGGTCTGATTCTGATTTTTTCTTTTTTTCCAAAAAACTAGACTAAACTGGATCAAGCTCACCCCTACTAGCCCATATTCATTCAAGTATCGTATTAAAATTCATCCAACCTAGGTCGATCCTTTGTTTCGTTGTGCAATAATGGTGATTTTTGAATCTAATGTGTTTGTCATTTGTTGAAGAAAATGATGATATTTTTGAAACAATATTTCGAAATAGGCTTTAACAGTTTTAAAAAAAAGAGTGGAGAGGTTACAAATTTTGAGAAAGGAATCGGCCATAATTCACCCTAAAATTAGGTACAACATGGGCCTTCGTACAGGCCACCAAATTCAAGGGGGCCTAATTTTATAAAAATGTGTGGATCAATTTTACATAGATATATTATATGTAATGTAATCAAATTTATTTTTAGCAATTTTCTTGTGGTCTAATGGAGAAGGTTTAACCTTACGTTATCAAAGGCCTAGGTTTCAATTAGGGTGGCAAAAGTATCGTTTTTCTGATCCGTCGACATTTCCGACGACATATTCTCGATCCGACTTTGTCGGATTTACTGTCTCGACTAATTTTGGGACGGTATTCGGGATAATTATCAATCCCGTCAGGATTCCCGACCCGTCCCGACTATTACTTTTTTAAGGAAACAGGGATGACACTCTACGAAATATTTTTAAAAAACAAGGAAAAAGAACAAACTTAAAAGGAACAACCAGCCTAGCCCTTATAAATGGGAGGACGGAGGATACTTGACTAAATTTATTTATTTATTTATTTTAAATATTGTGAATGTGTAGTGTGTACTGTTGTTGAGTTTTGAGTTTTCAAGTGAATCAAGTGAAAATTTCACAACTTCGGAGGATTGTTGGTGGATATGATTTGTCAAGCCAAGAGACTATCTTTCAAATAATATCTATTTTGGGTTTGCTAAAATTACTTAATGGTGTTTGTTAAATTTATTTTCGCATTATTGTGGCTTTTTTTTTTCTATCGCGTTCGCATTTAGTGCGGCTCTTCTCCTACAGTGAGGGGTGCATTTTGTTCATAATGACATATTCATCAATATCCACCATTAAGTAAATATTCAAATATACTTGTAAATATACAGTCTGAAATCTTAATAATGATGGAGACATTTTAAAAATATTTTAGTGTGAGAAGATATTGTTAAATATTATAGTTGGGATTACGGTTTGTATCTCTAGAACTATCGAAATCCCAATTGTGAGTCGATACTTATCGTAAACGGGATCGGGAAGTAAATTGAAATCTCAAATTCTATCGTGATGGTATTAGGATGAAGGGTATCGGGTCGGGTCCCTTCCCAATTCCACCTAGTTTCAATAGGTACACACTATTATCATATTTAAATAGTTTTACGTCGAGTTATCCAAACTTTAATTAATTTTGGGTGTTAAATTTACTTATCAAAAATTTTATGTTAGTTAACTATCAAATCTTTTTATCTAGGTCATAACAAAAATAAAAAATTGCTTAAATTAAGTACATGTGCAATTATAACAATTAGTGGGAATATAATATCTATATTGTAACCAAAAATCAAATTTAATTGCTATTTGACTATAATTTTTATCGCTTATGTTTGTTTAATTATTAACTTCATTAGTACCTATCAAAAAATAAATTCTTAACTTCATTAGTTAATTGTGTTTTTTTTAAAACTTGGATTTGTAGTACAAATATGTTACCAAAAAATATCCATCGGAAGTTAAAATTATCTGTCTAAACATCTTATTATAATATTTTTAAAGGTGATAACATGTTTGGCCCATTTTCTAACTTTTCCAACCTGTACAATACCGATATAATTTTTCAACCCGTAAATGACACTTTTTGGGTAGGGGAAAAGATGAGAATATTCTTAAACCATAGGCACGCACAAAACTTTTGTTCATGCATTGTGATGCACAAAATTGTGCATTCTTTAACATCAACCCTTCTTTTTCACTGTCTGCTTTTGTTCGTTGATCTCGAAGTAAAATCTACGTATGAATTTGATCTCCTGCCACTGTTTACCAATTTGCCCCTTACCATGAAATATGCTACAGTCCAAGCACGTTAATATCCCCCATATAGAATATCAAAGTCTTAATAAAGATTCTAGAAGTATTGAATTTGAGAGAGGAATTTGGAAAGAAACAACCAAAGTGGAAGAAATCAGAAGCGCAGGTCAGATCAAGTTTATTCCAATTAGCTCTTGGCCGAAGGACTGCCACATAACCGCTATGATTTTCTTCCTTGCCTTATGAAAGCTGCAAAGGTATCGTGAGGTTGAAGGTAAGGGTCTTGAATCTTAAAGGTGACAAAAAGGTAAAAGGTTAAGATTGGAAACAGTTTGTAGTAGTGGTGGTCGAATAAAAAGAAACAAAAACCAGGGATGCATTGCAATTCCAAGTCGATGCCTATCAATTCAAATTTTTGCATCGGGATTAACAAATTGCAAAATTTGCATCACAAATCCAAAATTGTGCATCAGGATTTTATGCATAGGAATCTAATTATTGCATCGCAAATCCAAAATTGTGCATTAGGATTTTTTGTATATGGATTCAGTTGGTGCAACGCAAATTCAAAATTTTGTATATGGATTTTCAAATTCCAAATTATGCATCATAAATCCAAAATTTTGCATCGGGGTTTCTCTACAGGGTCAATTGGTGCATCGTAAATTTAAAAAATTGCATCGGGATTTCTATATTGGGAATCCAGTTGGTGCATCGTTGATGTAAACCCTAAAAGGCTTGCTCGTGCACCCCTTGCCCCCCACATGTATTTTCCTGTTCAAGCTTCACTTGTAATAGTTATTCTCCTCGTTTTGCAAGTATTACGTGCAAGAAGATATGTATCAAACAAACATGTTGCCCACATCGATGAATCACTTTCAGAAATGTTGTGAAATTATGAGAGAATACCGGGTAAATTGGACATTTTCATTCATAATTGTGAACGTGCCCAAGCTTGGCTATATCGACCTTGTGCCCAAACACTGTGTAAGCAAAATGAGCCATGGTTGCTTATGTCTGTCAACATTTGCTAGGCATTGCTCAATGAATTTATATTGCTCAGTTCCCTCTCTCCAGACTTGTTCTGTGTCGGCTATGAAGAATTTGAACATACCATAGTCTATCGAGTACCAGAACTTATCTATGTTCTCTACAGACGAGAAATAGATAAAACGTGGAAGAAGACGATGGTGGACATTTTAGGAAGAATTTTATTAATGTGGACTTTAGCGGTTAAAAAAACATGGGACTAGAGAGGTTGGAAATCTTTCTAAGTGAACCAAAGTGCAATTTATCATATTTATTAAAGTTATCTTTTTTCTTTTTTGTCATGGGCCCCAAAAAGTTCAGTACCGATCCTGAAGACATGGGATACCAATATTATTGTCCATGAAAATAAAATATGGACGGTAGATTATTAATCAAAGAATGAAACCAAACAATAACCAATAAAAATAGATCACATATCACAACTCAGTACGCTCATCCGTTTCAGGTCCCTATTTTCTGATTACAAAGAGGGGGAGAAGGCAGGTATATATATAACTTACTAACCGACCCTCAAATACAAACTAACACTCGTACCCCTTAATAGAAGAATATTTACACATAGGTCCCTCAATCCAATTAAAACTAGAAAATACAAACTAAGAGTGTATTCCACTTTGCTCCCTTGTGTTTCCATGAGCCTTGGCCTTATGTTCTTCAACAATAAGCCTACAGCCTACTTCAACTATTTGTTTCTAATCACAATTAGGGTCGATTGGTCGAATAACGAACAATGCTACTCGAGTTTGACTTGTATTCGCCAACTTCAGTTCGACAAAAACCTCGTTCGACAATTAAGTTTCACTTGATAAACATATAACACTAAAATCAAACAATTGCCAACTCACTAGTGATTCAGTGACTTGATTTAAAGCTTTTTGATTTATTTATTTTATTGTAATAATTGAAAAAAGCATGAATATAAAATAAAAGAAATCTTATTATGGAGACTAAAGATTGAGAAAAATCAAAAACCACAAAATTGAAGCACTGAATCGTAAAGACAACGAAACCTAAGAAGAACAAACCAATTGAAAAAGTTGAGGATAACATGACCTAATTTCAAATTTGTTTGTTTTAGCACGTCCATCTTTGAATGTGGCCAGGTTCTTATTTGACCAAGAGATTATGGTGTAAATTATCTTCGAGCTTTACTCAGCCACTCTCTCAAAGCAGTCCACTAAGGCACTAACACATACTGGTCGCATTAGGAAAACTCGTCTTACAAAAAAATATTAGTAAAAATGTATATTCTAAATTTTTATCTAGTTTAGTTGATTTTTACATAAGATTATTTTACGGATCTTAATTCATAAAAGCGAGTCTTCTCTTCTTACTCAACACATAACACATTAATTCGGATCAAAGACATCCAACTTACATAAATTACTCGTAAGATTGTATTTGTAAATATATCGGGTCCCATATTCCACTTTTACATAATATTCCCTCCCTTGATGATACTAGTAGTTCATTTCCTTGGAGTACTATTTTTCATAGGCGACAAAATAAGTGAGAATGAAATGTCTAGAGAAACGAACACGAGGACATAATCATAAGCCTTTATCAAAAAATTATCACAATAATTATTGAAGTAACTAAATTAATCTCAATTTTCACAAGTGGCAAATTTTTTTTTTCCAAAATTAGCCTTTTTGCTTCAATATAATCGAATTTACAAGCCATGATTATAACTTAATAAAATAAAGAGACCAGTTTCCTTTTTTTCAAGACCTAATAATATAGAATGAATGTGATTAACTAAAAAGATACTCCCTCTATTTCGGGCAAAATCCGTTTGAAAATCGAACTTTTAAAAAAAATGACACTTTTAGTAGGTCATTGGTAATAAAAATTATTTTAATACCTTAATTTTTTAAAGTGAACTATTTATGTAAATCATTCCAAAATAGAATTGTTGACTCTATGTCAAAATGGAGTATATAATTACTATATATACAATCCATTAATTATCTCTTTATATAATTGGCAAACACTTGGGTAAGACGGTCTTGCAGATATTTTTTAGACAAATGATATTACGAGCTAGAGCTTGTGATATAATTATGAGTTTTAGTGTTTGAGCCGTTAGATGATTAAGTTGATGATGATTTGGAATGTTCATATCATTACTTAAAAAAGAATATATTTAATCTAACGGTGTAAATATATTAGGAGATTTGATTTAACGGCACTAATACTAAAGCTTGTAATATTACTACAAGCTCTAGCTCGTAATATCATAACTCCATTTTTTATGAGATGGATCATCTTTGTCTGACTCACTGTGTGTTGGTGGGTTAAGTTGTAAGAGAGTGATGTTCCGTTTTATGAATTAAAATCCGTAAGATGGTCTTACTACAGGAGACCTTTGATCCTCTTTACCCGACTCACCGTGTGTTAGTGAGTTAGATTGTAAGAGAGTAATGCTCCATTTTACGAATTAAAATCCATAAGACGGTCTTACAGGAGACCTTTGATTCTATATAATTTTATACAACTAAAATTATGGAGGCCTTGCTTCAATTAGGTTGGAGCCGCCAATGAGGAGTCAAAACTTAAGAAACTAGAAACAAATGGATGAAAGGAACATATTTTAAACATCAGGGGTCCCCCTGTAACTTTCTGATCGGCCTAACACACTATAAAAATGGGGGTAAATGTTATGATCAGTTTCGTGTAAGCATTTGAAATGCCAACTGTGGTTACTTAAAGAACTACCACCACCACCTGTTCCACCACCACCACCACCGGTCCACCACCAACAACAAACAGTTCACCCGATAAAAGTGTATTTAATTTGTGGAGATGAGATGGGGTTCAAAATAGTAGAGGAGGAACAAAGTAAGTTTATGAAAGATTTCGTGGAGAAGTGCGGTGGGTATGCGGTGATAGACGGAGGACTAGCGACGGAGCTGGAACGTCACGGGGCTAATCTCAATGATCCTCTTTGGAGTGCCAAGTGTCTCATTAGCTCCTTAGCTCCTTAGCTCCCCTCATCTCGTTCGTCGGGTACTCTCTCCCCCCTTTCTTTTTCTTTGGGTGGTGGAGATGATTATATTTCTTGGTCACGTGTTTCATAGCCATAGGAGAACACCTGTTTCATACGTCTGTATGAGAGTAACATTTTAAAAAGTTAGATTTAATAATTTTAGTACTATTAAAATTATTATTTAGAACTAATATATTAATCCCTCCGTTTTTAAAATATTGTTTATTTTGATCCGACACACTGTTTAAGAAAAAGTAATTAATTATATTATAAATATTGATGAAATGTGTGGTTTTTTTTAAAACCCTTGAATATGTGGCCATAATTAATTAATTATAGTAGTTAGAAAAAGTAAGGGTAAAGTGGTAAAAATGTTTTTCCTAAAAGAAAAAGTTTTGAAAGAGGACAATTATTAAAAAACGAACGAAAAAAAAAGATGGACGATAACTTAAAAATGAAGAGAGTACAAAAATAATGTTAGGGTGATCAAAAGAGTATCAAAATTTTAAATTTCTACTATAATTTACTCTGGTACCACCGTTAACGAATTGAGTAAGTCTCACGTTTTGTGATCAGTGAGAATATCTTGACTGTTTTACGGATCTTAATTTGTAACTTGTAAGATTGAATATTAATATTTTAAAACTTAACTTACCAATACACATGAGTCGGTTAAACATATTATTAAAAAAATAATTGATTGATTATTAATAGTTATGATGTGTTTATTTTTTAAAAAAATACATATATGTATGACTAATAATTAAACTATGAAAAAAAAAAGTTAAGTAAAATGGTTTCAAATATTTACTAAAAAAAGAGTTTCAGATAAAATAATTATTTTGGAGTGGAGTCTAGACGGAAAAGAAAATATAAGAACAATAATTTTGGATAAGATAAACTAATATTGTTTCTATATAAAAAGTAGCATGGATAATTTTTAATATGAGCAAAGTTAATGGGTGTCTTTGCTATTGCCAAAGTTAATATGAGCTAGTGACGTGGCAAAAACCATCCGTCCCACCTCATGTGTTTTTCCCTGGCATGCATCTGGTCACGCGACAGATGTAAACTCTGAAACTCATGCAACTGTTGTTTAGCTATTTGGACGTTACCGCCTACTACATCCATCCCTGTCTAAGTTAACGGGAGTCTATTATTTTATTTTAAATATTTTATTTAATGAGTTTATTTTAAAAAATTAAGGTATAAAATATTATTTTATTATTAATAAACTACTAAAAATGTTATTTTATTAAAAATTTAATTTTGAAATGAGACTCTTTGTCTGGAACGAAAAGAGTATGTTTTATACTCGCTCTATCCTAAAATATATGGCGTTTTGAGATTTTTCACACAGACCAGTGAAACATGTTGAAAAGACTAAACTGCTCCTACATAAACATTTATAAGGTGTCTTGATATTCTTGTCCAAATAGCCAAACATGAGTTACAAAATCAATAAATATGGGTAGAATTGGAAAAAAAACTAAAAAGTTTCTTGAAAATTATAAAATAGGATAATATAATTTTTTGGTCCCTGAACTATACCACTAATATGCGTTTGGTCCCTCAATTTTTTTTTGTATGCATTTGGTCCCTCAATTCGATTTTTTTGGTTAATTCCCCCTCCGTACCGTTACCGTTACTAAAAATTTTAACATTAACTAACTTTTCAAAATGTCCAAACTATACGGACTTAATGTGCCAATTGAAAAAGATGAAGCTCTCTTTAAAACTTCAAGACCACCATTATGGACCGTCTTCTTTCTCGATTCCCTTCATCTCTCTCAGTCGCCCTTCATCTGAGACTTGGTGATTCCGCTTCCGTCGCGGCCGTCTTGACTCCACCTCAGGCCAAAACCTTCAACCCTTTTGCCTTCTTCCTCGTCCTGCCAATCTCTTCTTGATGAGTCGCCCCCATCTACATCTTATCCCCTAGCCTCTCGTCTTCTCCCACCATCTCTTACCCATCTCCATCTCTGCTCCGGTACTCGATAGCCGCCTCATCTAAACCAAGAATCCCCATTGCATTGAAAATGCATTTCTTTAGCTTTACCCTAAACTTCACCTAGGGCGAACTCTAATGGAATGATCTACATCCAGATAAGCACTTCCTCACAATCCTCACAGGGGAGATCTATTAGTCACTCGAGATCGAATCGAATTCACAGAAAGAAAGGACTTCGCTCTAACTGGAGACGAACCAAAATCTATAAAATCAGTAGAATTAGAAACTCTTTCTTCCACATCTTCCATCCACCCCTATTTCAATTTCACAACCGGCTCCAGCTTCAACCCCGTTAGCCATAGCAAGCTCCACCAAGCAATCCAACCCCCGTTGACCCCTTCCATTTAATCTCAACCCTGCTAGCCCCTAGCAGCCTTGTCATGCTCTAGTTTCTCACTGTCGGCCCAAATACTTCATTTCGCCGCCATCGTTCTTTGTAGATGGACAACCCAGTAGTCCAGGCGAGGTTCCGCTTTTATTCTCGGTAGCCTAGTGAATCTCCATCGCCGAACTCAATGCGGGCTCTGTTTCATCTCAATTTCGAGTTCAACTTTGAATTGGAAACTCCTATTTCGACAATTTAAGTAAGATTTTTCTAATTTGTTTTGAAATAGTTGTTGCAATTTGAAATTGTTACCCAATTTTGAGGAAGTTTGGGAAATTTGATTTTCAGTAAGTTTAAGGAAATTTGATTTTCGAGTTTAACCTATTGCTTTCGCATCTTTTTCAATGGGCACATTAAGTCCCTATAGTTTGGATATTTTAAAAAGTTAGTCAATGTTAAATTTTCAGTAACGGTAACGGTACGAAGGGAGAATTGACCAAAAAAATCGAATTGAGGGACCAAACGCAGAGTTTTTGTATAGTTCAGGGACCAAAAAATTATATTATCCTACATAAACATTTATAAGGAAAAAACGCATACTTGTGCTTCTTGTCCTCAAAATAAACGAATTGAGGGACCAAACGCATACTAAACTGCTCCTACATAAACATTTATAAGGCGTCTTGATATTCTTATCCAAATAGCCAAACATGAGTTACAAAATCAATAAATATGGGTAGAATTGGAAAAAAAAAAACTAAAAAGTTTCTTGAAAATTATAAAATATCGTCTATTTTGGGAAAATAAAAAACTCTTCCAAAATGTCATATATTTTGGGACGGAGAAAGTAATAAATATTTGTCCTAAAATAAATGATGTCATGCGATTTTTTAAAATGTTTGAATTTTGCCAAAATTATCCTTATTAAACTCTTTAATTAAAGAAATGTTGTTTTAAATTTGAAAAAAAAGTAGAACGATTTAAAGAAAAATATTAAGAAAAAAGAAAAAAATTACCATACAACTCATCAACAATAATTGTACTTAAATAAAAGTAGATCAATTTCTTATTATAAGTTTTTTTCATATAAGTGTAAACTTTAGAAATATTATTTATTATGGGATGAAGGTAGTATACGTGATTTCTACGCAAAAGGCCAACTCAAACCATCAAACCAAAAATATTATGAAAAGATCTTACTTATTTTAAAATATCTTTTATGATTATTTAGTAAAAAACCCCAAAATACCTTCTTCTTTTTTTAACAATCCACATGGCTCACTGACTTGTTCTAATGACTCAAGGATGGGAGAGAGAGAGAGCACCGGGTAGGGTTTGAGAAAGATGTAACTCGAGCAAGCACAACGGCTAGACAAGCTTGATGAATTTTTGTTAATAAATACCAAACATATATATAAGGTGAGAAAACATTTAATGTTAATTTTTTAACAATATGTATTTGTGAACTCCTTTCTAAAAAGATGATTTTTTTGTTAAGTGACGCCAACACTATTGCCTCCCTTTTTACCAGATATTATAAGAGAATATAATATATTTATAATATATTATATTTATAGTATTAGTGAATATAATATATTTGTAATATATTATAATTATAATTAGTTTATATTTTCCTAATTTATTTATATTTAGATTTCCTAATCTCTCTTGTATTTAGACTATCTAGGTTAAACTTGTGTAGCAAGTATTGTAACCCTATAAATTAGGTCACCATATCAAATTATCAATGGAAAGGTTATGTCATTAGTCCTAAAATTTATCAGTTTCTACATGGTATCAGAGCATCGCTCTTAAAACCTGCAACCGCCATCTTCCCCAAACCCAAGACTTCCTCAACCCTAAAACTTCCTCCCATCACCACAGCCATCGCCAACCCAGATCTGACCACCATACCAACCCCACGTTCAGATCCAGCGACTCTCCACGCCTGCCTGGCCCCCCTGAGCAACTAAAGAACACCTTGGCCAACCAAGCTTTGACGAGCTCGCTTTGGTCCTTCCTCAACCGCCTCTCCGTTAGCACTTCTTACCACCAACCTTCTGCCTCTGTAAACCTACCCACCAAAGTCCTTGCCAATGCTGCCCCTCCCTTACTTTGGCAACCTCCTAACCCTAAACCACCAACCTTCCTCCTCTTTATACCTTTCTTCCACCAAAGCCGCTGCCAACCCATATCTGACCACCAAACCCAAAGTTCAGATCCGACGCCCATCACCTAGGTAACGCCAAGTTCCCCCCTGAGCAACAACAAGGACACCTCGGCCAACCAAGCTCTGACGAGCTCACCAAGGACGTTCCTCAGCCGCCCTCAACCAAACCTTATACCTCCATTTATCTTCCTTCCACCAAAGGCGCTGCCAACCCAGCTTTGAACAGTAAACCTCAATCTCAGATTCGACACCCATCACCCAGATAACGCCAAGCTCCCTTTTGAGCAACTAAAGGACACCTCGGCCAACCAAGCTCTAAAGAGCTCACCGAAGACCTTCCTCAGCCACATTCAACCAAACTTCTGCAATCTTAAACCTTCATCCCACCACAACTGACACCCCTCCTACACCTCGACACCCTCATTGCTTCTCACACCACCTGTCCAAACCCTCTCCACGCTCCTCGAGTAACCCAAGGACTCCTCAGCGAAACCCAATTTGTGATCACTGCCGCCTCCAACCCAAAAAAATCCAAATTCCTTGGCAAACCCAGCTCACCAACTTTGATCCCTCCACGACTCGCCGAGGCCCCTCTCTCACCATATACCCTCCCTCAACCCGCTCGATCCTTGAGCAACTCCGGCATCCTCGGCAACCCAGGCTCGGCAAACCTAGCTCTAACCAACTCGCTGACGTCCTCCCTCAACCCGCTCGCTCCTCGAGCCACTCACGGTTTCCTCTGCACACATATCTTTAACCATCTCGCCGAGGCCCTCCCCAACTAGCTCGCTTCTCGAGCAACTCCGAACTCTTCGGCAAACCCGGCTCTCACCAACTCGGCGACGTCCTTCCTCCACTGCTTGCCTCTCTTGCATCCCAAGGATTCCTCGGCAAACCCTGATTTAACCAGCTCGTCGAGGCCCTCCCTCAACTGCTCGCTCCTTGAGCAACTTGTGTAGCAAGTATTTAGGTTTCCTAATCCCTCTTTTACTTTCCTAATTTACTTATATTTAGATTTCCTAATCCCTCTTGTATTTAGGTTTCCTAATCCCTCTTTTATTTAGACTATCTAGGTTAAACTTGTGTAGCAAGTATTGTAATCCTATAAATATGTTCACTATATCAATGGAAAGGCTATGCCATTATCCCTAAACTTTATCAGTTTCTACAGATATGTTAGGTGTAATTCTTTTAGCCAACTTATTTGAGATTGAGAGCATGTGTGGTATACACATGATTTTACAAATTATTTGAGAATTTTGAAAAGTTACAATCCGTATGTAGTGTCTCATTTCTTGAGCTTTTCTATCATTCTCGATTATTTACATCACTTATGTCCTTTGACTATGTCTGACAATTACAACATGGAACCCGTTAACCCATCCGACACAACTCGTTATCTTTTTTTTTTTTTGAAACAGGTAACCTGTTTGGACCCAAAAATATTAACGTATTCGGTTAGGTGAGGTTAAAAACGGGTCGAATTTGTTACCCATTTTGATCCGATAATTTTACTCTATAAATGTACGCATAGGGGGATCCGGGTTAAGACGGGTCGAGCCGTTTTAACCAGTTATCCATTTGACATTCGGGTTCTAGCAGGCTTCGACCCGTTACTCGTCCCAACCTGACATATACCCGACTCAAACCACCCAATTGACCATCCTACCTATGACTATCTCCGATAAAAAAAAACTACTTGGAGTTTTAGATTCAAAATATATCAATTTAACTTACTGGCGAATGACTCAAAAATGTCTAATACTGAGCCAAGTTTGAACCATCCAGATGCAACTCACTTACACCCTGCAGTTCGACGGAGGTATAAAACACATTAACTAGGTATAATACTCCAGATGCATTATTCTAGGAATTTCGGTCCTTAATTGGTCCCTGTACATCTCTCACCCCACGGTTAGCATCCGCTAGAAAGGTTTGGTGATATATCATTATGGTGGAACAAATATTGCCTTATAATATTATACATCGTACTATAATTTAACATTGTGCTTTGGTACGCCAACACTAAATTTTGATCATACTGCACATATACATCGGTGTGCTGCAATTATATGATGCTCTAAATGATGCTTCAAATGAAATCAAAATGCTTGAAACATCATTCTGAAATGTGCAGTATGCATATTTTGGGTCATGAAATGAAATACTATCTAAAGTATTTTAACTTTTAAGAGAAAATTCACTTATGTCCCCGTTAGAAAGACCTCAATTGTTAAGAATTCAAAAGGGATCAACCAGATAGGTGATGGACATTTGGTATTGTTGTAGTTTATTCAGCTCGTGCATATATTTTTAGTACTTCTGAGTTCTAAGAGTGAATGTTTTGAAGCTTTAGTAACGAGGAGGAAGTAAGTTTCTAGTTGCCAAGTCTATTCAAGGTGTTGCTATAACTTCGTGGTTTTAAGGTGCATTAGGAACCATATGCGTTGAAGAAATATTGATCTCCTTCTCGTCTTCATCTTTGCACGAGTTTGGTTTATGAAAAAAAAACATCAAGCTGGTTATGTGCAGTTCATTAACAGATGCAATCAATGGTCAAGTTTACAAATTAATTAGCCTGTTTGTGGTAAAATTTTTGTTTTCATTTTCTTTTCCCCTGTTTTGGAGGTTGACTTTTTTGATATAATAATAGGTACACCTATATTACCTAGAAGCTGGTGCAAATATCATAATATCTTCGTCTTATCAGGTAATTGAGCAGCTCCATGTTGTTTCCACATATATGTTTGCCTTATCAATTGTTGAATAACCCCTTTGGATGATGCTTTTTTCCACTGGCACATGCTACCCTTCAGGCTTTTGAGGCTAAAGGCTTATCTAGAGAGGAAGGCAAAGTTTTGCTGAAAAGAAGTGTTGAAATAGCATGTGAGGCACGAAAGATATACTACGACCGAGCCACCAAAGGTTCATTGGACGTCTTAGAAAATGTAGACTTGTCGGAAAAACGTCCAGTCTTGGTTGCAGCTTCTGTTGGAAGCTATGGTGCTTATCTTGCTGATGGTTCCGAATATAGGTGGGTTATATAAGTGCTTCCAACATAGAAGACTCTAGTCTTCATTATGGTTTCTATAACGGAGAAACTAAATGCGTGGAAAGTAGTTCTGATAAAATCTAACAAATAATTGAAATGTTTTCCTCTATCCTCTTCCTTGGCAGTGGTGATTATGGTGGGATAGTCACTTTGGAAACATTAAAGAATTTTCACAGGAGAAGAATCTGGTGTTGACCTGATTGCATTCGAGACAATCCCAAATAAGCTGGAAGCTAAGGTATATTCATCACAGATATGCTTTTGGTGCACCATCCTTATTAACTAGTAGCACTAGTGTAATATTTCTTGTTTGTTTTTGGTTCAAATCTAGGCTTATGTCGAGCTTCTTGAAGAAGAAGAAAAAAGTATTCCAGCCTGGTTTTCTTTTAATTCAAAGGACGGAAGCAACGTGGTCAGTGGTGATTCTGTGTCGGAGTGTGCATCGATTGCCGAATCATGTAAACAAGTAGTTACTGTGGGAATAAACTGCACCCCTCTTAGATTTATTCATGGACTGATTCAATCTATTCGTCAGGTATGCTAGTTCAAACATTTTCTTACTAGTTAATTTTTGAAGATTTCCCCCTGGCTATGGATTCTTAACACGAGTTGACATTCATTGTAATTTAGTTGTTGTTGTAATGGCTAACTAATCCTGCAGGTAACTGCCAAACCGATACTGGTCTACCCCAATAGTGGCGAGACTTATGATGCGGACCGAAAGGAGTGGGTGGTGAGTTCTCATGTTTTGTTCCTTTTGCATTTCAAATATTTTGTTTTCCAATGTGCAAATAATTTGACGATTTGGTTGACCGTTTGCAAGATATTGAAACTTGTTGCTTTTCTTGTAGCCATCGACAGGGGTTGTAGACGAAGATTTTGTTTCGTATGTAGGAAAATGGCAGGAAGTTGGAGCTTCCCTTGTTGGAGGCTGCTGCAGGACTACCCCAAACACCATCAGAGCTATATCTAAGACACTATCCAATTCCAAGCAATGAGCTTAAGGCGGCTGGATTTTCTTCTCATAACTACTTCCAGAGCCGGTCCTATGAAATCGGGGGCCTAAGGCCGATCATCTCGAACGGGCCCTTCCTTTGTAACAATTTTTTAAATATATTTTTTGAATAACTAAAGAAACAATCAAACAAATATAAAAAACAATAAAAAAACACTTCATTTCACTCAAAAAACAAACAAACAAACAATTTTTCATGTACAATTTCTCCTTTTTAGTATATAATTATAGTAGATATATAATTTTCCATTAACATAAATTAATTATTAATCTCAATTTCTCTATTTTAAAATTATAGTATATGTTCAAATAATCAAATTTCAATTAGAATACCACCAATTACCAACAAGTCACTCATTCACACACTTAAATGATTAAAAATTTCAATTAGATAATCAAAATACCAATACCAACAAGTCAAAAACGAAAAAATCATAAAAATTGGGGTAAACCGTAAATGATGCACTGATCACTGAATACTAATTAATAATTAATTAATAGGCTATAAGCTATAATTAATTAATAGGTCAAATGGAAGAAATCAAGAAACAAATGTGAAATTGTGAAATAAAATAATAATAATTTAATCATAGGTAGGGTTTTTTGGGATTTTGGGGCCCAAAATATTAGGTTTTTTTAGGGGGCCCAAGGCCATGGCCTCATTTGGCTTGTGGCAGGGCCGGCCCTGACTACTTCACAACATCGCATCTATCCAGGGGCTAATTTAGGTTTCTTCTCCGAAAAAGAGAATGATGTTAATTAGCTCGGTTAAATTTGTACATTTGTTCTTTTTTCCATTTGTTTGCCATGGTAACGGAGAAGCTTTTAACAGAGGAATAGGGTTGTCTAATATACTATACTTGTCTACGTTTTAATATAGTATGTATCGATTTGTTATTTATCGATGCAAACAAGGTTACCGACTACGGTTTATAAGCTCTCGGGCATTCGTAATTCTACAACACTTGGTAGAAATATGGTTGCCTCAAGCAAAACCGTCTCATTACCAGTTGAGGTAACATGGCATATATTGATGGAGTTTATTGCAATACTCGTGCACATATCAACTAAACTGAGTTAGAATTTTGATTTTCCAAGTTTGATTCATTAAAGAGTACATCTCAAAGCGTCTTTCGTAAGACGGAGTCCCACATCTTATATAACCTACAAATACATGGTGAGTAGGGTAAAGATGATTTATCTTACAAAAAATCTCTGTAAGACCGTCTTACCTAAGTTTTTGTCTTCATTAAATATGACCTGTCACGAGTTGGAGTAGTACTTGCAAACATGTGATGTTCAAAGCAAAAACGTTGGAGTAGTACTTACCAACATCTGTTGTTCAAGGCAAAAACTATCATGTACGAGTAAAATAATTTACTTAAGTTAATTATCAAAGTACTAGAGCGTAACGCAAGCAAAAACGTATGGATAATTAACTGAAACCAAAATGGATGGATAATTAACTGAAAGGAGCTAGGTGAATTTTTCAATCAGGTCTAATATTGGACGGAGTACTCCTTAATCTATTGTAAGACGGAGCTTTACTCTTTTACACAACTCAGTCTTCCAACACACGATTGGTCGGGACAACGACCTTTCTTAAGTTTCTGCCAATCTAATTTACTTCACTAACTGAAGTGAAATTAAGATTATAATCACTTAAACTCAAAGCAGTGATCTTTACCGGCATCTATGAATTGTTGTGGGAAATATGGTGTGTGTGTGTGTGAAGCATTCTCTGATTATCTCAAACTAAAAGTATAAAAGTATCGTTCAAAAGTTAAACTTTTTAAAAAAATGACACTTTTAATAGTTTATTTGTAATAAAATGATATTTTTATACTTTAATCTTTTTAAATTGACTCTTCAAATAAAACATCCAAAAATTAAAAAATATATATACAAATTAAGAAAACGAGGGCTCAATAAGAAATGGAAACATGCTTTAAGTTAAGTCGATAGTTTGATAGCTGCCTATCTGTTAAAACAGTCAACCCCAATGGCTACCATCAATCTCCCCGTACCTCCTCTCCTCTCCGCCACCACTGCCACCCCAGACGGTAGGCCTCCGACCATCAAACACCCGCCAGATACCAGCTCCCTTAAATTATGCAAAAATATGGACAAAATCAAACAATTACACGCTTATTTAACCAAGACAAAGTCACTTACTCCAACTAAGCTAGTTTCAGCCTGCGCTGAAATCGCCAGTCTCGAAAGCTTAGAATATCCAAGAAAAGCTTTCAACATCTTCATAACCGATGAGAAAAATCCCAACACGATTTACGATTTGAATTATTTGATTAGAGGGTATGCTTTTGCTGGACTTTGTGATGAGGCAATTATGCTTTATGTTCAACTAGTGAATAAAGGCATTGGTCCTGACTCACATTTCCGTTTGTTCTTAGTGCTTGCACAAAGGGTGTAGCTCTCTTAGAAGGAGTTTAGATACATGGTTCAATTGTGAAATTGGGTTTAGAAGAAGATGTGTTTATTCAAAGCTCTTTGGTACATTTCTATTGTGAATGTGGGGAATTAGATAAAGGACGAATGGTGTTTGACAAAATGCATGAGAGAAATGTTGTGTCATGGACTAGTTTAATTTGTGGGTATACTCGGACAAAGCGGTCAGAGGAGGCTGTATATTTGTTTTTTAATATGGTGGAGATGGGTATTATTCCCAATTCGGTTACTATGGTTTGTGTGGTTTCGGGTTGTGCAAAGTTGGGTGACTTGGGTTTGGGCGAGCGTGTGTGTGGGTATATTGGATTGCTAGGGGGCTAAGGTGAACGTGGTTTTGGTGAATGCGGTTGTTGATATGTATATGAAATGTGGAGCCAATGATAAGGTGAAGCGGTTGTTTGATGAGTGTGGTACTTTATACTCCCTCCGTCCCTAAATTATCGTCCTCATTTCCTTTTTTGTCCGTCCCAAAATAATTGTCCACTTTGAAACTTACCTTTTTAGAACATCACTTTTACCGCATTACCCTTACTTTTTCACCCTACTTTAATTATGGGCCACATGCACATGAGTTTTAAAGAAAATTACACATTAAACCAATATTAATAATCCAGTCAAATAAGTTTTTAAAGCAGTGCTGCGTCAACAAGACAATAAATTAGGGACGGAGGGAGTAATACTATTTTATCTAATCATGTTCAACAAGGGATGGTAGAGGAATCACTTCATATGTTGAGTGAAATGCTGAGACAGGGGCTACGGCCTGATAAGATTATTGTATTTTCTGCCATCTCTGCGTCTGCATAAATGGGTAATTTGCTTTTGGGGAAGCAGTGCGATTGTTATGCTTTAAGGAATGGGTTAGAGGCTTGGGAAAGTGTTAGCAATGCCCTTATTGACATGTATATGAAGTGTGGCAAACAAATTTTACGTCAAAGTTTTTGATAAGATGTTGAACAAGAGTATTGTCTCATGGAACACAATAATTGCAGGTTTAGCAAGAAATGATGATGTAAAGTCAACTAGGGAAATATTTGACGAGATGCTGAAAAGAGATCTTATATCTTGGAACACTATAATAGATGCTTTACTACAAGAAAGCTTATTTGAGGACGCAATTGAACTTTTTCGAGCCATGCAGAGAGGGGGAATAAAAGCAAACATGGTAACGATGGTGAGCATCGCATCTGCCTGCAGGTATTTAGGAGTAATTGATCTTGCAAGGTGGACTTATAGTTACATTGAAAATAACAAAATTGTTTGTGATATGAAGCTAAGTACATATCTTGTTGACATGTTTGCTAAGTGTGGGGATTCTCAAAGTGCTATGGAAGTGTTTGAGAAGATGAAAGAGAGGGATGTTTATGCCTGGACAGTAGCTATCAGAGTGATGATGATGGAAGGAAATGGGAAACGAGCAGTTGAGCCTTTCTATGAGATGCTGAGACAAGCAATTAAGCCTGATGAGGTTGTATTTGTGGGAGTACTAACGACATGCAGTCATGGGGGATTTGTATAACAAAGCAAGGATATTTTTAAAGAAATGGAGAAAAACCATGGGATTTCCCCTCAAATTGTGCATTATGGGTGTGTGGTCGATCTACTTGGTCGAGGTGGGTATTTGAGTGAAGCTTTTGATCTCATAAAGAGCATGTCGATGGAGTCTAATGATGCCATTTGGGGAGCTTTATTTGCTGCTTGCAGAAAACACAAAAATTATAAATTGGCAGCATATGCAACTGAGATGATGGGTGAATCAGCTAATGAGAGAACTGGTATTTATGTGATTCTGTCTAACATATATGCTTCGATTGGCAATTGGAACGACGTTGCAAAAGTGAGATTAAGCATGAACGAAAAAGGAGTCCGGAAAATTCCCGGATCAAGTTCCATTGAGTTCAATAGAATGATTCATGAGCTTATTTCAGGTGATGAACCACATCCTGGAAAAACCTTGATCTCCCCTATGTTACATGAGATCAATTGTAGACTAAAAGATGTGGGTCATGTTCCAGATACAAGTAATGTTTTGTTAGATGTTGATGAGTTGGAGAAAGAGTACTTGCTTAGTCAACATAGTGAGAAACTAGCCATAGCTTTTGGGCTTATCGATACCAGTCAGGGTATCCCCATACGAGTTGTTAAGAATCTTCGGATGTGTTCCAACTGCCATTCTTTTGCAAAGTTGGTATCAGATGTATATGATCGGGAGATTGTCGTTCGAGATAATAACCGATTTCATATTTTTCATCGAGGGGTGTGCTCTTGTAATGATTATTGGTGATCAGAAATGTAGTTTAACTTTGTAATAGATATCTTACTTGTTACTGTAAAGTGTAATTTTTGATGATATAGTGAAAAATCTCACGTTTTCCATATGTTCTCCTTACTGCCAATTCCTTAATGCTTCATTTATTTGACTTAAAACACACTTCAAACAGAAGACTATTTTGTTCGATCAATTAAGGAAACATTACTCCAAGTCAACCTAACTACCGATAACTTCGATGATTTTCCACTAATCTCAACGAACAATTTGTCGTTGTGCTCAGCGAGCTGAAGACTGCATTTTGCGAGGTTTTGGTGGTAATGGAGGAAAAGATTATAACTTTAATGATGTACAAGAAACAGCTTCCAACTAAGATTGAGAATCCATAGAACATGGCAAGCTAGTCCAACAGATCTGGGAAATATACAGAAAATAGAAACTTTGAATTTGGAAATGCTTAGATTATGTGCGGGATGGATAACCAATTTTTCCATTGTTGCCAATTACAGTGGCAAACTTACGGCTTATATATTTCCTTCTTATGCTCTTTTTCTCGAAGTTATGTTACTGTTTTACTTTTGATTTGATTCTATTTTAATTGATGAATCTCACTCTTACATGAATATCCTTGAAAAATATAAGCATTTTTTTATTTATAATAGATCGACTTATCTTTTTTTAATCCATAGGCAGAGTCAAACTTGACTATGAGGGAATATATTTAATTGCTACATGAATGTGTTCAGTGTGCTTAACGGCTACATAAACATTTTTTAACAAAAAAGAAGAAGAAAAAATTGAATGGAATGTCAGTAAGCAGTCTCAAGCGGTTGATAAAGATAAACCTTTTAAAATCTTCAACCTTTTACCCTTAGTCCTTCAATGGTTCAGGTGCCCTAATCAAGTTTTTTGTGGTCACCACCATATTTGATGAAAGCCACTTGTGGTGGGTCAAGATGAGTTGGGTTGGACCCGGTCAACCCACTTCACTTGCCAAAACCCCCGCGAAAAACCTTACCCTCAACCAGCCGAAACGCGGTTAGGGCAAAATTGTAAGCAGGTGCGGTTCTTCCCCTTCTCAATACTTAAAATTATGTATTGATAAATCGATCCCTCTTTGTATCAAATTTTCATTCTTTACCATTATCCGTGTTAGCAAAAATGCTGTCCAAATCAAGAAATTTCAACTTCAATTTGTGCTTAAGGTCCCGAAATGAATTGTATGCTTTCCTGTGCAATTCATTCTGCACCATCACCATACCCGTATCCGATAAGCTTGATGGCCCACCAACAATGCCTGTAACAGAAAATCTTCATGACCCACCAACCATGGCCGAGTCCCCTCAGCTTCCAGACTGGGTTAGGTTTTCCCAAACTAAAGTGTCAGTTATTAAATACCCCGATGATGATTTTGTGCTTCCTTCAATGTCTTATTGGGTCGAGAATTATGGTAAAAATGGTGATGTTAAACGGGTAATTAGCGATAAGGTGGAGAGTGATGTTGATAAGATTATTAAAATTGTTAGGAAACCATTTGAATCACCTGAATCCGTGGTACAAGCATTGAGCGGTTGTGATGTTTGTGTGTCTGAAAGTTTGGTTGCTCAATTGTTAAAAAAATTTAGTCTTGAGTGGGTATTAGTCTGTGGTTTGTTCAGTTGGGGGAAATTGAAAATGGGTGGTTCGAAGTTTTCGCCCAATGTGTATAATTTGATGGTTGAATGTTTGGGGAAGACAAGGAAGTTTGATCTTATGTGGGATGTAGTGGAAGAAATGGATCAACTGGGAAAAGGGTATGTTACGTTGGCCACGATGACTCTGGTCATGAGAAGGCTTGCAAAGGCTGGTAGGTATGATGAAGCCATAGATGCATTTCGAGGTGTAGAGAAATTTGGAATTAAAAAGGATGTTGTAGCTTTGAATACGATAATGGATGCATTAGTAAAGGAGGGGAGTGTGGAGCATGCTCGAGATATATATTTGGAATTGGGCAGTCAGATACCTCCCAATTTGCACACTTTTAATATCCTGATACATGGTTGGTCCAAAGCTAGGGATTTTGAAAAAGCTCGAGATATCATGGACGAGATGAAAAAACATGGTTTTTCCCCTGACGTGGTTTCTTATACTTCTCTCATTGAGTACTATTGCCATGAGAAACATTTCCGCAAAGTCGATGAGATTCTTGAGGAAATGCGAGAAAAGGGGTGCCTTCCAAATATTGTGACTTATACTATTGTAATGCATGCTTTAGGAAAGGCAAAGGAAACAGATAATGCTTTGAAGGTTTACCAAACGATGAAAGAGAATGGTTGTGCTCCTGATAGGGCATTCTGCACTTCTTTAATTTACATTTTAAATAAATCTGGTCGGTTAAAAGATGCTCATGAAGTGTTTGATGATATGCCAAGGCAGGGAATTAGTTATGACAGAAGTGTATACAATATTTTGATTGCTAGTGCTTGCCGGCAGTTGAAGGAAGAGGAGGCTTTCTATCTGTTACGACAAATGGAACAGAATCATGTCAAGCCTGATCTTAATACATATACCTCATTGTTAAAACTGTGTTGCAAATTGAAAAGAATGAAGCTGATTTATTTTCTATTGAAACATATGTTGAAAAATGATGTAAGTGCGGACATAAGTACTTACTCTGTTTTAGTTTCCAGGTTATGTAAGAGCGGGAAACCTGAACATGCTTGCTTGTTTTTTGAGGAAGCAGTTTTGAAGGGGTTTGTACCTTGGGATTCTTTGTATAGGTTGCTGGTGAGGTCCCTCGAGGCCAAGTCTTTGAGTAAAGAAAAGCAGCGGATTGAAGAATTAATGTTACAAGCGCAACAGAATGAATCTGCTCACACCTCTGGGACACGACTCAAGATTCAAGAATAAGGATGAAGCCATTTCTTATGCTAATCATAGTGTTGTCGCCTCTATTATTTTGACTTTGCGAGTTTTTGGGGTTATTTCAAATTTTATATCAACAGGTGTTTAGATGTGGAGGGAACTGCTAGAGTTTTTTCTGCATGACAGAAGATAGCCATTGTTCCTGGTAGTTGCTAGAGCACAGCATTTGTTTTGAGCTTGTCGTCGAGATTTGTAATTCCTGGTGTGATTTTGAAGTAGCTTTACCTATTGTTGGCCATGAGCAACTGACCAATGTCTGTTGGAAAGTTTTCTCATTGCCCTGATCGATTGGTTTTACCTCGTTGGGGTTTGCCCCTTTTATACTTTCTGACCAAGTTTTGCAACTGCTACCAGTTCGTGCTCTTCAAAGAGTAAAGAATATTTGGTACTCTATCTGTTCAGGTCAAAAAGTTTCTACTATTCTATTTTGAGATTCACTTAAAGAGTCAAATTTATAGAATTGAGGCATAAAAATGTTATTTTATTATTAATGAATTACTCAAAGTGTCATTTTCGATTTTCAATGTAAACCGAAAATTGCATCACAAAAGTTAGTCACAGCCATAGTGAGACGAAGACGGGGGACTTATAGTATTTCATTTCAATACTTAATACAATACACACAAAATGCTTAATACAACACACAAGAGTTTTTTTTACCAAAATACCCTTGTAGGATTTCATGGGCTTTTGGAACAAATATCAAAAGGTTGTTTGCTACTCCATCCATTCTAAGAAAATAGTCCACTCGTCTATATATTTTAGCATGTTTTACTTAAAAAGTCACTTTTTAGCTATAATTTATTTTTTATTTTTTATTTTTCAAATATGCCCATCTTTCAATTTTATTCATATCTTTCTTCTCTCTACCTATAAAAGTGAATGTTGTTTCTTAAAAAATAATAGATGAACAAAAATAGTTGTATACCTAATAAACAATTTTTCATAAGTAGAAAATAATGTATAGATATAAATAGTCATACATTTAGTAAACTACTCACCATTAATTAATGCTAAACAAGTAAAGTTGCATAGGCTAATCAATTTCTGAATAGTGTTTGTGGAACTCGTTCATAGGTGGAGGGTTTAGGATATTGGTGGTTCCATAGTTTAGGTACCTCTCAACAACTTGGTTTGTACTCGGGTGGCCAAATGCAAGTGCTCGGCCACCGGGAGAGTGGACAATGATGGCAAGTTGTGCGCCGATCAAAACACAAATCTCGCTCGCCTTTTTGAAAAGGCCGGCACAACGTTTGGAAAAAGTGACTTGAGAGTTGTTCACTTGCTCTATTTTATTGATCTCGATCTTCTTTCGACCTTGTGTAGTTTTCTTCACCATATTGGTGAATAAGAGGCGCTGAGAAAAATGGTGTGGGGAGAAGCAATGTTGCACAGATTCGGATATATGGATTTGGATTCGTGGATATGAGATACGGGGATACGAATTTTTTTAAAAAATCTCAGATACAGATACGTGGGGGTAAAGTGTAAATATTCAAACTATAAAGATCAAAGTGTAAATATTCAAACTATAAGGACCAAAATGTAAATATTCAACATAAGCCCCAAAATATAAATATTCAACATAAGCACCAAAATGTAAATATTCAACATAAGCACAAAAATATAAATATTCAATATAAGAACCAAAATATAAATATATGTTTGACAATTGGCATAAAGGCATAAACACAAAAACTATTCTTCGACATTATCATCGGCTTCTTCACAAATAAACGATTCCAACTCTAGGTCATCTAATGAGAGATTCGCCATCTCAAGGAATCCAACATCATCCATGCTTCCGAACTCATCTCCACAAATATCTCACATCTTCGTCTTCTCACTTTGTTGTTCTGGATTGTTACGTGACAAATGAATGAGATTGTTATGCACAAAGACCAAATGCTCAGCACGTTTTGGAGCTAACTTGTTCCTTCTAAGTGAGCTAATAAAGGAATATGTGCTCCAATTTCTTTCACAACAAGAGGAGGAGGATGGTTGTTCAAGCAATTTTATAGCCAATGTTTGAATAGGTGATCCCTGCCCATAAGCTGCCCACCATAACCGTGGCTCCATATCATCCATCACCTCAATGGCAGTACTATAATTAAAAATACATTCACTCATGACAAATATAGCATAAGCACAAGTAGCAGCTTTAAAATCTTCACTTCCAAACATCATTTTAAAACACTTGATTCTTTCAGAGTAAACTTTCGAATCCTCATTCGAAGCAACTCTTCCTTGTCCTCCTTTAAGCTATTTCTTACTATAGTACCTACATTAAACATGATTTTCTTATCATATCCATAATGTATAAAGGCCGACATATTCATTGATGAAAAATAAGTTAATAAGTGATAATTACCTCGGATTAAATGAATGTGCTAGACAATGGAGTGGTGTATTACTTTTGGTCCATCTTGCCACAAGAATGTCATGGACCGCATCACAAAATGCAGATTCCTCATTTGCCAACAACCCCTCATGCTCATAGATAACCTTCTTCACCTTCTCAATCATGGAATCCTACATCTCCTGAACTAGATGAATGCAAGATCTGCCAGTCTCACAAGCACAAAGCATGTCATAAAGGGGGCCAATAAAATCAATAATATAATATATCTTCTTCCACCATCCATCATTCAACACAAACTCACGGATGGTTTCTGTGGCTCTTCTATCACCGTCTTTATAGTTTTTCCGCTCATCACTAAGGACCATATTTTCTAAAGAACGTCTGATGAGTTTAAACCTTCTAAGCATCACAACAATAGAAGCAAACAGAGTATCCGCTACCGCAAGCAACTTCAATGTGCTAAAGCAATTAAAAATAGTCAATCGCATATGATGGTTCATCACAAAATTTGTATACAGAATACATCATCATGCACTGTAGTAATCCAACCACATTCAAGGTACACCTTTTGGTTACTATCAATATTCTTCGATGCACGTATGTTTTTTAATGCAGGATTAAGAGTATGCACAACATAAGGAGTCCAATAAATACCTAGAAACTTGTCTTCAATTATCTCTCCAGCTGCTTTGCAACTAGCAGCATTATCTATGATTACTTGAACAACCTTAATATCCCCAACCTCATTAATCACCTCTTCCAATCTTGCAGCTATAAAATGTTTATCTTTAACAAAACCTGAACAATCAACTGATTTAATAAACATAGGGCCACTTTTTGAGACAATCATGAAATTTATAATTGCCCTACGTTGAGGATCACTCCAACCATTTGGCACAATAGTCACCCATTTCTTATCCCATTTTCTTTTTATTGGCTCTAACAATCTCTCCACGTGTGCTTTCTCTTGCAGCAAAAGTGTTGTCCTAAGCTTATTGTACCCAGGAGGAACATAACCACCCAAATTAGTAGTAGCTGCAAATTAAAAAGCATGCACAAAATATGGATTTCTAGCCAAGCTAAAAGGTAAACCCAAAGTGTAGAACATCCAAACAATTTCAGCATCCAACTGATTCCTGTTTTGCATGTCAAAACCTATCTCAATAGCAAAGTTGCTTTTTCTTTTTTTGGATGTGAACTAGGAGAATGAGAATCCTTAGGGTTGGGGAATTCCAGTAGGGGGTAGAGAAGTGGAACCATGGAATGAAATTGTCTTAGATTTTTGTAATTCTAATTTCTTTTCCACTTCTTCATCAACCTTCTTCATCTCTATCAAATGTTCTACGGTCACATTTCTAAAGGCCCCAGTTCCTTTTCCACTAATCTTTAGCAGATGAGCTTTAACTCAGGTATAACAACCCACAAAATTCTTATTACAATAATTACATAGCCATTTTCTTTTACCACCAATACTTGCCTCTTTTTCTATGATTGATTCATACTTCCATAAGGGGTTTTGTTTCTCATCAATTCCAATTTTTCAAATGGACGAAGAAGCAATGCTACCGGAACCAGAACCGGAAAATGTCATATTTAAAATAATCAAAACTGAAAAACAAATTAAAAAATAACGTAAATATTTCAAACATTCAATTAGAATATAATCAGTCAATCACACAACAAAAATTTCTAAAATCAAACAGAAATAGTTAAATAAATAGATATAATTACATATAGATGATATATTGATATTGATAGATACAGGCTACAGCACAACTGCACAAGACTAGATGGATATATTATATATATAGATGAGAGGCAGACTCACAGAGTTACAGACACAGTCACATACTCGCATAGAAATAAAGAAGTTCGAAGAAGAAGGCTCAAGGCTTTGTCGATTTTCAACAAACTAGGATTCGAAAATGAAAATTTGAAATTGTTTGTTCACTTACCTCGACTCCGAAGCACTGAAGAAGCGGCGGCGGTGCTAGGGCTTGATGACGAAGTACTGAAGAAGTGGCGAAGCGAGGAGGAGAGGGCTCACGGAAGTCTCGACTCGCAAGGCCGAGGTTCGTTAGGGTCTTTGCGTCTCTCTCAGTCTCTCTCTCTAGTCATTAGTCGAATAGTCGGGTTCCTTTAGGTTAAAAATTCAATTTATTCCCCCCTTTTTCAAGACAAAACGACAACGTATTTAAATAAACGTATCCGGATCTGGGTATACATATTCAGGTCCCAGATACGCGTATTCGGGTCCCAGATACGCGTATCCAAACTTTGGAGAATTGTCAAAAGGTCCCATGTGCGTATCCACAAGCGAATCCGACGAATCGGAAATGAATCCGTATCTGGAGCGTGTCGGATACGCCATTCTCTGGCTGGGGAGAGAATCCGTGCATCTTTGGGGATAACACCTCTTACCCAAAAGACCTATTCTACTTGCAAGATTTAGTTGGGGATCAAAAGAGGAAGAAAAGAACGGGTTCTAGTATAAACTGGTGTTTTGTCCATGATTTTTGGGTCAAATCTGCTCACTTTTCTTTCTGTTGCAGAAAAAGGATCCCAGAAGACAAGTATTGAAATTCCTTAACACGTTTTAAGTGCATATATATATATATATATATATATATATATATATATATATATATATATATATATATATATATATATGTCTTGGATCTCTTATTTAAGGAGACATTCCAATAGTATTAAGTAGGGTGACCCCGACCCATGAGCCGTCTGGCCGTGCCGTGCCGATACATAGTCTTTGGGCTTTAGAGATGCTAGATGCCCGCGGGCTCGGGCACACCCGGGCCTTCAAGTTCTAATGCCCATCTAAGCCCAGCCCGGCCCATCATCACATTATGTTTTAAAATTATAAATATATTATAATTAATTAATTATACCATTACAGTAACAAAAAAGAACCTTTGTTACTGCTACCTGCCTACCTTCGTTAATTATATTACTCCCTCCGTCTCTTAATAATCGTCCTGGTTGACCCGGCGCACAGTTTAAGAAAAAACAATTGACTTGATTATTTATATTGGTTTAATGTGTAGTTTCCTTTAAAGGCCATGTATATGTGGCTCATAATTAAAGTAGAGTGAAAAAGTAAGGGTAAAGTGGTAAAGTGATGTTCTAAAAAGGTAAGTTTCAAACTAGACAATTATTTTGGGACGGACGAAAAAGGAAAGGAGGACGATAATTTAGGGACGGAGGGAGTATTATATAGTGACTAGTCAATTATAATATTATATTATTATATAGTGATTGAGTGATATACCAAATTACCAATACAAATAGCCAACACTCAAACAAAAGGCAAAGTAAAACTTTGAAACCCTAAAACAGTAAAACCTAAAACAAATCGACTGTTACATGCCTTCCTTCGTTCCTTCGATAGCTCTACCCACCTACGTTCGTTCCTTCGGCTCTATTAGTCTATTATATAATTACATAATACATAATGTAATTTTTGTGTATAGTCACAGTTTGGATTTGGAGGAACTAGGTGAGTAGGTGTCAGGGTTCAGGTTCAGCTGCCAAGACTTTTAAAATTATGTGTAATTTTAAAAACATGAAAATCAATCGGAGAGCCCATCTAAGCCCGTGCCCGTTCAATGCCCGTTCAGTACCCGTTCACTGATGCCCGTGGGCTTGTCTACGGTACTGGGCTTTTTAAAATGATGTCTGCTGCCATATGGGCCTATACTGGGCATTACCAATGCCCGCGGGCTTAGGGCCCGTGCACACCCCTCTGGATCTTTCCTCTAACAAAGTCAAACGTTGTAATAAAGAAGGTTGTTTTTAACATTTATTACATTCACACTCTTAGATATTTCCTAATAATTTCGGTACCCATCTTTTAGCATGACCCAAGTTATCAATTTAATATTGAATCAGTTTATATAAAAATATAATTAAATGAGACCTGCTTAGAAATTCAGACCACTTGACCTACTCACAAACAATGAACATGGTATTTTGACAATGAAGATTGCCGGGAGCCAAAATTCCATTTTTTTTCGCTAATTTACAAAGCATTAATTTATATTTAAGTCCATACTCCCAATGATAATTAGGAATCAGACAAGGGCTGAACCCTTAACATATATATTCTATTACGACTAATGCAACCAAATCCCTTATTCTGGCATCATAATCTAGTAAAGAACGGGATCAATGATGCCAGGGTTAGCACAATGCTGGTTCCAAGGAATATCAAACCATTCATTCCACCATTACTTATCTGTGTAAACACATGACCGTTGTTTAGTTCTATTAACATTGCTGATGCAAATCCTCTTTCTCTCCGTTAACATAACATTTGTCGTCTAATTTTGCGTAGAAAAGTCCAAAGTACCATTACTTGTGTTAAATGAAGGGACAAATGGTATTGGACTTCAATTGCCAGAAGAAGAGCCTTTCGTGGGTCCCCCACTCCCCTTTCTTCCCCACCCATTATCTTCATCGTCTTCACCCCCTCCATTATCCTCGTTATGTTTTTGTGTGTGTGTGTGTGTGCATGTGCATGTGTTTCTTCTTCCATTCACCTCTAACTCAGACGAAGAATACACACATCCCCTCAATGAACTAGAAAAACCTTAGATCCACCAAAAACCTTAGATCTACAAGACGATCGTCATTCCTGTTGGATATTTATTAGAAACAGCAATGTCGAACACAGAAACCTGGATATATCGTAGAATTATGCACCGAGCACTTTCCTGCAAGAATTATTCGACCCTATCAAATGTCCTGGGTTACACGAATATTCTTGTGAGATAAGACTACAATTGCCCTCCTGTTCTGGCACTAAAGCAAGACACTGCTTTTGGAGTATTCTGTATTTGGTTACGCAAAAACAAAGATGATGTAACTGCTATATTGTATATGCGTCCCTTGCAAATAATCAAGTTTCCTTGCAAATGGTTGTATCACTTAGAATTCCAACAGTCACCAAAATAACAGCTAGGGAAAACTGTCACAAGAATACTTGATTATTAACACCCGTAAGCCCATAAAACTTATGTGAATGTGCACTTCGCACCCCCAGATTCACAATGTAGTATTCCCGAGCTCACCCATCTTCAAAACAAAAACCCGACTATACCAAATGACCAATGATTTTACATAAATTATCAACAATTCCTTACCTCGAAACGATGCATGCAAGACGGTTCAAGTCCTCAAGCTTTTACGACAAGGCTAGCTCTAACAAAAACGTCTCGTCGGTGGAGACAAGTGTTACAACGCCGTCGAATTTGAGGATCTCGTTCTTGAGATTGGAGATCTCGGTGCCGATTTAGGATTTGTGGAGATTGGAGATCTTGAGTTTCTTTCTCTCTTCATCTCTCCCCATTGCTCTAGATATGTAGCTTCTCCGTCTCTGGCCGACCTTCTCCATCTCCAGTCATTAAATCCATTGAGGGTAGCTCTGTTTTCCTCATTTTTCATCAATTCGATCTAGCTGAGTTTCTTTAATCTGGGTATCTATTAATTTAATTATTTGGGTATCTATTAATCTGGGTTTCTTTCATCAATTCTCTGATATATATTTATATGGGTATCTTTTAATTTAATTATCTAAGGGTTTTTAGTTCAAAGATTGAATGAAGGTGGTGAATCTTGGATGAATGTGTGTGATGTTGATACAGATCCATGGGAGATTTGTTTGAGTTGAAGGAGGGTTTGAGTTCTTGATTCCGTGTGCATCAAGCGTACTTCATCAGATGGATCGAGGAAGGAATCTATGATTGAATAAAGTTTTTTGAATTGATTTTGTGGCTTAGATCATGAGTTCTTCACAATGTTCTTCGTTGTCCATGAATGTGGGGATGGAAGTAAGGGTATTTTTACCATTTTGAAAAAAAAAATTGACGGGAATTTTAATGACGGCGAGAGGGGGATTCTAACAACAAAACGCAACATGTAGGACCAAACTATTAAAAAAAATTGTAGGACAAAACAAAAAATGGCGTGTAAGTCAAAGGACCAAATAATTATTTAAACCTATCCAAATTGATCAAGACAATAATATATAAGGAAAGTCTCCGATAATACCGTCTTATGGTTCTCTATAAGACGTCATTCTACTATGATGGTTATGTAGGGAGGATTTGTTTTACGACAAATATTCATAAGACTTCCTTACCCAAACTTTTGTTTAATCAATGACATATTCATGTATGACCGGTTTATGCCATGTGTCCTTATGGTACACCTGTTTATGCTAAATAACAGATAAGATGATTTTGAAGGTTACCTCAGTTGTACACCTCACTTGCTGGGCAGTACCCCACTGGGAGACTGGCAAATAGCAAGAGCACACAAAGTGTTTTAACCCACTCTTGTTTGGGTAAACATGTCACTGGGCTTGCCATTATGGACTGCGTAACAGCTGATGCGGCCGTGATTCTATATTCTTAGATGAACCCAAGATATAGAGTGAGTAGTTTAAGTGGAGGGATGAAGTTTAAAAGGACTGGAAAAGAGATATTGCACATCAAAGTAGGGGTCTTTATATAGATTGTAGGAATAGTTACGGATCAATGTCATTTCCTAGAATTATAACTGCTCACGTACCCTCTCTTTTTTTCAACCGTATAAGTCTATTTTCGTTATTTTCTTCCTTAAATGGCCTCCTCTTTACGTCCTTTCTTCTCCCGTAGTTCTGCACTTTTCTTATGGTCTACATACAAAACAAGAAAGATAATACTCCCTTCGTCCCTAAATTATCGTCCTCCTTTCCTTTTTCATCCGTCCCAAAATAATTGTCCACTTTGAAACTTACCTTTTTAGAACATCACTTTTACCACTTTACCCTTACTTTTTCACCCTACTTTAATTATGGGCCACATATACATGGGCTTTAAAGAAACTACACATTAAACCAATATTAATAATCCAGTCAAATAGGTTTTCTTAAACGGTGCACCGAGTCAACCAGGACAATAAATTAGGGACGGAGGGAGTATATAAGAACAAGAGGACCTACATGTGTGTAACATGGAAAATAGTGTTGTTATTGAATGAGCAAGCAGTTGAAAGAGAGAAATGAGAGAAATTGTGGGCATAGTTGCCTATGATGTGGGCATCGTTGCCTCCGATGTGAGCGTCGGTATTGTGAGGTTGGCGTCGGTTGTTGTGATTCTTGCGTCGGTTGTTGCGATTCTTGCCTCGTATGGTGCAAATGGGTGTATTTTCAGATCAGTTGCAACAACGAAGGCATACTTTCTCGACTTGGGAATGAATAGAAAATAAGAAAATGAAAATGAAAAACATGTGTCGATGAATCAACCTTTTCTTCTTTGGATCTTGACTCGGCAATGAAAAGTCTCTTCACAAAACCAAACCAACTCCCTCCCTTTTCAATTGGAATGTCAAAACACGTTTCAATAATCGAGTTGTATTCAACGAAATGGTAGAAAGCTTTATTGCCCACAAGAATTTGAATAGAAGTCTAATGAACCAAAGAGTCAAAAAGAAAGGAAAGGGCATTGGGAGAGGGAGAGGGAAAGACCATCATTATTAATTTTCATTTTCAAGGAAAATGTGTGGTTTGAATTGAATGGTGTAAGAAACATTGATGACAAACCCTTGAATTGAATCTATAATTAATACCAATATCCAAAAAATTTGAACGATGCCCAAAAAAATTTCTTACGATGCCCAAAAATTTTCCTTGCGACGTCCAAAATTTTGAACGATGCCCAATTATTTTTCCTTGCGATGCCCAAATTTGGGTAGTGGCTTTTTCCACATGCATTTCCTTCATGAAGGGTATCTTTATCATTTCTCCCCCAAAAGTGTACTATAGCGGTTTAAAAAAATTATCGTGGACTTTTGGTGTTATATTTTCTCCACATAGGATCACCCCGGTTATCAAGGCCATGTCACAATAGTTTCTGGGCCTAGCAAAAGCTCATGGGCCCATGTCAACACTTCCAGCCACATTTGCTTTGGTGCTATTATACAGACCATATGTGCTTCGGATCTTCTCAGTGCTTGCCACCTTATTGAGACTACTTTGAACCAAAATTACTATAAAATTTTAGAAAAATTTGTGGGCCGGTCCACTTTTTGAAATTTTAATTCGCTCCAGTACCGAGTTTTTTTTTCAATCGAAAAAGGACACTTTTAAGAGTAAAATGACTGTGATACCCTTAATGAGCATGAGACGTGTATAACGGATGACAAACTGTTGAATTATGTATTGTGGTTCCAGAATATGTGAAGTGCGGTGCAAAACTATAAGGACCACGCTATATCTTTTAATGTTGGCTATTCATATTCTGTATCATGGTATAATAATACGTTAACCACTGTACAAAAGTATGAGAACCGCGATATTTGGCTGTTGATATTCTGCATCGCGGTGCAACATTATGTGAACCGCAATATATAATTGAGCAGAATATCAACAGCCAACGTTAAAAGAAGCAAACTACCCAACAACAAAAAATTAATAACAAATCTTCTTCTTCTTCTTCTTTATTTCGTCTTTAAATATCTAATGTCATTTCTTTTCAAGCTTATCTACTGTTATTTCGTCTCACTCTATATGATTTATCTAAAATTCTAGTTGTTGTTTATCATCAAGTTTCTTCTCAAGCTTTATGATTCTCTGATTCATACAAATCTTAGATCAAAAAAACATCCCCTTCTTCTTTCATCTTTATTAACTTGATGATAAAGTTTGAAAAGCAACTTGATGATAAACAACCACATGGAGCTTATCTATGAAAATTTCTCACAATGTAGATTTATCTGGGGCATGCGCAGACTTTATAAATTTTTGAAGGAAGGCAATCTTTCGTGTATGTCTCATTATACATAAACAATATATATACAAAATAATATGAGGAATCCTAGCCTAAAGATTATATAACTGATAATACACTAATCTAGGCTATAAATTAGGAAACAATATATTTACATATATCTTGCCTTATATATACAGATTCTATTACTCCCCTACAGTCGAAACGGGAGGAGGGTGAACGATGAGACTGTCCCGAAAGTCGTCAAATAGAATCAATGGAAGGCCTATGGTAAAGATATCCGCTATCTGATGATGGGATGGAACATGTAAAACATGGACCTGACCGCGAGCAACTTTTTCACGAACAAAATGAATATCTAACTCAATTTGTTTAGTACGCTGATGTTGAATTGGATTGCCGGAGAGATATATGGCAATTATGTTATTGCAATAGACTAAAGTAGCCTTTGTAATAGGGAAATGCAGTTCAAGTAGAAGGTTGCGCAACCAGCAAGACTCCGAGACGACGTTGGCGACTCCCCTGTATTTAGCTTCGGTACTAGATCGAGACAAAGTAGCTTGCTGTTTGGAAGACCAAGAGATTAAGTTATCGCCAAGAAAGACACAGTAACCCCATATGGAACGTCTGATGTTGAGGGACCCCCCCCCCCAATCTACGTCTGTGTAAGAGACCAGAGTGGTTGTCGATGAAGGATATAGATGTAAGCCATGTGTGAGAGAACCTTGAATGTAGCGCACAATTCGCTTAAGAGCATGCATGTGTACCTCTATCGGGTTGTGCATGAAAAGACAAATTTGTTGCGTAGCATATGATATGTCAGGTCTAGTGAATGTGATGTACTGTAATTCTCCTGCAAGGCTCCAATAATGAGAAGGATCAACATAGGGTGTACTGGAGAAGGCACTCAACTTTGGTTTAGTATCAACGAGCGTGGAGCAAGGTTTGCAAGAGGACATCCCAGCTCGGTGTATGATTTCCTCGGCGTACTTTTTTTGAGACAAAAAGAGACCACCCAAATGACGAGTAACGACAATTCCCAAGAAAAAATATAAAGGACCCAAATCTTTCATTGCAAATTCCGAGCTGAGAAGAGCCACGATAGATTTGCGTAGACCATCTAATGAAGCCGTAAGAATAATATCATCGACATAGAGAAGTATGTATGCTAGATCATTACCTTTCTGATAAATAAAAACGGAGTGATCAGATTTGCTATTGGAGAAACCAAGGTGAGAAGCATAATTTACAAATCATTTGTACCAAGCCCGGGGAGCTTGCTTCAGTCCGTAGAGAGTCTTCTTTAGAAAACAGACATGATCAGGAAAAGATTTGTCACGAAAACCTAATGGTTGATGCATGTAGATAGTTTCCTTGAGTTTGCCATGCAGGAAGCATTTTTGACATCCGGTTGGTGTATAGGCCAAGCGTTGGAGATGGCTAAACTGAGAACGGTGAGAATAGTGGCTGGTTTGACAACCGAACTGAAAGTTTCGCAACAATCCATGCCAACCTATTGAGTTTTTCCATCACCCACAAGACGAGCTTTATACCTCTCAAAAGAGCCATCATAATTTTCTGTGTTTAAAAATCTACACGGAATGTATGACATTAATGTTGGGGGGACGGGGCACCAACTCCCATGTCTTATTTTTAATAAGAGCATTATACTCATCGGTCATGGCCATTTTCCAATTTGGGTCATTAAGGGCAGACACGGGGTTGCGATGGAGAGGAGACCTAGGGACTTGAGAAAGGAGACTAAATAAGGGTTTGGGCTTGAAGATGCCATTTTGATTCCTAGTGGTTGGTCTGTGCGTTTAGACGGTTGAGGAGTAGGCTGGAGAGGGGGCGACTGAATTGGAGAAAGAAGAAGACGCCAAGTAGAGGAACTAGGAAGAATAGTGGGGCTGCCAAGAGATGGGCATGGAGCCCTTGGGCCGTTGGATGGTTGGGCTGTAGGGACTGGCGGTTGGGAAGATATAGGAGGGATTTGATATGGGCTGGGATAGTGTAATTGATGGACCAATAAGGGAGAGAGGCCACAATCCAAAAAATCATATGTGTGAGAAACAGGTGTGTGTGTGTGTGTGTGTGTGTGTTTTAGCAAAAGGAAAATGGGTTTCATTAAAAATGACATGACGACTAATGATGATTTTTTTTAGAATAAATCATAACATTTGTAGCCACGATGATAAGGAGGGTAGCCCAAAAAGACACACGGGGTAGAACGGGCTTGAAGTTTGTGAATAGTAGTAGAGGGAAAGAGGGGGTAGCATAGGCAACCAAAAACACGAAGATGGGAGTAGGACGGGATTTTGTGATAAAGTCGGTGAAAAGGAGTATAATAAGCGAGTTGTTTACTGGAAAGAATGTTAAAAAGGTAAGTGGCCATTTGCAAAGCATGATGCCAGAATGTAGACGGAATGGATGCATGAGTAAGTAGGGTATGAACTATATTATTGATGGAACATATTTTGCGTTCAGCTTTGCCATTTTGGGAGGATGTTTGGGGACAGGAAAAGCGAAAAGAAATTCCATTGACATTGCAAAAATCCGAGAAATGTTTATTATCAAACTCCGTACCATTATCACTTTGAAAAGTTTTTATTTCCCGATCAAATTGGGTATGAATAAAATTCCGAAATGCTAAGAAAGTAGAATACACTTGAGACTTTTTAGATAGAGGGAATGTCCATAGAAAATTAGAGTAATCATCTAATAAGAGAAGGTAGTAGTGATGACCTGACGAACTTAACACTGGAGAAGTCCAAACATCACTATGAATTAAATCAAATGGCATAAAAGAGCGAGAAGTAGAAGCAACAAAAGGCAGTTCAATGTGTTTTCCAAGAGTGGAAGAATGACAAAAATTAGATCTACTATTAGCATTACATGAAATAAATTTATTCTGCCTAAGGGAGTAAAAAACAGGAGTTCCCGGGTGACCCAAACGGGCATGCCATAAAGATGGTGCTAAAGCGGTAAAAGAGGTGGCTGGAAAAGTGAACATATAATTAGTGATGGGATATAGGTCGTTGTGACTATCACATCTCATGAGAGGTGTCCCCGTCTGGAAATCCTTCACAGAAAAACCAAACGGGTCAAATTCAACAGTAACTGAATTATCAGTTATGAATTTATGAATGGAAATTAAATTCTTAACAATTTGAGGAGCATGAAGAACATTTCGTAAAGAAAAAGGAGGATTCGGGGGAGATAAATGGGTATGACCATAACCTTTAATTGGAATAAAGTGACCATTACCGACAAGTATGTCGCGATTAATGCTCGAATTAAAATAAGATGAGAGATTACAATGTTCAGAAGTCATATGATAAGTCGCTCCAGTGTCCATGTGCTAGGTTGCATCCGGTGGAGTAAGTTCAAGAGTGTGCATGGCAGCTTCGATGTCTATTGGAGTTGGCTGTACAGAGGCTGAATAAGCTTGCGGAGGGCGGGAACCAAGAAGACCAGCATGTGGAGATGGTGGAAGTGGCCGCTGCCAAGGAGTTGTTGGGTAAGGAGAAGGAGGTACAGCCCAAGGTGGAAAAGAGTATGGCGACTGTGAACCCGAACTCATCCAAGGTTGTTGAGGCCAACACTGTTGTTGTCCAGCCTGTTGTTTCCTGCTACAACGGTTCCCGCCGTTATTATGACCAGTGCGTGCGCCACCGCCCCTGCCACTACTGCGTCGACTACCCCGGTTCTTGCCATTATTTTTGTGATGGTCACCTCTGCGGCCATTTCCCTGGGAACGAGTAGGTTGAGATGAGACATTTGGAGGAGGGGTGTTGTCAAGATCTTGAGCAACCATGGCTACATTGGAGTTGGTGGCAACCTGTTTTGCTAAACCCGCTTCTTCCAGTACAATCATGGAGAGGGCTTGATAGAATTGAGGAATGGGATTGCTCTGGCGAATCAAGGTGACCACCCCATTATAAGCTTTAGTATGACCGGCCACCATTTGAAGAACAAGGCGGTTGTTGGAGACGGGAACGCCAACATTTTTAGTTGATCAGATAAGACCTTGAGGCGCTGACAATATGCAAAGGCATTTGAGAAATCCTTCATGTTGGTGTGAGAGAATTCTTGCTCAAGAGTGACGGCACGAGAGTTTTTATTGTCTTGGAAGATATCACGTAGGCGATTCCAAACATCCATGGCCGTTGCGTCGGGTTCAAGAATGGTTTGTAACAGGTCATTGGATATAGTGGAATAAATCCAAGAAAGAACCGTGGCGTCGAGGGTTAACCACAATTCTTTTTCTTCATCGGTAGTAGGCTCTTTGGTGGTGCCTTCAGCCGGTGGAATAATATGATGAATGACCCGAAAAGCGTGTGTGAATTTTGAAGAGCTCCGCCCACGTCGCGTATTGGATGTTTTCCATCTCAAGAATAACTGAGATGTGGTTCTTGATGTTGGACACAACAAGAGCCGGGTGGAAAGACGGAGGTTTGGGGGCAGACATGGCGGCTAAGAAACGAAGAAAGAAGGTGGCGGAAGAGAGAAGGATACCCTAGGGCTCTGATACCATGAAGGAAGGCAATTTGTTGTGTGTCTCTCATTACTCACAAACAATATATATACAAAATAATCTTAGGGTTCCTAGCCTAAAGATTAGATAACTGATAATACACTAATCTAGGCTATAAATTAGGAAACAATATATTTACATATATCTTGCATTATATATACAGATTCTATGAATTTTTGATGTATTTTAATACATAAATTGAAAGTAAAATATATATTTTGTATCGCGGTTCATTTGCTTTTGCATCGTTGTTCACTTGTTTTGTATCGCGGTACAAAACTATGAGGACCACGATATATCTTTTAATGTCGATTATTGATATTCTGTATCGCGGTGTATGATTATGTGAACAACAATGCATCCCTTCGTTATTTCGTAGCACGCCTCTTGCTCATAAGGGTATCGTAGTCTTTTTACTCCCGAAAGTGTCTTTTTCTAGTTAAAAAAACATGGGACTTGAGCGAATTAAAACTTCAAAAAGTGGACCGGCTCGAATTTTACCCAAAATTTTACTTTTATGCCCAAAAACAAATAGGAATATTACACAAAGGCTAGGTCTCTTGAGACCGGCTTACGTATCTTAATTAGTAAGACGGACATCCACTCTCTCACAGCCTAACCACCAACACACGATGGATCGGATAAGGAAGTTCCATCTTACAAAAAAAAAATCCGTAAGACCATCTACGACGCTTTCCCAATATCATCCTAAATTATAATTCTAAAATAAATTTAAATAACTCAAATCCCATCTTTGATTTATTCAAACCAATAATTGAATTTCTAACTTCAATGAAGTTTAGTTCATAGCTCTCAAGTCTCAACCTCCACTGCTACAAATTTCTCCAATTCATCCACTTCTTACATATCAAGCTTTGATTTATTCAAACCACATTAGTTAACTTGGCAAATTTCTCCAATTCATCCAGTGTTGCAAACCCATATCCCCACTATCCATGGAGGCAATGAACTCAGATGGTCTTGAACAGTGTGATCTGAAGCCGGCAAAACAGATGGTCATTGTTGAAGCCTGAGAGGGGGAGGTGAACTCGAAGAAGAAAGGAAACTATATGAGCTAACGTCTTTGAGAGGTGCAAAACGTAGGCTAACTGCTGCCTGAAGTCAACATTGTTTCAATCCGAGAACGAAGGGGTAACCTCTTTGCCAGTGGCCTTTTCCTCCTTGTCCTTCCAAGAACTCCTCAATCAACCTGAGAAAATTGGACATGAGCCTGATTGAAATCACTCCATATAACATTGAAAGCCTAACTTTACTCACATCACATGCCACAAATTGACTTCTGTTGAGCTGCTAGCTTCTGGTCCGGAAAGGAGTCTTCCAACCGAAAATTTCACCATCCTATGAAACCTTTTCTAGCAAAGTTTAGCCGACTAGACCTATTTCTAAATTACTTACACACCATCTTGATTCAAAAACACACGAAACAACGTAACATAAACGAACAAACATAACATTTAGCAAGTTCCCAAGGACACGAGTGTATATAGTGGCGTCCAACCTATTGACATAAACACAAAAGGCTAATTAGGATGAACCAGAGATGAAACCAACAAATAATATCATCATCATTAAGGTCTTTTGTGTGTTGAGACTTGAGTCTATAAACTTGACATGAGAAATTAATTAATTCCCTTATAAAAAGAAAGCAAAACAATAACAAAACAAGTGATCAAAATCTACAATCCTTTAATTTTGAACATTTAAATTGGCATTCCATTTCAAACTTAAACGGACCCCCTCATCAACAAGTATGGATGTAACTAGTAAAGTCTCCCACTGAAGAGGCTGCCATGCATCTTCTGACTCTTTGTAGACCTCAACTTTGATGTCCTCTAAATAATGTCGCCAACACTTGGTCTCTTGATCAGAACTGCAACAATCTGAATTTCTGGACGCCATTATTAGCTCATTGCCAAGGAACTTTATGGAAGTCATCATAGCTTGGAGTAAGCCATCCTGTAGAGATGGCGGTAGGACGAGAACCAGAAAACATTGTTTCAACAATGGCAGTAAATAGAGAATATGACTCATTTATCTCTGGCATAAAATTCTCCAAAGGAAGGGGATTTACCCTGGAGTCCAGATGAGCATTAAATTGGACACCTTGTCTCCATAGGAACAAGGAAACAAAAGCTTGGCTAACGCTTTTGAGCAGTTCCCTTAACTGATGGAACCATGTATTGCTAGGCCGGGCAAAGCCATGAGTAATGTCTATATATGTCATTAAGTCCTCAGGAGTGTTGTGAAGAGATAGAGACAACACGGTTTTACCATGGTACCGTAGTGTAAGCAAACTCGGAGCATCAATTTTGGCTTCCAGTAGCTTCTTGCAGTCATCTAAGTGCAAGTACTTAAGTGAGCGACTTGAAATGTTAACCCTTTCCAACTCCCCGCAATTGGAAATTGTCAGATATTTCAGAAGGGGAAAATTTCTATCAATTTCCGTGAGAAAATCATGGGTGATGAACACCGATTCCAACTGTAGACGTTCGAGATTTCTAGCGCTGCCCACTTTTAATAAGCACGGCTTTTCTGAACAACCCCGATACCTGATCACACGTAAACTTGGCACAGCTTGAATGTCAACCTCAATCACTTCAGTTGTTGAGTAAATCTTTAGTTTTTTTAGTTCACCGAGATAACTAACCACAAATTTCTTGAACCCTTGAACTCTAAAGAAGAAAACTTTCTCAATCAAAGGGCAGCTCGAGAATAGTTTCTCAAGCATCCGATCATTGATATAGGCATACGAAAGCTCTAGTTTCTTTAGAAACGGGAATTTCATTCTGTTACTAATGCTAGCAAAGTTTCTAGGAAACTTGCAATTGTGAACCCTTAAATTAGTCAAAGCATTAGCAGAAGTAAAGAATGTTGGAGGTAAAGTGTAGGATGGAACATTAGCTATGTATAAAACGGAGATATTGAGGTCTCTGACGCCGTGATCTAGTGCAGTTTTTATCGATTTATAAAGAAGACGGTAAACGTTTGCTTGATCCTGATCCGCAAAGATTACTGAAATTTCAAACTTGTCTATGCGTAAATTCTGACAACGATACCTTAATAAAGTGTTGTCGACGAAATTGAAAAATATACACCTATTATCTTTGATATCTCGGAAACTGGACAAGCAATATTCCTCCCTGAGAATAAGATAAGAGGAGGTAGACCAAGCTTTTAGCCATGTCTTTGATAAAGCACTTGTTTTTACTGCGTCTTCTTTGGACAAGTAAGAGAGTATTTGATGAATAATCAATTCCGGTAGCTCTGATATTCTGTCCATGCTGTTTTCCATGGCGGTATTCATCGTACAACGGTGAGGTTAAGGCACAATATTGGGTTTCAATAACAACACATATTTATAGCAACTCTAATTAAGTTGATATCAAATCCTACTAAGGAATGTGTTCGTGTAAATAGGTCTCACGCCTATTTTCCTACCTCTGGCCGAGGTGGCCGTGTTCTAATTGATTTAGAACATGTTGTTATTGTCTTTTCTATGTATCTTAAGAAGCTTGGTTATTAACTTATATAAGGATTTAAACTTATACAAGGATTCAAACATGTCAAGTCCTAACTTGTAGGAATTAAAGATTTATTACAATATGAACTTTTTCATAATCCTAGTCTTGTTGAAGTGTTTTTTGGATGACACGTTTCTAGAATTAAAGGTTTATTATCATATAAACTCTTTCTTAATCTTTAACATTGCTTGTTGATTTTTTTTCTTGGAAGACGTGTTTGTAGAGTTCTATTACTATATGAAGTGTTTATTACCATATTTATAGCAACTCTAAACAAGGATTGACAACTTTATCCTATTACAATAAAATTAATACACAACTAACTAAACCTAAATTAATTAATTGGGTGAATTTTGGGATGGTTTCTTTTGTAACTTTTCGAATCGCTATAGACCCAAATAATTTTTATAATTAAAAAAAATGTTTTCTGATCTAAAGAACAAGTATATTCTTAATTAACCTAACATGGGCGCAAAAAGTATCAGTTTATGCATCACAATGAACGGAATTTAATCATGAGACATGATCCCAAATTATGTAGCTGTCATTTTCATTTCATAGCAATTCAAACTGGTTTCATATGTATTTCTTCCACATTCTTCTTCCTCCCCCATCAATACATAATCCTCTAACTCATCCCAAAAATAGGAAAAAAAAAAAAAAGACCATGGATTCTTCATGTATTTGCTGCTAAAATGGATTCTATTGTTGATTGATTGAATAATGAATCCATTCCAATATCATACCTAATTGATCGAAAAAACAGTTTACGTTTGGGGGGCGTTGCCCAAACTAGGGGTGTACGTGATTCGATTTGGTTTGTTTTAGGTAAAACCGTGAACTGAACCACTTTTCATCGTTTCAAAAATCTCAAACCGAACCACACTTCATCGTTTCAAAAATCTCAAACCGAACCACTCAATTTGGTTCGGTTCGATTCGATTTTGTGGTTTGACAAAAAATCAAATTAATCATCTTAGAAAACATTTAAAAAATATACAAATAAAAATTGAATCGGTAATTTAACATAAAACATTACTAAACAAAAAAATCAAACTTCTTTTATGAACATCAAACATTAATAAACAATGAAATAAAAGTCAAGATATATTTTGAATCCATGGAATTTGGTAAGTACAACATTATTTATTATATTAAATACCAAAAATACATATATATTATATACAATAAAAAATCAAATAAAACATGGTTCGGTTCGCTTTGGTTTGGTTCGCTTTGGAAACATAAATCATGAAACTAACCGATCATTTGGTTTTTGAATTTTGAAAACCAAAACCGAACCAAATTGCATGATTCGGTTCCGTGGTTCGATGGTTCGGTTATACACCCCTAGCCCAAATAATTGAGATTTCCAAACAAACTTGATGCACTAACAAAACAGAGAAGATTAACAAAGAAACTAGTTTGATGGACATAAAAGATAAATGAAGAAACTACATTCAAGGCCAGGAATAATTGTGGGGGGTCCACTTTCTAAAGTTTATGATCCCTCAAATTTTGTTTTTTTTCAACCGAAAAAGATACTTTTTGAGACAAAAATATGACGATACCCTTAATGAGCATGAGGCAGGCTACGTAAATGCATCGCGATGCATCAATTTTTGCACCGTAATGCATCAATTTAAATGGAATCAATTTTAATTACCTAATTCAATTTTACATCACGATGCATCAATTTTAATTACCTAATCAAATTTTGCATCGTGATTCATCAATTTTAATTACTTAATCTAATTTTGCATCTCGACGCAAAATCATTATAAAAACAAACATTCATCTACCTTTTTTCTACTACACAATTAACAAATGATTCAAATTTATATGTATCTTTCATGCATCCCAAATTCAAATCGGTGTATTACAATTCACAAATAATGCATTATGATTCAAAATTGATGCATTCAAATTCAAAAAGATGTCAATTAAACAACGCAAAAAAATAAATTACTCAGACATTTCATCGAACAGTTTACATGCATAACATTACAAAACACATAAATAAATCTATTTTAAATCACACAAACACAATAATGAAGAAAAACAACAATAACATCACCGCCAACAACATGATATGAATAAGTAAAAGAGTGGGAAGTTAGGGTGACGAAGAAGTAGTAACCACCGTTCTTCTTCTCCACCCAACTCCACACTTTCTTTCCTCTTCATACTTTTTTGCGGGTCCGAGCGAACGAATACAACGACGATGGAGAAGGAGGAGGAGATCATTATTTTTACATCGGGATGAAACTAATTTTGAACCACGATGAAATAAATTTTTGAACCGCAATACATAAGTCTTAATTACATAATCTAAATTTGTATCGCGATTAATTAATTATTGAACCGCAATACATAAAATGTTATATAATCCATTTTTGTACCGCGATACAAAATCATAATAAACTAGACCACGTCCTCCACCTTCTTATTCTATTTCCTCTGTCTTAAGTTTCTTCTTCCTCATGTATTCGTCCCTACTGAAAAATACTTTAACACAACACAAATCAATTATAGTTTTGTATTTCATGAATCAAAAAACTTTTACCTTTCGGGAGCATTCCCCGAGCCCCCACGAAGGGCGTTGCCTCCTCGATCCCCGTTTCATTGCCCAACAATGGTGATTTTCAAATCCAATATGTTTGTCGAAACTGCTGAAGGAGACGATGACATTTTTAGGAACAATCTTTCGAAAATGGCCTTTTGCGATTGAAATGAAAAATGGGGTACTGGAGGGATTAGAAATTTTGAAAAAGGGACCGACCATAGTTTACCGTTATTTTATAAGTGGTGCCTTCATATGCGCATATTTTGAATCCGTCCCACGGCCGTTTAGGCCTTGCATGGATGAGCTCTCCACCGCAATGGCCAAGTACAGAATCCCAAGGTCGTGCAGCTAAACGAAGGCAAGAAGAGGATAAGCACGAAGTAAATAATAGTGCAAGTCAAACAATAGAGCTATCAAGCTCTACACAAGAATATGCGATCGTATCAAAATACGGGTCGACAAAAATATCTAAGATGCAGAAGCATTAATAGAGTGAAGCCCCGAGCTAATAAACTCGAAATTAACACCAATTGAAACCAAGAGAAACTATTGTCTCAAGAGGAGAAAATACAAAACTCGCGTACCGCAACATTGCAGACGCGGAACAAACCATCGGCACCGCAGGCCGGCGTTTCAACAAGAATCCAACCTAATATAACAATTACCCAACGGCTAATACATACCGGGGTTAACAACAACAATAACAAGAAGCTAATGCTTGTCCAGGAGACAACTGAATAAATACTAAAGAGTGAAGTATACATACCCGACCACAAAATTTGTGATAGGAAAGTACAAGCAAGACTAGTAATGCTACCCAACTGTAAAGTTTATATAACTTTACTCAAGACGTCCTTAACAGAAAAGAAAGACAAAATAATATAAATAACATGATGCTAGATTGGACTCCGCGAGCTACGACTTGGACAAAACAGCAACTATGGCAATCACGAACACACAATCTCAACTCAGCTATCGATCCAAGACGCACAGCTACAGACAGGATCCACACGACCTCAACACACCTAACGGAACTGCAAACTAGAAACAAGGCACGAAGTGAGTCATAAAGACTCAGTACGCTACTACAAACGACAATATAACATAATATGAAACATTGTTATAAGAGCATGTACAACAAAGCTTCCCATTTGGGGAGCTTAAGCTCCATTTTTTTATATTTTATTACAAAAATGCCATTAAGCTCCCCACTTAAGCTCCCCAATAAAAATATTCTTTCAACAATGTACAAACTCCAACACTTTTATATACATCATCATCTTTATCTCCACTAATTTAATATTTTTATAGAAAAATGGCTAAAAATTTAAAAAATTCATAGAAATTTTTTCTGATATCCAAATGAAACAAACCAAGTCTCTATTTGTAGGTAAAAATGTTTACTTTAATACAGGAAATTGGTTAAAAACTAAATTGGTTAAAAACATAAATGAAAAGTAAAATTAGTCAACTTTGAAAGAAAAGAGGTACAACGGTTGGGTTCATTTTCCCAAGGTTGTCGAGATTGTGCTTTGGTTACTTTTGTCCTTTCTTTTGTCACAAAGCTTTTTTTGGACAAAAATTTCTTACTAAAAACCTCGTTTGCCAAATGATTTTGTAAAAATCTCTTAAGCACCTTGTTAGAACCTTTGTTGTATCTGGTCTAAGGAACCCTGTAATCGCGTTACTACGATGAAAACTCATAAATACGTGTCGGATACTTAAGATACTCCAAAAGATCCCCTTTCCTTTTCACTTACTAAATTGTCCAAATGAACCAGGGTGAAATTCTTTGTTCAACACAAACCAAATGAATTAGAAAGTAATTCTCATGAAAACATTACATGTAAGTATGTATAACTATATATATATACACATCAATTCATTCATGTAATTATCATGTATCAGCATGAATATTTATATATATACATATCAAGTCTTTCATAGAATTATCAAGTACTAGTATGTATACCTACATATATACACACCATGAAATTCAATAATGCGCAATCAAGATAAACATGGTCACTTTCGATCACAGGTCTCAATTAACACTTTGTTGTCACATAAGTGCTTGAAATGAATCAGATAACATGAGTATATATTATAGAGTCGTTGTCACAACATAGATCCTGAAATAAAAACGGTTATCATGAATGTGGGTTGTCGGATGCAAGTGAGTGATACATCGACCAAGAACATGATAGCATTATTCCAAGCGTCCCTAATGGTTACGACAAGGTACTCTTCTCCACTGTGATCAAATAGTGAAAGATGTGTGAATGATTATGGTGTGGCGACCCATCACTACCACGATTCTCACGATTCGTGACGGTGATGCGTCGTTTACCATCGAGACAAGACAAGTATGCCAGCTGGACTAATGGAATGACAAGTAGATGTTTACGTGCAATTAAAATCAAGTAGAGAACGAGCTCGACAAGAGCGAACTCGTCCATGTCAGGTAGATGTTTACTCATATAAAATCAAGTAGGAAGCGAGTTCGACAAGAGCGAACTCGTTCAAGACAGGCAGGCATGTTATTCATATCATGTTCACGATTAATCATATAGATTACAATAGGAGTCTGATTGAGCCTCAAAAGTATAAGTGTCAAGTTGTCTAGTCAATTCTATTCAAGTTCCAAAAGCTAGTAATCTAGTCAAATGGATTTCTAAGTGTCAAAGGATCTCACCACGATCCTTGTAAGGTCTAATAGTTCCTTAAACTCGAAATCCGTTGAGTCATCGCTACAATTCATTCCAAATAGGATACAAATGCTATATGCATTTTATCCTTTCTCTATGTTCACAGTTCACATATATCTAGGTCCTTATTTCATTGAGAAGCCCTAGTTCAACAAGTTCACCATTCCACCTATTAGTGGAATCCAAGTTCAATACATGTACAAGAATCAACTTTCAACGGGATATTCAAGAGTAAATCATGCTTTGAGCCAAGATATGAAATATGCTTATTAAATCATATTCGTAAAACAAGCAAGAAGAATTCAATCATTAACAAGGATCATAGTCGAGCTTTGTCATATCACAATGTAAAATTAGAAGTAGGAATTCATATTGTCAAAACTTGATATAATTACGTCTTATATATGTCATAATATTGAAATAGACATGGAAGGTTATTTCTAGCACAATACAAGCTAAGTTTATAACTTAATACTCACAATTCACATAACTCTCGAGGTTACCTAGATTGTCTAGGTTTACCAAGCGACAAAGTCACACGCTATTCTTTCCATATTCAATTCCTTGAGGGTTCAAGATAAACCATGTTATAACACTACAAGACTCCATTGAAGTTCTCTAAATGATAGGGGCCATGAAATAAACTTATAGGATAAACTCATAGGGTATAGTCAAGAATCTTTAAGGTGTCCGGGCAATACTAACTCGCAAGGTCGAGGCAATACAAGTGTGTCTTAGAAAACAACTTAGTTATCTTCGCGACATTTCAAGTAAACTCTAAATGTAGAGTACTAAGGTATCTAACGTCCCAATTCCCAATCATCCCGTGGACGGATTCTCTAATTCACCATCGAGGATTCCTAAAGATGTTCACAAGATTTCTGACGAGTCAATGTGGGTTCATGCTCACACGGCGACTCTTGTGAGTCAGGGTTCCTATCATATTAAATTCCACTTCCCAAGGGTCCAATACAGTCTAGATCACATTCTTACAAGACTTAGGACTTCATTTGAAATCCACAAGGTATCAATAATCTTAGTTCATAATTTGACCATTTCAAACGTCCTTTATTTGAATCACACATTTATGAACTTAGCGTCCTCAATCCAATAACTAGAGATAATTCACACTTAACATTATCCAAGGACTTCGATTAAAGTCCTAAATCATAATTTAACACCAAACACCAAATATGTCTCATCCAATAAATTCTTGAGATCTCACCATTGAGATCCAACGAACAAGATTAGTCTTGGGGATTTATCCCTAGGCTCAAAATAACATTTTAGAGACGCAAAAGATTTCCCTTGAGTTAATTTACAAACTTTACAAATTCTAGGTGAAATCCAAATTCGGGATTTAATAATCTTCGGGTTTCTAAATCCCAAATAACAAGTGATTCCATACTAAATTACTCCCATAAACACAATAAACCAATATAGATTCAAACCCACATGTTCACTAATCAAAGTCTCAATTAAAAATTCCATTTAGACATGCAATAACACGAGAAATCAAAGAAGACACGCATCTAACAACCTAGCATCATTTTAAGCTAGAGAGGAAAGCAGGGGGTGTAGTCATGTACCTATCTTGGCCAAAAAATCTATTCGGATCGAAGATTGAATCGGTGGAAGGTGTGCTACTTGCCAAGGGCTTCGATTTGGTGGTCTCGAATCGAAAATCGGATGGCCGATCTCCGGCAATCATGCAACCAAGGTGAGGAACTTCAAGACTCTCTTTCTCTCTCTAGGAACCTAGCAATAACAATGGAGGAAGAACAATGGCTGTCAAGGTTGAGTTTGGGGAGGTTAAAGTCACAAAAAGGGTCAATCCTAAGCATGAGTTATTAGGCTTCTAATTGGTGGATTCATGAGTGTCCTTGATTAAAACTCATCAAAGGGTTGAAATTAGACTCAAAAGGGTCACAATTAAGGTTCGGGTTTTAATTGGGCCGGACATGGTTCAAGGGTTCAAGCCAAAAATTCAAAAATTAGAAATCTCGTAATGCTGTAAATTAAAAGGGACTGAGCGGTCGCTTGCTCAAAAGGCCAACCAATCGTTTGGTCTTGATTCTACGGATGTCACCTACTGGACTATGAGCGAGTGCTTGGTCCCCAGGCTGGTCAAAATGGCTTGAAACAAGGTCCAAAAGGTACCCAACTTACCCACAATTGATCCTAAGGTCAAACCCTACTCAAAGCACAACCAAAACACTCCCGGCCAACCCTCGAAACATGTAGAACGAAGATCGAAACACACAACGAATCAAACGATGCAAACACGAATCAAACTAAGACAATCATGAACATGAACAAGGATGGTTTAATCATGAAAGAACTAGTATTCTTGGATTTGAAATCAAACCACATGAACCACAATTAACATGGACAATTCATGAAGGCAAAGGAAGGTATTCTTGCAACCTAGGTTCCAAATGATCAAATGCAAGCAAGAAAGGTTTCAACTTCAAACTTAAACACCCAATGGTCCATATAATGACCAAGATACATGTAGCAATGATACTAAGACCCATCAAGACTTAGTTAAGTGCTAAGGAGGCAAAGGCGATACTCGAAGCAACCACAACAAAGCATGCAAAAAATGGAAAGCATACAAGCGACTACAATCGTAATCAACCTAATGCAAGCATGATTTTAACAATATGAACTCTTTAACATGTTAAGGCACATAATGAGCATGTTATAAAGATGTTATACAAATAATGGGTTTGGGTTCTCAAAGCGGATGTGTGTCCTCTATTTGATATATACTAATAAACACACTGACAATTTTGGCTGGGATCTTTCCTTGCCGCCTCACCATGGTTTACCTTTGCATATGTACTCAAAACCAAATATGACGCCAATAGAGATTTATCGCCGGACGATCAACGTACGACAACGATACTCGACACCCGTGGTAATAATGAATATGTTTCATCATCATAATGGTTCCATTGTCATCCAACGGTTAGGATGTCTAGTTTTCACCCAAGCCTAACCAAAATGAAAGCATTCAAGCCTCGGCCGGCCGAGCAATAAAAAAAACTTACTCGAGTTCAAGATCAAAGAAAGAATCATGAGAAAATCGTACTCCTCACCCTCGAGATGAATCTCAAATAATAAGGAGCAGGGGTTAATGATGTGCATATTTTGGATTCGTCCCACAGACGTTTGGGCTTCACTTAAGTAGATGGGTTCCCCACTACAAAGGCCCACTCTACTACATAGTACCCCAAAGACCATGAGTCTGGCCCACACAAGACAAGCTAAGCCTAATCCCTCCAGATATATATAACCTCCACTAGCTAATTAGTGGGGATCTCTCTCTAACTTCCATTCTTTATCAAAACACACTTGACCTCTTCTTTGATATACAATTATACATGGACCGATAAACATGTCGGAGGGTTTTGGTGGGACTCCCTCGTCGTCGACTTACATTGGTTTATCTTTTGCAAATCCACTCATAGACAAATATCGGACACCAGTGGAGAATTGATCACCAGATAGACGATCAACGTAAATTCTCATATACTCGAGAAGGGGACAATTAATACTAATAAGTTCCTTCAGAAAATTGTGAGTGATGCTCACCCAAGCCAACCCGAGATGTTTAAGTTTTTTAGCGATGCCCACTTTCAGAAAACAAGGCATTTCAAAATGAGTTAAAGAACCCCTAATAGGTAAGCACATGAAGACTTAGCAAAGCTTGAATGTCAAGCTCAATGATCACCTCCTTAGAGAAAATAAAGAGTTCTTTAAGTTCACCAAGATTTACTTACCAGAAATCTCTTGAACCCCAAAACTTTAAAGAAGGAAACTTTATGAATTGAAGGGCAGCTTGAGAATAGTTTCTCAAGCAATCCTATCATAGATCTAGACAACACAAAGATGTGGTGACTTTAGTAACGGGAAATTTATTGCATTTCTAGTGCTAGCAAACTTGCATTGGAAAACTCTTAAATTAGTCAAAGCATTGGAAGAAGTAAAGATTGTTGGAGGTAAAGTGTAGGGTGAAAACCTAACGGAGATATTGAGCTCTTTGACACCATGATCCAGTGTTGTTTTTATCGATTGATGGAGAAGAAAGTGATTGAAATGGGATACTTAAATATCAAACTTGTGTGTGTAAATTATGAGTACGGTACCTTAATAAAGTATCATTGACAAATTTGGAAAATTTATACCTATTTTCTTTGATTATTTTGGAACCGTCGAGTTTGAGAAAACGGAAACTAGAGAAAACGTGTTCGTTGAGACTAAGAAAATGGGAGGTAGACCAAGCTTGTAGACATGTCTTCGATAAAGTAGTTTTTTGGGCAGCTTCTTTGCTAGACAAGTAATAGAGTATTTATTACAATTTCTTGAAACAATATGTATTCTATATTTGATGAAGAACATAAAGGAGAAAGATGTTGAGAGAGAGAATTTGAGAGAAGATATTTCTTTCTGTATTGTTAAAACCCAACTTGTGTCTTTTACAATATGAAATCAAATATATACACACGAGGACATAAAATATCTTATGTGATCTAACAACCACATTACATCATCATGACATAAGTCATTTAACTGATCCTAACCAACTTCCTCATTATTCACTTGACACCCTTCATCTTCTGTAATGTTGCAATCAGCCTTCTTAAGTTTCCCTCCTTTGATGGCATCCTTTGTGGCAGTGTGATTGTCTTCATTTATAGCCCCCATGTTGGTCCACAATAATGCTCAAATAGGCTAGAGGGGGATGAATAGCCTATGATACCGGTTAAAAACTTTTATTCTTTTACTTGAAAAGTGTAGGTTTTAACGACATAGGCAGTTAACACAAAGAGCATGTCTGCTGGTAACACAGAACAGCATGCTTGCTCTTAGTCAAGTAATGAACTCTGCTGATGAACATCCGATAAATCAAAATCATGTTAAAAAGAGTTTAAGCAGCAAAAATTATAAGGCTTAGATTTAGAGAAATCTTAAGTGGTTGTACACGAATATATGTTCAGAACAACAGCACAATTAATCTTTCTTCCAAATACAGATTTAAGAAATCATTAAAGAATAGTTTTTCAAAGGATAAATCAATTTATGAAAGCTCATAAAGAGGTAAAAACTGAATAAAGAAAGATAAACCATTTGAAAGAACTTTTGAATTTATTCAAAAATAAATTACAAAATATATCAATCTAGACTCTTTATGATTTACTTCTGTCCTCGTCTTTCCAAATCTTAATCTTCACTTAATCATTTATAGACAAATTCTTAAGTAAAGAAAGCAATAGGAGACGACAACGAGGGACATATATGAGAAGACAATTTTCAAGATCGTTTAGATAAAATTATTTGAACGAATGAGTGCAAAGCACTTGACCTTCTATGATGATCAATTATTGCACAATCAACAACATTTGTAATGGAGTACAAATCTGAAGATATGAATGCAATGTATACAGACAGCTCTTCATCTTCCTTGGGCATCATCTAAAAAATCTATCTTCAAATCGATCAAATAGCTTGACTTCTAACTTTAGGAATAAAGTCCTGAAGCCTTGTTAGAAGCTAAGTTCTTCGAAGAAGGATGGAGATCTCAAATCAAGAACTTAGTTCTTGAACAAGACACTGATCTCTGTCTATATAAGTTTCTGATCTTTTTCTTCTTCTCCAATACTTTTTCTTTTTAGCAATCCACAAAGAATGTTTTGCTAAGGTCTGAGTTTGTTCACTGCAATCTTCTATGGAGATCTGAGAAGCATTGGTGAAGACGATCTCTTTGTAGATCTAATAGCTTTGTCTAATGGTTTCTTGTTGCAGGTGTTTTTGATTTACGATTGATTCGTTAATCAAATCTCTCTGTATTAAAGGAGGAAGAATTTCTTTTATAGATCGAGGGGTTTTTTATCGTTGAAATATGTTGATAGATTTTCTATCCGTTGAATGATTTGTCTTTGAGAACTAGTGAATAAAGATGTAGTTCAATAGATCTTTAGCTGTTGGGTAAAGACTTTATTTTTCAGATCGGGTAAAGACTTTGTAGTTAATGTGTTTGGTGTTTGATATAAATTATCATAAAAAATGATAATTATACCTTAATTCTAGGCTCCGACTAATCCCTAGATGCTAGTGTGCCGCTTAGCGTTTTTAGATTTTAGAAACTTGCTAATGACACTCGAGCAACTTTGCTCTTTACATCAATGACCTTGATCATCACTTCATCAAGATTGCAGATTTGGTGCATTTTAGTTGATTAGTTATAAAACTGCAGAAAACCTTGGACTTTTCCCCATGAAGCATATACTTCGTTTGGTTGTACACTTTGAAGTGTTCTGATTGAGGGAATTCAAGCACTGGATTGGTCCGTTAATTTAGGTCATGAACTTCCTAGCAGATGTAATAGTACCGAAACCCCCGACCCTGGTGTCCTGGACCTTCTTTTCTTACGACCAAGTCAAGTCCGGTCTTTGTCAGTCTTTCTACCCAATTAGTGATAAGCCAATCAGCCACTGGTAAGGAACCACTTAAAAACATGTACTCCCAAGGCTCCAACTATGTTGAAGCCCAATTTGGAACGACTCAGCTATCCATGAACACAAAGGACTCAAGACAAAACATAATAAAACCAACAATCTACTGAAACAACATACCTTGAAACAGAGATTAGTAGAAACAGCAGAGACATAAACCAGACATCAAAAGAGTCTGAAATCAAACGACTTGTCTCAAGACATTCTGCAGTACCCTGTTTAGGCAATAAGGCTTTCAGAAAGAAACAAATTCTGAATCATGTTGAGCAGAATTACGCAAGAGCCACAAAGATTACAGCATAATTATCCACCAAAGTGGATGAAAATAAGTCATTGATGAAGGTATTACCATTTGACAAAAAAACAGACATAGGAAAATCCAAACAGTCATAAAATCTCAAAATTTAAGTAACATGCTCCTCTCTCTAAGTATTAGTTGCCCTAGTGTAGATTTGCTGGCTGGAATGAGAAGAAACCATCCTGATGGAACCTCTTGCCATCAAATCCTTTATTGCCTTCCGTGCCAACGATCCATTGATCTGATGGGAAAAGATGAGAGCACAAAATCAAAATCATTAAAAATGTCTTTTAACTCCCTAATAAATAAAGGTGATAAGTAAGATTTTTTGTTCCTCTTTGCAAATTGCAACAACTTCAAGCTATACAAGATGCTGATGAAGAAAGATGATTGTCCATGCAACAAGGTTAAAATATGAATGCTAAAATAGGTTTCACCATGATCTGCTTTAACGAGCAAATAGGTTTCTTGGGGTGTCACCATGAACTGCGGTAACTAAAATAATTATTTCACAGTTGACAAAATAAAAGATAATTTAAACGTCATTCAAAAATAAACAAGTTGAAGGACAAGGTTTTCAACTGTACCCTTAATCTGTCCGACAGGATTGAGGGGGTGATGAGCTTGTACTTTGGAGCTTCAGTGAGAAGCTTATCATAAGTGGCCTTGTCAAAAAGCACCATATTGTTCACCTTCTCCTTTTGTTTCCCTTTGCTCCATTTCTACATAACAGTCAAACCAATATTAGACTCTACTAGTTCAAACAAGAAAAATGAGTTCAAGATAGCAACATAAGACAGGAGATCAAACACATGAAAACCTAGTAGAAAAAGAAACAAGCAAACACCGAACACAATCATATTCTTAATTTAAAGGACGAGATTTTTGGCACACCATAGCAAATGCTCCCTCCTTCCCATAATAACTGTACCCTATTTCATTTGGAATGTGTCAAAATAAGTCAAGTTTATCTATTTAAAAGTTTTTGAAAATCAACCTTCTTAAATAACTTTGTAATTACTCCCTCCGTCCCTAAATTATCGTCCTAGATCCGAAGCACATATTAAGAAAAAACAATTGACTTGATTATTTATATTGGTTTAATGTGTAGTTTCAGTTAAAGCCTATGTCTATGTGGCCCATAATTAAAGTAGAGTGAAAAATTAAGGGTAAAGTGGTAAAAGTGATGTTCTAAAAAGGAATGTTTCAAACTCAACAATTATTTTGGGACGGACGAAAAAAGAAAGGAGAAGATAATTTAGGAATGGAGGGAGTATGAGATGGAAAAAGTAATGGGTCCCATTAACTTGACACCACTAAATGATACATTAAAAACTTTTTTAAAACCCAGAGTAAAGTCAATCTCTGAAGGAAATAGTAGAAATCAAAGATACCCGTTTCCTAGATGCCTCTAGAAAGAAACCCAAATAGCAAACAAAGCCAAGCAAATCTAATCCACAAACAAGAGAATAGGCTGCAAATGCCTGATTAGGAATACTCACTCCAAGAATATCAAATTTAACGAAAAATTACATATCATAAACCTATGAAGTCTTGCTAGCAATCCCCTTAAGGACACTCTTTCCAAGTAGTATTTTTAAACTTTATCGCTCACTATAGGTTAGTGTCACAGCAACATTGAACATAAAAGAACTACCTGACCCATTTTATGTTTGAGAAATTAGTCATTTTAATGCCTTCAAAGTGTAGGGGAAATTAATATTTTACTACTAAAAACAGCAATGTTATCATTTTGAGGCTCTTTCTTCTAGAAAAATATCGTAATATGTTATTCCCCATATGTAACAAAAAATACTCCATTTGACAAGTCAAACTTTTTAATGTTGTAGCTTTACCTTCTTGGAATTACACTATAACTATTAGTAATATATTTAGAAATGAGACTATTTTCTTGGGCCAAGCCAAAAAGGAAAGAAGGACTATTTGTTTGGGACAGAGGGAGTTCCAATCTAAGCCAAGTTTATGTACTAAGATGTATATTCTAATCCTTAAATAATTGTAACTGGCTTCAACAAATTTCTGGCTTTGCCACTGTCTTGGGACATCAGTTATCCATGACAATGTCACAATAACTTCAACCTTTTTTGAAGCATGATACTAGCCAACTGTCACTTGTTAGCTTTTACCCTTACAATAAATAAGTAAGGTGGAAAAGAACCAACAATTCCACATATTTTAGCAAATGTCATGCCTGATAAATTCAATTTCCAAGATTTCTTGATAAGGATTCAGGCAAATTACTTTTGGAAAGTAACTGAAATTTTGAAAAAGAACCCAACCATAACAATTATAACTACTTTTCATAGGTATAAAAATCATCTTCTTCATAAAATCAGAGAATAGTGAACCCTAATATGAGCTACATGGTGGAAAAACCATCACCCAAAATCCAAGATTATCACCAATAACAAGCACTGGTAAACTAAAATAGAAAGTGATGATACAATTTTTACCACTTAAAAACAGATTTAACAAGTCAATCAAAAGTTAAAATAATATAAGTCAATTAAACAAAATCCGCTACAATCAATCAAACAAAAAAATCAAGCTCAACACATGGCCAATTCAAAGGGGAAACCAGAGAATCGAAAAGAAAGAAAAAAAACCCGATGAAGTTACTAAAAGAGTAATGAAAAAAGAATTTTACCTTCTTCTTCTGCTTGCCACCACCAGATTTGGCGGGCTTGGATGACGGTGGGGGTGCCTTCTCCTTCTTCGGTGCCTATTTTCATATCATAGGCAAAAACAGATTAACAGATTTCAAAATAAAATTGAACAGAAAGGCAAAAGGAAGAAATATGGCTTGAATTAAGGTTACCATTGAAATCTAAAGAACAATAATCTAGGGTTCCAATGAAAGAAGCAGCTGCGGTAGTTCCTTTAGAGCAAAAACGGAGAACAGAAACTGATTACCCTATATACCTCTAGGTTTTACAATTGTGGGCATATTTTGAAGTGGGTTCATTCTGGCCCGTGGCGGCCCATCCCAATAACCGAGCCCAATTTCATGAGAGGGCAGTAGTTTATTTCCCGACTCCAATTAATGATTTTTGTTAGGTAAAATTCTGATGAGTTTCTTTTTCAAAGTTTTTAATCTCAAATCATTATTTTTTTCAACTGCAAAAGATCATTTTTCGAAATATTATTCATAAAATGTCAACGTCTTCTTCAACAACTTCGACAACACACTTTAGATTCGAAAATCACCATTGTTGCGTAACGAAACGGGAATCGACCTCTCTACGAGCAAAAATTCTCCTTTCTTCTTCTTCTTTTTTTCTTCATTTTCCATGGATTTGTAGTTATACAATCAAATGCGAGCAAAATTTTATGTATCCCGACTCGAAAAATGCAACGTGTTCTCCCTGTTGCTTTGTTTTCATAAACAATCGGGATTGTCATCTATTCATGTAGGATGAAGAATATATAATACATATTACAAGAAGGAACGTGCATGGGAGGTATTGGTCTTTGTAGCTAGCATAAGTCATTCTCCTTTACACAGATTCCTTGCATGGGTCATTCTTCTTTACACATATTTTTACACCAATTACTCCTACAAATATCCGAACCATCGGAGTCTATTGCTTTTGGCTGGAATATATAGAAAGAAGGGAAGAAAGAGAGCAACAACAGAAAACATAATAGGTAGAAATCGTGGTTCATAATTTTTGAATCGCGGTTTATAAATTTTTGATTTTTAAATCACGGTTTATAATTTTTTGATTTTTGAATCACGGTTCATAAATATTTTGAATCGCGGTGCATTATCAAATATTTTTTGAACCGCGGTGCATTTATCTCTCATCCCTTCTGCACATAACTCATCAAACTATCTAGGATTTTCCAACAACTTTGTAATTGGGACTCATTAGCACAAATATCCAAAACAAACTTGCCTTTTTGTTTCCCTTCAGACTTCACATGGAAAATGCAAGCCTACCCATATTTTTGAATCGCGGTTCAATTTATTTTTTGAATCGTGGTGGATTTTCAAATTTTTGAACCGTAGTGCATAAATTATTTGAACCGCGGTAGTGCACAAATTTTTGAATTGCGATGCATCTTTGTAACGTGTCTCGGGCTCATTAAGGGTATCGCAGTCTTTTCGTCACCAAAAGTGTTATTTTCCAATTGAAAATAAAAAGTGTACTGTAGTCTGTAACGATTAAATACTTTAGAAAGTGGATCGGCCTGCAATTTTTCCATTTTCGTTCTCTAATTTTTTGGAAAAATTGTGGGTCGGTTCACTTTCCAAAGTTTTTATTCGCTCTAGTACCGTGTTTTTCTTTCAAACCGGAAAAGGACACTTTTGGGGCAAAAAACTACGATACCCTTAATGAGTGTGAAGCCCGCTATGAAAATGAATCGCGGTGCATTGATTATTGAACTGCGATGTATCAATTTTATTGCATTAATTTTTGCACTGTGATTCATCAGTTTAATTGCCTAGTTTATTTTTGCACCGCGATTTATCTGTTTAATTGGGTGCATTGATTATTGAACCGCGATACATCGATTTTATTGCATTAATTTTGCACCACAATTCATCAGTTTAATTGGCTAGTCTATTTTTGAACCGCGATTCATCAGTTTAATTATCTAGTCTATTTTTGCACCGCGATAAATTAATTCGATATTTTTGCATCGCGATATAAAATCATAAAGAACCAAACCACGACCTTCACCTTCTTCTTTCATCTCCTCCGTCGTAAGCTTTCTTCTTCCTTCTCAACCTCCACATTCGTTTCTACTGAAAAATTTCAATCCAGCAAAAATCCTCGTTTCATTGTGCAACAATGGTGATTTTCGAATCCAATATGTTTGTCGAGCTGTTGAAGGAGACGATGACATTTTCGGAACAATATTTCTAAAAGTAATATTTTGCGTTTGTAAAAAATAACGGTGGACTTTTGGGGTTAGAAACTTTGAAAAATTGACCGGTCATAATTTTAACCTAATTTTTTTGGGTTGTCGATCCAGTCAACTCAAAAAAAAATTCAATTGCTATAAGGCAAAAACTTATGTAAGACGGTCTTACGGATATTTTTTGTAAGACGGATCCTTTTTACCCAACCCAATGTGTATTGGTGGATTGAGATGTGAGAGAGTAGGGCTCCGTCTTACGAATTAAGATCCATTAGACTGTTTTACAGGAGACCTACTCTTGCTATTATTTCTTCTTTTTTTACGGAAAAAAATCAATTTTGAGGGCAAAAACACTACGATACCGTTAATGAGCTTAAGACGCGCTACGGATCACTTACTTAATGTGCATCGCGCTGCATTAATTAAAGCATCACGATGAATCAATTTTGATTACCTAATCAATTTTACATCACGATGCATCAATTTAAACTACCAAATTCACTTTGTGCACCGCGATGCAATAGGTCAAGTCAATTAATGTACCGCAATGCATCAATTTAAACCATCAAATCCAATTCGTGCACCGTGATGGAACAATTTAAGCCCTTAATTGATGTATTGTATCGCAAATCATAATGAAACTAGATCTTCGTGTACCTTCTTTTCAGTACACAATCCACAAGTGATTCAAAATTAATGCATTTTTCATGTATCTCGAATCCAAATCGATGCATCACGGTTCACAAATGATGTATTTATGCATCCAAATTCAAAAACGATGTCCAACACAAACAAAATTTTATGTAAACATTTCATCGAATCACATGCATAGAAAGACAAAACACACAAAGTAAATATATTTTGAATCATACACACAAACATAATGAAGAAAAGAACAACAACAACAACATGAGATGAATAAATAAAAAGAGTGGAAGTTAAGGCGATGAAGACACAGTTATATGTAGTAATCAATGTTCTCCTTCATCACCCAACTTCACACTATCTTTCCTTTTCATATTTTTTTTTTGCGTATTCGGGTGAACGAATTCAACGACGAAAGAGAAAAAAAAGAGATAATATTTTGAAAATAGATTTTAATGGTTAAAAAAATAGGGAATAGAGTGAATAAATGTTTGAGAAAAGCTACCGGCAAGCAATTTCTCCAAAAAAAAATTATTTTCTTGTCACATAAAGTTAAGCGAAAGACTAATTTTTGAACATGGGTAGTATCACGAAGGCAATATATCTTTCAAACACTTGTGTTTAAGCTCGAGCAACTAATTACGTTTCCTTTCTCTCTCCTCCACTACCCACTTACCACATCGTACCCTAGCCCAAGCACCCGCCGGGATCTTCTGGACTTCAACTTCCTCTGCAGGCTAATCCTTGACTCGCAAAGGTCGTCCCTCGAAAACAACAACAACACAAGGTGCCGGTATTCCCGTCAAGGTCTACACTTGTTGCCTTCAACGTTAATCGACGTCGTCTCGAGGTGTAATATGAGAACAGCTCCCCTTGCGCCTCGTGCACTATCAGCCTCCTGGGCCTCCAAAGCCTCCTATTTGACTAGTCGCTCCGTCGGCAACCTCTCGATTGCACGACATATCCTTTAATTTACGTCGCCGTGTTCGCTAACCAACCCGGCCCTATCGATGAAGGTACCGATAAGTGCTTGTTTTCTCTCGATTTCACAAGTCCTAAATCGAAAAATAAACTAATACCTATTATCATTCCTGTAAAATTGGCTGGGATTATCGTGATTTTGGTTGGGATTTTTGGTGGTTATTGTTACAAGTATAAATATCGTAACAAATGGATAAAGCAAAGGAAAGTAATTCAAAATGAGGTAGTAATAATCAATGGAAGGCGAATCTCCATAGGCTTTAGGGTAGTGGGCATAGAAGAAATCAAATTGGAGAAGAAGAGGAAGATATGGAAAATAATAAAATAAAAATAATTTAATTGGGGTATTTTTGGGTTTTTATAAATATTTTAGACGATTTATTTGAAAAATAGACCGAGTGATTAACGTGATATTTTTTATAAAATATAGTTACCAAACTATGATAAATAGTAGTAGAGTAAACTTAGCGAACTTTTCGCAATAATAGAGTGACAAAAAAAATACAACAAATTACACATAGTTTTTATGTTGATCAACAACAAATTTTGTGATACATCCAAATTTAGGTCACGGAGTTCACTAACTCACTTGAGTAAAAAAAAAATTGAAAAGGACTGAAACTTGTATGACTCCATCCATAATAAATTAGTGTACCTTTTCTGTCACCATCTTAACACAATTATAAGCTCCACCAATGTTCACTCTTCTTACACACTTTCTTAATTGGGTCCACTGCCACATACACACTTTTTCTCTTTTTACACACTTAAAGAATATATCTTCCTATTATATACTATTTTTAACATATTCTTAACTGGGTCCCACTGCCACCTCATTAACTTTACACTTCATTCTTATTTTTAGACTTATCAACAAATAAATTTATTTCACGTTATTTAATATATTTCATATATAAATATTTCATACAATTAAATAATTAATTTATAAATTAAGACATAAATTAATTTTAAAATAATAATTACATTATTATTTTTAAAATTTAAAATTTATAATTTAATTAATAAATTATCTATAAAACACATATTATACAAAACTCGTACAATAACATAAATAAAAAGTTACATAAAAACGTTAAAATTGAAAATAATACATAAAATGATAAAATTACATAAAACATAAATACTTAAAAATTACGTCAAAACAATTCAATAATTAGAATTACATAAAAACGTCAATAATTAAACTTTATCACTAGTTGTCACCATAACGACGTCATATATGCTCAACCAAGTTGGATCGAAGAGCATGATGAGTGATTCTATCACGTACCTTTGAATTTTCCTGCATATATTCTTGAAATGTTTGTGTTAACCCATGGTTCACTTGTGGAGAGTCACAAACGACATCATCAACCCAGTTCGTAACGTGATCGCCCTCGGCCTCCACAGTCATGTTGTGTAGAATAATGCATGTGAGCATTATTTCTTTCAAGTTATCTCTATACCAAAACCTGCTAGGACCTTTGATAATTGCTCATCTTGATTGGAGCACTCCAAATGCTCGTTCGACATCTTTTCTTGCAGCCTCTTGCATCTCTTTAAATTTCTTTCGCTTAGCATTTGACGGGCATGAAATTTTTTTCACAAAAGTAGCCCAATCCAGATAAATTTCATCTGTTAGGTAGTATCCTTTTGTAAACTGTGTGCCATTTACTTCGAAATTGCACGGCGGTGCATTTCCTTCGAGTATGTTATTGAATAAAGGTGATTCATATAACACATTGAGATCATTACGAGAACCCGCGACCCCAAAAAATGCATGTCATATCCAGAAATCTGCAGACGCAACTGCTTCGAGCATAATTGTTGGCTTCCCATGACCTCTTACATATTGACCTTGCCAAGCGATTGGAAAATTTTTCCATTCCCAGTGCATACAATCAAGACTTCCTAACATACCTGGAAATCCGTGTCTTTACTCGTGCATTTGAAGAAGACGTTGTATATCATTAGCATTTGGCCTTCTCAAGTATTGACCTTCGAACAATTCAATAATACATCGACAAAAGTTGAACATGCACTCGATGGCAGTTGTTTCTGCTAATCGGAGATACTCGTCGAGATGATCGGCCGGAACTCCATAAGCCAATTGATGGATAGCTTTCGTGCAGTTTTGAAGTGGTGAGAAACCTACTTTTATGTATGCATTAGGCCTCTGTCGAAAATAACGTGAATGATTCTGCAATGTATTAACTATCTGAATGAATAAGTTTCTATGCATTCGGAAGCGTCGCCGAAATATATGATTGGGATACAATGGTTGAGATGAAAAGTAGTCATTGACAAGTTGAGTATTTCCCGTTACACGATTTCGATTTATATATCTCCTATTTTTCCTTTGATGACGCCTCTTGATGTTGGCTCTCTCCATTTCAATCATCTGTTGTTGTAATTCAGTCATCTGCAAAACAATTTTTTCACCTTCAGACATGTTGGATTCGTCGTTTGATTATTTGATATGACTGCTTGTGTTAGAGCTATTAGTAGAAAAATAAGAAGATATCTTTAGTGGTAAAATGGAAGAGAGAATGAAGAAGTTGTGAAGTGAATGAAGAAGGTTGAAGTGCTATTTTTATAGGGGAGAAAAAAAAAGATTAAAAACCCACCTACCCTCCTACCACCCACCCACATAAAAACCCCCAAAAAAAAATTTCACCTTCAGACATGTTGAAAGTTACATTAAAAAATAACATAGAAACATTCTAATATTGAAAGCTACATAAAAAAAATTAATAATGAAACTTACATAAAAACATTTTAATATTAAAAGTTACATTAAAAAAATTAATAATGAAACTTACATAAAAACATTCCAATATTAAAAGTTACATAAAAAAATTAATAATGAAACTTACATAAAAACATTTTAATATTAAAAGTAGACTTACATTAAACTACAAGCACTAAAATTCATACTCTTTCTTCCTCAACTGCACATTTACTTGCTCACATTCTTGTTGATACATGACAAACTGTGTCGGACTCATGTGGGAGGTATCTTGAGTAAGAAAAGCAATGTCTTTCACGTGCCTTTCACGCTCTTTTCTTTATTCTCTTGATCGTTTAGCTTCAACTGTATTTTTTTATTTCAAATTATTTGTTTTTTTATTTCTGAGTATTTATCTAACGACAACACCATCCCAGAAGAAAGCGTATGCATCCCATCTACATCTAAAGATGTTTCGACTTTTCCTTTAGCTTTAGCATTCCTCCTTTCCGCCTTTTTGTACAATCGGACGACTACGTAAATTGATTTCTTCCACATCTTCAACATCCACACTAGTCTTAGAATGATCGCCTTTGGATTCAGACGTCTTAGATTTTTTATTGGTGTGAAACATATCTGTTTGTGGAGAAAATGATACATAATTTTTTTTTTCACACATCCCAAACATGTTCAAAAAGAAAGTGCTGACATTTTTCTTGATGGTATAACTCTCTTGCATTTTTCATTAAATATCATCACTCCAACGTACCACTGTGTTTAGCATTGAGAAGCCTATTGTAGATTTCGTTGAAGCTTCTCACTGATGGAGCAATTCTAGTTAACCAACGTGGTGTCAACTTCGCGATATCTCTCGGTATTGATTTACTTGGGCGATGTTCGTTGTAATAATTAGCTACACGCTTCCAATATTGCGCACTCTTTTGATTATTACCAACTAGTGGATATTGGCCAATAGTCTGCACAACTTCCATAAGCGCAAGATCTCCATCTTTGGTCCATCTTGCACGTGTAGACTTGTGTTTACTCGGTACCGATTTCGGCTTCGGTTCGGCATCCAAATCAATGGTTTCTAAATTGATTTACATCTCAGGAACCGATGATGGCGTTCCCGACAAATTACCGGATGAAGTTGCATTTACACTTGTTCGACGTGAGTCATTCGAAGATATGTAAAATGGAGAAAATGCACGAGGCGGACCTTGCGGCATGAAATAATAGTTTCTCGTAGGTTGCCAATAATTCGGAGGAAAGGGAACGTTACTAGACGGGAAATTTGGAAAATTTTATGGCATGTAGAAATTTGGATAATTGGAAATATTTGGATTGGTAGAAAAATTAGGCGGGTAATGGGGAGTAGATGAAAATTGAGAATTTTGAACATTCTCAGGAATATAAGTGTTTTGAGTATTTTGATTTTTTTTCAAAATCTGAAGAATTCAGTAATTTTTGAAAAAAAATATTACCTCTTGGATCCATTTCGAAGATAAGTATGTAGAGAAAGTGATTTTAAAAGAGATAATGAAGAAATGGAAAAGAGAATAAGAAGTTATGGAGTAAATAAAGAATGTTAAAGTGATATATTTATAGGGGAAAAAGGAAAGGATTAAAAAAAATAGTTTAAAAAAATTACAAACCAAAGGCACCCCCCCTCACATTCAAACAGCCAGCTCCCCACCCCAAATTCAAATAGTGATCTTCCTAAATTGGAAGATTTTTTTTCTCCCTCCTACATGGATCCATAAGAAGATTTCTACCATTGTTGATATCATCTTCTTAATAGGAAGATGGATAAGAAGAGAGCTTATATTGACAATGGTGATGCTCTTACACATTGTCTTTGGTTATCACACCGTTTTATCGTTTTATCATTTTATTTATCATTCTTTTCATAACTTATCCCCTTACTCCTCATTCTATCAAAATAGTTAACTAAACATAAAAATCAAATACTTATGAAACCTCCCTTCCTTTCTATTTACATGGAAGATTTTGAGCGTTAAGTAGAGTTGGGCATAGGTAACTAGAGATGATGGGAATAAGTAGAGTTGAACATTTTTTACTATTACTAAAATAGAAGTCGATGATGTCATGTGGTTTTCTGTTAAATGCTTAAAATTTTAAAAGAATTATATGTTTCCACGTGTCACCTTCTTGTGAAATTGTAATTTTTTTTCTTTTTTTACTACCAAAAATTAAAATCGGATATATTTTAAAACCGGTGCCTTCTTTATACACGGTAAAAGTTTTTTTTAATCATTTCTTGCTGCAAAAATTAGTTAGTACAGGATATTTTATCACATTTGATTTAGACGTGTTTCACTTGATTGGGACTCCTAATTTTCATGGTAAAAGTTTTTTTTTTTGCTGATAGATTTTAAAAGTTCTTTTTTTGCGGATAGATTTAATTTATTTTTTCCAGATAGATTTTAAAAGTTTTTTTTGCAAATAAATTTTATCACATTTGATTTAGACGTGTTTTAATTGATTTGAACTTCTCATGGTAAAAGTTGTTTTTTACCAATTTTTGCTGCCAAAATTAGAGCTGTCAAAATGAGTTGGATTAGCTCGCCTTGTCACCTAAAAAAAGTGGGTTGAGGTTGGAAAAATATGAACCCACCAGAGGAGGTCAAACATATTAGGCCCACGTCGGGTTGCTGGTTGAGTCGGAGAGTGGGTTGGTCCGTCATATATTAAATGCAAATAATACAAGCCACAAGTTTGAAACTATGACTTATAATTATTTTTTGCTCAAAATGTGAGATTATTTTTATATTTGAAATATTAGTAAATGATTTTGAATACGTTAAAAAGTGGCAATAAATGTCAAAATAAGGTAGATTAACCGCAATATTTACGGGAAAAAAGTTATAAGAACATACAAAAAGAGTAATGATAAAATGGTTTTTTATTTCTATTTTTTTCCTCATTTTATACGATTAATATTAGAGAAAGTTGTTAAAAATGCTATTTAGAATATAATTGTAAAAAATATAATTTCTTTAATGAATTGTGAGATTTTTTGTGTTATTTATTATTATTTATTTATTTTATTAATTGTGAGAAAAATTTGATGGATTGACCGTCTAACCCACAACCCATGATGGTTTGGATTGAGTTGGCAATTTCTAGGCTCGCCCACCCCACCAAATAACATATTATAGTGGGTTGTGGGTTGGCTCGCCCAACCAACCCACCTTGACAGCTCTAGCCAAAATACGTTACTGATAAAAAATTACAGATAAAAAGTTATTAATAGAAATAGTAAAACTAATCTTAAAATTACAGATTAATAAAATTGATTTAGGATATAGTTTTACAAATAAAAAATTAGATTACGATTTTATAGAATATTAAAAAGAAAGAAAAATCATAATCCAAATATCAATCATTTCCATGTTATCTTTCTTCTAACATAGTCATTTAACTTAAGTTAAATTATTCTAATTAATTGTACTCTTTTATTTTAAGTTATTATGATTTTAACATAGTACAGTTTAAATTGGATTCTTATGAATTTCTTTCCTCATTCGTTTATGAGCTTCCCAAAATCATTTTGAAAAAAAAAAAAAAAACTACTTTTTTTCTTCTTATTTTAACATAGTTTAGAAAACGATAACTTTAAAATCATCGTCATCTATTCCAAACAAAACAACATTCTCATATCCGTTTCTTGAACAATTTTTTTGAAATTCAAATATTCTTAGATTATCTTACTGATAACTATATCTATTCACTCTCATGTTTTTTTAATTTTGTCAATTATACATCAAACCCTTCTATATAATTCTCATACATACATTTCAAGTGTGTAAATCCCCATTTATTACCTTCTTATACGTATGTCTAAGCTATGTCTCTCTCTTCTCGCTCATTTAATGACTTCAGCTTTAAAGATAGATGCCCTATTCTCGGGGAAAATGTGTGTTGTTTCTTTTCAAAAATATCTATTTCCTGTGTTTGGTACATTATCATGTAGTTTCAAATACTTTCTTTCTTTCCTCCTCCTCTCCTCCCTTTTTTTTGGCCCCTTTGTTCTTGCTTGAGGAGTTTCTTTTAAATGAGAAGTTTGTGAATTCAGGGCTACATCTTGGATGGATAAGACTTTTACAGTGCATATTTATTACTTAAGGTCTTTATTCTGTTTTGATATATCTTATTTCTGACTTGGTCTATTTTAGATACTCTTTTAGGGGATATATAATATGGCATTCATCATCACCAGTTTGATACCAATATTATTTTTGAGAACCAGAGGATGTTCTTATTAGATGTCCTCTCTCTCAGATTCAATGTGTTCATTCCAATTGCTTGGACTCTTTAAGTGCTTCCATGGACATTGGACATGCATCAATTGCAAAAATCTTCGAGGGCTTTGCATCATGTTTGCTAGGAAACCTCTACTTTTTCACCAACTGAAAGCTGCAGCTTTCAGTTCAAATGTAAGTATGTATCACAGTTATTTGAGACACGTTTAACATATTCCAAACTTTTTCTTACTTTATTTTGATACTGTGTGACATTTTTTGTTTCCCAACTGATCTTGTACATGGAAACCATAGCAAAACTGGTGAAAAAGAAGGTTGAAGTAGAGAACAAAGTTATGAAAATGGTATACCGCATCGTCTCATTTGATTGTAGATTCATATGATAATTGTAGTAATGACAAGATTAAAAATTGCAAATCCATGATGTTAAAGAGAAATTGATTGATCTACTTCGAATTCAAAAATAAAAGTACTGAAACAAAATTTATCACGCTATAGTAGCATTATTATTAGTTTATTAGCGTCTCATGAAAAAATTGCATCTATTTTTGGATCTTAAGGTATTTTTAGTTACAAACACATTACTTATTTCAACAAAACTCCTAATAAATTTATGTCATTTATGCCTTCAATCCAATATAACTACTAAACTAAGTTTCAAAAACAAAACCAGAATGAAAAAACCATGATGATGGGAATAAGTAGAGTTGATATGGTAAGCCCTTGAGCCTATGGTGGTGAGAGTGTACTTGTGCTCATGTCATTTTAATTAGTAGATTCAATTTCTTTTGCAAATATAGAAAAACAAAATAATAGCATAAAAACCCTCTTTTGAAACCCCAACAAACGTCAAATGAAAAGCAACAAAAGATTCGGGAATGAAATACTCCTCCGTCCCCAAATTATTGTCCTTCTTTTCTTTTTCGTCCGTCCTAAAATAATTGTCTTGTTTGAAACTTTATTTTTTAGGACAACATTTTTACCACTTTACTCTTATTTTTTATTATACTTTAATTATGTGCCACATACACATGTGCTTTAAAATAAACTACACATCAAACTAATATTAATAATTCATACAGTCAAATGTGTTTTTTTAAACCGTGCGCCGGGTATAATGTTAAAGAATGAAATACTTATTAGTGTGTTTGTGCTATAAATATTTATAAGTTTAAATATATGAATAATTGCGGGCCGTTACATTTTAGTGAAATTGTAACCGCTCCATTACTCTTTTTTTTTCTCAATTGCATAAGTTCACTTTTATAATTTTTTTCCAATAATACCCGTCTTCCTCCGGTCTGTCTACTCTTCGTCTTCCTTCAGTTCTGCGGAAAGCAAGCGTCTTCCTCCACTTTGTCTCCTCTTTGTCTTCAATCTCCCGTCCTCTCCATCAAGAAATCTTTAAGGAAAAAACAATCTCAACAAGTAGAAAAGGACTCTAAGTGGGTCATCTCTCCTGAATCCATCTTGATAGAAAAATGATTGGAGTTGCAGGTTCTTTCTTTGTCTTTCGCTCCCTACCTCTTTCACCCAAGGACCAATCCTGACACGAAGGACCATTGTTCCGGTTAAAAGCAGGTTTGGAACCATTGTGATTGAAACCAACTATGCTCAAATCGAAACTTACGCCGCCCCCAATTTTTTTTTACGATGCCTAATGTTTTTCCTTTGCGATGCTCAAATTTGGGCAGGGGCTTTTGAGTGACACCAAAAAAATTTGACCGATGCCCAAAAAATTTGACCGATGCCCAAAAAATTTACTGACACCCAAATTTAAACAGTGGCTTTGTGTGCGTGTCTTTCCTTCATTAAGAATATCTACGTCATTTTCCCCCAAAAGTGTATTTTAACGGTTGAAAACAATATATGAGATTTTTTCGGTTATAATATCATGATAGGGGACCGGCCCGATTATCACCTTTATATATATTGAAGAATATATTTACAGATAAAAGGTTTACATATTTATGATGTGATCTAATCTATAAACATATTACCTTGATGTAGGCCTGACAATTGAGTGCATTGGATCGGATATGAGTTGGGTTGAGATGAGTGATGGGTCGAAACTTATTAGAACCCAAATATCAAAAGGATTGTGTTGAATCGGATCAGGTTATAACATGTAACAGTGGGTCGAATTGTCTTAACACAAATTTTCCCCTAAAAAATTCATGTATTTATAGAGAAAAAACTATTGGGTAAAAAATGGGTAACGTGACTGACCCATTTTCCCGCCCGACCCGTCATTTTTAAAAAAGTGAAACGGTTACCCGTTTTGACCAAAAAAATGTTAACAGTTGGGTTGTGTAATTTTTAGGTCAGATGGGTTAACGGGTTCCAGATTGTAGTCGTTGAACCTACCTTTATGGCCATGGATACAATTAAATTTTACGGAAAGTGCAAACTTATAGAAAAGGGATGGCTTAGTCATCAGTCCTCCCAATGTGAAAATCTTTAACTTGGTGACAATCTTTTACGACAATGATAATATTTTACAGCACAATCGTAAACAAGTTGTAAGAAGGAGAAAATAAGCTTTGCAAAAATCGGTGCTCTTTGCGTAAAATGGAAAGATTTTATTTTTAATGCTCGACACTAATTTTAGTCTTAAATGATTATTGTCATATTGTTAACATAACTTTTTAACTTATAGTAGAGCTCATAAAATGTCAAATAAGATGACACATTAGAAACCACATTATTTGGTGCACAAATTTGAGTGCTCATTGAATGACTCTAGCATTACTCTTTATTTTTATCGCTAAGACATAAGTTTTTTTTTTTAAAACCTTTGTACCCTTGGTAATAACCAACGAGCTCTAGCTCAGGGTGTTGGCGACTCCCTGGACTTTACAACTTTCAATAGAAAGGTCGGGTGTTCAAGCCTTTTCAGAGGCAACGTTGTTGTTCAAACCTTACCCAAAGGCCTCATTTAATTTTCAATTTTCAATAGAAAGGTCGGGTGTTCAAGCTTCAGAGGCACCCTTGTACATCACTACTCTCAACTGAGAGGTCGGGTGTTCAAAAACTCTTGTACATCACTACTCTCAACTGAGAGGTCGGGTGTTCAAAAACTTCACCAGAGGCACTATTTGTTCTAGTCACACCAAAGGTATCATATATCTATAATTGTAGTCTTTCAAGACATTAAAATATTTATAATTGTAGTCTTTCAAGGCATTAAAATATTTATAAAAAGTAAGGGTTGTAGTAAGGTCTATGTCCCCTCCAACCTTTAAAAAAAAATAAAAAATTGTACCCTTGGTAATAAGAAAAAAGAGAGTTTTGAGAAGGACTTGTATATATAAGCAGCAATATTGGCAATTTGGCACGACACAACCAGTATTTGGAGTTTATGGTACTAAAAATGATCCAACCGCTATGTTACATTGTTTTTCTTCCTCGTCCAGATTTTGGTGCCTAATTGTAGAAACAGATGAACTGTATTGTCATCTCGATGCTCAGCAGTGGCAGTGATCAAGCAGAAAAGTCGGTGACCACGTCGACTTTCCACGTACGATTCTGGAGATGATGATTCGGATACGAAACACGTGGCATGAAGGGTCTGCATCAAAAAAATTTACGTAACAACGATGTAAGATGATACATACCGTGCTCAAGAATATAGTTCTTGAACATGAAACCTACTAGTCGTCTACTGTTATCTTCACAGAAAGAAAGAGACAACAATCTCAACTGTTAACCAAGAAGGCTGCATCTTTAATGAGAGGAATTAAGAAGCAAAACTTGCTTTCTCAACAAACTCTCATTTATTTCTTCAAGCCCCGAAACAAACTACGCCGTCCTTTACCATCCACCAATTCTGAGTACCCGAACTGCAAACAAATTTAGACTTAAATGATCTTCAGAAAAACCCAAAACACTGGTCATCTACTATTATCCTCTCCCTTACAGGAAGCCAAAATGGCTGGTCTAAGGCAAAACGCATTCACTTACCTCTCCGACTCTATATATATCTTTTCTATGATCAAGAAAAGTACAAGGAGTGAAAAAAATGGTGAAGGCTAGCATCTTTTTGTTGGAAACTTGGTTTCCAATAGCTTGAATAAACTAAGTTATGTAAGTGTAAAATGTGGGAATCTCACATTGGGAACAAAATGAAACAAGCTCTACCTTATAATGTAGAGCTTTGAGGCTTTACTTTCAGGCCCTTGGGCTACTACACTTTTGTGTAGGAGGGAAGACCTACCTAGGTGTAGGTCCAAACGCGCGCACCGCCAGCTCGGCTCGGCTGGGTTGGTCGGCCGGCTTGCCTGCCTGAACCTATCTTTTTACTACCGGTTCATTTGGTGTGTGACCCTTTTCAGCTTGAACCTTTTGCACGAGTTCGAAGTTCGGCCGCCACTCAAGACGATTATTCGATTATGTGTCGAAAGGTTGTGTTCTTTCGACAACCATAATCGCCAAACCGCCAAAGATTGTGTCTGTTTGAGCAGCTTGATCGCTTTCAACCGTTCCCAACCGTTTCTAACTGACATTTAAATACTCCTTCAAACGATTTTTTGCCATCGAAAAATTACGCTCTTTCTATACCCTTCGCCTACGGAGATTACAAAGAATCGGTTGCATTCGCCGGTGATTGAACATTGAAGATCTGTCAAGCATCAATCACGTAAGATCAATATCCTGGGAGACTAACTGGATTCACACACCGTACAGATCTAAATCGCGGTTTCAAGTTTTTGTCTTAAGGACAGAGATCCAATCTCGTTGATCTTAATACAAAAACCTAGACTACACTGCCAGGCCTCTTTTTAACAATCTTAAGACAAAAATCCTTTTGGCCTGGTTTTTGTTTCCAAAATACAGAATCTGTTTCATAATCGCCGCATTTTTACGACATTTCGATTTTGTTTACTGATTACGTAACTTTAGTACATCTTAATGCATGCTTTCTACACGCTTAAGTTACAAATTCGATTCAGATATTGAATTATTGCATTATCGCAATCGGCTGCTTCAAAACAACCTGACTTACAGATTCCAGAACACACCTTCTATATACTGGTTTTACATAAAACGCCTTGTTCTCGCTTTTTATATGGTTTTACATACGACCGATCTGCATGAAGTTATAAAACCTGTTTTTAAAACGCAGCTCATATCTCTGGCCGCTTTTCACAATGATTTATAACCTGTTTCTGAATGTTACTACATTCTTCTGATTCTGCATAATTACAGCATTCAAAAATCTGCCTTGATAAAACCTGTTCTTGTTTCAGTTTTATTAAGATTACAAACCTGACTCTACATTAGTTTTTTAACCTGCTTATACAAACAGAACCATACTCTGAACAGTTTATATATCTGTTTCAAACCTGTTTTGCTACAGATTACAGAAACTGCATTTCATCTGAATTTTGTTACTGCATTAACTTGCTTATGCATTAAACCTGCATGCTTCAACCTGTTTCAGTTTCAGTTCTTGTTGCTGTTTCTGTCCTCTAATCTGTTCAAGAAAACTGCAATAAACTGTCCATTATAACCTGTTCCAGATATCATCTGTTTTAAGACTACAGTCTCAATTTGTTTCTGCATTTAACCTGTCTATAAAAACAGATTTCAGAACATAAATTTTCAGTTTCAGATTACATAACCTGTTTTATTATATAGATTCAGTCTGCATCTTAAAACTGTATCTGATTCTGGGAAAAATTACTGCCTCAGTTTATGATCTGTTTTGTTACAGATTACAGAACCATTTTCAGCAGAAGTATAGACTTTTAAACCTGTTTCTGCTTCTGTAAAAACCTGATTCTGGGAACTTTTGCATACTAGACTGTTAATAGTTTCATTACAAAGTTTGTTTCAGGTTACACAACAATTGCAAATCTGTTTCTGGACAGTTTAGAACCTGATTACATAAGTCTTAAGTGTTCATTTCCTGTTCTGTCACTGTTTAAGAATCAGTTTCAAAATCTATTTTTTGTTAGATAATCTGGTCTGATTATATAATCTGTTCTGATTATATAATCTCTTTTATGTTACAGATTCTGCATCTGTTCAGCTTTTCTAATTCAGTTCTGTATCTATTGATCTGAATGTTACAACATTGATCTAAATGTAACTACATTGATCTGAATGTTACAACATTGATCTAAATATTACTAAATTGATCTGAATGTCATTGCATTGATCTGTCTCAGAAATTCAACCAATCACCAATGACTACTTCTGAAAGTGGAAAGGAAACCGTTGTTGTAGTCGAACATCCCGCTGTTGTTGCAACTCCTGGCCTACCGCCAACGATTCATAGCGGCGACCGAAAGTTCAACTGAATGAATTCAAGCGATGGCAACAAAGAATGCTCTTTTACTTGACCACCTTGAATCGTCCAAATGCTTGAAAGAAATGCGGCCCTAGACCCTAACGAGACTGACAGACCACCGCCGAAGTCGTGTGGAAGCACTCGGATTTCTTATGTCGCAATTACATTCTAAATGGACTTAATAATTCCTTGTATAAAATTTATAGTCCATTTAAGAGTGCTAAGGCATTGTGGGAGTCCTTAGAGAAAAAGTACAAAACCGAGGACGCCGGACATAAGAAATTTGTGGTTGCTCGCTTTCTTGATTTTGCTATGGTCGATTCTAAGCCTGTTGTTTCTCAGGTTCAACAGCTTCAGGTTTTGTTGCATGAGTTGGAAGCCGAGGGTATGCAAATCCCCGAGCCTTTCCAAGTTGTCTTTGCGTATCGAGAAGCTCCCTCCTGGTTGGAAGGACTTCAAAACTACCTCAAGCACAAGCGCAAAGACATGTCTCTCGAAGACTTGATCCTAAGGTTGCGGATTGAACAAGACAACAAGGTAGCGGATAAAAGGACCAACCGCAATGTGGACGGGGCCAACGTTGTTGAGCAAGACCCGAAGGGCAACAAGCACAAGCACGCTGCCGAAAGTTCCAAAAAGCACAAGCAGTCCTCGGCCGAAGAGCCCAAATAGCAAACAAGAACGTCGTTTAAGACAATCGAGCGTGACACGACACCATTAGATTTGGTTCATAGTGATCTATGTGACTTAAAATCCATAGAATCTTATGGCGGAAACAAATACTTCATCACCTTTATTGATGATTGTACCCGGTTTTGTCATCTCTATCTCTTAAAAAGTAAAGTTGAAGCCTTCGAAGCTTTTAAACTTTACAAAAACGAAGTCGATAATCAACTTTCAAAGAAGATAAAAATTCTTAAGTCTGATCGAAGAGGCGAATATGTGTTTCCCTTCAAAGACTTCTGTGTTAACCACGTGATTATTCACAAAGTTACACCCCCATATAGCCCACAATCCAATGGGATTGCCGAAAGAAAAAATCGAACCTTAAAGAAAATGATGAACGCATTATTGCTTCAATCCGGTCTACCCGATGAAATGTGGGGGGAGGCAGTGCTCACTGCCAATTACTTGTTAAACAAGCTTCCCCACAAGAAATTGGACAAAACGCCCTATGAATTATGGCATGGTCGAAAACCATCCTACAAATACCTCAAAGTGTGGGGGTGCCTAGCTAAAGTAGTCCCCCACCACCTAAAAAGGTTAAAATCGGTTCCAAAACCGTGGATTGTACTTTTATTGGTTATGCAACCCATAGCCGCCTATCGGTTCTTAGTCCATAAATTTGATAATCCGAAATCGAGGTGAATACCGTTATGGAATCAAAAATGCCACGTTTTTGAAGCTATCTTTCCTTTAAAAGTTGATACTTCAAGAAAACGCCATTTCCTTGGTCAATTGACGAACAAGATAACACCTCACAAGCAATAGTCCCTATGGCTATTGATCAAGGTATTCATCAAGATGAAGACATTGATGAACCTCGCCGAAGCAAGCGAGCTCGCACGAGTAAGACCTTTGGACTGGACTTTGTGACCACGCTTCGTGGATAATGAACCACGCACGCTCAAGGAAGCAATGTCTACTCCCGAGGCTCCACAATGGAAGGAAGCCGCCAATGGCGAAATATCTTCTATTATGCAAAACCACACCGGGAGCTCGTCGACCTTCCCAAAGGTTGCAAACCCCTAGGGTGTAAATGGGTCTTCAAACGAAAATTGAAACCCGATGGGTCCATTGATAAATACAAGGCCCGCTAGTCGCCAAGTCGCCAAGGGTTTTAATCAAAAGGAGGGTGTTGATTATTTTGACACCTATGCTCCAAGCATCGAATTACTTCACTTCGCCACGATTGCCTCACGGCACTACACGGTCTCGAGATACATCAAATGGATGTCAAGACCGCTTCCTCAACGGTGAACTTGAAGAAGAAATCTATATGAAACAACTGTAAGGCTTTATTGCTCCAGTGCAATGAAACTAAGGTCTGTCGACCGTCAAATCCTTATACTGCCTAAAGCAAGCACCAAAACAATGGCATAAACGCTGATGACGTTATACTTGCTAATGGCTTCAAGACTAATGAATGTGACAAGTGTGTATACGCTAAGAATACACAACAAGGTTACGCCATTATTCTGCCTCTACGTTGATGACATGTTAATTATTGGTAGCAATAATAACATGATCAAAGACACCAAAAAGATGTTGGCCAGATTTGACATGAAAGATTTAGGGTTAGCCGATGTCATCCTAGGTATTAAAATATCTAGAACATCCGAGGAGATCGTTTTATCACAATCTCATTATATTGAGAAACTGCTAGAAAAATTTAGCAACGGTGATACAAGCATTGCTAAGACTCCAATCGACCCTAACTTTCATCTCAAAAAGAACCTACACGAGAGCGTATCTCAAATTGAATACTCTCGAATCATTGAAGTCTCGATGTATCTTACGAACCGCACGCCTCGACTCGCAAGAACAAGCTTAACCGATTGAGTCGGTTTACAAGTAATCCTACCGATCAATGGAAAGCCATTGTTAGAACTCTTAGATATCTTCGATACACTAAGGACTACGGGTTGCATTACTCCAAGTATCCGCAGCTATTGAAGGATACAAATGATGCTAATCGGATTTCGATACTAACAACTCCAAGTCAACAAGTGGATTTGTATTCACTCTTGGTGGCGGTGCCATTGCATGGAAATCTTCCAAACAGACTTGCATTGCAAGGTCTACTATGGAATCAGAATTTATCGCCTTAGATAAAGCAAATTGAGGAAGTGAATGGTTACGTAACTTTCTTGAAAATATTCCAAAGATGGCCACGCCGATTATATGCATCCATCACGGTCAAGCCGCAATTGGAAGGGCACAAAATAACATGTATAATGGTAAGTCCCGCCATATAAGGCGAAGACACAATACCGTTAGGCAACTACTCTCCAATGGCGTGATCACCATCGATTATATTCGATCTAAGGACAACCTAGCGGATCCATTAACTAAAGGATTGTCCAGAGAGTTAGTATGCAGTTCATCGAAGGGAATGGGTCTCAAGCCTATGAAATAAAGAAAACCTTTAGCGGAAAACCCCACCTAGTTGATTGGCAACCCCATGGTCTAGGTTTAAAGGGACAACCAAACTAATTGATCTCACTTTGTTAACACTAATGGACTCACACTCCTACTCATTCCTATGGTGAAAACACTAGTGTTACCTCGTCACGCTTTAGGATAAGCACGCTTTTAATGATTCTTGTGACTTGATTTGATCAAGCGGGTACCGACAGATACACCCTTATAAGAAATCACCTATGTGAATGTAAGATCGGCCGATCTTATGGAAATTTCGAGGCAAAATTTTCTAACAACATTCACGTAACCAGAAGCGTTCAGGGGCCAAAATGAACACAACGTAGAATCAAACGTTGTTTGAGGGCGCCTATGTGAATACTATTGTCTTGGTTGACATCAAACACCGCCGCTCAAGACACACCCGCCACGATTAGTAAGTCTTCCCGATAGTAACTCATAAGGAAAGGTTCAAAGCCAAAAGCCACCTCTTCCACTCTAGCTACTCTCGGTTGTATCTCTCTAAATATCAATATGTCATCAACTTACATGATATCTTATTCAATATGGGGGATTGTTGGAAACTTGGTTTCCAATAGCTTGAATAAACTAAGTTATGTAAGTGTAAAATGTGGGAATCCCACATTGGGAACAAAATGAAACAAGCTCTACCTTATAAGGTAGCTGAGGCTTTGAGCTACTTTCGAGCCCTCGGGGCCACTACACTTTGTGTAGGAGGAAGACCTACCTAGGTGTAGGTCCAAACACACGCGGCCGCCGCCTCGAACCTATCTTTTTACTACCTGGTTCATTTGGTGTGTGACCCTTTTCGGCTTGAACCTTTTGTGTTCGTTCAAGTCACTCCGTAGAGCGGTTATTCAATTATGTCTGCGAAGGTTGTGTTCTTCGCAGACAACCATAGCTGTCAAACTACCAAAGATTGTTCTGCTTGAACAGCTTGTGACTGCTCGGTTCAAACGTTCCCAACCGTCATTCTAACTGACATTTAAATACTCCTTCAAACAGATTTTTGCCATCGAAAAATTCTGCTCTTTCTATACCCTTCTCGCCTACGGAGATTACAACGGTTGCATTCGCGGTGATTGAACATTGAAGATACATCAAGCATCAATCACGTAAGATCAATATCTGGGAGACTAGCGGATTCACACACCGCATGAGATCTAAAACGCGGGTTTCTAGTTTTTGTCTTAAGGACAGAGATCCAATCTCGTTGATCTTAATACAAAAACCTAGACTACACTGCCAGGCCTCTTTTTAACACTTTTTTGCGATTGTGGTGTTTGCCGTGGCTCACTTGCTAGTGGAACCAAGTGCTGCCCTAACCTGCTCGGACCTGATCTCACCGGTGGCGCAGTGTTCTTCTTATGCAACTGGGAACGTTCCTGAGCCATCTAGTACTTGCTGCAGTGAGGTTCAACGACTGAAAGGAATGGCCACCACGACAGCAGATAGGAGACAAGTTTGTAACTATCTAAAGCAGTACGCACCTTCATTCCCTAGTGTGAGGTGTTGGAAACTTGATTTCCAATAACTTGAATAAAGCTAAGTCACGTAAAATAAAGTGTGGGAATCTCACATTGGGAACAAAATGAAACAAACTCTACCTTATAAGGTAGAGCTTTGAGGCTTTACTTTCGGCCCTTGGGCCACTACACTTTTGTGTAGGAAGGAAGACCTACCTAGGTGCAGGTCCAAACACGCGCGCCATCGCCGCCCGACTGGCTTGCCTGACTAAACCTATCTTTTTGCTACCGGTTCATTTGGCGTGTGACCCTTTCAACATGAACCTTTTCTACATAACAGGTTCAGAAGTTAAGTTCGCTTTACGCTTATATACGAAAGGTTGTGTACTTTCAGAACCGTAATCGCTACTTGGTTTGTATGCACAACCAAGCGTCCCAAACCGCTCCCAACTTCCATCCCCAAACTTCCACTTAAATACTGCATCAAACACAAAATTTTGGCACTGAAACTCTTCTCTTTTCTGCACAACCAATTTCTGCCCTTACAGAGCGCGTTCGTGATTCGCCCGATGACTGAAGATCAGAAGACTACCCTCTTCAATCACGTAAGTATCCTGAAACCTGGGAGACTCACTGGCAATACCCCGTCCAGTCTGTATACGAGCCATTTTTTGTCTTAAGAAAAGAGCTTAAGTGCTCGAGGATATTTGTCAAATCTGTGCACACACATTCATTGCTGGAAACATTAATCAATCAGCCATACCTTTCCCTACATGAGGGACAATCTACTTGCTTCTCTTCCTTCAAAATGTGGTGTTTCACTTTCTTACACTCTCTCCGTGCACACCAACTGCAACAGGTAAGCGTCACCTCTATACTTTTTTTGCAGATGTTATCATAAACCAATACTACATACCATAATTATCATATTTGTTCTCAAATTTGCAGCATCCTCTGAGGATTCGGGTGGAAACAACGAAGAAGAATATGAGCTAAAGGCAGTTAATTAGTTACATCTAGTGACACGTTTATTGCATATGGATGTGAAATAAATAAATAACGTCGTTTGTAATTTGTATTCGAGTTTTAATTTGCCTAGTTAATGAACAAAATTATGTGCATCTGTATAATCAAATTGCTCAATCGCAGAGTAATGATACCTACTGCTTTGCTTAAATGGAACTTGAAGAACTTCTAAACAGATTCAGATGCCAGAATACATGATTTTGAAAAGGATTCAAACACGATTACACAAGTACTCTGCTTCAGATCAAATCCAGCAGTTTCCCTTCATATTCAACTCCCACAATGCACAGAAACAAGAATTTAACGAATGAGAAATCATTAACTATACAGTTGGTGAAGCAAGAAAAGTTCAATTACTTTCGATTCAAAGAGGGGGGAAAAAGAGTACACACCTATTTTCATATCAAGAACAGAGCACCATGGAAAAACTAGCAGAGTTCATAACATGGTCTAATTTCAATAACTAAGACCAATCGTCGAGCCATCTACGTACAATTTTAAGTCATGAGAACTGAGAAGTAGTCTAAGTTAGGACAGAACAGAATTCGTTACTATAAACAACTGGAAGGCAACTGTGCTCCATAGGATTCTCCATCGACATTTTCACAAAATAATGTAGCTGGTCCTCCCGGGCCATTGTAAGCCAAGTTAATGTCGATAAGCTTGATGTTCTTACAAGGCACAAGTCCGCTGCATTTGATGGAGACAGCATCTTATGTGGTCGCCGTTCCCCAAATGTTTCTGAACGTAACATTGCTGATCTGAACTTTTGATAGAGCCTAAAATTCATAAAAAAACAATACCACAAATTTCAAGCGCGAGTAAATCTTTAACAAGGCCTAGGGATGGAAGAGGTATAATAAAATCAAATGGTATGGATCTCGAGTAAAGTTACCTGGGAATTGCAAGTAGCTTGCGGGAAATACTGTTGATCGATAATGATCAGATTATTGACATTATCAATGATAATGTTCTCAAATACAAAATCCGAACCATCGATAGCGTCAGAGGGTGCCCATGTTTTGATTCTTAATCCATTATGAGTACCCCTAATAGTACAATTCCTTACAGTTATACCAGAAACAATGTCTTTAGTATCTTGATTGATATCGCCCTTTCCAATGCTCCGAACACTAAAACCATGCCCCGGGCCACAAACAACTTCAGTGATGTCGATATTTTGACTACCAATGATCATAGATACACAGTCATCACCGGTCTCAATGGTCGAATGATGAATCTTGATGTTACTCGACCTTCCAATATGGATGCCATCCGTGTTAGGACTACTGTCTTGGGCAGTTAGTCTAACGTGACTTATGTTTATATTGTTGCAGATCTTGAGAACCTGTTTACAATTCGTAAGGGAAAGCTACTAAATACCAAAGTTTAACTCCCACTAACTACCTGTTATACAGCAATATTAACTAATTCAGCCTTGTGTGTTATCTCCAAACATCAATGAAAGGAACCTTGATCATTCTCAATAATCTCTGCAGATCTCTCTTTATGGGATGAACTCTGCTGCTAACATTGTGAACTTCAGCAGCAACAGTATTGTTAATAGAAGGATTAAAAGTGAGAGTACAATTGTTCTCTGAAGCAAAGTTATGGCCTGATAAAAGATTAAACTTAAAATCAGGAACGTATAGGACATTATGAAGAACAATATCAGGAGTCAGTTGTATTGACCCTTTGTGAGTAATTGAAACAGTATTACCAGTATGAAGATGGATGCTGGGCGATATGGGAACAAGATTAAGAAGTAAGTGAAAGGATGAAGTGATATGATCTGTAGCCCATCTATCTATGATCCATTCATTTGGTGTATACTTGGGACTAGCTAAACAAGCTGGAAAAGGCACAACTATGAGAAGTGGCAAACTTACCAGCCAAATGAGACTCAGGATTGTCCAAGGAAGTATGATTGAGAAGAAACAAGAGCTTCTGAATTTGTTATTGAACTCTATTTCTGGTGAAATTCTGAAGGATTGAGAACAGCTCAATCAAAGAAAGGAAAGTAGAAGCATGAATTGAGGAGAAAGAAAAGCTATAAGAGAGAAGGGAAATTGTATCTCTTGTTCATTGTATTGATTCTTACATTACAAACGAATAGGAACATGAATATATATACGAAAGTATAATTGAGAAAACTATCTTCTCAATCTATCAATCAGTTACAACTATGAACTGATTTTGTAACTGAACATAACAACTTTCTTCATGTTTCACTCGACACCCTTAGACTTTTGCATTATACACTCGACACCCCTTAGGTCTTAGAATCGAAATAATCGTCTTCATGTTTCACTCGACACCCTTAGGCTTCTGCAGTTGTACACACGACACCCCTGAAGTCTCTGAATCTGAGGTTGTGTCTTCCTGCTGTTTTGTAGCTGTATTTCCATCTTCATTTATAGCCCCCCGCAAGCCCAATGTATGAAACAGGTTGAAGATATTGAGCTTGGTGAGAAAGAAGTGCAAAGCAGGAGAGGCCAAGGCCTTGGTGAACAGATCAGCTAACTGGAATCTAGTAGAAATGTACCTAGGGGAAATAATACCAGCAATAATCTTGTCTCTGACCAAATGGCAATCAATTTCAATGTGCTTAGTCCGTTCATGAAATACTGGATTAGAAGCCAAACTAAGAGCTCCTTGATTGTCACAGTGTACAGGGACAGGAGTAAGGTTGTGGATACCAAAGTCTGTAAGCAAAGATAGTAACCAAGGGACTTCAAGAGGTGCATTAGCTAGACTTCTGTACTCAGCTTCACAAGAAGATCTAGAAACAATTCCTTGTTTCTTGGCCTTCCATGAGACTAAAGAAGAACCAAGCATAACATAGTAGCCAGATAATGATCTTCTAGTCATTAGACATGAAGCCCAATCAGCATCACAGTAAATCTGAAGAGAGACAAGACTAGAAGATGAATAGAGAAGCCCCTGGCCTAGAGACCCTTTAAGATATCTGACCAGTTTTAATGCAGCCTCCCAATGAGGAACCCTAGGGCAGGAAAGAAACTGACTCGGGATGTGAACAACATAAGTAATGCCAGGTCTGGTGATGGATAAGTAGATAAGCCTGCCAATGAGTCTCTTGTACCTGGAGAAATCAGTCAACTTAGAACCTTTATCAGCAGCCAAAGTATGGCTCTGTTTCATATGAATCTTGGAAGCCTTAGCAGACATAAAGCCCACATCTGAAACAATTTCTAGATTATACTTTCTCTGATGAATACAGATCCCAGCTGCAGATCTGGCAATTTCTATGCCTAAGAACTATTTCAAAGGGCCTAGGTCTTTAATGCTAAAGTGAACATGCAGATGGGATTTGACTAAAGAGATAGTGGAGGGATCAGACCCAGTAATCAGTATGTCATCTACATAGACTAAGATGGCAGTGAAGGAGGTAGACTTAGACAGAGTGAAAAGGGTATGATCATTCTTGGAGGCTTGAAAGCCAAATGCAAGCAAGGCAGTAGTAAGTTTGGTGTACCATTGTCTAGAGGCCTGTTTAAGGCCATAAAGAGACTTGAGCAGCCTACATACAAGAGAAGTTTGAGAGTTGGGAAGAGTAAGGCCTGGAGGAGGCTTCATACACACTTCTTCATCCAGATCTCCATGAAGAAATGCATTGGATATATCCATATGTGACAGATGTCATCCCTTAATAGCAGTGAGAGCCCAAAATACCCTAACAGTAGTCATCTTGGCCACAGGTGCAAATGTCTCAAAGTAATCTTCACCCTCAATCTGTGTGAAACCCTTAGCTACCAGCCTGGCTTTATATTTGTCAAGACTGCCATCAGCCTTATATTTCAACCTAAAAACCCACTTACAACCCACTGCTTTCTTGTGAGGAGGAAGTTCCTGCAGTTGCCAAGTGTTATTGAGTTCTAATGCATTCAGTTCTGCAGTCATGGCTTGACACCAGTTTGGATCTCTTAAAGCTTGAGAGTAAGTAGTAGGTTCAGTCAAAGAAGATATATTACATATATAAGAAAAATAAAAAGGAGAAATAGAGGAATAGGAGATAGGAGAGGACACACCTGGGGAGCAAGCAGATTTGATAAAAGTGGATGGAAGACCTGTATAATCTTTGAACTTACATGGAATATGCTTTACTCTAACAGGCCTAGATGAATGGTTCTCAGAGAAATGGGGTGACTGGGATTTGGGAGAGGACTGAGATGAAGACTCGGGAATGTGAGATGACTCAGATGTGGAAGGAGACTGAGAAAAAGACTTAGGTATGGAACAAGATTCAGGGAAAGAAGAAGTCTCAGGTATGGATGCAGGTTCAGGTATAGGGGAAGACTGAATTGGGATGGAAGATGCAGGAGAAGAATAAGAGACAATAGATGGAGAAGAGTCAATAGAGGAAGGTTTAATAGAAGTAGGAACATCAACAGAAGGAATTGATGAATCTAAGGGAGAAGGAGTCACTGAGGTAAACATAGGAATGGTAGAATCTGAGGTGAGATAAGAGGCAGATTTATAAGGGAATGTATCTTCATAAAAGTGAACATCCCTAGAAAATATAACTTTATGAGCATGTAAATCATACAACTTATAGGCCTTCTTGCCACAAGGATATCCCAAGAAAATACATTTAGTTGCTCTTGGGGAGAATTTGTCTCTATGAGATTTCAAGGTGGAAGCAAAGCAAAGGCAGCCAAAAGCCTTGATATGAGAATAGGCGGGAATTTGATTGAGAAGCATTTCATAGGGAGTTTTGTGAGATAGAATAGGAGTAGGTGTTCTATTAATAAGGTAAGTTGCAGCAAGAACACACTCCCCCAAAAAAATTATTGGTAAATGGGATTGAAATCTTAAGGCCCTTGCAACATTAAGGAAATGTCTATGCTTTCTCTCAACCCTACCATTTTGCTGTGGCGTTTCTACACATGAACTTTGATGTTCAATGCCAATAGATGTGAGAAAGGAGGAAAGGGTGGTATTAAAAAATTATGTACCATTGTCAGACCTTATGGCTTTGACAGAAGTAGTAAATTGAGTTTGGACCATTTTGAAAAAGGCTTGAATATATGAGAGAACTTGAGTTTTGGAAGATAGTAAATAAGTCCAAGTAGTTCTTGAAAAATCATCAACTATAGTAAGAAATGAGTTAAATCCATTATACGTCTTATGATGAAATGAGTAGTGGCATGACTGAGACTTATTGGAAAAGGAATACGACATTGCTTAGCCAAATGACATACATCGCAGATAATGTCCAAGTTCTTATCATTATAATCTGTAAGCGAATAAGGGGTATTATAAAAGGGTGTTATGTATAACTTATTGTCTATTATGCACGTATATATAAATACCCTAGCCTATCCTGTTTAGGGTTAAGGCTTCCAAATCATATTCTTCTTTCTTCTTCTCTTCTCCGTTTCTTTACATGATATCAGAGTAGGTTTCTCCATAACAAACTTGGTTTGATCCATTTCTATTTTTTATTTTTTATTTTCCTTTCTCTACATGCAAAGGTAAGGACGTCGTGTTCCTTTCGTGCGTCACCAGGCTGTGCGATGCTCTGAGTAGTTGCCGGAGTGTGCAACCTTGATTGATAGGCCAGCCCAGGTTGTGGTTTCCCAATTGTGTTTGTAACCGAGGGTTTCTGTAATGCGCAAGGGGTCACAGGTCGTCGCTAGCTTCCTTGTTCTCCAGATGAGTTCGCAGGGTTTCTGAGTGAGTCAAGTCATTGGCCAGTTCCTGCTTCTTTTTGCAACCCACGCACCACCCAAACGAGTTCGCAGTCTCTAGGCGACGCCAGAGGATCTGTTTTTGTCGCCGAAAAACGTCACTGTTGCCGGAGTTCAGGCCACGCACCGGCGCGTCTGCCGGAATTTTCATCTCATCTGGTTCACCCAAGTCCAGGCAGTCTACTTGTGTGGTTAGTTTTCTGGTTGGACGTGTGTTGTGCCTCTGCTGCTATTTGTTTGGTCTCTTGGTACCTATTATTGTTGGGATTCTTGTGTTCTGCGTATTATGGCAACTTCTGAGACTGTTTCGGCAGTGATCACCACTCCTAATAAGCTTACAGATAAAAAGCTTGATGGTACAAACTATATGATGTGGTATAAGGTGGTTAGTAAGAGTTTTATTGGTATGGAAAAGGGCGATCATCTCACGGCTATTAAAACTGGTGAAGGTGCGAAGGTTTGGATTCGAGATGATGCATTACTCTTTGGCCAGATGATGAATTCCATGACTGATAATGTTGCCGAGTTAGTTTCACATATCGAAACAGTCAAAGATCTTTGGGAGTATTTGGAGGTGTTGTATTCGGGCCGTGATAATCTGAATCGCCTGTATGACTTGACAACTAATGTGTTTCGACAGAATCAAAAAGATCGCACCGTGACTCAGTACTTTGCTGATTTTAAGAAAATGTCTCAGGAATGGTGCACTTTGCTTCCAATTACGGCCGATGTTAAGGAGATGCGAGCAACAACGTGAGCGCTCCTTGTCATGGGTTTTTAGCGGCTTTGCACTGAGTTTGCTACTGCTCGCTCGTAGATTTTGTCTGGTACTGACATCTGCTCTTTGTCTGAGGCTTTCTTGCGGGTTTTACGCACATCTCCCAAGCCTCCTCCAGTCGACGGGGATGCGGGTGAGTCTTCTGATCTTGCCGCACAAGCCTTTCATGGGCCTAAAGGTTCTAATCACAGTGGTCGTGGTAGTGGCGGACGTAGAGGTGGTAGAGGAGGTCGGGGTGGTCGTGGTGGTGATGATGCCCATGGACGTGGGGGCATCGATGTCAAGTCAAGGTATGTTATCATCATGGGACACGGACACGGGCATCCGCAACGCAATTGTTGGAAGTTACATGGGAAACCTACTGGTAGCCGATTTGCTAATGTCGCTACTCATCCCGAACCTGTTAGTCAGTCCTCTCCTTTGCCTGAACGGAAGATGGTTATGATGTCAGATGAAGAGTATGCTCGGTATACCCAATTTCAGGTCTCTCAACCGTCTTCATCTTCCTCTTCTGCAGCCACTCTTGTCCATTCAGGTAAACCCACTGCGTGTCTTTCCTCCTCGAGTCGCAAATGGGTCATTGATTCTGGTGCTACCGATCATATGTCCGATGATGCAGGTATTTTATCTTCCTTTACCTCTTCTATATAGCCTAGCGTCACTTTAGTCAATGGGTCTGTTGCATGTGTTCAGGGGAGCAGAATCGCTAGTATCACTCCATCTCTATCTTTGTCTTCTGTCCTTTACCTCCCTGGTTTTCCGTTCAATTTACTATCCATCACTAAATTAACTTGTGATTACAACTGTAGCGTCTCATTCTTTTCTGATTCTTGTGTCTTTCAGGATCTTACGACGAAGAGGATTATTGGTAGAGGCTACGAATCAGGAGGGCTTTACTTGCTGGATGATGCTGTCTCTCCTGTTGCATGTTCCAGTGTCACTTCCCTTACACCGCATCAGATTCATTGTCGTTTGGGTCATCCTTGTCTCTCGAATTTGAAGAAGTTGTGTCCTAGTTTAAAGTCTTTGTCTACATTAAATTGCGAAGCTTGTCAGTATGCTAAACACCATCGTGTTTCATACTTTCCTAGAGTCAATAAAAGGGCTTGTGTCCCGTTTGAGTTGGTTCATTCTGATGTTTGGGGTCCGTCTCCGGTAGTGTTGAAACTTGATTATCGTTATTTTGTTACATTTGTCGATGATTTTTCACGTGTAACTTGGATTTACTTAATGAGAAATCGTTATGAGTTATTCTCCATTTTTTGTGGTTTTTGTGCTGAAATTAATACCCAGCTTGGTGTGCCTATTAAAATTCTTCGTAGTGACAATGCAAAAGAATATTTCTCCACCCCTTTCTCTACTTTTATGCATGGCCATGGCATGAGTCATGAATCCTCTTGCACTGATAAACCTCAACAAAACAAGGTGGTGGAAAGAAAGAATTGCCATCTAATGGAAAGTGCTCGGGCTCTTAGCTTTCAAATGCATGTGCCTAAGTCATTCTGGTCAGATGCAGTTAATTTTGATTGCATGTCATCTTATTAATAGGATGTCATCCTCGGTTCTTGGGGGGGAGATTTCATATCGTGTCTTATATCCTTCCCGTTCGTTGTTTTCTGTGTCACCGCAGACCTTTGGTTGTGTTTTCTTTGTTCGCGATCATCGACCTCATATCACCAAGTTGGATCCTAAGTCCCTCAAATGTATCTTCCTTGGCTACTCTCGGTCTCAAAAAGGGTATCGTTGTTTTTCTCCCGAGTTGAATCGTTATCTCGTCTCTCTTAATGTCACCTTTTTTGAATCTCAATCATTCTATCCTCTGCCTTCTGTTGACCCATCCTCTTCGGACTCAAATGATGATTTCCTTGTCTATCACTTTGTCCAGTCCGAAGCAGCCCCTGTACCACCTCCTTTCCCTCCCAGTCGTCCCCCTATTCAGTAAGTTTACTCTCGCCGTCAACAAGAGGAACCTCCTTCTGTACCTACTGATGTGGTCACTACCAAGCCAGTCATCTCGTCTGCAGATCCTAGCACTCCTGTGCCACCACTATCTGATCTAGATGTTCCGATTGCTCTTCGCAAAGGTAAGCGTAGTTGTGCCCAATATTCCATTGCTGACTACGTTAGTTACTCTGGTTTGTCTTCTTCTACTTATTCCTTAATTAATTCTCTTGAGTCTTATCCTATTCCTAAGTCTGTGTCTGAGGCAGTGGCTCACCCTGGTTGGAGAACCGCTATGGAAGAGGAGATGAAAGCTCTGGAGAAGAATCAGACTTGGGATTTGATACCTTTGCCGAATAATAAGAAGGCAATTGGTTGTAAGTGGGTTTTCACAAAGGTGAAAGTGAATCCCGATGGTTCCTTGCTCGATTGAAGGCTCGTGCAGTCGAAGGGTTATGCCTAAACTTATGGTGTGGATTATTCAGAAACCTTCTCTCCAGTTGCAAAGTTGGCTTCTGTTAGGTTTCTTGTTTCTCTTGATGCATCATACCACTGGTCGTTTCACCAACTAGATGTCAAAAATGCTTTTCTTCATGGTGACCTACACGAAGAGGTTTATCTTGAACAACCTCCTAGTTTTGTTGTTCAGGGGGAGTCAGGGATGGTGTGCAAGTTAAAAAAATCATTGTATGGTCTGAAACAGTCTCCTCGAGCTTGGTTTGGTCGATTTAGTGAAGTTGTGTTAGAGTTTGGCCTTATGCGGTGCAGCAGTGATCATTTAGTCTTTTATCGACAGTCTGAAGCAGGGTGTATTCTCTTGGTTGTGTATGTTGATTATATCGTCATTACTGGCGGACATAGTGTGAGAATTTATGCTTTAAAGTCTTTCCTTCAAGAAAGATTTCAAACAAAAGATCTTGGGAACCTCAAGTACTTTTTGGGAATTGAAGTTGCCCGTTCGAAACAAGGCATCTTTCTTTCTCAATGGAAGTATGTACTGCACTTACTTACTAACACTGGGATGTTAGGGGCAAAACCAGCTGAGACTCCTATGGATGTTAATGTGAAGCTTAGAGATGATGATGGTGAAGAATTGAATCATCCGGAGAGGTATCGCTTGTAGGGAAGTTGAACTATTTAGCCGTGACTAGACCGACATTGCGTTTGCATAAGTAAAGTCGGTCGCTTTATGTCGTCTCCACGATCTACTCATTGGGAGGTCGTTGACAAATCCTCGATATCTCAAAGGAGCTTCGTGCCTCGGGTTACTTTATTGAGATCACAGCACATAAGAGTTGAGGGTTTTTGTGATGCCGATTGGCCGATGTCCTATTAGTAAGAAGTCAACCACGGGATATTGTATATTTGTTGGAGGTAACTTAGTGTCTTGGAAAAGCAAGAAGCAGCAGGTTGTGTCGAGATCCAGTGCGGAGGCGGAATATAGAGCCATGGCTCAGTCGACTTGTGAGTTGATGTGGATTCGCCAAATACTTGAGGAGATGGGGTTTGGTAGTTCAACACCTATGCAACTATGGTGTGACAATCAAGAAGTCATCCATATTGCATCGAATCCTGTGTTTCATGAACGCACAAAACATATTGAGGTTGACGGTCATTTCATTCGCGAGAAGCTACAACAAAAGATTATTGTCACAAGCTATGTCAAGTCCGGTGATCAGCTGGCTGATGTTCTGACAAAGTCGGTGGTTGGAAATAGGTTGCGTTATATGAGTAACAAGCTGGGCATGCATGATATTTATGCTCCAGCTTGAGGGAGAGTGTTAGCGAATAAGGGGTATTATAAAAGGGTGTTATGTGTAACTTATTGTCTAATATGCACGTATATATAAATACCCTAGCCTATCCTGTTTAGGGTTAAGGCTTCCAAATCATATTCTTCTTCTCTTCTCCGTTTCTTTACACAATCAATAGGAAAATGTTTCAAAGATTGAAAGAGAGTATGACCTAGTCTAATATGCCAAAGTTTAGCAGAATTAGGATGAAGTACAGAAGCAGAGACACTAGGCTGCAGAGCAGATGATATTCCATGTAGATTCAATTTGTATAGGCCATTATCCAATTTACCAATCCCCTTCAAGCTCCTGTCGACTAAGTCCTGAAAGAGGCAGTAAGAAGGCAGAAAAGTCAAAGAACAATTACTGTGAGAAGTCAGTTTGCTCACAGATAACAGATTAAAGAAGAATGCAGGTACACACAGAACATTAAACAGTGTAATACCAAGAGGAAGATGAACCTGACCAACATGTGTGACTAGAGCTGTAAGACCATTGGGAAGAAAGATAGTAGAAGAAAAAGGTTTAGGATCAACAAGTAGATGAAAGGAAGAAACAATATGGTTAGTAGCTCCAGAATCTATAATCCATTCTAGTTCATTATATGCAGGACTGAATGTAGTAGAACTGATAATACTTGGAATTGTAGAAGACTTACCAGCCACTTGATCAACAGTAGGAGTACATGTGGTGGCACAATTTTGGTTGATCAGATGAAGAAGTTGATTGTAATGGTCTTGAGACATGGACACATTTCCAGTTCCAGTATCTGTAACCTCAAACTAAGGCATAGCAGCAACATTCACTTTAGCAACTTGAGAAGATGAACTTATAGTTGGTTTGTTCTTTAAGTTCTTTGGTATCTTGGCTGGATCTGGCTTGATGCCATGTAATTTGTGCCACTCAGGAAACCCTAACAGAAAGAAGCAACTTGTTTTTGCATGTCCCGTACCTCCACAGTGATCACAAGTTAGATTGCCCTTAAGAATTCCTCTTTTTCCATTTCCAGTAGGATTATATCCTTTACCATTACCACTACCATTTGTGTTGTGACCTTTACTATTTCCAGATAAGTTCTTGGCAAATAAAGCAGTTGAGACATTTGAATCTATAGTCACAGAACTAGGTGTCTGTAATATTGAACATTCTTTGATTCTCTCATCTTGCATTAACAAGGATAAGGAGGTACTTATGTTTGGAAGTGGAGTCATGGCTAAGATTGTACTTCTAATACCAGAGTAAGTCTCATTTAAACCAATCAGAAATTGTGTGACCATTTGGACCTGATTATACTCCTCCATCTTTTTAATCAAGCCACAAGAACAGGAACACACACATTTAGGCATGTTGCTTGCTTCTTCAAATCCATCCCAAATAGATCTAAACTTAGTGAAATAGGTAGTGATGGACATGGTTCCTTGTTGTAAATTCATCATTTCTTTCTTAATCTGAAAGATTTGAGTGCCATTTCCTTGAGTAAAACGACACTTTAAATCATCCTAGATTTCCTTGGCTGTTTTGAAATAGACAAGACTTGCATTGATCTCAGAAGAGATTGCATTTAAAAGCCATGAAATTAACATATCATTGCACCTTTTCCAATGAGACAAATACTTTGAATTCAGGTTAGGTTTCTTATGAATACTAGTGACAATGCCAAGTTTTAATTTGGAGGAGAGAACTACTATCATAGCTTTTTTCCACTGGCTATAGTTTGTATTGGTAAGAATATGAGTTACCAAACTCATCCCTGGATGATCATTTGGGTGCAGGTATAGTGGTTGTGAGGCAGGGATAGCAAAATGTACCTCAACTGATTCATATTCATCAATTTCTTCAGCTGTCTGTTGATGTGAAGTGTTAGATTTCTGCTGTGGTTCTTCAGAATTTTGATTATCTTCGGACATCTTCAATAAATTATACAATTGTATAGTATTTCAAACATGTAATTTGAAATCGAATTTGGAATGCGGAAGCACTGAATAGCTCTGATACCATGAAGGATTGAGAACAGCTCAATCAAAGAAAGGAAAGTAGAAGCATGAATTGAGGAGAAAGAAAAGCTATAAGAGAGAAAGGAAATTGTATCACTTGTTCATTGTATTGATTCTTACATTACAAACGAATAGGAACATGAATATATATACGAAAGTATAATTGAGAAAACTATCTTCTCAATCTATCAATCAGTTACAACTATGAACTGATTCTGTAACTGAACATAACAACTTTCTTCATGTTTCACTCGACTCCCTTAGACTTCTGCATTATACACTCGACACCCCTTAGGTCTTCTGTAACTGAAATAACTATCGTCTTCATGTTTCACTTGACACCCTTAGGCTTCTGCAGCTGTACACACGACACCCCTGAAGTCTCTGAATCTGAGGTTGTGTCTTCCTGCTGTTTTGTAGCTGTATTTCCATCTTCATTTATAAATTCGCTCTAGTGTAGTGTTTATCAAGAATGCTAAGGAAATTTGGGATGATCTAAATTCTCGTTATTCACAAAGTAAAGCTTCACAATTTTTTTCATTTTTTCAAGTAAGACAGCAGATTGCCTCTTTGACTCAAGGAAGTATGCAAATTAATTCTTACTTTACCAAGTTTCAAGGCCTTTGGGATGAATTGAATAGTCTGATTCAATTACCAGTGTGTATGTGGATGTCATTGTGGAGCAATTCAAAGGAATGAAGAATATGAGCATATGCATAAGGTGACTCAATTTTTAATGGGATTGAATGACAATTTCACCGGAACAAGGGGTCAATTGTTAATGATGACACCATTACCATCCATTAGTAAGGTTGTTCTTTTGCTAGCTCAAGAACAAAGACAAAGGTCTTGCACTACAGGAAATCATGCTACTGTAAGTGATGTGTCTACAGCATTGCTCAGCAAGGGAAATACACAAGTGTTCAGAAATAATGTCAAGATGAGAGGAATTTTTTTTTTTTGTGATCATTGCCATGGTGATTCTCACACCAACGGTAGGTGTTTTTACCTTTATGGCTATCCTGAATGGCATAAGGCTCATGGCACCAAGCCTGATCCTACCAAAATGCCCAAGTACAAAGGCAAACTTGCTGGTGGAACTACTTCTGTTATGAAGAATCAATATCAACAACTACTATATATTGTCAACTATATAATACTGTTAGAATGTGTCATAATACGTGTTGTGTATGACCGTCCTATTATTATATGTATCTAGCTATTATTATAAAGCCTCTTTTAGATTATCTGTAGCGATTAAAGTTTAAAAGGCACCTTCCTTTGTCTTAGGGAGTCATAGGGTCTGCCTTAGGGATCTTGACAGCCTCTCAAACCTCTTGGATTCTCCGTGCTCTCTCTCCCTCTCTCCTATTTATACCTCACCTCCTCCATTGTAATTCATACGCTTCCAATATAATTTCTCTCTTAAACTCTTACAAATACTCCCTTCGTTCCAGGTAAAGAGTCTCTGTCTGAAAGTTAAACTTTTTAAGAAAATCGTTCCGGGTAAAGAGTCCCCATTTGAAAGTTAAACTTTTTAAGAAAATGACGCTTTTAGTAATTCATTAGTAATTAAATGACATTTTTGTGCCTTGATTTTTGAAAGTGGACTCTTTAAGTGTGTTGTGCATAGCGAAAGACTAGGCAAACAAATTAACAGAGTATAATAGGATCAATCACAAAGAAGAGAGAGAGATTGGGGCCAACAGACTATCAAAATTTTATTAGAGATACTTGACTTTAAATGTTATAGGTATACAACTATTTATATGTGTACAATAGAAACTCTAAAACCCTTAAAAGGCTAAAAAAAAACGGACAAAACAACAACAGACCAAAAAACGTGGCTGAGCGGTCGCTCAGCCCATGCGCTGGGCGACCGCGCAAAAGGCAGTAGGCACGGCTCGAAGTTTCAAAATAGAATAGTGGACTCTTTGCTCGGAACAGAGGGAGTACATCTTTGACTAAACTAAAATATCTTTCCACTAACTTAACCTTTCCACTATCTACCAATGACAGCTCACTTAATAACAACCAGGACATCATCTCACTAATCCACTAACTGCCATATCTTTGCTTTCTTGTGTGGATGTTTGCTGCTACTTAATACCTGCTATGTTAACAAAAGCACACCCCCATAGTTGAGAGTGAGCTGATCAGATCGGCAAAAAGAGAGAATATATAATCATTGGATATGAGCTACTTAGTGCGACTACTTTGTAAGAGAAAATGAATAACATAGATCTTGTTCTTCCATGCATGCCTCTTTGTTTATAGATCGAGACTGTTATACTTACTGATGGAAAATAACATAAGTTTCAAGAAATGTTAACATTCATTCTCAGAAAACGAACAAAGTTATGATACATGGGATGATAATCTCCTGATTTCCTGGTTTAAGATTACGCCGAATAGATGCATATCTGTAGACACCCCAATTTCGTACCCCTGGTATGTAACATGACATTAAATATCAAGACCTGTTAAAAAGCTAACAAATGTCAAGTTATAGGGTTTAGATTGCAAAAAATGCAAAAGAAATAAAAGGATGCATGAACGGTGAATTGCAGGGGGCCAAAGTGCCAAAAAGAGAAAAAAAAAAAAAAAAAAGGCTGGCGCCGCCCACACCCAAACTGGGAGCCGCCCCCACTTCCATTGTGGGTGGCGCCCAATAGTGTCTCCTGCATTGTAGCCTTTTGTTTTCGGTGCAATTCTCTCAACGTGCGGTACAAGCCGATGAAGCACAGAATGAGAAATCTTAATCACGAAGGAATCCTTTCCCCAGTCTATAAATAGAGGTGCTCGGCTTCAGAATTCGCACACCATTTACACCGATCACACACTATGCAGTGAGTTCACCGCAGAGAGCGCTGTGAGATTTATTCCTCTAGCACCGAAGCTCCGCCAAATCTCCCACAAACACTGAAACCAGCCGGCCAAAGTGAAACCTAGTTACCCTGCTAGGATTTCGCCCTATTCTACATCCAAAAATCCCAAAAAGAGCAGTTGCTCTACCCGAATCCAGACGCTAAATCAGCAAAAACAAGTAGTTGCTCCGCCCGGATCCCGAAACCGAAAAACAACTTTCGGAAGCAGTTACTCTGCTCGAATCCCCGCAACAACAAAACAGCCGCAAAAAGACTCCCTCTCCCGGAAGGACAGAGCGAGCGCACCTTAAAATCTACTAGAAGCTAGTTGGTAAGGGATAAAACCCCCACGCTTCAAGAGGTATGCTATTTAAAGTTTTATTTATTAAAAAAAATACTATTTAGATCGGCCCGATGTAACAAAAATAAGCAGTTATGTTGTCCGAATTTCTATAAGAAATAACACTAAAAAGAGCCATTATTATGGCCAAAATTTTATAAATGTATTTGTAACTCCAGGAAGGAGGCTATTGCAAGTTTATAATAATATAGATACAAATATGTATATTTAAATGTTTTATTTCATCTGTTAAATAAATATTAAAAAAATCATATTTTAGCCAAAAATCTATTTTGAGACCGAAAGAAAGAGTTGGGTGCCTAACCCCTTCCCATCTCGTAACTTAGCCTCCGAACTCTTTACATTTGGTTTTTCTTTATTTTTCCTTAAAATAAAAATGACGACTTTGTTGATCATATTTTAAGTCCACAATTGAGACCAAGCGTATTCCACGCGCTTAAAAAGTTTTGAAACCACCAACTTTCGTGCAGAGGGGGATCTGTCGAAATCCGGGGCAATCACAATATCTTCATGGGTTCTCCTAATCAAAGGTAATAGCTACTTTTAATACAACTTAAACAGAGAACTTTTAGTCACTAAACTTCGTACAAACAGTTAAAAAGCATGGGTGCATGAATGAACCCGTTCACTAACTTCAACTCAACTTCATCTGCTGCTACAAATATATATTTTCGAAATAACCTATGAAAGAGTTTTAAGAAAAACAAGTAAGGAAATGCACAGAAGCAATGAAAAGTCAATCTGGGATTCCAAGATAGCAACGCCTGTCAATTTAGGTTCAAGTCTGACTGAATTGAGTTAGAACGTCAAAATCATGAAAGAGACTTGTAAGTGTGACTGCCATAACCATATCAAATACTCCCTCCATTCCAGGTAAATAGTTCGCTATTCTATTGTGGGATGTTTGACTTAAAGAGTCAAATTTCAAAAGTTAAGCCTACAATCTCCTTAACCCTTCAACTTTAGCATCTACATGTGGTATAAGCATTTTGACTATGCTCAAACATCATTTTAATTATAATCAACTCAAATGATACTTATACATTCCTTGATAATTAGACTTTTCAAACGTGGACTCTTTTGATGGAATGGAGGGAGTAATAAAGGAAAACAAAATCACCTATCATCCCATCGAGCAAGGTGGCTTGCCAGGAGTGCTATTAATTCATGAATTGATTGTGGTACATTACCACCTCCAGCAGCAAGCAGCTCCTGACCAAGTAGACCGTGAACCAATGAGATACAACCAGAAAAGCTTCAAGCATTAAACTGTAAAACTGTAAAACTGAAACATATCTTTATCTATTGGCAATTACCACATTATCATATGTTAGTTCTTAGTCGCTAGTGCATACCTGGATTTCTGCAATTCCTAGCACATTAATATTTGTTGCATACCCTTTGACATGCAATGCAGTAACTAAGAAGTTTTGTGCTTGCCATGATTGGAGAACAATTGGCCGGGATGTCATCTTCTTCAACAAAAGGATCCCCTGCAGACTTCCCTACAAGTTCAAATTGTCCCCCAGCAACTCTAACAGGAACCTGCACAAATAAAGGAACATAATCCACCAGACACCAAGAGAAGCTTCTCACATAAACCAATACAAGAAAGATAGTGTAAGGGTTTTGCCCTAACTCAGGCCATCAGGATAAGAAGTACTATTAAACCTGGGAATATAGAATTTAATCCCGCAAGTTGTGGAGGCCTGCTGGATGGAGTAAAAGCCCATTCCCAGAAGGGTGAAGATATTCCCGGAGAAGACTTGAGGGGGATTCCCTGTTTGTACACCTTTCTTGAGAAACTCATGCCTTATGGAGTATCAAGCTCAAGCCTATAGATCCTATTTGTATATATAATATATACGGCCAACTGGGGTTAGATCGTTTATATATATTCAGTAATTTGTAGAACCTTACCTTACCAATCCAAGTTATTTCATGTCAAGCTTCATGAAGCTTTCATCAACACAAAAATTCAGTTCCCCCGGAACCTTCATATCAAATTTCCTTTCAGAATTCTCATTCCCACCTTCCCTTTCTCTCCCACCAGTACCTTACACTACTTCATACAAACTCTCACCCCACATTTTTATTTTTCTTTGGCGTGAGCAATCTTTAAAGTCCATTAAGCGAATATCTCATCTAAGGCAAAGACAGATTAGTCCTTAAAGCAAGCATTCTCAGACTGTCCAAAGCCCTATTTATTGATAATGCTGGCGCAGAGGGGAAACTTTCTAGAAAAGAGCCAAGGCGATGGGATAGTTTTTTTCTGTCTCAGCAAGAAGAAGACTGTCCTTAGGACTTTTCACCTCTTCTTTTCTTTGATCGGCCTAAGCTCCTACATAGAAAAAGGATGGCTTGGCTAGAAGGATTAAGAAGGTTTAGAATGACTTTGCAGGCCCCTGCCCAAGAGAAAGTGATGACTATCTCAGATTCTATGATCGACTGGGAGCTTTTCGAAAGATTCCAGAAAAAGAGAAGTTTTCTCTTAGCCCATTTTGTCAAAAGAGAGATTCACCGGTAAGCAGGCCTTCTCTATTGCCGCAAAATGTTAGAACTACCTCATCTTCATTCAATATAATTTTATATAACAAAACAGAAGTTCTAAGATTCTGCTCCTAAAATTTAATCCTCAAGCCAATTTTTAAAAATATATCTAAGATTCATGTACCACTAGCAGAAGTTCAAAATTATAAATTTCATGCAGTACATACAATAATAGCTACAGTGGTATCATCATCATCACCTGTATATTGTAAAGGTTGAGATAACCAATTGGGATCCACTTGTACTGTCTCGAGAAGTTGAGAAATCCTAGACCAACCAATTGGTATCCAATTACTCCCACTGTGTGTTCCTCTGGCATGGAAACCACTTGAATGGTGCTCCTGTTTATAAGTATGTTCTCCGACACTATCAATTTCACCAATACTTGATTCTATAAGTGGAGCAGATTCGACAAAGTTGCTCTCAAATTTTTGAGCCGACGTCAAACTACTTCGTCCACCTCTAGAAACCTGCTTTTCTGTTTCCTCATTGACACTGTCTTCACACACTGAATTTGTGAACCGATTGTTTTCCTGCGGCCATGTACGGCTTCGAAAGCGCAAATGAGTCCATCAATCCACAAGTCACCACCAAGCATGAAATCTCTACTACATTGATGTATCTGATTTTCTTGCTTCTTCACGTCACTTGTCATCGAAGCTCAATGTCAACGCACATATGATATCTCTAAAGCTGTCACGATTGAAGCTCAAACAACTTGGGAAATAAAAAATAGAGTGAATTATCGTAAGCTCGTTACCAACTTAATTAATCTACAAGAAAACCAGCATTTCAATTCAAGGGCAAGTCTCAGAAGGTTTTACAAACTTGGGTAACTTCGGATAAACTTGACAATTAGCCAATGTTGTATAATACAGCATAATTTAAGTTTGTGTTGCACCGGAGATGGAACTTATAAAATCATCAAGCACACAATTGTAGAGGTTGTAATGTCAGTTTCCAAGGCCAGTATAATTAACTTTACTTTACCTCATCAGCAGATTATGAGATTACATCAAAATGCTAGAAATGCTAGAAAAGCATGTCATCCGAAAGATTTAGCAGTCTGATCAGTTGCCATATTCATCGACATGAACAGATTCGTGACACAGTAAAACTCACTCCAATAGGATATAAAACAAAGTATGAACGTAGTGGCTTGGTGAGGAGCTCGCATTGGATTAAACTGAATGGTGAAGAGCTGACCCCAAGTAGTTGAGACAAAGATTCACTTGAGTTGAGTTGCATCATTCATATGATTTCCCATGGAATCCCAACGGCGAAACATAGAAAGAAGAAAAAACAGAAGAAAACATTTCCAACCAAACAATCGGCCAAAGTATGTACATCAAGTTGACATCTATTCAAGGATACATGATTTTGAATATAATTCAAACACGATTACAATTAATCTGCTTCAGATCAAATGCAGCACTTTCCCTTCATATTCAACTCCCACAATCCACAGAAATAAGAATCTCGCAAATGAGAAATCATTAATTATACAGTTGGTGAAACAACAAAAGTTCAATTACTTTCGATTCAAAGAGTGAAAAAAAAAAGTACACACCTATTTCCATATCAAACACATAGCACCATGAAAAAACTAGCAGAGTTAATAACATGGTCTAATTTAAATAACTAAGACCAATCGTTGAGCCATCTACGTACAATTTGAAGTCGTGAGAAGTAGTCTAAGTTAGGACAGAACAGAATTCGTTACTATAAACAACCAGAAGGCAATTGTGTTCCGTAGGATTCTCCATCAACATTTTCACAAAATGAAGTAGCTGGTCCTCCCGGGCCATTGTAAGCCAAGTTAATGTCGATAAGCTTGATGTTCTTACAAGGCACAAGTCCGCTGCATTTGATGGAGACAGCATCTTGTGTGGTCGACGTTCCCCAAATGTTTCTGAACGTGACATTGCTGATCTGAACTTTTGATTGAGCCTAAAATTCATAAAAAAAGCAATACCATCAATTTCAAGCGCGAGTAGAATCTTTAACTAGGCCTAGGGATGAAAGAGGTATAGTAAAATAAAAAAGGTATTGATCTCGAGTAAAGTTACCTGGGAATTGCAAGTAGCTTGCGGGCAATACTGTTGATCGATAATGATCGGATTATTGACATTATCCATGATAACATTCTCAAATACAAAATTCAAAGCATCGATAGCGTCAGAGGGTGCCCATGTTTTGATTCTTAATCCATTCTGAGTACCCCTAAGAGTACAATTCCTTACTGTTATACCAGAAACAATGTCTTTAGGATCTTGACTAGCATCGCCCTTTCCAAGGCTCCCAACACTAAAACCATGCCCCGGGCCACAAACAACTCCAGTGATGTCGATATTTTGACTACCAATGATCATAGATACACAGTCATCACCGGTTTCAATGGTCGAATTACGAATCTTGATGTTTCTCGACCTTCCAATATGGATGCCATCCGTGTTAGGACTACCGTCGGGGGCAGTCAGTCTAACGTGACTTATGTTTATGTTGTTGCAAGCAAATAGGTTGAAATGACCATTCTTGCTGTTAATGGATTTTATATGGTGTACCCTCGAATTCGTGACAAAATCGAACCTCAGAGACTACACCACAGCACCAAAAAAGAGTGAAAAATTAGTGATAAATCATGAAATTAAACCAAATTACTAAAGATTTGAACTTACAATAGGAAGTTGCTTGCAAAAGGGATTGGTAAAACAATCATTCAAATGCCAAGCAACAGAACCTTGGCCATCCAAATAACCACCACCCTTCAACACCAGCCTGTCAACGTATCGAAAAGTGATCCAGTGATCAATGAAGAACACATCAGGATCGGTTGGCGCTCTAAGAACCCCTTTGATCACAAATTGAGTGTCATCCCAGCACGGGCCGACGAAGACCACCGAACTTATCATGTACGTCCCCCACGGGATCCAGACTCTACTTCTTCCTTTCCATTGACATGCATCAGCCCATGCTCTTAAAAATGCCTAATTAATCAACAACACACACACACACATACACTTCAAAACACACACACGCACTTAAAACCCATGATAAATCAGTCATATAATTTGTTGTAGCAATGTCATTTCTCAAACCCCCAGTTTCAAGAGAGTAAAGTAGAAGATTTTGAGCATAAGAAACAACATATATGTATATACCTCGGCATCATCAGTCTTTCCATTGGCGACGGCTCCATACTTTGTGACATCAAAGACCTTGGGTGTCACCGCACCATGAGGAAGAGTTCTAGATTGAGCCATAACCGCCATTGACAAACAGAAAGTCAGAAAAAGAGTCAACTTTGAAGAACCCATTTTCATTTTCTTGATTCTCGATTCTCTTGGTTCTAAAAGAAGTGTTCACATTTGAATTTATATGTAATATGTAAAAGAAAGAAATGATTTTTGGTTATGGATTATGGTAAGGAGAGGAGAGGAGAGGATACATTTTCCTTTGATAAAACGATTTGCATTCCACATTAATTGCTAAATTGGAGGTGATTATGTTTCTAAAATTATAGACGGTTTGGGGGAGTATCTTTTGTGATGGGAATGCCATTAATGACGGTCAATTTTGTTTGCAAAAGTGGGTTTGGATTTGATTCGGAAGAGAAAAAACCATGGATTTCGAGAGGATTAATAACAGTAATTTAATATTAAACACATGATAATTGTGGGCGCTTTGCTTTCCCGCTAAACTATCTTCTTACAAGGTAATGATTTCTTAGATCCTCCTAATCAATTATACCATGTAACCGTTTATTCTGGTATATCTGATCTTTTTGTGATTCTGAGTCGGATATATCATGAGTCAAATACTCCCTCCATCCCTAAATTATCGTCTTCCTTTTTTTTTTCATCGGTTCCAAAATAATTGTCCAGTTTGAAACTTACCTTTTTAAAACATCACTTTTACCACTTTACCCTTACTTTTTCACTCTACTTTAATTATGAGCCACATACACACGAGCTTTAAAGGAAACTACACATTAAATCAATATAAATAATCAATTCAATTGTTTTTTTCTTAAACTGTGCGTCGGGTCAACTAGAACGATTATTTAGGGACTGAGAGAGTAAAAAAGTTAACTCTCATGCAGGATCTTTATCCTATAGGACCTGTTATGGATCTTTATTAATTCTTAAGATGAAACTTTACTCTTTTGCAGTTCAATTTATCAAATTTTAAAAAAAATTATCTTATAAAAAATATACGTAAAACCGTCTTACCCAATTTTTTTTGTCAATAGAAAATGTTTGACCTATCAATACCCTATTTTCCTTTTCGTTTCTTCCTATGGGCCACATATGCATGATCTCTAAAACAAAATAAATATTAATATTTATAATATAATCGATTAATTTTTCTTAATCTATGTATCAGTCAAACAGAATAATTATTTAGGAACGGAGGAATATGTGATAAGAAAACAATGTATAAGTCGGTTTTTTAGTGTTTGACAAATAATAAAATAATAATATATAAACAAAATTTAAGGCTATTGTGTACTTTTATTTTTTTTACTCCCTTCGTTTCGGGTAAAGAGTCAACTATTATATTTTTAATATTTCACTTAAAGAATTCATTTTCAAAAATGAAGGCATAAAAGTGTCATTTTATTACTAATAGACTACTAAAAATATTATTTTATTAAAAAAAAGATTAAATAATTATTTGATCCCTGAATTATCCACAAACTATGCGTTTGCTCCTTGTATTTTTTTGAAATGTGTTTGGTCCTTAAAGTAGGTTTTTAATAAGAGATTACCCCCTCACGGGGTTACCGTCAGTTTTGCCGTCAATTTTTTTATGAAATTCCAAATTTATCCTTAATAATGTTAGCGGTTCAAAATAAAAAAGAAAAAAGAAAAAAAAGAAAAAGGGAATCAGGAAGAAGTATCAGAGCACACATACACACACAATGGAACTCCTCAGTCTCCTTCTCAACCCACTTTCTCTCTCTAAAATTCTCCTCACTTTATCTCTCCTCTTTTCTCTTTCTCTCTCTTACCCCGATACCACCGCCTTGTTAACTTTCAAATCATCTTCCGACACCTCAAACGCTCTCTCCACCTAGTCCAACTCGTCCAACTCTAACCATTGTTCATGGTTTGGCATCACTTGTGACCCTTCAACTCACCGAGTCATTAAACTCGTTATCGATAATCTCAACCACACTGGGTCAATTTAGTCGTTAACTCGCCTCTCCCACCTCCGCCACCTCAGCCTCCACCACAACCGCTTGTCATTCGCGCCTCCGAGTTTCACCTCTTGGCCTAATCTCAAACACTTCCATCTATCTCGTAACCTCCTTGCCAGCAAATTCCCCGTCGATGTTGTGGGTCTCCATCGACTGCGAAGATTGGACCTTTCATACAATCGATTTTCCGGGGAGATACCCATGACCGAGTTGACCAAGCTGACTCACTTCCTCACTCTCCGACTCGTTTCCAACTCGTTCACTGGAAATTTGGATTCAGGGAAGTTCTTGTCCACCTCAATTTACGAATTCAACGTCTCCAATAATGATTTATCCAGAAAAATCCCAAATTGGCTTTCAAAGTTTCCAGTCACGTCATTTTCTGGCAAGTAACAAAATTTACCAAAAGACTCCACTTGCTGCTTCTTGCTCGACCCAGGTGGCCTCCCCATAGCCTTCTTCACAGACGAAGTTGAGGACGCCAATTCTATTTGCTGTGTAGGTGAAGAGAAATTCGAGTCAGTGACGACGAGGGGCAGTGGCGGTGGTGCGGTTGTAATAGCCAACCGCATAGAGCCCGCCGTCCGTCCCGTACTTTCTCTGCCTCCCTCTTTTCCTCTTCATTGTATCCCCATTGCCGCTCACACTTACATTCGGTTTTGCTACAAGTCAAATTTTTTGTCTTCAAGTGGGACCAAATTTAGGATTTCATAACATGCTTAAAGTCGTAAGGGTAAATTTGAGATTTCAAAAAAAATTAAAGGCAAAACTAACGGTAACCCCTTGAGGGGGAATCTCTTAACAAAAATCAAGTTTAAGGACCAAACACATTTCGAAAAAAATAGTGGTTGTGGATAGTTCAGGACCAAATGATTACTTAATCCTTAAAAAAAATTAATTTTCAAATGGGGACTCTTTGTCTAAAATGGATGGAGTATATGACAATGTAGTAAAATATTACTATTTACGAAAATACAAGGGATTTAGGGAGGATTGGAGGGTAACGGAATAGCCTATCACCGTTATGAAGTTAAAAAGTTGATTTTTTTTGTTTGGAGAGATGGTTAATTATTGAGTAATGTCATGGCCTATGGGTACCTAAAGAGTATTATTTTTTTTTGCACCAAATCAGATGTCATTTGATGTGGTGCATTAATTTTGAATTTTTGTTTAATTTTTGTTTCTGTACTTTTGCACTATATCGGCTGCCACATCGGGTAACACCTTATTTTGTGTAAAAAATTTGGTGCTCTTTAGGTACTCATAAAATTACTCTTAATTTTTTTTTCCTTCTGTTTCGAGTAAAAAGCTTTCGTTTGAAAGTTAATTTTTTTAATAAAATGATACTTTTAGTATTTCATTAATAATAAAATAATATTTTATATTTTAATTTTTGAAATTAATTTTTTAAATAAAACACTCCAAAATAAAATAGTAACTCATGCCCAAAACAAATAGAGTATTTTATTTAGTGATTCACTATAAACCATAACAACCGAAATTAAGATTACCAAACATTTCCAATCACAAGAAACCGCCTTGCTCATTATTAGATCTAGTTAGGGGATGCCTATCCAAAAGTTTGTTGAATGCAGTTGAAAGTTGATAAAAACAATAAATATTGCTACCTCCTTTCGGACAAAGAATTAATTATTCTATCGTTAGATATTTCACTTAAATAGTCTATTTTCAAACATTAAGACATAAAATTATTATTTTACTAGGTTATTATCCGTACGAAGCACGGTTGACTAAGTTTTGTTTCTGAAATTTAATTTTGTAAATAGAATCTGCAAACCATTTGAATAAACAACCAAAAACAAGATATCAACATAATTAATAAATAAATAAAAGTGAGATCACACCGAATAATCAAACTAAAAATTCATGGGAATTAAGGTGTCTTAATCAAATGAAACGTGTCTAAACCAAATGTGATAAAATCCAATTTTGGCAAAAAAAAAAAGTTAAAAAAATATATAATTTTTTTACCATGAGAATAGAGGAATTTTAATCAATTGAAACAAATCTAAATTAAATATGATAAAATCTATCCACAAAAAAAAACTTTTACCATGAAAATTTGGAGTCCTGATCAAGTAAATATGTTAAAATAAAATGTGATAAATTTTATCTGGTATTAACCGATTTTGACAGCAAAAAATAGTAAAAAAAGAAAAAAAATACTTTTACCATGTATAACGGAGGCACTCGTTTTTAAATCTATCCGATTTTAATTTTTTGTAGCAAAAAAAAGAATTTATAAAGATATATTTAGTACCATATGCATGGTTTTAATATATATATATTGTAAATGTTGTTATAATAAGATGATTTTCTAAAATTATAATAAATAATTAAAATTTTTAATTAGAATAATTTGAAAAAAAAACGAAAAAAAATAAGGTGAGCTGCCTGGCCCAAATAACAGTCACATGCCAAGCACGCCATCACCATGGTCACGAGCGAATCACGTGCGTGCATCACCGTGCGAGCTCAACTCATAAGCAAGCAGAGTCATGTCCTCAGCTTCCCACGTATACCAAGCACGCAGCCTCATGCTCGACGTCTGGGGCCAAGAGTGTAGCGAGCAGCAGATGTCTTACCGAGCACAGCCAACCCCACAAGGGGTATATCAATAGTCGTCCAGAACGTGGGGAGTTAATGCCGGGAAATCCGCCCCCACCTCCGAACGTGGCCAGGGTCGTACCCGCTTTTCACGCTTGTGCATTCAATGTTCAGCTCCCAGCCTTTAAGGCTGGCCTTATATAAACCTTTCTCCAACAAAATGAGAGGTACATTCACAAGTTTACAGGCTAAAACTCTGTCAAAATATACTTGCACTTGCTGGTTTACTGACTATCACACCAGAGTGCCTTTGCAGGGAAAGCCCTTGCCAAGTTTATGTTTGCTTCTTGATTTCTTTGACAGATTTGGGACTCAAGCCACGGATAGATTGAAAGCCAGATATCTAATTACTTTCGTCTAGTGTATTCACATTATTTTGGATACATCAGTTGGTTCCATTGTCGGGAAACAAGTTTTTCAAGTTTTGAATTCTCTTTTTCGACGACTTTTGAGTTATAATCATGGTTGCTAATGGTGGTAACCTTCCGGAGGCTGGACATATGGCTACTCCTAGTGTGGAGGTCCAAGCTAACAAAATATTACCCCCTCCTCATCTACATGATGCCTATCATCACATCAATCAAAGGTGGGGTCTGGAATCGTTGGCCCGAAGTGTTGTGGCCGCGGTTAGCCTTACTAATGAGTTTCGTGAGGAGGTTCTACGTCAACGAGCGTTATATCTGGGGAAAATGCATCAACTAAACCAGTTGTTGATTGCTATGGGCAAGCATCCATTACCTCACTTCTAGTTGTGCCCGCACATAGAGTCAGACGGTGAGTGTGTCTAGACCAGGGAGGGACCCTCAAAGGCTAATTTAGGTTCCATCAAAACCCCATGAGCGGGATTCGAACAGGGGACGCAGTCATCACGAGGGGCGAGCTAGTCACCGAGTTGTTCAAAACGTTCACTCTCGCCTTGGCCCTCGAGCAGAAGAGGACTTCGTCCAGTCTCGTCGCCGTCAGCTATCACCCTCTACTTGGAGATCACATGCTCGCAGACTCGTTCTCCGTCTGCACGCAGATCGCATGCCTGCCGGTAGTGTTCCCCATCACCTAGGGGATCACATGCTCGCAGACCCCGATCACCTTCCCCACATTAGTCAAGGGGAAGGCAGGAGCTGCCTCCCCCCAACAACAACCAACAAAATGAGACAGGAGCAATGCTAGGCCAAGTTCAACATGTCACGGGAGGCCACCAGGTACAAATGGCGCATGCCATGAGCATAGCTCAAGCCATGGGAGCTATGGGTCCCCCATAGACCCCTCTTGTGCTCGGGGTACAGCTTCAGCCCGCCGGTGGTCTACCCGTTACAGTAAATTCACAGGATTTTGAGGAGTTGAAATAACACATGGAAGCATGGGAGCAAGGCAAGGCCTTGGAAGGTAACTTTATGGGCACGACATCTAGCCCTTTGGCTCCATGGATCGAGAATGCCCCCCCGGCACAAGACCTCATCTTTCCCAACATTAAAGAGTATACAGGGAAAACCAAAGCAAGAGACTGGCTGATGTCCTTTGAGTCGCAGATTGACTTGGTGACTTCTAATGAGGCATTAAAGATACATGCATCTGTGGGTTCTCTGCAAGGAAAAGCTTTGGCCTGGATGGGAACCCTTCCTCGCAGATCGATCAATAATTGGGTTGACCTGCGAGCAAAGTTTTTGGTTGATTTTGGGACTTCGGGAGCCATTACCAAGACAAGGGCAGACTTGTCTAAAATCAAGCAAGGGGCTCATGAATCTACTTTCGGTTACTTAGAGAGGTTCACAAAGATGCTCGAGCAAGTGCTTGGCATGTCCGAGCAGGAGGTCACCTTGTGTTTTGAGATTGGCTTGCTTGAGGGAGAAGGTAGTCTGAGATCAAAGCTCAATATGAGGGAGCCCAAAACACAGACAAAAATGTTGATGCGGGCTCAGAAATGATATGTGGGAGAGACCGCTCAGAAACAGTGTTATATTCCTAATAATTGTCATGTTTGACCAAAACACATTGATTAAAGGAAACTAATTGACTATATTCTTAATTTTAATAATAAGTAATTTCCTTTGAAGTCAATGTATACATGATAAAGTTATTTTCCTAAAAAGAATATTTTAGAAACAAGACAATTTTTTTATAGCAGAAAAAGAAAAATATGACCATTATTTAAGAACAAATGAAATATTACAACAACGGCGGTAGTATATAATAATAAATATTGCATTCACCTTGCATTTTTAAAAATAAAAATAGTAACTATTAGTATTATTGTTATTTGATGTAATACTTATTATCATGAAAAGAAAATTAAGTATCTATTCCAATGAAGCTCTAATTAGAACGAGATTATTAGAAAGTAGAAATGTTAACTAGACTTTTTAGTATTAAGAGTTTAATTTCAGGATTTTTTAAAAGTTGAACACTTATATTTAATACCCTACTAGATTTGGTATTCGTGCCTACGGCATGTCGTCATAATGAGATGATGTCAGTATTCAAATAAATCAATATATGTTTTAATCATGTATCAAAAAGAGTCTCAAATTTTTCTGGGTACGATGGCATATACAGGTACTCCAGCCTAAAGTATTTCTGAATATATTCAACAAAGGAAACTCAAACTTACAAAATAATCAATTTAAAACTAACACATATTAGTAATCAATTAAAACAGTATGATCATCCAACTGTGGAATAAAAATTTAAAAGTTACTTTTGTATTTTTTTTTAGGTAATCTCCTGTAAGACGGTCTTACGGATCCTTATCCGTAAAACGGATCTATCCAGGTTAAATGAGGCAAAATTAAGAAATCTCAATGCAACCCCTTAGTTTTTGAAAATTACAGTGCCACTCCTCATGTTTATATTTCCAGAGTCACTTTTTACTATTAACAATGTCACTTTATATTATAAAATGTGTCACTTTTGGCTTTAGAAGTGTCACTTTGCATCTTTAATGAAAATTATAATTTTTCCCTAAAAAGTGTTACTTTTTTTGCTTAAATATGTCACTTTTAGTCTTAAATGTGTTACTTTCACTTTGAAAAGTGTTTCATTTTTTTTATAAATAAAAATCATTACGTTTGACATTAAATTAAAGCGTTACTTTATAACATTAAAAGTGTCACTTTTTATAATTAAATGTGTTATTTTTAACCGTACAAGTGTCATTTTGCCTTATAAATAAAAATCGTCGTTATTGATCTTAAAAGTGTCACTTTTTAGCATTGAAAATATCACGTTTTAGTATAAAATGTGTCATTTTTGGCCGTCAACGTTAGTTTTAAAATGACATTTTTAGTATTAAATGTGTCACTTTTTAGTATTAAACGTATCACTTTTTAGTATTAAATGTGTCACTTTTTAGTATTAAAAGTGTCACTTTTTAGTATTAAGAGTGTTACTTTGTATTTTAATGAGAATTATAGTAAATTTCCCTTTACAGTGTCACTTTTAACATTAAAACGTGTCACTTTTGTGTTTTCAATGTGTCACGTTTGATTTTAAATGTGTCATTTAGCACTTTTTATTTTATTGAGAATTATAGTAAATTTCCCTTTATAGTGTCACTTTTGTATTTTCAATATGTCACGTTTGGCTTTAAATGTGTCATTTAGCATTTCGTCAAAGTCTATTAGGATCCGTCAAGTATCCCAAGGCAATTGATGCTAACAGATGGTTAATGGAACTGACAAATGATTAAATGCACCGACCTCTCTAGTTTAAACCTTTAACAAACACCTCTAACCAACTAGCCCACCCTGTTACTATGAATTTTTTTACATATTTAGTTATTAACCCGTAAATTCATAAATGAGGCTCCGTCTTACGGATATGGGATCCGTAAGACCGTCCTACACAAATCTTTGCTTCTTCTTTTTTTTAAGCAAACGGTGCGGTACCTTGCTAGATTTTATTAATAGAAATAAAATTACAAACTTGAGGGGGACATATCATTAGATTTTAAATGGGTAATCGATACAAATTTTATAATGGGCTAAACATTTTTACTCAATAATCCATAATGTACTAACCCCCTAATTAAAAAAAGAGATAATTGCAAAAAAAAAAACCCTGACCTATTTTATGTTTTACAAAATTAACCTCGTGTATTGATTTTCACCAAATTGAACCTCTACCTATTTTCATTTTTGCAATTCAAACCTTCCGTCAAAGAGGTGTTAATTTTTTTTAACGGGATGCTGAGTTGCCTGTCATATTGGCAGCTAACGTGGACACTGTAGCATCCAACTTATATTTTCCGCTTTTTTTCATTGCAAATTAAACCCTATACATTTGTTTGTCTTGCAAAAAGAACCTTGGTCAAACCGTAGTTTATTTCCCGCCATTTCTATTGCAAATTAAACCTTATACATTTTTTTCTTTTTGCAAGATGAACCTTGGTCGAATTACTTGTTAGCTCCCGCCTTTTTTATTGCAAAGTAAACCTTGTATAAATTTTTTTTGCAACATAAACCTTGGGAGAAAACCAGATTTTGGCTATATATATACTCATTTCATCCTAAAAAAAAATCATCTTGCAAAAAAGGTTGAAATGAATTTTTTTAGGTGCCTCACGAGCCACACTCAGTTTGGGCTCCACCCTAACCGCATCCTCATAAGCCTTCCGAGCCTCCTCCCTCATCTTCTTCTTCTCATAGCATTCCCCCACCACATAAAACGCCCTCCCGTTGTCCTTTTTAACCTTACCGACTCAACCAGGTCCCCCACTGCCGAGTCAACTCGCCCCCTCCCGTTCAACTCTACCTTCAGCTCTGCCCTCTTCAACAACGTCTCCCCTCTCTCCTCACCGCTCAGCGACTTCGAAGCCACCGGCAACATCACTACATCGAGCGCCTCCAGAGCTGACGTCTTGAATCCTTGCAACTCAAGAACTAGGGCTCGGAGAATGTGAGCGGTGGTGTCCTTGGGATCGATTAAGATTGACTGATTGGCTTCTTCGCCGACGGATTTGGCTAGGGAAGTGGCTGAGGACTGGTCCTTGGCGGATCTAGCTTCAGCAAGGAGCTGTGCTCCAAGGATGAAGTGGCGCTTGGCTTGGAAGTTGGATCAGTTCCGGTAACAAAGTTTGGAGAAGTAGTTTTGGGGAACATTGTTCATCCATAGGAACATGAAGAGTGTTACGAGGATAAGAAGCACCTGAAGTACTAAATCGATCATCTTGCAAAAAAAATCATCTTGCAAAACCAGAAGGACCTGAAGTACTAAACATAAACCTTGAGATGAATTTTTTTAGGATGAAATGAGTATATATATAGCCAAAATCTGGTTTTCTCCCAAGGTTTATGTTGCAAAAAAAAATTTATACAAGGTTTACTTTGCAATAAAAAAGGCGGGAGCTAACAAGTAATTCGACCAAGGTTCATCTTGCAAAAAGAAAAAAATGTATAAAGTTTAATTTGCAATAGAAATGGCGGGAAATAAACTACAGTTTGACCAAGGTTCTTTTTGCAAGACACACAAATGTACAAGGTTTAATTTGCAATGAAAAAAAACGGGAAATATAAGTTGGATGCTACAGTGTCCACGTCAGCAGCCAACATGACAACCAACTCAGCATCCCGTTAAAAAAGTTAACATCTCTTTGACGGAAGGTTTGAATTGCAAAAATGAAAATAGGTGGAGGTTCAATTTGGTAAAAATCAATATACGAGGTTAATTTTGCAAAAGATAAAATAGGTCAGGGTTTTTTTTTGCAATTATCTCTTTAAAAAACTCGTTAAACTTTTATTCAATAATGTACTAGTAGTCTATTACTCAATAACCAAAACCCAATATCAACATATTTTAAATTGGATTTTAGACGGTTTTCATTAAATAATCAAAAATGTATTAGTCAAAAACAAAAAACTCATTAAACTAAAAAGGATGACTCCACCTTTCTTCACCTTTTCTCTTTCTTTGATAGAGGACAAGGATCCATTTTCTGCTATAACCCTTACAGTGCATAAAATAAAAAAGATGACTCCACCCTTCTTCATTTTTTTTCTTCAACTTTATATTGAGAAGAATTTTGTTGACTATCTTTGTCATCGCTTTCTTTAAGGAAAGAAATTGAGTTTTGAAATTGAAAACCAAGACATAGAGAGAAAAATCAAAATGTTACTAAATTCTGATCCCGTGCATATGGTAGAACGTCAGTTTGAGACTTGATCAATATATGTAGCAGACAATGTAGGAATGAATTAATATTTACTTAAGATTTGGTAGGGGTTGGATATATATACACTACACAACAAAAATTGGAGAAAACTCAAATACCTAACAAAATAAAACATTTTACTTGGCATTTACTCACTTCGTTCTGAGCAAAGAGTCCACTATTCCATTTTCGGATGTTTCACTTAAAAAATCTACTTTCAAAAATTAAGTTACCAAAATATCATTTTATTATTAATGAGCAACTAAAAATGTCATTTTCTTAAAAAGTTTAACTTTCAAACGGTGACTATTTGTCCTGAACGGAGAGGGTATTTCATAAGAAAACCAAGAATTAAATAATTTAATTGTAATTATAAAAAAATAGACATGTACCACGAACATTTTATTGTTTTCTCAATAACAAAAACTCAGTCTTCTTCTGGGACCTCTTACTTCACAACATTGGGTTTGTTTAGAAACATGAGATGCAATAACTTTTTCTATTATTTTCACATATACATGAGACAAATAAAATTCAAATACAATTAGTTAACAATATTTTATGCATTGAAGTCGTTTAATTAAAATATAAAAAAACATACTGCTTCATCTACAAAACTCGATTTCTCCCACATATAATCATATAATATTATAGATATATGTCCTGCTGCAACTTGAGATGTAGGTGGAGGGGGTGTCGGAGATGCAGGTAGAGTTGGAGGTGGGGTTAATGTTGAAACTAATAAAATTTTAGGAATAATGGCATAGCCTTTCCATTGATATTATGAACATATTTATAGGGTTACAATACTTGCTACACAAGTTAACCTAGAGAGTCTAAATACAAGAGGGATTAGGAAACATAAATACAAGAGGAATACAAAAGGGATTAGGAAACATAAATACAAGAGGAACAAGGAAACCTAAATACAAGTAAATTAGGAAAGTATAATCTAAAGATAATTATAATATATTACAAATATATTATATTCACAATACTATAAATATAATATATATGAAATATATTATACTCTCTTATATGCTCCCGCAAGATGGATCACCGTTAGGAGAGACAAATCTTGTGAAGAATATGCGGACAGCGTGCGAGTTGAAAAATGAGAGGGTGATCGGTGGTGAGGGAGGGTCTTGGGTGAGAGCCTGGTTTGCTAAAGACATGGTTTGCTCGAGGAGCGAGCTGGTTGAGGGAGTGTCGTCGGCGAGCTGGCAAGAGCTGGGTTGGCCGAGGAGTCCTGAGTTGCTCGAGGAGCGAGCTGGTTGATGGTCTTCGGCGAGCTGGTGAGAGCCTAGTTTGCCGAGGAGACATGGTTTGCTCGATGAGCGAGCTGGTGAGAGCCGTTTTTGCCGAAGAGCCCGTGAGGTGCTCGAGGGGCGAACTTCAGCGAGCTTGTGAGAGTCGGGTTTGCTGAGGAGTCCGTGGGTTGCTCGAGGAGCGAGCTGTTTGAGAGAGGGCCTCAGCGAGCTGGTGAAAGTCGGGTTTGCTGAAGAGTCTGTGAGTTGCTCGAGGGGTGAGCTGGTGAGGGAGGACCGCCCGGGTGAAAGCTGCTGGAAGAGTCCGTGAGTTGCTCGAGGGGCGAGCTGGTGAGGGAGGACTGCGAATGGTAAAAGCCGGGTTTGCTGAAGAGTCCGTGAGTTGCTCGAGGAGCGAGCTGTGGAGGGACGGCCTCGACGAGCTGGTTAGGGCTGGGTTTGTCGAGGAATCCTTGGAATGCAGGAGAGGCAAGCAGTGGAGGAAGGACGTCGGCGAGCTGGTGAGAGCCGGGTTTGCCGAGTGGTCTGGAGTTGCTCGATAAGCGAGCTAGTGGAGGGAGGGCGGTGGCAAGCTTGCCTTCCGAAGAGGACGAGCTGGGTTTGCCAAGGATGCCAGAATTATTCGAGGAACGAGCGGGTTGAGGGAGGGAGTGTGGAGAGAGAGGGGCCTCGGCGAGCTGTTGAGTGAGGGAGTTGGCGAGCTTGCCTTCCGAGGAGGGCAAGCTGGGTTTGCCAAGGAATCTAGATTCTGCGCAAGGAGCAAGCTGGGTTAGGGAGGGCGTCAGCGAGCTGATCACAACTGGGTTTGCCGAGGAATCCTAGGGGGTGCTCGATTAGTGTGAAGAGGGTTTTGACAGGTGGTGTGAGAAGCAATGATGTGCCAAGGTGTAGGAGGGGCGTGTGGTGTGGTGGGATGAAGGTTTATGGGTGCGGACGTTTGGTTGAGGGTGGCTGAGGAAGATCCTCGACGAGCTCGTTAGAGTTTGGTTGGCCGAGGTGTCCTTGTTATTGCTCAGGGGGGGAACTTGGCGTTGCCTGGGCGATGGGTGCCGAATCTGAACCTTGGGTTTGGTGGTCAGATCTGGGTTGGCAGCGGATTCGGTGGAAGGAAGATATATGGCGGCAGAAGGTTTGGTTGAGGGTGGCTGAGGAAGGTTCTCGGCGAGCTCGTCAGAGCGTGGTTGACCGAGGTGTCCTTGTTATTGCTTAGGAGGGGGGCCTTGGCGTTACCAGGGTGATAGGTGCCAGATCTAAGCTTTGGGTTGGGTGGTCAGATCTGGGTTGGCACCTGCTTTGGTGGGAGGAAGGTATAAGGAGGCGGAAGGTTGGTGGTAAGAGGTGCTAACGGAGAGGCAGCTGAGGAAGGACCAAGGCGAGCTTGTCAAAGCTTGGTTGGCCAAGGTGTCCTTTGGTTGCTCAAAGGCAGGGGGGGAGAAACGGCTTGGCTGTGGAGTGTCGTCGGATCTGAACGTTGGGTTGGTATGGTGGTCAGATCTGGATTGGCGACGGCTGTGATGAGAGGAAGTTTTAGGATTGAGGAAGTATTGGGTTTGCGGAAGATGGTGGTTGTAGGTTTTAAGAGCGAGGCTCTGATACCATGTTGAAGCTGATAAAAGTTTTGGAATAATGGCATAGCCTTTCCATTGATATTGTGAACATATTTATAGGGTTACAATACTTGCTACACAAGTTAACCTAGAGAGTCTAAATACAAGAGGGATTAGGAAACCTAAATACAAGAGGAATACAAAAGGGATTAGGAAACATAAATACAAGTAAATTAGGAAAGTATAATCTAAAGATAATTATAATATATTACAAATATATTATATTCACAATACTATAAATATAATATATATGAAATATATTATATTCTCTTATAGTTAAAGGGACCTATTTGAAACAATGAGTAAAATAAAAATTATGTAAATGTAAAACGTATATCAAATGTAATTATAAACGTTTATCTAAAAAAAGTAATGAAAATACATAGAAAATATACATTTTCATAGATAAAATAAAGTCTTTGTTTCCAGGTTTATTCCAATTAAACTTTACATATAGAAGTATATGACTAAGAATTGATTTCCTCAATTTTGACTTCTTTAGAAAAGAAGAATGAATTCGTCCAAGAATGATGCAAATGCAAATAGTGCTACCTTAAAATTACGATCTTAGAACATCACCATCGTGATAAAAAACCAACTTCTTAGAGATCTTCTTATTAAGTAGATAAATTAAACAAGGGTAAGATTCTTCTTATTAAAGTCATGAAGGAAAGAGAAACAATATTCTTCTTATTAAAGCTATGTAGGAAAGAGAAACAAATTTCTTCCAATTTAGGAAGATACCAAATTGCCAAGAATAACACACGCCGAAGACGAAGGTGTGGTGCACGACACTCCCCTAGCTGGCATGTGCACCACACACGCGGGGCGAGTGAGAGGGGCGTGGGGTGGAGCCCAACTTTGAAAAAACTAACCATTTTCTTTTTTCTTTTTTTCTTTTAACAGTTTAAAAACCTTTTAAAATTCCAATACACAAATGTTTTTGAATTTGAAAGGGGGGGGGGGGCGGCTGTGCGTGTGTGTTGGGGGGCCTGCCTGTTGTTTTTTTTAAGGGGCAGGGGGCGGGGGGCTGCTTTGAATGTGGGTGGGTGGGTTGGTTTTAAATTTTTCGAAACCGTTTTTTTTACGTAATATTTTCCTTCCTCCCTTATAAATATACCACTTCAACATTCTTCATTTATTCCGCAACTTATTCATTCTCTTTTCCATTTCTTCACCATCTTTTTTAAAAAATTATTTTCTCTACATACTTATCTTCGAAATGAATCCAAGAGGTAATAATTTTTTTAAAAAAATTTACTGAATTCTTCAAATTTTTGAAGAAAATCAAAATACTCCAAACACTCGTATTACTGAGAATGTTCAAAATTGTCAATTTTCATCTACTCCCCAATACCCTCCTAATTTTTCTAACAATCCAAATGTTCCCAATCATCCAAATTTCTACATGCCGCAAAATTTTCTAAATTCCCACCTAGTAACGTTCCCTTTCCTCTGAATTTTTGGCAGCCTACGGGAAACCAATTTTTCAAGCCGCAAGGTCCGCCTCGTGCATTTTCTTCATTTTACATATCTTCGAATGACTCACGTCAAACAAGTGTAGATTCAACTTCGTTCGATAATTTGTCGGGAACGCCGTCATCGATTCCCGAGATGCAAATCAATTAGAAATAATTGATTTGAATGCCGAACCAGAACCGAAATCGGTACTGAGTACACACAAGTCTACACGTGCAAGATGAACCAAAGATGAAGATCTTGCACTTATGGAAGTTGTGCAGACTATTGACCAATGTCCACTAGTTGGTAATAATTAAAAGAGTGCGCAATATTGGAAGCGTGTAGCTGATTATTATAATGAACATCGCCTAAGTAAATCGATGCCAAGAAATATCGCGAAGTTGACACCACGTTGATCAACTAAAATTGCTCAATCACTGAGAAGCTTCAACGAAATCTACAATAGACTTCTCAATTTTAAACACAGAGGTTGGAGCGATGATAGTTTAATGAAAAATGTAAGGGAGCTATACAATCAAAAAAAAGTTCGGCACTTTCTTTTTTAACATGTTTGGGATGTGTTAAAAAAATTTATGTATTATTTTCTCCACAATCAGATATGTTTCACACCAATAAAAAATCTAAGACGTTTGAATTTGAGAGCGATCATTCTAAAACTAGTGTGGATGTTGAAGATGTGGAAGAAATCAATTTACGTAGTCGTCCGATTGGACAAAAGGCGGCAAAGAGGAATGCTAAAGCTAAAGGAAAGTCGAAACATCTTTGGATGTAGATGGGATGCATACGCTTTCTTCTGGGATGATGTTGTCGTTAGATAAATATTCATAAATAAATAAAAAACAAAAATTTGAAATGAAAAGTAAATAATTTGAAATAAAAAAAATGAAGCCGAAGCTAAACGATCAAGAGAAGAAAGAAAGAAGCGTGAAAGGCTCGTGAAAGATATTGCTTTTCTTACTCAAGATACCTCCCACATGAGTCCAACACAGTTTGTCATGTATCAACACGGATGTGAGCAAGTAAAGGTGCAGTTGAGGAAGAAAGGGTATGAATTTTAGTGTTCGTAGTTTAATGTAACTCTACTTTTAATATTAGAATGTTTTTATGTAAGTTTCATTATTAAATTTTTTTATGTAATTTTCAATATTAGAATGTTTTTATGTAAGTTTCATTATTAAATTTTTTTTTATGTAAGTTTCATTATTAATTTTTTTTATGTAACTTTCAATATTATAATGTTTTTATGTAAATTTTTTTATGTAACTTTCAACATGTTTGAAGGTGAAAAATTTGGTTTGGGGGAGGGGGGCACTGCTTTTATGTGGGTGGGTGCGTGGGAGGGGAGGTGGGTTTTTAATTTTTGGTAACCGATTTTTTTTTATTTAATCCCTTCTTTCTCCCTTATAAAAGTAACACTTCAACCTTCTTTATTTACTCCACAACTTCTTCATTCTCTCTTCCATTTTACAAAGATGTCTTCTTCTTCTTCTGCCAATAATTCTAACACAAGCAGTCATACCGAATAATCCAACGACGAATCCAACATGTTCGAAGATGAAAAAATTGTTTTGCAGATGATTGAAATGAAGAGAATCAACATCAAGAGGTGTCGTCAAAGGAAAAAGAAGAGGTATATAAATCGAAATCGTGTAGCGGGAAATACTCAACTTGTCAATGACTACTTTTCATCTCAGCCATTGTATCCCAATCATATATTTCGACGACACTTCCAAATACATAGAAACTTATTCATTCAGATAGTTAATGCATTGGAGAATCATTCAAGTTATTTTCGACAGAGGCCTGATGCATACGGAAAGTAGGTCTCTCACCACTTAAAAAATGAACGGCAGCTATCTATCAATTGGCTTATAGAGTTCCGGCCGATCATCTCGATTAGTACCTTCGATTAGCAGAAACAACTGCCATAGAGTGCATGTTCAACTTATGTCGATGCATTATTGAATTGTTCGGAGGTCAATACTTGAGAAAGCCAAATGCTAATGATACACAACATCTGCTTCAAATGCACGAGAAAAGACACGGATTTTCAGGTATGTTAGGAAGTTTTGATTGTATGCACTGGAAATGGAAAAATTGTCCAGTCGCTTGGCAAGGTCAATATGCAAGAGATCATGGGAAGCCAACAATTGTGCTCGAAACAGTTGCGTCTGCAGATTTATGGATATGACATGCATTTTTTTTTGTTGCGAGTTCTCGTAATGATCTCAATGTGCTATATGAATCACTTTTATTCAATAACTTACTCAAAGGAAATGCACCTCCGTGCAATTTCAAAGTGAATGGCACACAACATACAAAAGGATACTACCTAACAGATGGAATTTCTTCGGATTGGGCTACTTTTGTGAAAAGTTTTTCATGCCTGTCGGATGCTAAGCAAAAGAAATTCAAAGAGATGCAAGAGGCTGCAAGAAAAGATGTTGGACGAGCATTTAGAGTGCTCCAATCAAGATGGACAATTATCAAAGGTCCTAGCAGGTTTTGGTATATAGATAACTTGAAAGAAATAATGCTCACATGCATTATTCTACACAACATGATTGTGGAGGCCGAGAGTGATCACGTTATGAGCTGGGCCGATGATGTCGTTTATGACTCTCCACAAGTGAATCATGGGCCAACAAAAGTATTTCAAGAATATATACATCGAAATTCAAAGGTACGTGATAGAAACATCAATCATGCTCTTCGATCCGACTTGGTTGAACATATATGGCGTCGTTACGGTGACAACTAGTGATAAAGTTTAATTATTGACGTTTTTATGTAATTCTAATAATTGAATTGTTTTGACGTAATTTTTAAGTATTTATGTTTTATGTAATTTTATCATTTTATGTATTATTTTCAATTTTAACGTTTTTATGTAATTTTTTATTTATGTTATTGTACGAGTTATGTATAATATGTGCTTTATAAATAATTTATTAATTAAATTATAAATTATAAAATTTAAAATAATAATGTAATTATTATTATTTAATTAATTATTTATAAAAAATATTTAAATATGAAATATATTAAATAACGTGAAATAAATTTATTTGTTGAAAAGTATAAAAATAAGAATGAAGTGTAAAGTTAATGAAGTGGCAGTGAGACCCGGTTAAGAATATGTTAAGAATAGTATACAGTGAAAAGATATATTATTAAGTGGATAAGAAAAGAAAAATGTGTAGGTAACAGTAGGATCCAGCTAAGAAGTTGTATAAGAATTTTACACAATGGTGATGCTCTTAGGCTCGAGATATGGGTGAATAAATCCAGACATCCAGTCAAGTAGCATGCTCAACGGGGAGAGTATTAAAAATAAAAACTGAGAAAATTAAACCAAAAAACATAAAATTTGTGTAGCATCAAGTCTTAAGCACAGGAAACCAAACAAATTATACCTCAAATGGAAAAGGATCAAGTACATAGTCAATACACAAATTTTAGAGAGAGAGAGAGCTTGCAAATTGCATATAACTGAGTGACACGTGTTTTCTCTAAAAATAATGCTACTATAAGTGAACAAAGTAGCCAATTATGGCAAACCCAATATATATCCTTTTACATTGAACCCTCATCAAATGCATTCTAAACCACCAACGCTCAGTTCTGAATCTAACCAAAGCAAGAACCCTAACCCCAAATCCCACCGACCCATGCGCTCTATCCATGATCGCCCGACGATGTCAGAATAAAAGGGCAAAAAAACCCACCCCAAATGGGTAACGAAGAAGGAAGAGAGCGAATAGGGAAAAATACACGGAAGACGGTAGGAGGAGGTTGTTCGCACGCTTGAAAATCCAAATGAATCATAGCCATAAGATCTTGTTAAAAAATTAAATTAATTTTTTATAATATATATTTTATAAATTAATTAACTTTCTCCAGGTCATGTTATTGGCGTCCCCTTTACCCACCCAACGATACCTCGAAATAACTAAGCTTATGTTTATTATTTAATAATTTTTCAGTCCCAAACAAAATATATTCATATTTTCATGTTATACTTTTAAAAAGCACTTATATTTCTCTCACTATCTTTATGAAGCTCTTATTAGAACGACATTATTAGAAAGTAAAAATATTAACTTTAGACTTTTTAGTATTAAAAGTTTAATTTTGGGATTTTTTTTAAAAGTTGAACACTTATATTTAATACCCTATTTTTTTTATTAAGACTTTTTTTTTCCCTCCTAAGGGGGACATGGAAAGGGATCGAAGACCTCACATTATGTAAAGCTCTATGTCTACCACTGGACCACCCCTTAGGGGCATATTTAATACCCTATACTTGTCGGTTGTCACACAACAATTTAAGAGGTATTTTGTAACGGTAGTCACAAGACAAACCAAATAGTGAACAAAATTGGTTTACAGAGCAAAGTCTAAAGTTAGATACGATTTTTTTTCTAGTTTATGTTCAGATACGATTTGTAGAAAAAGTGTAATTAAAGAGATTATATATTCAGATTGAAGTATCATGATGGACGGTTGAAGATTGTACACCGTGACATGTTCAGCCATTCTCCTTAATCGAAGAAATTGCGGCCGGTCTCTTTTCCTAAGTTTATAAACCCTCGGTCTTTTTTATTTTTCAACCGAAAAAGTCATTTTTTTGGAGAAAAAGACTATAATGAACCGAAGGTGCATTATAGAAATTACTTACTCAGCGTATCGTGTTGCATTAATTTTGCACCGTGATACATCAATTTAAATTACATAATCTTATTTTGCATCGTGCTACACCAATTTTATGCACCACGATGTATAGATTAAAAATTATCTAATCCGATTTTGTATCGTGCTGCTTCAAATTTATGTACTGCGATACATTAATTTAAATTACCAAATCCAATTACACATCGCGATGCATCAATTCAAGCAACCAATTGATGCATTGCGGTGCAAACTGTTTTCAAATACATCTCCTCCACCTTCTTTCTCCTCATCCTCTGTTGTAAGTCATCTTCTTCATCATCTACTTTCGTCCTTACTGAAAATCCTCAAAAGTCTAGGTCTATTCCAGTATCGTACTTAATGAATCGAAAACAATGATAATTTTTTAATCTAAAGTGTTGGCCGGAACTGTTGAAAGAGACAATTTGAATATTTGAGGAACAATATTTCAAAAAAATGAACTTTAAAGGCTGAAAAAAATAACAGGGGGGGGGGGGTAGAGGGGTTACAAACTTGGCAAAACTGTTTGGCCCAAAATTATCCCTTCAGTTTTTGATTTGGACCCCTATCTATCCCAATAAAGATGATGGAGCCCCAGAAAAATCTTGGAAAGATTCATTGGATTGAAGAAGTGTCTAGAATGCATAGGAAGTGATAAGGGTTAATCCTTTTGTATTCTTGTAATCTAGAATTATCCAAGCCACGCTATAAATATGTGTCTTTTGTAGTATTAAGAAATAGGGGACATAAAAACAAAGTGAGTTGTAGCTACTCTTGATTTCTCTCAAAAAATATTGTAAATAAAATCCAAGTTCTTCCCAATTATTGCTTCCGCACCCAACAAATTTGGTATCAGAGCCAAACTATTACCAAAGCATATCAACATCCACCGGGTAACTCACTGTTGTTGCCCACTTTGAAGAAAGAGCTACTGCTCATTTTTTAAGCTAAGCCTCACCGTCACTTTGAAGCTCAATAAAGAGCTGCTCCATATACCCCACCCACTGAAGTTGGGGCAGTTATTTAAAGTGTTGCTGCCTTGATTTTTTTGGAGTTGCTGCCCACTTGTTGGACCACAAAATCTTACAATGGCATCAAATTCTTCTTCCCCTCTATTTGCATATTCATCGAGCCAAGTTCCAATCTTCGAAGGAGAACACTTTGAATATTGGAGTAGTCTAATGATTACATTTTTTTGAGTCCATGGAATTGGAGGGCGTGATCGACGGCGAGTGAGAACCAAATGAAGAAGATGAAGAATATGAAAAATTGCAAAGAGAGTTCAAAACGAAGAATGCGAAGGCGCTACGATACATTCAACAAGGTGTTGGAAAAACAATTTTTCCACGTATCTTTGGTGCTCAAAAAACCATAGATGCTTGGGAAATTTTGAAACAAGAATTTCAAGGAACCGAAAAGACGATTGCTTTGAGGCTTCAATCATTATGGAAAGATTTCGATAATCTCAAAATGGAGGATCGATAATTGGTAGGTGATTTCTCTTCATGAGTCTCGGAGATCATGAATCAAATCAAAGGTTGTGGAGATACAATTGAAGAAAAGAGGGTTGTGCAAAAAGTCCTTCGTAGTCTTCCTTCGAAATTCGATTATGCACCTGCAGCTATTGAGGAATCGAAAGATCTGTCCAAGATGACTATGTACGAGCTAACTGGATCTCTTCACGTACATGAGCAAAGAATCACTCATTCAACAAATCCATCAACCGAGCAAGCATTCCGGTCCAAGCTAGTGTCAAAATAAAATTTCAGCAATCAAGGAGAACTCAAAGGAGGTCCAAGTCAGAACAAATGGACATCAAACAGGAAGAAAAGAAATTGGAAAGCCAAGCCATCACAAAATTCTGGTAACAATTCTATTTGTCTTATTTGCAAGAAGTACAATCATGAATCTAAAGATTGTTTTTTTCAAATTCAAAAGATGCAAAATACCTAAGCATTCTAAAAGGGATCCTTGGTTTCAAAACAAAAATAAAAATAAAGGAAAAGAAGAAGTAAAATTCTCGAAAGAATCGGATAAAGAAATCTTGTTCTATTCCAACGATTATCAAGACTCCAAAAGCCTTTGGTACTTGGATAGTGATTGTAGCAATCACATGACAGGGGATCGAGATCTCTTTGTGAATCTTGATCCAAACATTAGTACTCAAATCATTATTGGTGATGGCTCACAGAGAAGTGCAAGAGGAAGAGGAACCATTGTTGTCCAAACTAAATAAGGTAATCGGAAACTCATTACTGATGTTCTTTATGTGCCTAACCTCACACACAACCTTCTTAGTGTTGGTCAGCTCATTCAAAAGAATTTTTCTGTTCATTTTGATGATGGAAAGTGCTCAGTTCTTGACAAGAAGGAAAATGTTATCATCGCAAATATTGAGATGAGAAACAAGACATTTCCTCTCATGTTTTCATCTCATATTGATCACGCACTCAAGGTTGAGAATGCAAATTCATCTTATCTGTGGCATCTACGCTATGGTCATTTGCATAGCAATGGTCTTCAACTGCTCAAGCAGAAAAATATGGTGACTGGACTTCCCTCAATTCAGAAGAATAATCATGTGTACGAAGGTTGTATTTATGGAAAAATGCACAAGCTTCCATTTCCAAAAACATTTTGGTGAGCAAAAGAACAACTGGAGTTAGTTCATTCGGATCTCTGTGGTCCCGTGCGTACTCTTTCTTCAGGAAAAAAAGATACTTCTTGTTATTTGTTGATGACTACACAAGAATGATGTGGATTTATCTCCTGTATCAAAAGTTTTAGGAATTCTCGACATTCTTACATTTTAAGCACTTGTTGAACGTGAAAGTGGCAGTTTGATAAAGACTTTAGAACCGATCATGGAGGTGAATATATCTACCATCCTTTTATGGAGTATTGCAGAACAAATAGAATCAAAAGGTAATTGACAGTAAGTAGAACACCACAACAAAACGGTGCCGAAAGGAAAAATCACAAAATTGTGGAGATGGCAAGAAGCATGCTGAAAGGAAAAGGAGTTCCAAATTGCTACTGGGCAGAAGCTATACACACAGTTGTGTACATTCTCAACTGTTCTCCCACAAAAGCTGTTAGAAACAAAACTTCATTTGAAGCTTGGCACAAAAAGAAACCGAGAGTTGATCATTTCAAAGGTTTTGGGAGCATTGCTTATGCACTCACTCCTTCCCACAATCGCGAGATCGAAGTTTGACGAGAAATGTAAAAAGCTTGTCTTTATTGGTTATAGTGATGAGTCCAAAGGATTTTGACTACTTGATCCTGCGACGGAGAAAGTCACAGCTTCAAGAGATGTTGCCTTTGATGAAGCTGTTACATGGGATTGGAAAGGAAAGAAAGTTATTGATGAGCCAATTTATGAAGATCCATTGACATCTTAAGGTAGTCCTTCTCAAGCACAAACTGTCGACAATCCAACTCTGATTCAAAGAGTTGAAGAATATGAAACTAATGATGAAAGCCCTCCAAGAAAAACGCATTTGCTAAGTGAAATCTATGAACTTGGGTTGTTCTCGTATGAGCCTCAAAGTTTTGAAGAAGCATCAAATGATGAGAATTGGAAAAAGGTAATGAATGAAGAAATGTCCACCATCAAGAAGAATGAAACTTGGGAACTTGTTGATTTGCCCTAAGGAAAGAAGAAAATTGGTCTGAAATGGGTATTCAAGACTAAATTTGATGAAAATGGAGAAATTCAAAAGTAAAAAGCTCGACTTGTCGCAAAAGGTTACTCTCAGTAACCTGAATCGACTTCACATAAACTTTTGCTCCATTTGCGAGAATTGAAACAATTCACACTGTTCTTGCCTTAGCAGCTCAATTGGAGTTGAGTGTTTATCAACTTGATGTGAAATCAGCTTTCCTAAACGGTGAAATCAAAGAAGAAGTCTATGTCGAGCAACCAGAAGGATTTAAAATCAAAGGCCAAGAAGAAAAGGTGTTCGCTTGAGAAAAGCTTTGTACAGCTTGAAACAAGCACCTCGAGCATGGAATAACAAAATCAATAATTATTTCATCGGATGTGGTTTTCACTGAAGTTTAAGTGAATCTTCCCTTTATGTGAAAAAATATTGGGAATGATCTTTTAGTACTGTGTCTTTACGTAGATGATCTTATCTACTTTGGCACAAGCACAAGCATGGTGGAAGATTTCAAGAAGAAAATGATGGAGAAATTTGAAATGACCGACTTGGGTCTCATGCGATACTTTCTCGGAATCCAAGTCAAATAAAGTCTTGGAAGAAGTATCGTACATCAAGAGAAGTACATTGATGATCTTTTGAAGAAATTCAACATCAGTCAGTGCAAGCTTGTTTCAACTCCATTGGTGGTAAATGAGAAGTTCCAGATTAATGACAATAGGGAGAAAGTCGACGCCACCACTTACAGGAAATTGATTGGATCGTTGATCTATCTCAACATACAAGGCTTGAAATCACTCATTTTGTGAGTTTACTTTCCAAATTCATGAATGAACCAAGCAAAACTCATTTTGCACCAGCAAAAAGAATTTTAAGGTATTTGAAAGGGACAAAGAATCAAGGCATTGAGTTCAAGAAGGAGAAAAATTTCAAGCTTGTTGGCTATACAGACAGTGATTAGGTTAGATCACTTAATGATAGTAAAAGCACATCTAACTACAATTTTTGTCTTGGAACAAACATAATTTCATGGAGCTCAAGAAAACAAACAACGGTTGCTTTATCATCTTGTGAAGCAGAGTACATTGCAGCTACAGAAGCCGCTAGCGAAGCAGTTTGGCTTGATGAGCCCAAGTTTTCCACGAATTTTTCCGGGAATTTCCTTCTATTTTGTGATATTTGTTAGTTAATTATGCCTTGAAAATATTATTATTTATGTATTTGTGTTTAATGTAGGTTTCCATGCACAATCAAGCATTTATATGGTAATTAGCATGAAGTTCGATGTAATTTCGGGCTTTAAAGTTGAGTTACAAGTTATTCGGTTAAAGTCTGTTAAGTCCGTCAAGTGTTCCAAGGAAAATGAGGGCTAACGAGGGTTAACGGAGCTAACAGAGAATCGAAAAGATAGACCTGGGCAGGGAAGGATCCACGGCGCTCATCCCAGAAGACCAGGGGCACCGGAGCAAACTTGAAAATGGCAGGGGAGGCTGACACAATTTCTTAAAACAACCCCTTTTTGCGTTGTCGATTCAAGGGACGCGCCACGTCACCGCCTGTCCCAACCACTCATAAGTGACCCCCGTCCTTCTCTTCGGATCCAGTCCAACCCGCGTCTGACCCGGCCCAAACCAGACCACTAACCCGTCTTTTCACCTACTTCCTCTCACCACCAACCCATTTCACTTAGGGTAAACTTGCGATCCCTCCTCCTGGATTACCCAGCCCTAGTCGTGACCCATTAGCCCATTTCCTTCCTTTTTGCCCCCAAATCTCTTCTGTTCTCCCTATTCTGCCCCTGCCTCCAAAGCCCTTCTCCATTTATCTTCAAGCAGCCTCAATTTGCAAAAGGAGAAGTCCCCACAGGCTGTTGAGCCCTAAATGGGGCAGCAGCCACCATTGTTCCCCATTTTCCTCCATGCCTCCATAGCTTGATCACCTTTAAAGGTTTGGAGCATCATTTCAATGTACCAAAGAAACATTTGCAAGAGATTTCAAACCGGATTTGGGTACTATTTGGTTTAATTCTTCCTATCACTATTTCAAGATATTTATTGTATTTTCTTGGGTTGATTAATTTTGTAATTGTGAAATTGGTTTGTGCTTAAATTATTTATGGAATGCAATTATTTTTCTATGTCCAATGCAATGATTTAAATTTAATCTCTCTCTTTATTTAGTACACATTCATATTTGGTTATTATTTTGTGGATTTAATGTTTTTAATTAGTTGAATATTAATTAAATGATTTTAGAAATGCTTAGGATCCGCGAGAGCTACCTTTGTATTTCAGACCAATCAATTAAATAGTTGGTGTTTTTGTGATACTCGCTGATAGCCATTGTGAGACTTATTTTGCATGCGATCGAACCACCTTAGTCATTCGCGAGGTCGGGGAGGTTAGGGTTGACTATAAGATGCGAGAACCCGTAGTTAAACAATTTTGTGTTCTCAGTTACCAACATAATTTGTAGAAAAATATAGAGAATTTCTTTTTGCAAAGTATTACCCATGTGCTTAGTTATTATTGTGTGTTCTACATGCTTTTAATGGCGTAGCGAACCATTAGATTATCACTAGAATTATAGGATAAGATGCGAGAGTCTGTCCTATTAATTCTGAAAATCACAATAATTGTTTGCGTTACGTGAGACCGAGAGGAGATCATGCGTAGATAGTTTTTTGGTGCTTGTTTTGACATGCATCTATTTTCTCCTATGTTATAAGATTCGAGAGCCCATAGCTAGGAGTTGTAGCTAGATTTGCTATATGTTGCGAGAGCCCGTAGTGAATAAAATAGTTTGCCCGAGTTCCAAGATTTGAGTTAAAGAAAAGTAAAGAGAGGATTAATTTGAACACCAGCTAAACTATAAATATTGCACTCCTATCTTTTCAATCTTGATTTGTTGTTGCCAAACCACCTCTACGGTAGTGTAAATTTAATTGTTTTATTAGATTTTTTTATATTTTTAATTCATTTTCTTTTCACTCAAATATAATTAGTTTGCCTAATTTTGGTACTTAGTTTGAGTGAGAATTATGTACATTCTCTATGGGATCGATAACTCGTATTTATATACACTTTATACTTGATACGACCGGATATTCTTGCCCGAGTTATATTTTTGCGCACATCATGGCTGAGAAGAATTTTGAATGATTTGAAGTTTGAGCAAACCAAAGCAACTATAATTCATTGTGATAATATGTCTGCAATTGCCATGATGAAAAATCATGTCTTTCATGCACGGTTCAAGTATCAAGCCCCGATATCATTTCATTAGAGAATTAGTGAATCAAGGAGATATTAGAATGGAGTTCATCAATACAAATGACAACCCAGCTGATATTTTAACAAAAGACCTCCAACAAACAAACTCGAAGATTTCAAGAAACTAGTTAGGATTACAAATTAAGGAGGGGTGTTAAAAGTATTAATTTGCAATCTTGGAAAGATTCAATGGATTGAAGAAGTGTCTAGAATAAATAGGAAGTGATAAGGTTGAATCCTTTTGTATTCTTGTAATCTAGAACTATCCAAGACACTATAAATATGTGTCTTTGTAGTATTGAGAAATAGTGGACAAAAAAAAACAGAGTGAGCTGTAGCTACTCTTAATTTCTCTTTCTTTCTCTCTCTCTCTCTCTCTCTCTCTCTCTCTATATATATATATATATATATATATATATATATATATATATCTATAACAACCGTGTTTTTTCTGCCGAAAACTACTTACCATAAATGAAAACTCAAATCTGAATTATCCAGCCATGCATCGGAAGCTGAAACACTTTTTTTTATTACTTTTTCTTTAGTTTTTATACTAAACATTTAATATTTTTGAATAAATTGACATGAATATATTTACACATTTCTAGGAACTTTGATTACATTTCAACTACTGGTATTCTCAGTACAATTCACAATATCATGTTGAACCTTTTGTTTTCCATCACATACATATATATTCATCACAACATTCTTTGCGGATGTTTCAACTAATCATCTGTAAAATTAGAAAAAAAATTAGTCACCAAATAAGCTTTAAACATTTTAAACTAAAAAAAAAATTATGACTATTGAATCAGATTCAAAGTTTTAGTAGCCAAAAAATCATGTAGTATTTCTACTGAATAACAAATATACCCACACAAATTTACAAAAGTGTAAAAAAAATTAATAGATCTGAAAATATTATGACTATTGTATCAAATTCGAAGTTTTGATCGCCAAAAAAATTCAACTATCAATCTCAAATGTACATCGTTGACTATCATTATCTGATCATGAGAGGTGATATAAACAAGATTCTCCCTTGATAATTGTCATGATTGGTAATATAACAAGATTCTCTCTTGATAATTGTACTAAATATTGTTGAACAACAGAAATGGATCGAGCGACATAGTGATTGAGTGATAAGATTTTACCATGGTGCCGGCGGTGTGATAGAGGGATATGATTATGTGTCGCCAGTGAAGTGTGAGATGAAGCGCCGATGAGCTTTTTTACTTTGACGCGAGCGTTGTTTGTAGCTTAGGGCTTAGAGTTTCTTTTTTAATTTTAAGACTTCAAACTAGAACAATAACAACCCTTTTTTTTTTTTGCAAAAAAATAAAATTGTTTCCTACTTTCCTTCCATATTTTTTGTTTATTAGGTTTATTGAGCTAACTCGATATCAACTCGATTTTTTTATAATATTTTTTATTTGGAAACAAATTTAAGCTGGTGTATACTTTGTCGAATTTTAACAAACGTTAAAAAGTATTTTCATGCATCGTGATGCATCATCCGATAATGCATCAGAAGCGGCTTGGAGAAAAAACGGTTGAAAATTGCCAAAGTGTACTAGCTCGCAATTTTCTGTTTTTCTTTTCATTGTAATTGTAATACCCTCATAATTTTAGTTAAAATATTAATTTGTATTAATTAATATTATATTTTTTTGGGTTAATCTAATTATTTTAGGCCTATTTTTTGTATTGGACAATTTTGAATTAGGTCGTTGAGAGGATGAATTTTAGTCTCATTATTTTATTTGGGGATCGACCTACAATTAAATTTCAGCCCATGAATTACAAATAGTAGATATTAAAATTATATATATATATATATATATATATATATGTATATATAATAAAATAAATAGAGATGTTATTGGATGGGGATAATCTGTATTTTTTCAAAAAAAACTTTAAAAGTTATACAACGAAATATAAGGTAAAGCAAAATGATAGATGCTCAATTTTCAGCTCAATGAAAAATTAAAAGGATTTGAATAATCTAGGGAAAGAGATTGTTATGATTTATTACTGAAGATTAGGTAGATGGAATTTTGAAGTAAAGGAATAGACGTCTGATGAAGGATTCTATATGATCAAAATGAAGGGTTGTATTTGTTAGACGACATGTGTTGAATTTAGTTAGGTGTTGACATGATTGATTGATTATATATGATAGATTAAAATGGACAACTTACATCATATTAGGCTTGGGTTGAGTTTTATATATAGCATGCCTTTAAGTGTTTTTCAATGAGGTGAGATTTTTTATTTCTTATTTTGAAAATGGTCATAAGAAAACAATATTGTTCCCGGATAATTTTGTTGAAATCTTTTGAATGAGATGTATTAAAGTCTTTTTAATTATTCGGTCAATATGAAAATAATAGTATGTCTGGATGATTTCTTGGTGTTAATTTCTTTAATTTAATAATCTTATATAAATTTTATGTAAAAACGTTGCTTTCTAACACTATAATATTGGAGGTTCTAATCAATGGTTGCATCCTACTTTAGTTCTTTCTTTATCGATATCACGAATGGTAAGATATATTTTATCTCTCAATTTTCAAAATATTATTCTATTTTGATCGATACACGCTTTTAAGAAAAATTAATTGAATGTATTATAAATATTGGTAAATGTGTTTCCTTAATGCCCTTGAGTATGTGGTCATAAATCATAATTAGAGAATGCAAAAAATAAGAGTAAAGTGGTAAAAGTGTTTTTCTTAAAAGGGAAGTTTTGAAATATGACAATTATTTAAAAACCGATTTAAAAAAATGAAAGGTAGACGATAATTTGAAGAAAAAAAAAGGGGGACTACTATTTTACAATAAATTTTATTAAAGATTTATTTATATATATTTAAAATATGAGTTATGATATTACAAGCTAGAGTTTGTGGTATTATTACAAGCTTTAGTGTTAATGTTTGATCAAATCTTATTTAGATCTCTACACTGTTAGATCAAAAATACTTTTTTGAAGTAATGACACGGATTTTCCAAATCATCAACTTAATCATTAACAACTTCTAACGCTAAAGCTTGAATAGTATTATAAAGCTCTAGCTCGTAATATCATTTGCCTTAGAATATTACATATTTTTTCCAACTACTACACAAGTATACAATAGTGCAATACATGGAAAAGCAATTTATATTCCTACTCACCTTTCACATGTTTAAATATTTCGCTCATTGTTGATTTAACAAATTATAAAGAATATTCAAATCCTATTATCATTTCGAAAAAAAAAACGTTTAAATAGATCTATCTCGCTTACTGAAAGTAATTTTTTGTTATATTTGTTAGATTTTTTTAATTTTTATTATTAAGTAGATTAACAATTATTCATGTTTTATCTTCTTTTCTAATTTATGATATATTTATTTACTAAATAAATAATACCTTATATTTTGCTCAAACGTTTGATTTTTCATAACTTAAAAAAATAATAATAATAATTTCATAAAAATATCTTATTTAATACATTGCAACTTATTTTATTCTTTTGATTTTGATTTGCTTCTTCGTTTTGCTTGAATATTATTTAATTAAAAAATATTTTTATCTAAAACTAGTTATAAATAAAATCCAAGTTCTTCCCAATCATTGCTTCCGCACCCAACAGTTTCTAATAAGGCCCAAAAGAAGGGCTGAAATTAATGACAGAAACAAAAGTTCACTGATGCAAGATTGTGTTCTACTTTAGATTTTGACACTACTGCGCGGAACGACATTTCATGAAAGTTCTCCAAGGGAACAATTTACCAGAATGCTGCATTTCAGCATTATTTGCATTAAGCATTTTCCGGGATGAGAACATAACTATTACCATTCGGAAGTATGGCTGCAGCATCTGAAGATATCGTGTTACGTGAAGTAGACTTTCGGACTTGTGCATGAGATTCTGCTTCCTGCTGGAACATTCTGACAAGCTCTTGCAGCTCCAGTTTCCTTACTTCAACCTCCTCTTCTATAACAGGCTTTTTCAGTCCAAGGTAGATCAGCCCCATCACAATAAGCACAACACCTAGCAGGATGAGGATGCAGGAGAAATATACAAATGCATGTGGTGACTGCTCGGATCCAGGAATTCCATCCACATTTATGCCAAAGAGTCCAGTGATGATAGAAAGAACAAGTCCGCAACCGCCGAAGACACCTAGATTATGAGTCACCCTGAGGCTTCGGTCCTGAAGATATTAGTTGAGTCACTGAAATCTTTAAGTGACAACACTACATAGAAACATAAACTAAGATGAAAAGCCAGATCAACAACCAATTGCACCCCCCCCTCCACCCCCAAAATCTCCTGATTTTGGGGCATGTGTGCGACACACATCTAAAAACATCAAGTTTTTGGATGAGCGTTGGGGTTAGGTACTTCACTATTTCTTTAAGTCAAAAAAAAAAAAAAGGTGGACTTTAGCTGGGACAAATTGAAAATTGGGTACTAATGTGAGATTTAGTGTATACTTATGGGCATTGATTTATATATTGATCAAATATATGGTATTCTGAACAATATTGTCCGGTAAGCATGAAGTCATATCACACCTGTAACCAAGCTCGGACAGTGCTCTGCATGACATCTTGTATTGTAAATAAGCGATCGCGAACTGCTTCTTGCTCCTCAATCATTTGTCGTGTACTCTTTCTTATTCCTTCTAGCAAATTCCTCGCTG
>CM028383.1:38379448-38430126 GCA_013146195.2 Codonopsis lanceolata
TGGCATGCAGGCATGAGTGGTTCGTGAACAGCGGACAGCGACGTCATATCGGCGATGCCAAGATGTTCTCAACTTACAACAAGGTGAAGTCAGGGGAAAAGCTTTTCATGGGCAATTCATCTACTTGAAGGTGGAAGGAAAGGCCAAGTAGGCCACGAAATGACAGTGGGCGGGAGTTGGTGCTAACCAATGTCCTTCATGTTCCGACATTCGCTAAAAATTTGATCGGTTCTCTTTTGGTTAAACATGGGTTTAAGTTGGCTTTTTGAGTCGGACAAATTTATCTTAAGTAAGAGTGGGGTTTTTATTGGTAAAGGTTACCTCGATGAGGGGCCTTTTTTAAGTGTAATGTAATGGTGGTTAACACATACAAAGTTGATAATAAAGTGCTACAACACCATCTTCTTCTTACTTTTGAGCATTTCAATATTTGGCATTATCGATTAGGTCATGTTAACTATATGACTCTATGAGGCGATTAATGAAAATGGAATTAATTCCTCAAGTCGCATTAATAAAAATAACAAATGCCATACTTGTGTTGAAGCTAAGCAAACAAGAACATCGTTTAAGACAATCGGCGTGACACAACACCATTAGATTTGGTTCATAGTGATCTATGTGACTTAAAACCATAGAATCTATATGAAACAAATACTTCATCACCTTTATTGATGATTGTACATGGTTGTGTCATCTCTATTCTAAAAAGTAAAGTTGAAGCCTTCAAGCTTTTTAAACTTTACAAAACGAAGTCGAGAATCAACTTTCAAAAGAAGATAAAAATTCTTAAGTCCGACGAGGAGGCGAATATGTTTTTCCCTTCAAAGACTTCTATGTCGACCACGGAATTATTCACAAAATTACACCCCCATATAGCCCACAATCAAATGGGATTGCCGAGAGAAAAAAATCGAACCCTAAAGGAAATGATGAACGCATTATTGCTTCAATCCGCCTACCCGACGAAATGTGGGGGGGTGGTTTTCACCGCCAATTACTTGTTAAACAAGCTTCCCCACAAGAAATTGGACAAACGCCTCTATGAATTATGGCATGGTCAAACCATCCTACAAATAATTAAAGTGTGGGGGTGCTAGCTAAAGTAGTCGTCCCACCACTAAAAAGGCTTAAAATCGGTTCCAAACCGTGATTGTACTTTTTATTGGTTATGCAACCCATAGCACTTCTATCGGTTCTTAGTCCATAATCTGATAATCCGGAAATCGAGGTGAATACCGTTATGGAATCAAGAAATGCCGTTTTTGGAAGCTATCTTTCCTCTAAAAGTTGATACTTCATTAAATGCTCATTTCGTCAATCGACGAACAAGATAACACTCACAAGCAATAGTCCTATGGCTATTGATCAAGGTATTCATCAAGATGAAGACATTGATGAACCTCGTCGAAGCAAGAGAGCTCGCACGAGTAAGACTCTTGACCTGACTTTGTGACCACGCTTTCGGATAATGAACCACGTGCGCTCAAGGAAGCAATGTCTACTCCAGAGGCTCTAACACAATGGAAGGAAGCCCGTCAAGCGAAATATCTTCCATTATGCAAAACCACACACTGGGGAGCTCGTCGACCTTCCCAAAGGTTGCAAACCCCTAGGGTGTAAATGGGTCTTCAAAGCGAAATTGAAACCCGATGGGTCCATTGATATCTGAGGCCGGGCTAGTCGTCGCCAAGGGTTTTAATCAAAAGGAAGGTGTTGATTATTTTGACACATATGCTCCATTTCGAATTACTTCAATTCGCCTCACGGTGCCTTAGCGGCACTACACGATCTCGAGATACATCAAATGGATGTCAAGACCGCTTTCCTCAACGGTGAACTTGAAGAAGAAATCTATATGAAATGTCAAGGCTTTATTGCTCGAGCAATGAAACTAAGAATCATTTGGTCAAATCTCTATACGGTCTAAAGCAAGCACCAAAACAATGGCATAAACGTTTTGATGACGTTATACTTGCTAATGGCTTCAAGACTAATGAATGTGACAAGTGTGTATACGCTAAGAATACACAACAAGGTTACGTCATTATCTCTTTACGTTGATGACATGTTAATTATTGGTAGCAATAATAACATGATCAAAGACATCAAAAGATGTTGGCCGGCGATTTGACATGAAAGATTTAGGGTTAGCTGATGTCATCCTAGGTATTAAAATATCTAGAACATCCGAGGAGATCGTTTATCACAATCTCATTATATTGAAAGCTGCTAGAAATTTAGCAACGGTGATACAAGCATTGCTAAGACTCAATCGACCCTAACTTTCATCTCAAAAGAACCTGCGAGGCGTATCTCAAATTGATCTCATGTTAACACTAACGGACTCACACTCCTACTCATTCCTATGGGAAAACACTAGTGTTACTGTCACGGTTTAGGATAAGCCTTTTTTAATGATTCTTATGACTTGATTTGATCGGCGAGGTCTTGACAGGATACACCCTTTATAAGAAATCACCTATGTGAATGTAAGACTGGCCGATCTTATGGAAATTTCGAGGCAAAATTTTCTAACAACATTCACAAAACCAGGAAGCGTTCAGGGCCAAAATGAACACAAACGTAGAATCAAGCGTTGTTTGAGGCGCTACGTGAATACTATTGTCTTGGTTGACATCAAACACCGTCGGTTCAAGACACACCAGTCCAGCGATTAGTAAGTCTTCCCGATAGTAACTCATAAGGAAAGGTTCAAAGCCAAAAGCCACCTCTTCCACTCTAGCTACTCTCAGTTGTATCTTTGTAAATATCAATATGTCATCAACTTACATGATATCTTATTCAAATATGGGGGATTGTTGGAAACTTGTTTCCATAAAAGCTTGAATAAGGGAGTTATAAGTGTATAATGTGGAATCCCATTGGGAACAAATGAAACAAGCTCTACCTTATAAGGTAGAGCTTTGAGCTTTACTTTCGGGCCCTTGGGCCACTACGTTGTGTAGGAGGAGAGACCTACCTAGGTGTAGGTCCAAACACCTGTGGCATGCCGACCGGGCTCATTAATTTGGTTGGTTGGTTGGTTGGTTGTATCGTGCTGCTTCAAATTTATGCACTGCGATACATCAATTTAAATTACCAAATCGAATTACACATCGCGATGCATCAATTCAAGCAACCAATTGATGCATCATCCTCTGTTGTAAGTCATCTTCTTCATCATCTACTTTCGTCCTTACTGAAAATCCTCAAAAGCCTAGGTCTATTCAAGTATCGTACTTAATGAATCGAAAACAATGATAATTTTTTAATCTAAAGTGTTGGTCGGAGCTGTTGAAAGAGACAATTTGGATATTTTAGGAACAATATTTCAAAAAAATGAACTTTAAAGGCTGGAAAAAATAACAGGGGGGGTAGAGGGGTTACAAACTTGGCAAAAACTGTTTGGCCCAAAATTATCCCTTCAGTTTTTGATTTGGACCCCTATCTATCCCAATAAAGATGATGGAGCCCCAGAAACATAGAAGGCAGTTTCTGTTAAAAGTATTAATTTGCAATCTTGGAAAGATTCATTGGATTGAAGAAGTGTCTAGAATGCATAGGAAGTGATAAGGTTTAATCCTTTTGTATTCTTGTAATCTAGAATCATCCAAGCCACGCTATAAATATGTGTCTTTTGTAGTATTAAGAAATAGTGGACATAAAAACAAAGTGAGTTGTAGCTACTCTTGATTTCTCTCAAAAAAAATATTATAAATAACATCCAAGTTCTTCCCAATCATTGCTTCCGCACCCAACAAATTTGGTATCAGAGCCAAACTATTACCAAAGCATCTCAACATCCACCGGGTAACTCACTGTTGTTGCCCACTTTGAAGAAAGAGCTACTGCTCATTTTTTAAGCTAAACCTCACCGTCACTTTGAAGCTCAATAAAGAGCTGCTCCATATACCCCACCCACTGAAGTTGGGGCAGTTATTTAAAGTGTTGCTGCCTTGATTTTTTTGGAGTTGCTGCCCACTTGTTGGACCACAAAATCTTACAATGGCATCAAATTCTTCTTCCCCTCTATTTGCATATTCATGGAGCCAAGTTCCAATCTTCGAAGGAGAACACTTTGAATATTGGAGTAGTCTAATGATTACATTTTTTTGAGTCCATGGAATTGGAGGACGTGATCGATGGCAAGTTACGAGAAACAAATGAAGAAGATGAAGAATATGAAAAATTGCAAAGAGAGTTCAAAACGAAGAATGCGAAGGTGCCACGATACATTCAACAAGGTGTTGGAAAAACAATTTTTCCACGTATCTTTGGTGCTCAAAAAACCATAGATGCTTGGGAAATTTTGAAACAAGAATTTCAAGGAACCGAAAAGACGATTGCTTTGAGGCTTCAATCATTATGGAAAGATTTCGATAATCTCAAAATGGAGGATCGATAATCGGTAGGTGATTTCTCTTCACGAGTCTCGGAGATCATGAATCAAATCAAAGGTTGTGGAGATACAATTGAAGAAAAGAGGGTTGTGCAAAAAGTCCTTCGTAGTCTTCCTTCGAAATTCGATTATGCACCTGCAGCTATTGAGGAATCGAAAGATCTGTCCAAGATGACTATGTACGAGCTAACTGGATCTCTTCACGTACATGAGCAAAGAATCACTCATTCAACAAATCCATCAACCAAGCAAGCATTCCGGTCCAAGCTAGTGTCAAAATAAAATTTCAGCAATCAAGGAGAACTCAAAGGAGGTCCAAGTCAGAACAAATGGACATCAAACAGGAAGAAAAGAAATTGGAAAGCCAAGCCATCACAAAATTCTGGTAACAATTCTATTTGTCTTATTTGCAAGAAGTCCAATCATGAATCTAAAGATTGTTTTTTTCAAATTCAAAAGATGCAAAATACCTAAGCATTCTAAAAGGGATCCTTGGTTTCAAAACAAAAATAAAAATAAAGGAAAAGAAGAAGTAAAATTCTCGAAAGAATCGAATAAAGAAATCTTGTTCTATTCCAACGATTATCAAGACTCCAAAAGCCTTTGGTACTTGGATAGTGATTGTAGCAATCACATGACAGGGGATCGAGATCTCTTTGTGAATCTTGGTCCAAACATTAGTACTCAAATCATTATTGGTGATGGCTCACAGAGAAGTGCAAGAGGAAGAGGAACCATTGTTGTCCAAACTAAATAAGGTAATCGGAAACTCATTACTGATGTTCTTTATGTGCCTAACCTCACACACAACCTTCTTAGTGTTGGTCAGCTCATTCAAAAGAATTTTTCTGTTCATTTTGATGATGGAAAGTGCTCAGTTCTTGACAAGAAGGAAAATGTTATCATCGCAAATATTGAGATGAGAAACAAGACATTTCCTCTCATGTTTTCATCTCATATTGATCACGCACTCAAGGTTGAGAATGCAGATTCATCTTATCTGTGGCATCTACGCTATGGTCATTTGCATAGCAATGGTCTTCAACTGCTCAAGCAGAAAAATATGGTGACTGGACTTCCCTCAATTCAGAAGAATAATCATGTGTACGAAGGTTGTATTTATGGAAAAATGCACAAGCTTCCATTTCCAAAAACATTTTGGTGAGCAAAAGAACAACTGAGTTAGTTCATTCGGATCTGTGGTCCCGTGCTCTTTCTTCAGGAAAAAAAAGATACTTCTTGTTATTTGTTGATGACTACACAAGAATGATGTGGATTTATCTCTGTATCAAAAGTTTTAGGAATTCTCGACATTCTTACATTTTAAGCACTTGTTGAACGTGAAAGTGGCAGTTTGATAAAGACTTTAGAACCGATCATGGAAGTGAATATATCTACCATCCTTTTATGGAGTATTGTAGAACAAATAGAATCAAAAGGTAATTGACAGTAAGTAGAACACCACAACAAAACGGTGCCGAAAGGAAAAATCACAAAATTATGGAGATGGCAAGAAGCATGCTGAAAGGAAAAGGAGTTCCAAATTGCTACTGGGCAGAAGCTATACACATAGTTGTGTACATTCTCAACCGTTCTCCCACAAAAGTTGTTAGAAACAAAACTTCATTTGAAGCTTGGCACAAAAAGAAACCGAGAGTTGATCATTTCAAAGGTTTTGGGAGCATTGCTTATGCACTCACTCCTTCCCACAATCGCGAGATCGAAGTTTGACGAAATGTAAAAAGCTTGTCTTTATTGGTTATAGTGATGAGTCCAAAGGATTTTGACTACTTGATCCTGCGACGGAGAAAGTCACAGCTTCAAGAGATGTTGCCTTTGATGAAGCTGTTACATGGGATTGGAAAGGAAAGAAAGTTATTGATGAGCCAATTTATGAAGATCCATTGACATCTTAAGGTAGTCCTTCTCAAGCACAAACTGTCGACAATCCAACTCTGATTCAAAGAGTTGAAGAAAATGAAACTAATGATGAAAGCCCTCCAAGAAAAACGCATTTGCTAAGTGAAATCTATGAACTTGGGTTGTTCTCGTATGAGCCTCAAAGTTTTGAAGAAGCATCAAACGATGAGAATTGGAAAAAGGTAATGAATGAAGAAATGTCCACCATCAAGAAAAATGAAACTTGGGAACTTGTTGATTTGCCCTAAGGAAAGAAGAAAATTGGTCTGAAATGGGTATTCAAGACTAAATTTGATGAAAATGGAGAAATTCAAAAGTAAAAAGCTCGACTTGTCGCAAAAGGTTACTCTCAGTAACCTGAATCGACTTCACATAAACTTTTGCTCCAGTTGCGAGAATTGAAACAATTCACACTGTTCTTGCCTTAGCAGCTCAATTGGAGTTGAGTGTTTATCAACTTGATGTGAAATCAGCTTTCCTAAACGGTGAAATCAAAGAAGAAGTCTATGTCGAGCAACCAGAAGGAAATCAAAGGCCAAGAAGAAAAGGTGTTCGCTTGAGAAAAGCTTTGTACAGCTTGAAACAAGCACCTCGAGCATGGAATAACAAAATCAATAATTATTTCATCGGATGTGGTTTTCACTGAAGTTTAAGTGAATCTTCCCTTTATGTGAAAAAATATTGGGAATGATCTTTTAGTACTGTGTCTTTACGTAGATGATCTTATCTACTTTGGCACAAGCACAAGCATGGTGGAAGATTTCAAGAAGAAAATGATGGAGAAATTTGAAATGACCGACTTGGGTCTCATGCGATACTTTCTCGGAATCCAAGTCAAATAAAGTCTTGGAAGAAGTATCGTACATCAAGAGAAGTACATTGATGATCTTTTGAAGAAATTCAACATGAGTCAGTGCAAGCTTGTTTCAACTCCATTGGTGGTAAATGAGAAGTTCCAGATTAATGACAATAGGGAGAAAGTCGACGCCACCACTTACAGGAAATTGATTGGATCGTTGATCTATCTCAACACACTACAACAAAAATGGTCTTTCACAACATTTTAAAAACGTTGTAATAGGTCTTTAACAACGTTTTAAAAAACGTTGTGGAAACTAACGTTGTAATAGGTCGTTTTTTTACAACGTTTTAAAAAACGTTGCAAAAAAACGTTGTCTTATGTCATTACACAACAACATTGTGGACAATAATAACAACATTTTAAAAACGTTGTTAATAATGTAACACGTTTAAGAAGAAAACGTTGTAAAATCTTTTCTACAACGTTTATTAAAAAATGTTGTAAAAAGTTTTTTACAACGTTTAAGAAGAAAACGTTGTAATACACTTTATACAACGTTTTTTTTAATAAACGTTGTGGAAGGTTTTTACAACGTTTCCTTTATAAACGTTGTATAAAGTTTTATACAACGTTTTTTTAATTAACGTTGTAGAAGGTTGTTTACAACGTTTTACAAAAAAAACGTTGTAAAAAACCTTATACAACGTTTATTAAAAAAATGTTGTATAAAACTTTATACAACGTTTATAAAGGAAATGTTGTAAAAAACCTTCCACAACGTTTATTAAAAAAACGTTGTATAAAACTTTATACAACGTTTATAAAGGAAACGTTATAAAAAACCTTCCACAACGTTTATTAAAAAAACCTTGTAAAAAACCTTCTACAACGTTTTATTTAATAAACGTTGTAGTAAACTTTCTACAACGTTTATAAAACGTTGTAATAGCCATTTTCCAACAAAAAAAAATAAAAGCAATTCTGGATCATTCTGTTCCTGAAATATGTAACCTGATATGAGCAGATACATAGCCTGCAATTCTAAACGAACTCTAACCACTACATAGAATAAAGCACTAAGTTTACAATGAATAATTTTGAAGTTCAAAATCATGAGTATAGAAACTAAATAAGGCAGTGAGGAAAAAATTATTTTCTGTATCTAAAACATTTCAAAGTTATTTGTACTTTGTCTGCATCTTCTGCAATCAAGTTTGTGAAGAACACCAAGATCCATAAACTAGACTGATTTAAAGCACAAACTCTGCATCTTCTGCAATCAAGTTTGTGAAGAACACCAAGATCCATAAAGTAGACTGATTTAAAGCACAAACAAAGGTTCAAATAAGTTCATCTATGGTGAGGAAGTACTTGGAACCCTTCCATGTAATCTGGAATCTTGTTGTCACTATTCAAAGATAGATTTTCTAGAAATGTAACTTCAACTTTGTCCTCAATAGACACTGAGAAACTGCTATCATTACCCAGATATGTATGCTTCCTCAACAGGAACCGCGCAAATTGAAAAGAAAGCACAAAGTATCAGACTCACATAGGCTCAAGAGGACCATTTCAAGTAAAAATTCAAATTTCACTTTGTTCTGATTCACGATACATGTGATAATATTTTCCTCAGATTCGCATATCTTTCAGATTCAAGAAGAATAAGAGGCTTTCCATATAAAGTAAATCCTGTAATTTATGAACATTAACCCCAAGGCATTCACATATTTATGACGATGTCGTCAAGATATATATATATATATATATATATTTTTATAGGTAAGTCTGACCCCTTGTTGATGTTGTCAAGATATCATGGAAAGATCTTAATTTCCTTTAGATACCTAGTACTAAATTAATGACAATAGCTCAGTGCTTTTGCAGATCAAATTCACAGCCAAGTTGGCAAATGTCACCCATCTTTATTGGATGACGGAATCCAACAACTTTTTAAATGAGTCATGTGACAACAGATACTCACATTCCTTGTGTCTTGAGGTTAGAATGCTAAAGTAACCTTCATAGCATGTTGAAATGAATGACTTCTTTACAAGAAAAGAGCTGGTGGAAGTTATAGTCGCTCCAGCGGAAGAATGCTGTAAGCAAATATTCTAGGACTCCGGGGTCATTTCTTACAGTGATCAGGTCCAAAAAAGAAAGTCTCTGAAGGGCAGGTAAGATTGACAGAAAGTGGTGGGGTGGTTAAGAGAGCATATATATATACCTTGGGATGAATTAACCAATAAATCACATCATAAATAGGAAGCTGAAAACAGAATTTCATGTGAACAGTCAAATCAGTTGAATTAAGTCTTGATGACTTGGGATACGACGTGTACTAATTCTAGAAAAGTTCAATTTCGGAAGAAGGTTTCCCCATCATAAAACAACTCAAATTAGACCTGAACTATCCCACAGACCATGTCATTTAACAACAAGGTAACCATGACATGTTTTTCACATTTCTCGATTCTCCAACATCACTTCGTTCGTTTCAATTGCTTCTTGCTCCGCAAATAATATCCCTTAGCCTAGGACTGTTAACTCTTCAATGAATTCTAGGACACATACGCCCCATTCCATAAACAAACTCTAGGGACCATATTTTTAAGACCGCATGGTAATGGCGGCTAAACTCTATAAGCTTCTCCAAACGGAAACGTTTTCCCACTTCGAGGAATTAACTTATCCATTTTTAAGACATGAGGTGATGTCCATTTTAGAGCAAATGGCTCACAAGTCCATAACATAAAATGACCATCACTTGCCACGAGGAGATAGTTCAATTAGGAAAGGTAACAAGACATCTAGATCTTTGTACCCCAGCGCAAGTAAAATCCAAATTTGAGTACAGTACAAACTGTTTTTGAAAAAAGACATTCCCATAAAGTTGGGATGAAGAAAAAACAAATATAAATTATCTTAATGAAAATATGCATATTTTAATTAAATACCTGATCCAATTACACCATGAATTGTAATTGATTCCACTGCATGCAAGTCTTCAACATCTTCTGCTGTCTCTGGGGTCAATGGATGTAAATTCCCAAGCAAAGATTGCTCCACTGTGTACCTAGTTATATTACAATAAACAAATTTCGGAAGAAATCTTGCTATAAGGAATATCTCGCAACTTAAAAGGCCTGCCCGATATATACCAGAGAAAGAAGGGGCAGGCATCGCGGCATCTAGGGCAGTAACCATATTCTGCCTAGCTTAGCCAGCTAAGATTTGAATGCTCTCATACATAACCACAGCACCAGATTCATAGCATGATTCGCCTGTAGGCCCAACCCTTTCCATCCGAAAAGGGAGACTAGTGGAGTGTATTGCAGAGGCGTAAACTGCACTGGAGTGGTAAGGCTTTTCGTCTTGTATACGTGAGTAATCGGGAAGCTTTACCTTTACAAAGATGGAAATGTACACATTGAGGGAAACATATCGGCGACAAGCAAGGTAATCAAGAAGCTGATGATTAAATATATTTATGCAAGGATATTAATGATAGGAAGGGAGAAGATCTATAAACCATAACATAATAAAAACCTTTTGCCTTGAGTTGATAAATATATCACTTCAATATCAATGAATCAGATAGCTGTTAAGTGGTTATAATTTAAAGCGAAATAATTATTAGAAATAATGTTGAATATGTTAACTTACTTGTTCTCAGAGAAGGTAAACCAACAGGAACAATCAACTTGCAGAAGGAAGAAAGCTTTGAAAACGACACTGCGTCATGAAGATTACTGGAGATGGTTTGTTTTCTACTTCTAGAGTTCATGTAAGAGTCAGGACTCCGAACAGAATAGAGTAACACTGGAATGTTGGTGTAGTCATCTGCAATATTCTCCAAAAGTGATGCAGCTACACCAGAAAATCCTCCCGAGTCATCAACAATAAATTGAATTCCCTACATCAGATGTTTAAAAATAGGAAACAACATGTCATGGAAACCATGATGGATAGTTTAGCTTCAACTAATGTATAAAGATAACTTCAAAAAGTTACGTTAAAATAGTACACTCTAATGTGAAAGTTTCAACATCAATCTTCAAAAGCACTTAGAGTAAGAGGTATATAAATTTTATGCACACCAAAGAGTGGTGTCCTAGGACTTTCAAGCAATCATGCATAGCTCACATTAAGCAAATGTAATTGGAACAAATAAACTATAAAAAAGGCGCAAACAAAGGCATAAGAATCATGCCTGATTGGTGATAATTCTGAGTTCCGTCGTAAGCCTCTGCAGAGATCACATTAGAAAATGGGTTTGCTTGCAACAAAACAAAAGTAGGGTGGCCAAAATAGATGATTCAAAGTTTCGTTGGCTGAATTGCAAAAAAGGGTAAAGTTGGGCGGCCCATTTGTGTGTTTTGCCGGTGACTCTACAATTTTTTTCTTTCAATTTAATCATTGTACTTGACAACATATCACTCATCACCCCATCAAATTTTTCGGACGGAAAGTTTAAAACAATTGTAGAAACCTAAAATTACCCGTAGGCTTAAATCACAATTTAGCCAGCCTACTTTCCCACTTTTTGCAATAAGGTGACTACACACAAAATCAATTTAATCATTGTATTTAGCAAATATAGCACATTCATCACTTCATCTAATATTTTGGATGGAAAATGCTTGAAACAATTATAAAAACATGAAAATACCCAAAAAAAAAAAATTATCATATTCAAAAAGTCTTAAAATCATAATTTTTCATACCAAAAAGTCCAAAAACATGTCTATGAAAAGAAATTCTTTAGTTAAAAACTTTTATTTTGAAGAAAATTCATTTTTTTCTATTTATTTATGAAAATTATAATAAGAATTGTATTGCATTTATTATTATTAGAAACATTAAACTTTGGACTATTTGGTATTAAGTTTGAAACTTTTTAGATAGATTAATTATTTTTGAGACTTTTTATATAGATATGAAAATTTTTTAGTGAGACTTTTTGATATTTTTCCCTTTTCTTTTGTAGAGATTATTGCAAAAGTGAGAAAGTATGGGACCAAATGCGATTAAGTCAAAACAATTTGATTTTGTAAAAGTGTAAAAACAACAATATTACAACATTTTGTCAAAAACGTTGTTTAATACATATTACAACGTTTTCCTGAAAAGTGTTGTGTTAAGTTACCCTAATACAACGTTTTTAAAAAAACGTTGTGTAAAATGACCTTATGACAACGTTTTTGGAAAAAAAACGTTGTTTAAAATCTATCACAACGCTTTTGGAAAAACGTTGTGTAAAATCTATCACAACGTTTTTGGAAAAAATGTTGTGTAAAATGACCATAGCACAACGTTTTTTTAAAAAATGTTGTGTAAAATTACCATAGCACAACGTTTCTGGAAAAACCGTTGTGTAAAATAACCCCTATCACAACGTTTTGTGAAAAAACGTTGTGTAAAATGACAATAACACAACGTTTTTAGAAAAATGTTGTCTAAAATGACCCTGTCACAACGTTTTTCAAAAAACGTTGTGTAAAATGACCTATCACAACGTTTTTCAAAAAACGTTGTAAATAAAACGTTGTGAAAGACCATTTTTGTTGTAGTGACAAGGCTTGAAATCACTCATTTTGTGAGTTTACTTTCCAAATTCATGAATGAACCAAGCAAAACTCATTTTGCACCAGCAAAAAGAATTTTAAGGTATTTGAAAGGGACAAAGAATCAAGGCATTGAGTTCAAGAAGGAGAAAAATTTCAAGCTTGTTGGCTATACAGACAGTGATTAGGTTAGATCACTTAATGATAGTAAAAGCACATCTAACTACAATTTTTGTCTTGGAACAAACATAATTTCATGGAGCTCAAGAAAACAAACAACGGTTGCTTTATCATCTTGCGAAGCAGAGTACATTGCGCCTACGTAAGCCGCCATGGCAGCTTTGGCTTGATGAGCCCAAGTTTTCCACGAATTTTTCCGGGAATTTCCTTCTATTTTGTGATATTTTTTAGTTAATTATGCCTTGAAAATATTATTATTTATGTATTTGTGTTTAATGTAGGTTTCCATGCACAATCAAGCATTTATATGGTAATTAGCATGAAGTTCGATGTAATTTCGGGCTTTAAAGTTGAGTTACAAGTTATTCGGTTAAAGTCTGTTAAGTCCGTCAAGTGTTCCAAGGAAAATGAGGGCTAACGAGGGTTAACGGAGCTAACAGAGAATCGAAAAGATAGACCTGGGCAGGGAAGGATCCACGGCGCTCATCCCAGAAGACCAGGGGCACCGGAGCAAACTTGAAAATGGCAGGGGAGGGTGACACAATTTCTTGAAACAACCCCTTTTTGCGTTGTCGATTCAAGGGACGCGCCACGTCACCGCCTGTCCCAACCACTCATAAGTGACCCCCGTCCTTCTCTTCGGATCCAGTCCAACCCGCGTCTGACCCGGCCCAAACCAGACCACTAACCCGTCTTTCTCACCTACTTCCCTCTCAGCCACCAACCCATTTCACTTAGGGTAAACTTGCGATCCCTCCTCCTGGATTACCCAGCCCTAGTCGTGACCCATTAGCCCATTTCCTTCATTTTTTGCCCCCAAATCTCTTCTGTTCTCCCTATTCTGCCCCTGCCTCCAAAGCCCTTCTCCATTTATCTTCAAGCAGCCTCAATTTGCAAAAGGAGAAGTCCCCACAGGCTGTTGAGCCCTAAATGGGGCAGCAGTCACCATTGTTCCCCATTTTCCTCCATGCCTCCATAGCTTGATCACCTTTAAAGGTTTGGAGCATCATTTCAACAGCCAAAGAAACATTTGCAAGAGATTTCAAACCGGGATTTGGGCACTATTTGGTTTAATTCTTCCTATCACTATTTCAAGATATTTATTGTATTTTCTTGGGTTGATTAATTTTGTAATTGTGAAATTGGTTTGTGCTTAAATTATTTATGGAATGCAATTATTTTTCTATGTCCAATGCAATGATTTAAATTTAATCTCTCTCTTTATTTAGTACACATTCATATTTGGTTATTATTTTGTGGATTTAATGTTTTTAATTAGTTGAATATTAATTAAATGATTTTAGAAATATCTAGGATCCGCGAGAGCTACCTTTGTATTTCAGACCAATCAATTTAATAGTTGGTGTTTTTGTGATACTCACTGATAGCCATTGTGAGACTTATTTTGCATGCGATCGAACCACCTTAGTCATTCGCGAGGTCGGGGAGGTTAGGGTTTACTATAAGATGCGAGAACCCGTAGTTAAACAATTTTGTGTTCTTGGTTACCAACATAATTTGTAGAAAAATATAGAGAATTTCTTTTTGCGAAGTATTACCCATGTGCTTAGTTATTATTGTGTGTTCTACATGCTTTTAATGGCGTAGCGAACCATTAGATGATCACTAGAATTATAGGATAAGATGCGAGAGTCTGTCCTATTAATTCTGAAAATCACAATAATTGTTTGCGTTACATGAGACCGAGAGGAGATCATGCGTAGATAGTTTTTTGGTGCTTGTTTTGACATGCATCTATTTTCTCCTATGTTATAAGATTCAAGAGCCCATAGCTAGGAGTTGTAGCTAGATTTGCTATATGTTGCGAGAGCCCGTAGTGAATAAAATAGTTTGCCCGAGTTCCAAGATTTGAGTTAAAGAAAAGTAAAGAGAGGATTAATTTGAACACCAGCTAAACTATAAATATTGCACTCCTATCTTTTCAATCTTGATTTGTTGTTGCCAAACCACCTCTACGGTAGTGTAAATTTAATTGTTTTATTAGATTTTTTATATTTTTAATTCATTTTCTTTTCGCTCAAATATAATTAGTTAGCCTAATTTTGGTACTTAGTTTGAGTGAGAATTATGTACATTCTCTATGGGATCGATAACTCGTATTTATATACACTTTATACTTGATACGACCGGATATTCTTGCCCAAGTTACGTTTTTGCGCACATCATGGCTGAGAAGAATTTTGAATGATTTGAAGTTTGAGCAAACCAAAGCAACTATAATTCATTGTGATAATATGTCTGCAATTGTCATGACGAAAAATCATGTCTTTCATGCACGGTTCAAGTATCAAGCCCTGATATCATTTCATTAGAGAATTAGTGAATCAAGGAGATATTAGAATGGAGTTCATCAATACAAATGACAACCCAGCTGATATTTTAACAAAAGACCTCCAACAAACAAACTCGAAGATTTCAAGAAACAAGTTAGGATTACAAATTAAGGAGGGGTGTTAAAAGTATTAATTTGCAATCTTGGAAAGATTCAATGGATTGAAGAAGTGTCTAGAATAAATAGGAAGTGATAAGGTTGAATCCTTTTGTATTCTTGTAATCTAGAACTATCCAAGACACTATAAATATGTGTCTTTGTAGTATTGAGAAATAGTGGACAAAAAAACAGAGTGAGCTGTAGCTACTCTTAATTTCTCTTTCTTTCTCTCTCTCTCTCTCTCTCTCTCTCTCTCTCTATATATATATATATATATATATATATATATATATCTATATATATAACAACCGTGTTTTTTCTGTCGAAAACTACTTACCATAAATGAAAACTCAAATCTGAATTATCCAGCCATGCATCGGAAGCTGAAACACTTTTTTTTGTTACTTTTTCTTTAGTTTTTATACTAAACATTTAATATTTTTGAATAAATTGACATGAATATATTTACACATTTCTAGGAACTTTGATTACATTTCAACTACTGGTATTCTCAGTACAATTCACAATATCATGTTGAACCTTTTGTTTTCCATCACATACATATATATTCATCACAACATTCTTTGCGGATGTTTCAACTAATCATATGTAAAATTAGAAAAAAAAATTAGTCACCAAATAAGCTTTAAACATTTTAAACTAAAAAAAAATTATGACTATTGAATCAGATTCAAAGTTTTAGTAGCCAAAAAATCATGTAGTATTTCTACTGAATAACAAATACACCCACACAAATCTACAAAAGTGTAAAAAAAATTAATAGATCTAAAAATATTATGACTATTGTATCAAATTCGAAGTTTTGATCGCCAAAAAAATTCAACTATCAATCTCAAATGTACATCGTTGACTATCATTATCTGATCATGAGAGGTGATATAAACAAGATTCTCCCTTGATAATTGTCATGATTGGTAATATAACAAGATTCTCTCTTGATAATTGTACTAAATATTGTTGAACAACAGAAATGGATCGAGCGACATAGTGATTGAGTGATAAGATTTTACCATGGTGCCGGCGGTGTGAGAGAGGGATATGATTATGTTGAGTGATAAGATTTTACCATGGTGCCGGCGGTGTCGCCAGTGAAGTGTGAGATGAAGCGCCGATGAGCTTTACGCGAGCGTTGTTTGTAGCTTAGGGCTTAGAGTTTCTTTTTTAATTTTAAGATTTCAAACTAGAACAATAACAACCCTTTTTTTTTTTGCAAAAAAATAAAATTGTTTCCTACTTTCCTTCCATTTTTTTTGTTTATTAGGTTTATTGAGCTAACTCGATATCAACTCGATTTTTTTATAATAATTTTTATTTGGAAACAAATTTAAGCTGGTGTATACTTTGTCGAATTTTAACAAACGTTAAAAAGTATTTTCATGCATCGTGATGCATCATCTGATAATGCACTGTAGCGGTTTGAAAAAAAAAACGGTTGAAAATTCGTCAAAGTATACTAGCCTGCAATTTTCTGTTTTTCTTTTCATTGTAATTGTAATACCCTCATAATTTTAGTTAAAATATTAATTTGTATTAATTAATATTATATTTTTTGGGTTAATCTAATTATTTTAGGCCTATATTTTGTATTGGACAATTTTGAATTAGGTCGTTGAGAGGATGAATTTTAGTCTCATTATTTTATTTGGGGATCGACCCACAATTAAATTTCAGCCCATGAATTACAAATAGTAGATATTAAAATTATATATATATATATATATATATATATATATATATATATATATATATATATATATATATATAATAAAATAAATAGAGATGTTATTGGATGGGGATAATCTGTATTTTTTCAAAAAAAATTAAAAGTTATACAACAAAATATAAGGTAAAGCAAAATGATAGATGCTCAATTTTCAGCTCAATGAAAAATTAAAAGGATTTGAATAATCTAGGGAAAGAGATTGCTATGATTTGTTACTGAAGATTAGGTAGATGGAATTTTGAAGTAAAGGAATAGACGTCTGATGAAGGATTCTATATGATCAAAATGAAGGGTTGTATTTGTTCGACGACATGTGTTGAATTTGGTTAGGTGTTGACATGATTGATTGATTATATATGATAGATTAAAATGGACAACTTACATCATATTAGGCTTGGGTTGAGTTTTATATATAGCATGCCTTTAAGTGTTTTTCAATGAGGTGAGATTTTTTATTTCTTATTTTGAAAATGGTCATAAGAAAACAATATTGTTCCCGGATAATTTTGTTGAAATCTTTTGAATGAGATGTATTAAAAGTCTTTTTAATTATTCGGTCAATATGAAAATAATAGTATGTCTGGATGATTTCTTTGTGTTAATTTCTTTAATTTAATAATCTTATATAAATTTTATTGCAAAAAACGTTGCTTTCTAACACTATAATATTGGAGGTTCTAATCAATCTGTGCTGCATCCTACTTTAGTTCTTTCTTTATCAGATATCACGAATGGTAAGATATATTTTACTCCCTCAATTTTCAAAATATTGTCTATTTTGATCTGATACACAGTTTAAGAAAAATTAATTGAATGTATTATAAATATTGGTGAAATGTGTGGTTTCCTTTAATGCCCTTGAGTATGTGGTCATAAATCATAATTAGAGAATGCAAAAAAAATAAGAGTAAAGTGGTAAAAGTGTTTTTCTTAAAAGGGGAAGTTTTGAAATATGACAATTATTTAAAAACTGACGAAAAATGAAAGGTAGACGATAATTTGAAAAAAAAGGGGACTACTATTTTACAATAAATTTTATTAAATATTTATTTATATATATTTAAAATATGAGGTATGATATTACAAGCTAGAGTTTGTGGTATTATTACAAGCTTTAGTGTTAATACCGTTTGATCAAATCTATTTAGATCTCTACACTGTTAGATCAAAAATACTTTTTTGAAGTAATGACACGGATTTTCCAAATCATCAACTTAATCATTAACAGCTCTAACGCTAAAGCTTGTAATAGTATTACAAGCTCTAGCTCGTAATATCATTTGCCTTAGAATATTACATATTTTTTCCAACTACTACACAAGCATACAATAGTGCAATACATGGAAAAGCAATTTATATTCCTACTCACCTTTCACATGTTTAAATATTTCGCCCATTGTTGATTTAACAAATTATAGAGAATATTCAAATCCTATTGTCATTTCGAAAAGAAAAAAAAAACGTTGAAATAGATCTATCTCGCTTACTGAAAGTAATTTTTTGTTATATTTGTTACATTTTTTAATTTTTATTATTAAGTAGATTAACAATTATTCATGTTTTATCTTCTTTTATAATTTATGATATATTTATGTACTAAATAAATAATACCTCATATATTTTGCTCAAACTTTTGATTCTTCATAACTTAAAAATATAATAATAATAATTTCATAAAAATATCTTATTTAATACATTGCAACTTATTTTATTCTTTTGATTTTGATTTGCTTCTTTGTTTTGCTGGAATATTATTTAATTAAAAAATATTTTTATCTAAAACTAGTTATAAATAAAATCCAAGTTCTTCCCAATCATTGCTTCCGCACCCAATAGAATAAGGCCCAAAAGAAGGGCTGAAATTAATGACAGAAACAAAAGTTCACTGATGCAAGATTGTGTTCTACTTAAGATTTTGACACTACTGCGCGGAACGACATTTCATGAAAGTTCTCCGAGGGAACAATTTACCAGAATGCTGCATTTCAGCATTATTTGCATTAAGCATTTTCCGGGATGAGAACATAACTATTACCATTCGGAAGTATGGCTGCAGCATTTGAAGATATCGTGTTATGTGAAGTAGACTTTCGGACTTGTGCATGAGATTCTGCTTCCTGCTGGAACATTCTGACAAGCTCTTGCAGCTCCAGTTTCCTTACTTCAACCTCCTCTTCTATAACAGGCTTTTTCAGTCCAAGGTAGATCAGCCCCATCACAATAAGCACAACACCTAGCAGGATGAGGATGCAGGAGAAATATACAAATGCATGTGGTGACTGCTCGGATCCAGGAATTCCATCCACATTTATGCCAAAGAGTCCAGTGATGATAGAAAGAACAAGTCCGCAACCCCCGAAGACACCTAGATTATGAGTCACCCTGAGGCTTCGGTCCTGAAGATATTAGTTGAGTCACTGAAATCTTTAAGTGACAACACTACATAGAAACATAAACTAAGATGAAAAGCCAGATCAACAACCAATTGCCCCCCCCTCCCACCACCCCCCCAAAATCTCCTGATTTTGGGGCATGTGTGCGACACACATCTAAAAACATCAAGTTTTTGGATGAGCGTTGGGATTAGGTACTTCACTATTTCTTTAAGTCAAAAAAAAAAAAAAGGTGAGACTTTAGCTGGGACAAATTGAAAATTGGGTACTAATGTGAGATTTAGTGTATACTTATGGGCATTGATTTATATATTGATCAAATATATGGTATTCTGAACAATATTGTCCGGTAAGCATGAAGTCATATCACACCTGTAACCAAGCTCGGACAGTGCTCTGCATGACATCTTGTATTGTAAATAAGCGATCGCGAACTGCTTCTTGCTCCTCAATCATTTGTCGTGTACTCTTTCTTATTCCTTCTAGCAAATTCCTCGCTGCACTGCCCCTCAAATGTTGGAGGAGCTCAAATACAATCTCTTCTCTAGCATGTAGAGACCATTTTACTCTTATAACCTGCAAGGGGAAAGGTAGAGGCCAATTCACATTTCATTTACAACTCTATGGGACAAAAGTTTCATAGCCTAAAAATGAACAAAGTTCAAGCACTAGACAAAGAATCATTTTATCACTTGACTGTTTTTTGATGCACCAGTTGATTTACATTAGCTAATCACAGACAGATATATGTGAATGTAGACAAGAGCACGCAGACAGCAAGGATGGTAGAGATAACAAAGTACAAAAGAGAATACAGCAGGGCAGTGGAAACAATAAGACCAAAACTACCCAAGACAAAATTCTCTACATGTATGATCAATTCTCACACCCCTAAGCTGTTAGTGAAGTTGAAAGTTGAAATTCCTTTTGTCAATCTTTCCTTTTCTAATACAAACAATCATTGGGTTTCTATCACTCGGTAACAAATCCAACTGCATGTACGCAATCACCCTAGCCAATGAGAGGGGAAGTACCTGTAGAGGACATGAAGGGTACTATGCAAACCGTGTCAAATTACTTCCACCACAGCCATCAAATGCCTATCTAGCAGTCATTCTTCTCATAGGGGAATTAATGTGGTGATATACCACCAACCATATTAAACAATGCATCCCATGTATCATATGCATATACAAGCTTCCCCATTTGGTTCCTACATAAGAGCCATCCACATCAACCAAGAATCCTAGCTAGGAAGAAGTGTTATGAACTTCATGGTGGCCTCGATATATCCATGAATGCAATCTCCAGTTCTTTCTAGAAAAGAAAACTCTTTGAAACATTTGTAAACAATTACATTAGTTGGACTAGATGTCTGTTCAATTCAAAACCTTTGGCCCAGCACCTACTTGCTCTTTAATCCTGCCGCTCCATTTGTCTTTTCTCCTGGACTATCCAATGCATTAAACTCAAAACCCCATTACCCCAACGAGAGAAGTCATATATAATGTGTCCATGTAAAATTTCAATTCTGTTATCGCTGCATTACATTTTTTATATGAGAGACCTTCATAACTACGCTTTCTTCTTCAATTACATCGAATATTTTTCTCAAATACTTGTCCCGCAATACAACACCTTGAAATAATTTGTGGTTCCAAGTTCTAATCATATCTCAGCACCTAATTCCTAGGGTATATCAGTGTATTACAGAACTCCAAATGCCAATATATGCTAAGCAAAAGTCCTCTCAAATTTAACATCAATATAGAATAGTGATCCGTTTTCCATTAGAAAGGAAAGAGCAGGACACTTTCAAATAAACAACAATACCTAATGTGTCCTGCAGACATGATCGATTGATCTCTTCTTTAGGTATCTTATAATTTGAGTACCCGTGTGTTCATGCACACTTTGAATAACATTTAATCAACAGAAAATATCGAACTTAAACACATTTTAAGAACATGACAGTGGAAAGCACACCCCCATAGTTGAGAGTAGCTGATCAGATCGGCAAAAAGAGAGAATATATAATCATTGGATATGAGCTACCTAGTGCGGCTACTTTGTAAGAGAAATTGAATAACATAAATCTTGCTCTTCCATGCATGCCTCTTTGTTTATAGACCGAGATTATTATACTTACTGATGGAAAATAACAGAAGTTTCAAGAAATGCTAACATTCATTCTCAGAAAACGAACAAAGTTATGATACCTGGGATGATAATCTTTTGATTTCCTGGTTTAGGATTACGCCGAATAGATGCATATCTTCATGGGTTCTCCTAATCAAAGTAATAGCTACTTTTACTACAACTTAAACAGAGAAAACTTTTAGTCACTAAACTTAGTACAAACAATTAAATGGAAAACATAGGTGCATGAATGAACCTGTTCATGAACTTCAACTCAACTTCATCTGCTGCTCCAAAGATATATTTTCGAAATAACCTATGAAAGAATTTTAAGAAAAACAAGTAAGGAAATGCACAGAAGCAATGCAAAGTCAATCCGAGATTCCAAGACAGCAACGCCTGTCAATTTAGGTTCAAGTGTGACTGAATTGAGTCAGAACGTCAAAATCATGAAAGAAACTTGTAAGTGTGACTGCCATAACCTGATAACCATATCAAATACTCCCTCCATTCCAGGTAAATAGTTCACTATTCTATTTTGGGATGTTTGACTTAAAGAGTTAAATTTCAAAAGTTAAACCTACAATCTCCTTAACCTTTCAACTTTAGCATCCTTATGTGATATAAACATCTTGACTATGCTCAAAAATCATTGTAATTATATTATTATAATCAACTCAAATGATACTTATATATTCCTTGATAATTAGACTTTTCAAACGTGGATTCTTTTGATGAAACGGAGGGAATAATAAAGGAAAACAAAATCACCTATCATCCCACCGAGCAAGGTGGCATGCCAGGAGTGCTATTAATTCATGAATTGACTGTGGTACATTACCACCTCCAGCAGCAAGCAGCTCCTGACCAAGTAGACCGTGAACCAATTAGATGTACAACCAGAAAAGTTTCAAGCATTAAACTGTAAAACTGAAACATATCTTTATCTATTGGCAATTACCACATTATAGTATGTTAGAGCTTAGTAGCTAGTGCATACCTGGACTTCTGCAATTCCTAGCACATTAATATTTGTTGCATACCCTTTGACATGCAATGCAGTAACTAAGAAGTTTTGTGCTTGCCATGATCTGAGAACTACTGGGATGTCATCTTCTTCAACAAAAGGATCCCCTGCAGACTGCCCTACGAGTTCAAATAATAGTCCACCAGCAACTCTAACAGGAACCTGCACAAAAAAGGAACATAATCCACCACACACCAAGAGAATCTTCTCACATAAGCCAATACAAGAAAGATAGTGCACTTAAGCAAAGGCTTTGCCCTAACTCAAGCCATCAGGACAAGAAGAACTATTAAGCCTAGGAAGATAGAATTTAATCCCACAAGTGGTGGAGGCCTGCTGGACGGGGTAAAAGCCCATTCCCAGAAATGTGGATATTCCTGGAGAAGACTGGAGAGGGATTCCCCGTTTGTACACATTTCTTGAGAAACTCATGCCTTATGGAGTATCAAGCCTATAGATCCTATTTGTATGTATATCTCTTAAATAGGACCAACTAGGGTTAGATCGTCTATATATATTCAGTAATTTGTAGGACCTTACCTTACCAATCCAAGTTATTTCATGTCAAGCTTCATGAAGCTTTCATCAACACAAAAATTCAGTTCACCTGGAACCTTCATATCAAATTTCCTTTCAGAATTCTCATTTCCACCTTCCCTTTCTCTCCCAGGCCAGTACCTTACACTACTTCATATAAACTCACTCACCACATTTTTACTTTTCTTTGGTGTGAACAATCTTTAAATTCCATTAAGCAGGCCTTCTCTATTGCCACCAAATGTTAGAACTGCCTCATCTTCATTCGATATAATTTTATATGTACCAAACACAAGTTCTAAGATTCTGCTCATAAAATTTAATCCTCAAGCCGATTTTTAAAATATATCTAAGATTCAAATACCACTACAGAAGTTCAAAATTATAAATTTCATGCAGTACATACAATAATAGAATAAGTCAAATTGATACTTGAGAAATAGAATAAAATAATTACCTCATAAAATAGGTGCTTCATACGCTCACTTATAAGCTTGCTTTCGTCTCGTAAAGCTATATTAATAGCTGGATGTAGCCACTTAGAGTTACTCAACCACACACGGACAGATGGGTGGTCTGCAGCTACATGACACCACCAGGTTGGTCCCACAGACTGTTCCCAGTAGGGCGCAACAACATCTGCTACAGTGGTATCATCATCATCACCTGTAAATTGTAAAGGTTGAGATAACCACTTGGCATCCCCCTGTACTGTCTCGAGAAGTTGAGAAATCCTAGACCAACCAATTGGTATCCAGGTACTCCCACTGTGTGTTCCTCTGGCATGGAAACCACCTGAATGGTGCTCCTGTCTATAAGTATGTTCTCCGACACTATCAATTTCACCAATACGTGATTCTATAAGTGGAGCAGATTCAACAAAGTTGCTCTCAACTTTTTGAGCCAACGTCAAACTAGTTCGTCCACCTCTAGAAACCTGCTTTTTTGATTCCTCATTGACACTGTCTTGCACACACTGAATTTGTGAACCAATTGTTTTCCTGCGGCCATGTACCGCTTCGAAAGCGCAAATGAGTCCATCAATCCACAAGTCACCACCAAGCATGGAATCTCTACTACATTGATGTTTCTGATTTTCTTGCTTCTTCATGTCACTTGTCATCAAAGCTGAATGTAAACACACATATGATATCTCTAAAGCTGTCATGATTGAAGCTCAAACAACTTGGGAAATAAAAAATAGAGTGAATTATCGTAAGCTCGTTACCAACTTAATCTACAAGAAGACCTGTATTTCAAATCAAGGGCAAGTCTCAGAAGGTTTTACAAACTTGGGTAATGTCTTTAGGATAAACTTGACAATTAGCCAATGTTGTATAATACAGCATAATTTAAGTTTGAGTAGCACCGGAGATGGGACTTATTATATTGTCAAGCACACAATTGTAGAGGTTGTAAAGTCAGTTTCCAAGGCCAGTATAATTAACTCTACTTTACCTCATCAGCAAATTATGAGATTACATCAAAATGCTAGAAATGCATTTCTTCATGTAACGTATCAATCCGAAAGATTTAGCAGTCTCAGTTGCATAGTTGTCAAAGTCGAGAGGCGCTAAAAAGGCAATAGGTCCATATTTGAGGTGAGAGGCGAGGCGCTAAAAAGGCGCTCACGGAAAAAATACTAAGCAAAAATATATAAAATACGTATAACTTAACAAATCTCAACAAAACATGTTATAACTTACAAGTGAGCATAATATTTGAAACTCAGTTCTAAGCTAATATCAATTATCACTCACACAATTTGGAAAAATAGTATATATATATATATATATATATATATATATATATTTGTTTGTTTATATCATTGTAACAAATTCCAAAACAACTATAAATGAGAATAATATATAAAAAAAACTCCAAAACAGGAACTAAAAAAAGGATGACAATTGTCACTAATTAAACATGTTAGAAAATAGAGTAAAAGAAAACAGAAAAAAAAAAAAACAAAGTAACAAAAAATAATTCCAAATCCTGAATTAAAGAAAATTTGGAATTATTCAACAAATAATGTCAGGAAAAAAACAAAGATAAATAATTTTTGTTTGTATTTAACCCAAGAGAGAATTAGAAAAATAATACAAAAATAAAAAGCTAACATTGACAGAATCAGCTCTCTGCAGCGCGTGAGCCTGAATCCGGTGACTTCAGGCAACGGAAAAGACGCAGACGAGTTCACCTAGATGAGCTTGTGGCAGCTATGGGCTTGGGTTGGATGAAGAGTGAATATTGGAGGCTAGATCTGAAATGAAAATTTTCAGATCTGAGCCGGAATCCTTATTTGTGCGCCTTTTCTCGCCTTTTTAAGCCTTTTGCCTAAAAAAAAGTCGCCAAAGGCGTACGCCCAGCTTCTTTGAGTCGCTCATCGACTTGCCCAGCTTCTTTGAGGCGCCAAGGCCTCGACTTGCCTCGACTCTCGCCTGAGGCACCAAAGGTGCTCGCCTTTGACAACTATGCTCAGTTGCCATATTCATCGACATGAACAGATTTGTGACACAGTAAAATTCACTCCAATAGGACATAAAACAATAAAAAAAATAGTTTAGACACATACAATATTGTAGAAGTGCACCCATCAGGACACGTCATATATAGTATCAATATCAAAAACTAGGCTAGAGGCAGAGAATGAGTAATCTGACATGGACAACAATAGCAAAAGAAAGTATGAACGTGGTGGCTTGGTGAGGACTTCGCATTGGATTAAACTGAATGGTGAAGAGCCGATCCCAAGTAGTTGAGACAAAGGTTTACTTGATTTGATTTGCATTATTCATATGATTTCCCTTGGAATCCCAACAGCGAAACAGAAGAAAACATTTCCAACCAAACAATTGGCCAAAGTACGTACATCAAGTTGACGTCTATTCAAGGAAACACCTCGTCAGTTACTAACTAAATTCGCCTTTAACATGAATAGGAAGGGGAACATTTGTATCACTTCATACTTTTACATTCCTTTCATAAACTCTAGGGAATTTTTACGGTAGGATAGATTAGTACTCCATCAGATTATTCTCAATACTCGGTCCAAAATCTGCAGTCAAATTGAAGGTGAGAATAGGATAAATTAACATCAATTTTGTATGAAACCAATACAAAGGCTCATCCTCTACTCATATACATAGATCAAAATATCGATTACGCTAAGGAAGACATACAATATACTACCTCCGTCCCGAAATGGGTGTCTATTTTTTTTTTCACGACCCTTTACCGATTGTTATGAACACTTATTTTTGGGACGAAACACGTTCCCAGTACCACAATTACATACATGTAAAAGATGAGAAATTTACTAACTACGTACAAACGAATGTGTTCAATGTGAGATAGGATAAATAACAATTTAGGGCTAGAGAGATTTTCTTAAATCGAGATTCAAATAAACATAACATCTAGTAACTTGCACTAGCAGTCGGAATATATATATATATATATATATATATATATATAAAACAATATATCTTACAGTCTTGCATGTCTGAGAATACGGAGGCAGCTGCTAAACAGCCAGCGATTGCGACCGATTTGGAATGCTCCGGAGTGGAAGTCGACGGCGATTTGACAGAGGTAGCGGTGACTGAAGTTTGGGGAAGATCAGTGCCACCTTGCTAGTAGCGGCGACGTCATGTTAGGATTGCGGGAAAAACCATGAGGTCTTTTGGTAATTTCTAATTAAACCTTCTTATTCTTTTTCTAGCTTAGAAAACCTTGTCATCATTCTTTCATTTCAATTTAGGTCTCCCGTCTATCATCCGTTAAAATATCAAACGAAAATGCTGAGCTGGCAGCTGACGTGGCTGTCAAATCAGCTATTTCTTTCAATTTTGCCTAGTTCTTTTTTTGAATGACAAAGCCATCAAATAAATTAGTAGACGATTTTACCCTCTCCTTTTTAAGGTAAGTTTCATGTAATACTGTCTTACGAATCTTTATTCATAAAACGAAGCTTCACTTTCTCACAACTCAACTTACCAACATACAGTGTGTCGGTTAAGGAGGATTCATCTTACAAAAAATATTCGTAAAATAGTCTTACCCAAATTTTAGTATTTTTTTTTATATTCGCTACAACATTATGCATCACTCTAAACACAGCTTGAATTAAATTCTCCTTTCTACAACATGCCCTTAAATTTATTAGTTAGTCCTGCAATCCGGCAAATGCTCAATGGGCTTCTTTGTTTGTTTTTTTATGTTAATTATTCCCTCTTTCCCACTCAAAAAGTCCAAGTTTAAAAAATCTAATATATAAATGTCATTAATATTAGTCATAGTTACAAAAATAAGTATAATTAACATGTTTATATCAATGTGGAGGGTAGGCCCGACCCAATCCATTAACATTTTTTAATCGAAACGAGTAATATATTTCAACAAAAAATATAAACATGTTGAATCGGGTTAAAGTGGGTCGAATTTGTTACCCCATTTTAACCTGATAGTTTTTATGCTATAAATGTATGGATTCGTGGGTAATACGACTTACCGACCCGTTTAACATGTTACTCATTCCAACCCCACATATTTTGACCTGTTTGTTATCCAGATTTTAATGGGCTTCGACTCGTTTCAACCCATTATCCAACTCACACAATTGTCAGACCTAGTAAAAGGTAAAGTTGAAAGAGTTATACAGATGTAGTTATAATTTTTAAAAATAAATATTTTAAATAAAATATCTCAAAATAGAATTTGAAGACTCCGATGAGATTGACATTTTTATATATATTTACTTCTTGGAATAAATCCTTTTTGCAGTTCTGGTATAGAAATATTTATGCTTTTAGAAGAGGACAAATTTGTTGGCACAGGGGGATTTATTTATGAATGCCAACCAGGATATCAGTTCATGTATAGGTATTGGTTTAATGAAGGCGGGGATGAGTTTGTTTATATATGCACCTCTTGCTTCTCTTGCCTTTTAGTATTACTTTATTAATCTTTGCATATAATATTTATGTTACTGTTTATTTAGTGTTCTGGTTTTTTTTTTTTTTTTTTTTTTCCCCCTAAGGAGTTGTGGTTAAGTCCTTGTTTGGTGGAGTGTTTTGGTCAAAACGCTAGTAAAAAAACGTTGTGTTTTCTTTCTAAAAGTATTTCAATGTAGCATTTTAAAAATGTGGAGTGTTTTAAAACGCTCCAATTTATAGCGTTTTAAAAATATGTTACGTTTGCAACGACTTTGTTTATAAAAAATAGCGTTTTGAAATAATTTTTCAAACGTGTTAACAAAAATAAAACTATATTTTGAAAATATTGTGTTTTTAAAACGCTACACCAAAGGAGGTCTGAGACTCACTTTAATATCACAATTCACAGGAACTACTCTCCAAAGTTTATGAAGTTTTGTCTTTGTTCGACCATTGAATTATCCCGTTATTGTGCACATCTGGTGCCAGATGAGAGACACAGGACTCATAAGTTCGTGAAGGGGTTGAAGACCGAATTTAGGAAGCAATTGTTATCTCTTCAGTTGGAGGATTATCGGAGCGCAGTAGATCGTGCTTTTGAGATAGAGCGAGACATTGAGAGCACTGAAGTCTTCTCGGCCAGCTCTTCGCAGTGACTTCACAAAGATTCGTTCGAGGAGAGGTCAATCTTCAGGGAATCGATCCGGCCATCAGGGCAATCGTCGTTTTAATAATCAGAATAGACGACAGTCTGGTGGACAGTTTAGACGACAGTCAGAGAGTCGTAGTAGTGGTTCTTTTACTCCTCAGGAGCAGCCGACTCAGGGTAGCGGACCTTTGACTTGTTCTCATTGCCATAGGATTGGGCATTCGATCGAGCAGTGCAGGTATAGGCTTGGCACCTGTCTTGCTTGTGGAGATCCTAGTCATCAGCTCAGAGATTGTCCTAAGTCGAGAACGACTCAGTCCGTAGGTTCTGTTCCGCAATCCGGATCCAAAAGAGATAGTGATGGGCGTCCTAAGGCGCAGGCTCGTGTCTTTGCACTCGATCAGCAAGGTGTTCCCGAGTCTACACATGTGATCGGAGGTATTCTCTCTGTCTTCGGTCATAGAGCTCGAGTTCTTATTGATCCCGGTTCTACTCATTCTTATGTCGCATCGCATTTCATAGAGCATTTATGTGTATTGCCTGCTCAGTTGCCTTACGTGCTTGAGGTGTCTACACCATTGGGTGAATGCTTATTGGCGTCTGAGGTTTATAGAGATTGTGACGTGCTTGTTAATGATCGAGTCTTGCATGCTGATTTGGTAGTCTTCCCTATTCGAGACTTTGATGTGATTCTTGGTATGGATTGGCTTTGTGCGAATCATGCTTTAGTAGATTGCCGTCGTAAGAGAGTCACTTTTGCCATGCCTGGTATTCCGGAGTTCGTGTTTATGGGTGATCTTGCTATGAAAGGTATTCATGTTATTTCTGCCTTACGTGCTAGACAACTCTTATCTCGGGGTTATACGGGGTATTTAGCTTGTGTGCTTGATACTAGTGTCTCGACTGCTAATTTAGAAGATATTCCGGTAGTTAATGAATTTCCAGATGTCTTTTCTACCGATTATGCATTGCCTCCCGACCGAGAGTTAGAGTTTTGTATTGAGCTTTTGCAGTACTCGCCTATATCTAGATCGCCTTACGAAATGGCTCCAAATGAGTTGAGAGAATTGAAAGAGCAGTTGCAAGAACTTCTTGATAGAGAGTTCATTAAACCGAGTGTGTCACCGTGGGGTGCACCGGTGTTATTCGTGAGAAAGAAGGATGGTAGTTTACGGCTTTGCATAGATTATCGACAATTGAACCAGGTTACTATCAAGAATCGGTATCCCTTGCCACACATTGATGATCTCTTTGATCAACTTCGAGGCTCAGTTGTTTATTCCAAGTTTGACTTGAGGAGTGGCTATTATCAGTTGAGACTTTGAGAGGAGGATGTTCCTAAGACGCCTTTCGCACACGCATGGCCATTATGAGTTCGTGGTTATGCCTTTTGGTTTGACGAATGCACCTGCAGTATTTATGGATTTAATGAATAGGGTGTTTCATGAATATCTTGATTGCTTTGTGGTTGTGTTTATTGATGATATCCTCGTGTACTCGAAGTCACGAGAGGAGCATGAGATTCACTCGAGAGGTTCTTTCGATCTTGCGTGAGAAGAAGCTTTACGCCGTTCGATAAGTGTGCTTTCTGGCTGGAACAAGTTGCTTTTCTAGGACACGTGGTGTCTAGTGATGGTATAGCAGTGGATCCATCCAAGGTTGAGGCGATTACTAAGTGGAAGACGCCTAGTACGGTGACCGAAGTCCGTAGTTTCTTGGGCTTGGCAGGTTATTACCGTAGGTTTATCGAGGGGTTTTCGAAGATCGCTACTCCGATGACTAAACTGACACAGAAGAATTCTTCTTTTGTATGGAGTGATAAGTGCGAGGCTAGTTTTCAGGAATTGAAAGAAGGTTGACTACGCTCTATCTTAGCATTGCCTAATGGTTCGGAGAACTTTGTTATTTATAGCGACACTTCACTAGAAGGTTTGGGTTGCATGCTTATGCAGAATGGGAGAGTCATTGCCTATGCTTCGAGGAAGCTATCACCTCATGAGCAGAATTATCCGACGCATGATCTCGAATTAGCCGCCATCATATTTGCACTTCATAAGTGGAAGCATTATCTTTATGGAGCTAAGTTTGAGATATATACTGATCACAAGAGTTTAAAGTATCTCTTTTCGCAGAAGGAGTTGAACATGCGACAGAGACGATGGATGGAGAAGCTTAAGGATCACGACTGTACTATCTTGTATCATCCGGGGAAGGCTAATGTTGTTGCCGATGCCTTGAGTAGGAAAGTGTACATGTCTTGCTTGATGATGAGAGAGTGGAAGATGCTCGAGGATGTCCGCGAATGGAGTCCAGTTGTGAGAAAGCATAGTGTTATCTTTGCTAGTGTACGTGCTACACTGCTTTTGTTTGGGTTGATCAAGGAAGCTCGAGCACGATCCGGAGTTGAGGAAAATTATTGATGGTTTGGGTGATGGTAAGACACCGGAGTTTGCTATGAACACCGATGGGATTTTGACTTTTCGAGGTAGAGTTTGTGTTCCTGCCACCGATGGAGTTAAGCGTATGGTTCTTGACGAGGCTCACAAGGCCAAGTACACTATACATCCAGGGAGTACTAAAATGTATAGGGACTTGAAGAGACAGTTTTGGTGGAATAGAATGAAGAGAGAGATCGCAGAGTATGTCTCTAGATGCTTGACATGCCAACAGGTGAAAGCCGAACACCGAGACCGCCGGTTTATTGCGGCCACTGAGATACCGAGTGGAAGTGGGAGCATATCACCATGGATTTCGTGACGGGATTTCCACGTGCTCGTCCGAGGTTTTGATGCGGTATGGGTTGTTGTGGATAGATTGACTAAATCATCACACTTTATTCTATTGCGATGACTTATAGTTTGAGTCGGTTAGCGGCATTGTATGTTCAGGATATCGTGAGATTACATGGTGTACCAGTGAGCATTGTATCGGATAGAGATCCCAGGTTTACTTCTATATTTTGGCGTGCTTTACGAGAGGCTTTGGGGACGAAGTTGAATTTTAGTACGGCTTTTCACCCACAGTCGGATGGTCAGTCTGAGAGGTTGATCCAAGTACTAGAAGATTTGCTACGTGCTTGTGCCATGGATTTTAAAGGTAGTTGGGATTCTCATTTGCCATTAGCCGAATTTGCTTATAATAACGCTTACCGTCCGAAAGTATTGAAATGACGCCATATGAAGCTTTGTATGGGCGTAAGTGTCGCTCACCGATTTCTTTGCCGATGAAGTTGGTGAAGCTAAGCTATGGGGTTCGAGAGATGGTGCAACATCGGTGAAAGTGTGAAGTCGATTAGAGACAGATTGCTTACAGTAGACGAAAAGCTACGCAGGAGACGTGACTTAGAGTTCCGTGTTGGTGATCATGTATTCTTGAAAGTATCGCCTCGGCGTACTAAGCGATTTGGGAAGAAGGGCAAACTTTCACCTAGATTTATTGGACCATTTGAGATCTTAGAAAGGATTGGATCCTTGGCGTATCGGTTAGCATTGCCACCTTCGTTATCGGATGTTCACGATGTATTCCATGTCTCGATGCTACGCAAGTACTTGAAAGATGAATCACATGTCCTTGTTTACGATGAGATTTCATTCGAACCCGATCTTTCTTATGATGAAAGACCAGTGAGGATTCTTGATACCAAGGAGCAAATCTTGAGGACGAAACGGATCCCGTTAGTCAAAGTCTTATGGAAGAACCATGACATCGAGGAAGCTACTTGGGAAACTGAGCTCGATATGAGAGAAAGATATCCTTTCCTATTTGATGATTCAGGTATGAATTTAGGGACTAAATTCCTTTAAGTGGGGAAGGATGTGAGAACCCGAAACCTACTTGTATAACTTGTCTTCCATACTTGTTTAACATGATTGGAATATGTTTTTGACATGCTAGTAGTATCCCTAACATGATTGACTTGATTGCATTCCTTGATCGAACCGTTATTGCCGTATCGAACGCCTATTGCCTTGCATGCTCTAGATTGACTTGTTCTTGCTCGGGCTTTGATATGTGGACTTAGCCAAGACCTTGAGAGACATTTATAATTGTTTTTAGGACCCTTGATACTCATTCTAATGCTTCTTAGAGTTGTATATGCCTTGTACGCGTTATACGTGCAAATCTGGACCTGTTTGACCTAACGTATGGCCTGAGGAATCGTTCTACCCTGCCAACCGAACATTTTGGGCTTTGTTCGGCCATGATAACCGAACATTATGAAGGAAGTTCTGCCACCACAACCGAACAGGCGTAACTCCAAAGGCAAAAGCGTGATTTTTCGCAACTTTGGTGATTTAAACTTACCCTTACTAAACCCCTACCATTAGTGACTTAAACCACCTGTATTAGAGTCTTATTAGCCTAATCTAAGCCTAATTAAGATTACTAAACCTATTTCTACCAATCATCTTATGACATGTGTATTCCATTAACACCTTAAGTGAGCTGATCTCTATTACATCAGTTGGAGACTTCACATTACGATCATTTCTTCTGCTTCGTCTTCTCCGGCCTAGGGCGAGCTTGTGCGTGAGAGTCTTGATGAGATTAGTGCGTGAGGGGTTGGCTTCCAAGAGATTCAAGACCCGCTTGCGATTCCGAGACCGCCGTTGCGTCGCCGCCGTCGATACGAGCGATTACTGCCGATCAGTTTTTCTTGCTTCATCCATTGCTTGGCTTGAGGTAAGCTATCAATTTCCCTTAGGTCCATGTTAGAGATAACATGATACCTCTTCTTGCTTCCCTTCTCTCATGTTAAATCATTGCTCTCCTTGTTCCACCATGAGTATGATACGTTCTAGAGAGTATGATTATTTGGGAATTATAGACCATGAATGTAAATGTCGTGATTTGGACACTAAGCCTAGAAGTAAAAGTGTTCTACTCTACATTAGAAATAACTATTATTCTTGGGTCATAGACTTTCGACCATTATTTGGGAAAAACGTGATTCTAGGGTTCCATAAATTGGGGACTTGAATTTATTCTTGGCTATGATTGTTATGTGGATTAATGACTTAGATTAATCAATGCGATGACTTAGAAAAGAGTGGGAAATGCAAATAGTGTTTAACTCTATTTGGTTTGAATTATAGAAAGGACTCAACGGAGTCGACATTAGTGAGCTATTGAACAATACCAGCTCAATAATTAATCCCTATGACGTTATTACATGCGTTACACTAGAAAACTAATTCTAGACTATTGAAATGGATTGACTGTCATGCTTGTATCCTTGTGACATAATAAATGCATACTTGATATATGTTGAGTTCGCTCTTGTCGAGCTCAATCTTGATTGTTTATTGATGATATTATATACTAATCTTGAACGAGGACGCTCTTGTCGGACTGGTTCCATGCTGATTGATTGTTAAGTAAATACTACTTGGCATTGCATGAGTCGGTGGCATACTTGTTCACATTGCACACCCTCCTGGCGGCCACGGTGGGGAAGAGCTCTCCTTGGCCAACCAATACGCGCCCATTGAGATTGACTACTTGTTATCCCGAGCATATTCTCGGAAGATCGATGTATTATCACACCCATCGATAACCGCGCTAGAAGGTGTGGTCTCTGAGCGACTCTATATCCTCATATTATGTGAACTATGTGCAATAATGTGCATCTTAGATATTTGATCTACATGATTGAAATATTGTCTTGGTTAACGTGTTGCATAATGTCATGTCATGCATGATTGATAGCTTACGAGTCATTGTGACTTACCCATTCCCCTGTACTTTTTTAGATCCTAGCAGGTCAGGACCTCCCCGCTGAGGATCGCAGTGCTCGTATACTTTAGTTCTCTTTTGATCAGGCTCTTGCAGTCGAAGAGGTGGTTCTAGAAGTCCTCTTATCTTCTTTTGTATTTTGCAAGGACGATGGGTATAAGCTAGTCATCTAGACTATGCTTGGGATTGTATAGACTTGTACTCGTGTATTCCTGTTAGCTGCTCGTAGTATTAACTCTTGTAGTAATTATCTTCTCTTGATGCCGGCAAATGTGTTAGCCGTGCCTTGTATATCGTGTGTTATTGTTCACTACGTTTAGACTTCCGTTGAGCATCCCATTAGCTCTTATTTATTTCCTTGTCATATTCTTGCTTAGCTTGGGTTTCGGTAGCTTGGGTTTGGTGTAGTGTCGCGAGAAGACTTGGATTAAATGTTTAAGCGTTTATCGGGTGAAATGATGAAATTTTTGAAAATACCGACCTTTTGTGTCGAGTTCTCTACCGGCCCGAAATGTTGCGTCACGTCAGTTTTAAAATAATTTTGAGTCCTTGCATGTTCATTCCTTTCCTGTCTTGTCTTGTTTGGCGCTCCGGTCCGCGGTTCCATCTCGGGTCCGGGGTCGGGGTCGCCACAGGGTCGATATAATTTTTGAAGTTTTTAATCGTTAAAGTATTTTTTTTAATCAGAAAAAGTTACTTTTGGTGGTAAAATAACTACGATACCATTAATAAACTGTAGGTACGCTACGGAGGTCATTATTTTTACACCACAATTCAATAATTTTATTGTCTAGTTTAATTGCACTGCGGTTTATCAATTTTCTTGTATTAATTTTTGCATCGCAGTTTAATAGTTTAATTGTCTAATATAATTGCACTGCGTTTCATCAATTTTATTGTATTAATTTTGCATCACGGTTCAATAGTTTAACTGTCTAGTTTAATTGCACTGCAATTTAAAGTCGTAATGAAACAAACAATGTCATCACTCCTCAATCGTCTTCTTCCTTCTCTTATATCATAAGCATTTTTATTCCTTTTCCTTCGCCTTCATCCCTACTGTGAAAATCCTTCAACCGAACACATTTTTATTAAAGTTTCGTAGTTAATGATTCAGAATCCAAAGTGTATTGACAGAGTTGTTGAAGAAGACGATGATTTTTTTGGAACAATATTTCGAAAAGTGGTCCTTTCCGACTAAAAAAAAATAATAATAAAATAAAAACCTAGACTGAAGAGGTTAGAAACTTCAAAAAATGGACCGGCCCGAATTTTACCCAATTTTCTTATATTTTACGGGCCTTATTTAGATTTATAAAATGGAGAAATTCTAACTGGTATCTTTTTGGTTATTTTCAATCGCTAAGATCTCACATATGTTTATTTAATCAATAAAGTACACTTTTAAATATAAAATAACGAAAATACCCTTAATAAAAGGAAAACCACGCACATCAAGCATACGATGCTACATTGCAATATACGATGCTACATTGCAATATACGATGCAACCATCTATTAGTCTAACTTTAATTATGCACATCCTTTCCCACCTCCGACCACCACCCAACCCCACTTTCTCCACCCAATTTCCTTTTCATTCCTGTCCAATCCATCTATTGCTCCCAATTGAAACATTTCCGACAAGATTGGCTTTGGCTGCCTTATTTTTGCATAGTAACTCAACAATTTCCTTCCATTCTTCCTGTGAGAATGGAAAATTATTTACACCAAATCTTTTGAAAAGTGAAAAGTGAACAGGGATGGGGGATTTCTAAACTCCGATGCTTGCATCTTGAACAAATCTGTTAAATTAGCCCCATAGAAAGGAGTGAAAAGTGAAATAGTTCGCATAGGTGAACATCAGATACACTATTCATTCTCTTCTCCCTCCTATGTCGATCTGCCACTACTCTTCTTCTAGCAGGTCGATCGACAGAAGGATGAATGAGATAACCGCAGTATCGAGTGTTCAAGCATTTATCACACTGGTGGCTATATATGTTTATATCTGGAATTGCATTGTGTTCTAAAGGAAAAGAAGGAGAATAGAGAAAGATAAGGATGACAACTTTGAACAAGTGAAAGGAATGCCCAAGGCTGGTCCTGTGAAATTAGGGGCCTAAGGTCAATTACATGAAACGGGGGTTTTTTTTAAGCATATTTTTTTCTTTTTGAAAAATTAAAGAAACAAACATAGAAGATAATAAAAAACACTTCATCACAGAGTCATGGACATAAAACACGAAATATTTACAAAGTACTACTTAAATGTCGCTTTTATAGCACATTTAGAATAAAAGCAGTAATCAAAGTATAATAATCAATTTTTTCAACCCTATTTTTCTCAATAGATATCATAGCTAGCTCATTTAACCATTCTTGAGATACTTTCGTGATGACATTTTGTCTACTTACAATAATTGAGATCAAAGCTTACGAATAACTAACAAAAAGAATTCAAATTTAATTATCACTAAAAAAAACAATTTTCCATGTACAATTTCTCTATTTTAGTATATAATTATTGTAATACCCCACAATCCCACATTGGGTAGATGTGGGACTTGTGTTTGATTTATAAGGTAGTCATGCGCTACTACTGAGCACCAACATCATCCATGGACTTTTAGGTCGGCTTGTGGTGGGCCTGATGACTCAAGGTGATGCGTGTTCAGTGGGCCAATGTGTGGGCTACACGTAGCGGATCGAGCTCTCGGGCTCGAGTCGTTACAAATGGTATCAGAGCGGGTCCCAGTCGGAAATGTGGGAACAAAGTGTTGTACGGGCCAAAGTGCTACACCGCGGAAGGTGGGAGCCACCTCTTGATCCCCGTACGAGCCACCTCTTGATTCCTGCATCGCCCGGGGTATGATTCGGCCTTGACGAGGACGTCAAGGATTTGAGTGGGGGAGATTGTAATACCCCACAATCCCACATCGGGTAGATGTGGGACTTGTGTTTGATTTATAAGGTAGTCACGCGCTACTACTGAGCATCAACATCATCCATGGACTTTTAGGTCGGCTTGTGGTGGGCCTGATGACCCAAGGTTCTGCGTGCTCAGTGGGCCAATGTGTGGGCTACACGTTGCGGATCGAGCTCTCAGGCTCGGGTCGTTACAATTATAGTGCATATACAATTTCTCCATTAAAATAAATTAACGATTAATCTTAATTTCTCTATTTTAGAAATACATTATATGTTCAAATAATCAAATTTCAATTAGAATACCACCAATTACCGAAAAATCACTCATTCACATACTTAAAAACTCAAAAATTTCAATTATATTATCAAAATACCAATAACTGATAAAGTAAAAACCATAAATTTGGGGGGGGGGGATGGAAAGGACCGTAGTAGAAATCTTACTTTTGTACTTTTTCTTCAAATTATAGAAATTGGAAAGAGTCAAGCATGTGTAGGCTATATCTGTCCTTCATTGTCTCACTCTGCCAATCTGTTAGTGTTAAACTAGGGGGATTTTTTAAAAAAAATACTCCCTTCGTTTTCAAATTATTATCTACTTTTTTTCATCCGTTCTTCAATAATTGTCTTATTTTAAAACTTTTCATTTTAAAAAAACACTTTTACCACTTTACCCTTACTTTTTCTATCTACTTAAATTATGACCACATACTCAATAGCATTAAAGAAAAACATACATTTCCCCAATATTTATAATTCAATCAAATTGTTTTTCTTAAATGGTGTGTCGAGTAAACACAGCTAATATTTAAAAAACAAAAGGAGTAATAGGTAGGGTTTTTTAAGATTTGGGGGCCTAAAAATATGAGATTTTTTGGGGGCCCAAGGCCATGGCCTCACTTGGCTTATGGAAGGGCCAGCCATGACAACAAATATGGAGTTAAAATAATAATAATAATAATTATGTGGTGATAGGAGAAACGATACTTATTTCGAAAATGGGCAAGGTGGGAACTAAAATCTAGGAAGAAACTTTCAAGGAAAAAATAAAATGTTCGCAAATTTTTAAAATTTTTTTGAGAAAATATAAGAAGATAATTTTTTAGAAAATATAATGATGTAACATCATATGTATCATTTTATTGGCATCTTATGAGCTCTACTGTGAGTTAAAAAGTGAAGTCAACTAAATAACAAATGTGTCACCCCATTTTCCACACAAAATTATGTACTCATTAGGTTGTTCTAGTATTACTCTTTTAGAAAATAGAGTTAAGGAGAATACTTTCACACACCAAACTTCAAAATAATAATAATTGTAATAATAATAATAATAATAATAATAATAATAATAATAATAATAATAATAATAATAATAATAATAATAATAATAATAAGGTTTATATTGCATTTGACATTTCAATCTACCTAGAGTCTCCTGGCCCAATAGGCCCAAGCCATGAGCCACGTGTTAGGCGTGTGTGTACTCCGAGCAAGCGAGCAGAGGTGTTATGCGAGTAATCAGGCAAAACTTCAGTATTGGGCAAGCTAGCTACTTACGAGATGGGGGTTCGGCTAAACGAGCAAAAGTGATAAACGAGCATCAATGCCCATCTTCGTTAGTAAAAGCTATACAGTTGAGGACGTTCACGTCCGGTAAAGAGCAAGGTAACAGTTAAGGGTGGTTACACCCGAGCAAGAATCCTGACCAGAGGCTACGACCGTTTGTAGGGGAGTTAATGCCAATCATGGGCAGTTAATGCCAATCATGGGCAGTTAATACCAATCATGGACGGTTAATACTAATCATGGGCGGTTATTCATTATAATGGGCAGTTATTGTGAGGTTCCCGGGGTGCGACCCGCGCCCCGCGCGCCCTTGTTTAGGGGTGCGCGTACGTGCGGATGCGGGACACCACTGCTCTCGTTCCACCCTCCCTTGTTTGGGAAGGCGAAATCCAAAGTGCGAGAGGAGTCTTTGTCTATGTTAGCACGTTGGAATGTGCCTCGGTTGCCTTGAGTGGATTTTGTATCCAAAATGGGAACTAAAGGTTTCCACATGTCAGGTTATCCCTTATTTCGTGGATAACAGGATATGGGAATGCATTACCTTTCCATTCTCATTCTCATTCCCCTTTTTTCTCGGGGGATAATGAGAAGTGCAAGAAAAGATATTGCGACGCCCACTTATGGATTTAATAAAATGGCCTTATGGCCCGATCCGGATCACTATGGGAGCTAGAGGCCCCACTGGATCTGAAAGTTTTAGAGTCGCCACCTTTATTTTAAGGCAAAAATAAAGGAAAACCAGAAGAGAAAACCAGAGATTTTAGAAAGCGGGTTCGGGGCTAAGTTACGAGTTGGGAAGGTGCTAGGCACCCAACTCGCTCTTTCGGTCTCAAAGCGTTTTTGGGTGAAATATGCTCATTGTTATATTAATCTAGCAAATAAATAAGGTCTTATTTTGACAAGGGAAAATTAAATGCAGATACATTCGTGGCTACATTATTTACTGACTCGCAGCCTCCTTCCAATAATTACAAACACATTTAAGAATATTTGGCCATTATAACCAGCTCTTTTACATAATTTTTCCTAATCTAATCCCAAAGACAACGGCTTATATTGGCTACATTGTGCCGGATTTAAAATATAACTTTTTGAAAATAAATAGAAAAAAATATAAATGAAATAAAAATACGCCCTTAAAGGTATTATCTTTTAGAGCGGTGGTGTGCTCGCTCTGTCCTCTGCGGGAGAGGGAGTCTTTTTTTTTGAATTGAACTGACCGGAATTGAACCGGATTTGAACCGATTTGAATCTGGATTTGAGATCGGGCTAGTCAACTCTGCAGTGTGACTTTTATTTGGGTAGGTTTTGGCCTTTTCGCCAAGGTAATCTAGACTTAAGTTTTGACTTTTTAGCTCGTTACCCGCGGAGTAACGACTTATTTTGGGATTTTTGGATGGGGTTTTAAGGTGGATACCTAACAACTAGGCTAGGGATCACTTATAACCTATGGGTTTTTGATTTGGCAGAGTTTGGATGGGGTTTGGAGATTTTAGGGGCTTCCACTCACCTATCTCGCACCTCTCGTACTAACTGTATCGGAGAAAATGAGGCAGGGCTTCGCTGCGATCTAAAAAATCGTGGATGAATTGTGTCTGAAATGAGAGGCCGAGGCCTCTATTTATACTTGAGGAGTAGGACATCGCTGGAATTCCTTGATTTCTTCTCCCGCATCAACAGCTTGTACCGTGCGCATAAGGAGTTGTACCATTTCTTTGTGAGAGAGCCGACAGGACTCCTTGGTGCCAAGCCCATGCTTGGTGCGGCACCAAGGCTTCTTGAGGTGGCACCAAATGCCTTTTGAAGTTTGCCATTTTGACCCTTTCCCCCCTTGCAGTTCACTGTTTCGCGCATCCTGCTTTTTCTTTCGCATTTTTGACTTCTGCAACTTGACATTTGTTAAGTTTTAACATTTCTTGATATTCTATGTCAGTTACATACCAGGGGTACGAAATTGGGGTGTCTACAGTTATGCCTCCGGCGCATATAAAAGCTTGGCAAAATTTGGAGAGAGGTAGGCGCAATCTAATTCTCTAAGCCAAAACTCTGTCAAATTACTTACTCAACTGCTTGTTTGTGTACTGATTCACACGCCGGAGGGCCTTTGGCAGGAGTGCCCCCGCCTGGCTTTACGTTTGCTTATTGACATTGCAGAGTTGGGCTGTGAGGATTTAAAAACACGTTGAAAGCCAGGTGTTTGGATTGGGCTTATCTAGTGTGTCCAAATTGTCTTGGACGCATCAGTTGGTTCCATTGCCGGGAAAGAATTTTTACGGCATTAAAGTTCAGTTGGTACTCTCTATTTTTCGAGTTTTTATCCATGGCGGAGAACGGAGTTAATGGTGGTAGCGGCAGTCGTAGAGAGGAGGTACACCAGAATCCCAGCCTCAATCGCCGCTGAATAATGTCCTCCGCCTCATGATGCGCCCACCGCTAAATCAAAGGCGCTGGGGTTGAATCATTGGCCGAAGCCGAAGCCGCTGTTAGGTTAGCCCATGAGTTTCGTGAGGAGGCTTTACGCCAAAGAGCCATCTACTGGGTCGATGCATCAACTCAACCTACAAGCTTGATTGCTACGGGCAAGCCCCCATCGCCCATCGAGGTTGATCCGCTACCGCCTTTGTGACTCCAAGCCAAGTGGCGGGGGTTTCGCACGTGGTAACCCCAGAAACTTTGACTGTTTATTCTCAACCAAAAGCACAAGGCTCTAAACAGCGCGTGAAGCCAGAAGGAAGCAAGGCTAGTCATCGGGTTGTTCCAAGTGTTCACTCAAGGCTGGGACCGCGAGTTGGTGAGATTCGGCCATCGCGCGCCGACGCTCACCTTCCCCACAAAGGTCACATGCTCGCCGATTCGTTCACCTTCACCACGGCGATCTCGTGCTTATAGTCGCCGTTCGCGATCACCAAGGGGTTCTTATGTTCGAAGGCGTAGAACACCCTCTCCTAGACGGTCTCATCAGTCAGCTGCATCTATTGCACAGCTCGCTGGGGCACCTCAGGGACAGGTGGCGCAGGCCGTGGGGGTTCCGCAAGTCGTTGCGGCTATGGGACCCCCACAGGCCCCTCATTTGCCTGTGGTACAGCCTCAGCTTGGGGGTGGTTTGCCTGCAACCATTAACATGCAAGATTTCGAGGAGTTGAAGCGCCGGATGGAGGCTTGGGAACAAGGTAAGGCTCTCGATGGGAATTTTTTGGATACATCTGCTAGCCCATTGGCGCCATGGATCGAGAATGCTCCGCCAGCACAGGGGTTGATATTTCCCAACATTAAAGAATATACGGGCAAGACTAAGGCTAGGGACTGGTTGATGTCTTTTGAATCCCAGATTGGGTTAGTAACATCAGATGAGGCGTTGAAGATTAGAGCCTTTGTTGGTGCCTTGCAAGGAAAAGCTTTGGCCTGGATGGGAGCGTTGCCACGACGCTCGATCAATAATTGGGCCGACTTGCGAGCAAAATTCTTGGCTGACTTCGGGACGGCTGGTTCGTTGGCAAAGACAAGGGCCGACTTGTCTAAAGTTAAACAAGGTGCACATGAGTCAACGGCGAGCTACCTAGAAAGGTTTACCAAGGTCCTGGAGCAAGTCCCTGGTTTGACCGAGCAAGAGGTGACATTATGTTTTGAGACCGGATTGCTGGAAGGTGAAGGTGGTTTGCGATCAGAGTTAAGTATGCGCGAACCAAAGACACAGGCAGAGATGCTCATGCGAGCACAAAAATGGTGTGCCGGGGAGACGGCAAAGAAGGAGAAGAAAAAGGAAAGTAGCGAAATTGCGGGGAATGCTAAGGGAAATGGTCAGGCAGGAAGTGGCGGCTACAATAAGAGCAAGTCTCGGTATGATCGGCCGAAGGAGTTCCTTCGTGAGTCAGATTTGACCCCACTCAACACGCCAAGGCGAGGACATTATGTACGAGATACTTAACGAGCTTCCTAATCCTCCTCGTATGAATCCGGCCCGAATGAGAGATCACCAAAGCGTGTGCCTATCACGATGATTATGGGCATACTACAGAGGAGTGCTGGCCACTAAAGAAGGCCATTCAGAAGTTGATCAACGAGGGGCGGTTAGATCGTTTCAAACGAGATGCAGGCAATAGAGGGAATGCTCCTAGGCGAGAAGCCCCACCGATCGGGGGTAATCAATGTTATAATGGATGAAGAGCTCACTGCATACGCCGACAAAGAAATCTACCTTGTCAAAAGTGGTAGATCGACCAACAACTTTTCAGGATGGAGAGCAGGCCATACAGTTTACTCGTAGCGAGTTGGCGAGTAATGTGGCAGGCGAGCAATCGTTGATTGTCTCAACGTTGGTCGATGGCTGGGTTGTGCACAGAATTTTAGTGGATACTGGAGCATGCCGGGATGTGATGTACTACTCTTGTTTCCAGGGTTTGGAGTTGAGTGATGATCGCCAAGCCATATGCCGGGCTTTAGAGGTTTTACAAATCACAAGGTCCCTAAGGCACCGCCGAGCCGAGGTATTTATCGGTGAGGACTCGTAACCCGGCCGAAAAGATTACCTTCATGGTAATCGACTTGAAATCTCCTTACAACATTATCTCGGGCGCACGAGCATGGCCAAGTTTCGATGGTAGCGCCAATCCCACATCGTAGAGCCAAATTTTATACGATCGTGAGTGGGAGTATTGTGGAGCTACCGCGGCAAGGTTCGAATATGTTAGAGATACGCAAAGAAAGAAGCGTAAGATGACCTTGGAGGATGGCGAGCGTAAGGTTACTATCAGCACCAAGGAAACTTCGCATGTGACTGTAGGGCCATCAGTGGTAGCAATGATACATGAGGCTTTGGAAATGGAAGCAAGCTCCGGCCGACATTGAAGTCGGGGGAGCAAGGTCAAACTGAAGAAGATACGGCAGTGATTGCCGCTCAAACAAATATTGAGGTTATTCCATCCTTGCCGACAGCACAGTTGCCGGAACAAGCCGAGCAAGAAGGGGTGGCCGAGGAAGGCGTTAATCATCCTTTGCCGACACTGACGTCGGGGGGATTTGAGGAACCGAGTGAGGTCGTTGACCTTATGGATGAATCTTTGTCAGCAGACGTATCTGAGGAGACAGTTGAGGCTATGAATGTGGACCAGCTTGATAAAGTCGAAGATCGAGCTGAGAAGGATGAAAAAGTGGAGTGTGACACGCTCCAAATGCGAGACGAGCCAGAGTTTACAGCTCAAGACGAGCTGGAAGAGGTGGTCATCAACTCTGCTTACCCCGAGCAGAAGATCAAGATTGGTCGGGCTTTGACGGTGGAGGCCAGAGAAACCTTAATTAAGCAGCTGCAAGACAGTTTGGATGTTTTTGCTTGGCGACCCGAGGACATGTAGGGAGTGAGCGAGGCGGTGGCTTTGCATCACTTGAATGTCGATCCACCGGCCAATCCAAAGACCTCGAAGTTTACTCGGTAGAAAAGGATCAAGCGATCAAGGAGGAAGTCGAGAAGTTGCTTAAGGCAGATATTATTGAGGAAATACATTATCCAACTTGGTTGGCTAATGTGGTTATGGTGAAGAAGTCAAATGGCAAGTGGCGGATGTGTGTTGACTTCACGGATTTGAATAAGGCTTGTCCGAAGGATTGTTATCCTCTGCCGCGAATTGACAAGTTGGTCGACGCCATTGCAGGGTTCGAGCTCCTCAGCTTTATAGACGCTTACTCCGGGTATCATCAAGTGAAGATGGCTGAACAAGATAAGGCTCTAACACTTTCCGAGCAAAGGGGGTCAGATTGTTATAAGATGATGCCCTTTTGGTTTGAAGAATGTCAGCCACTTATCAAAGGATGGTCAACAAGGTGTTTAGCTCGCAGTCGGGAGAAATGTGGAGGCTTATATCGATGATATGGTGGTCAAGACTAAAGGGCGCGAGCATACAGAGGATTTGGGTGAGACTTTTGCTAATCTCAGGAAGAACAACATGAAGTTGAATCCGAGCAAATGTGTGTTCGGGGTAAAGGCTGGCAAATTCCTCGGTTTCATGGTTACTGAGAGGGGAATTGAGGCTAATCCTGATAAAATAAAGGCATTGGTCACTATGAAGCTTCCTCGTTGTGTTAAGGATGTGCAGAGGCTTAATGGCAGGGTCATTGCTTTAGGAAGATTTATCGCGAGATCGGCAGAGCGGTGCTTGCCTTTTTTCAAGGTTCTTCGGGGCAATAAAGGGTTTGAATGGACTCCCGAATGCCAGAAAGCTTTCGAAGAATTGGTGAAGTACTTGGGAAGTCCACCCTTGTTGAGTAGCCCGGTCTTTGGGGAAAAGTTATATGTTTATCCGGCTACCGAAAGCGGTAGTCTTGCTTTTGATTAGGAGGAAGGCAATGTACAAAAGCCTATTTATTATGTATCAAAAGCCCTCACCGATGTAGAGGAAGATATTTTAATGCGTAGAAATTGGCTTATTCGCTTGTTGTTCTTTGCTCGCCGAAACTTCGGGCTTATTTTTCTGCTAATTCAATTGTTGTTTACACGGATTTGCCTTTGAGAAAGATTTTGCACAAGCCAGATACCTCTGGTCGGTTACTCACTTGGTCAATTGAGTTAACCGAGTTTGATATCGATTATCAACCACGGCGAGCAATCAAGGCGCAAGCTATAGCAGACTTTGTGGCTGAGACAAGCTTCAAGGATCCTGTCGAGGAAGAAGTAGAGAGTAAAGCAACAGCAACGAGTAACGCAAGTCCAAAGCCGAGGCCAGAATATTGCTGGGAACTTCATGTTGATGGTTCGGCTAGTCGATTTGGGAGTGGTGCCGGTCTAGTTTTAGTTCCACCAGAGCAAGATGTAGAATTTGAGAAGGCATTGCGTTTCAAATTTCCTGCTTCAAACAATCAGGCCGAATACAAAGCTTTAATTGCTGGTCTCGAGCTCGCACAAGACATTGGAGTGCGGGCAGTGGTGGTATATTGTGATTCTCAGTTGGTGGTAAATCAAGTCAAGGGCGACTATGGAGTACATCACCCGATATTGGTTCGCTATTGTGCGATGGTAAGAGAAATTTTGAAAGATTTCGATTACTGAGAAATAGTAAGAATTGCTCGGGAGGATAACATGCGAGCAGATTACCTGTCGAAGATGGCCGAGGATGAAATCCAGTCTTTACATCCTGGAGTCATGATCGAGCATTTGGAAGTTCCTGCCATCGAGAAGGAAGTGATTATGGACATAGAACCTGCTGCAAAGTGTTGGATAGATGATCTTCGAGCTTACATCAAGCACGGGATGCTGCCTGAAGACAAAAAGGAAGCTCGAACCATCCAGAAACGGTCATGTCGTTACATTATCTTGGACAACATTTTGTATCGCAGATCTTATACCCGACCTTTGTTGAGGTGTGTTCGTCCCGAGATGACGGAAGGAATCTTGGGCGAAGTGCATGAGGGCAAGTGTGGAGGTCACCCTGGCCAACGATCACTAGCTGAGAAAGTGTTAGCAGCTGGATTTTATTGGATAACCTTGTGACGGGATGCCGAGATGTATGTTCGTCGATGTGACAAGTGTCAGCGTTACGCGGATATTCCACGATTGCCATCTACCGAGCAGACTCCTGTTATAGCTTCGTGGCCGTTTGATATGTGGGGAATAGACTTGATTGGTCCTTTTCCCGTTGCTCGGTCGAAATTCAAGTATGCAGTGGTCGCGGTGGATTACTTTACAAAATGGGTGGAAGCGAAGCCATTGGCGACCATAAGTGAGATAAACGTCATCGACTTTGTACACGAGCACATATGGTGCCGGTTTGGCATCCCGCGAGCAATAGTGTCTGATCATGGGACCCAGCTTTCGGAAAAGTTTACCAAGGCGTGCGAGCAGATGAGAGTAAAACATTGGCAATCATCTGTGGCATATCCACAAGGTAATGGGCAGGCTGAAGCTGCAAATAAGCAAATCTTGCATGTGTTGAAGAGGAATTTGGAAGAAAAAACTGAAAGATGGGTAGATGAGTTGCCTTCTGCCTTGTGGGTAGTTAGAACGACAGTAAGGGGTTCAACAGGAGAGACCGCTTTTTCTTTAGCTTATGGGTCTGATGCTATGGCTCCAGTGGAGATGTATTTACCCACTCATAGGGTCTTAAATTACAATGGCGAGTCTAATAATGTAGCTCGAGCAGCGGATTTGGACTTATTGGAGGAAAAGCGGCTGGAAGCCAGAATGAGAATGGCCAACTATAAGCAACGAGCAAAGGCTCACCACGACAAGAGAGTCCGTGGTCGATCGTTTGCTGTGGGGGATTGGGTCCTCCGTAAGATTGAGGCAACGGGCCATCGAGCTGAATGGGGGAAGTTCTCACCAAACTGGGAAGGCCCTTTTCAGGTTTCGAGAATCATTAAAGAAGGCACATATATGTTGCGAACAGAGGATGGTGATGAGTTAAAGCATCCATGGCATGCGGATCACTTGAAGAAATACTATTGGTAATCGATTTACAATATGTAATTCTTTTGATTTTCTCATGATAATTAGCAATGGTCAATTTTGTGTTTGGAAAATGGGTCTTCGAGTTGGCTTTTGTTGTTTTCCGATCATTTCCTTTTATCAAGCATGAGCTTTTCAGCCCGATTAAAGGGTTGTTTGAGTTGAATATCTTTTCGTCTTTGGTCGAGCATAAAGGGCTTTATGTTCGACCAAAGACTTGAGAAGAGGTTTCCCGGTTCTCGAATTAGACCCTTTTTACGAGCATAGAGGGCTTTATGCTCATAAGGAGGATATTCGAGTGGGACTTAGCTAAATGGTGATCGCTTTAGAGCGAGTAAAAACTTAGCTAAATGGTGATCGCTTTAGAGCGAGTAAAAACTTAGCTAAATGGTGATCGCTTTAGAGCGAGTAAAAACTTAGCTAGATGATGATCGCTTCAGAGCGAGTAAAAAGTGATTTTGCTTAAGCTTGTACTATGAACTCAGTCGGAAGTAAGGAAAGCAAGTCAAAATATTACAGACAAGAATTAAAATTGTTTCGAATAAGGCACGAAGGCCAGAAAGGCACGCAGGCCAGTGTTATGAGTTCAAGCATCAGGGGTGATATTGTTTTCGGTTGAGGCAGGGGCAGGTTCCTCGGTTCGTTCAGCTGATTCCAAGATGGTAACCTCGTCGTCGGCCTGGGCTTGAGCATTCTCGCCGGTGGATGGGGGAGCTTGAGATGCCCAGATTTGCGTCATGAGGTCGGTGACAGTGGGACTGGTAACAGGGGGTGGATTCCAGGGAGACAAGCCCTTCTCAGTGTCGACCTCGGCCAAGGACTCCAATTCATCTTCATTAAACGGAACGAGGGAGTGGCCGGCGCGAGCAGACGCGCAAGATAAGGGATTGGCTCCCCATTCAGCAAGTTGCTCGGGGCGAATTTCCAACCCGCTACAAGCAATCTGCCTTAAGATGTGGTTCATACCCTGCACGAAGAAAGGATAAGCCTCACCTTCAACACTGTTGGCGAACTCGTTTGAACTCTTGAAATCTTCAATAATTTGTTGTCTCTGCTCCTCACTGGACAAAGAGCCGGTTTCCAATAGTGTTTGCTCGAGCTTGGTGATGGTGGCGTTGGCAGCTTCCAAATCACTTTGACAAACTCGTAGCTCTCGGCGCACCCCAGCAATGTTGTTTAGGGCCGTTTCTTCAGATTTTTTAGAGAGGGACAGTTGGGCTTCCAAAGCTGTTTTCTCGGCTTCAATTTTGGAGAGCTCGGTCACTTTGCTGGTGAGGGATTCCTCGGTATTTTTGAGATCGGCTCGGATGCAGTTGATCTTTTCTTCCAGAGCATTCTTCTCGGAAGCTAGGGTATCTTTCTCGGTCGGTAAGTGTGTTGGTTTTGTTCAGGTTGGTGATCAGACGCTCATACATTAAAACGGATTTGTTGGCGATCTGTTCGAAAAGTTGCGGGTTAGAAGTGAGGAAAAAGGAAAGAAAATAAGCAATAAGAGGACTGCTTTACCTCAGTCAGGCACATGCCCATCTCGCCGATCAAGACGGAACTCGCTTGGTCGGCATATTTTTTCTGGATGCCACTATGGTGCAGCCGCTTCATCAAGCCTAATCCGGTGGTGGCTTGAAACCACTTCTCTTGTAAAGTACTGACAATGTTGTTGAGATCCCAGTGCGTTGGCGAAGTTCCCTAATGAGGCGGCGGCAAATTTTTGGTTGGTCGTCGGGCATGACGAAGTTTTCTCGTTGCCAAGAGGGAAGTCGGGAGTATTTTCTTCAATTTGACTTTATGCCTGGCGTCTATGTGCCTCCTCGGGCTTTCGGTTTGTTCAACATTGATGAGGGGTGAGACATTCTTGGTTCTCGCACCAGAGGTGCGGAATAAAAATGGTTGCGCAGATTACGGGTTCAGGCTTCTGGCGCTTTGTCCACGGCTTGAAGTAGTGGCGGAACGACAGCTGGGAAGATTGATGGTATTTGGGTTGACAAGTGTTAGCTCGCTTCTTTGGAGCTCTTTTTGGCAGCCTGCATGAACTTGGAAACGTCCGTCAACTGCCTCATATCTGCACAAGGTCGAGAGAATGTTAGCACCGAGAAAAGCATAAGTATGTAAAATTATCGAAGAAAAAGATGACAAAGTAAACAATGTTGAGAAGTAACGCTTAGAGAGTGAGAAGTTAGGCTCGTGAAGAAGAGTTCAAAGACGAGCACAATCCTCGCATTCACTAGGGAATTTATTCCCATGGCAAGAACCCAGTATGGATGAGGAGTTTACGGGTCGACACACTCTGGGTTCAACTCGGGGCTTCAACTCCTTCAATAGGAAGGTAGGAGATCCCAACAGACGGTCATGAGAAGGCAGAGATCGAAGTGAGAACTTCGCCATCGGTCAACACGAAGTCTTGCCCGGCCTTCCTTCTCTTGCTCCCAGTAGATTCTGAAAAGCCTTAACTATTTTGGGTTCCCATTTCGGTAGGCGTGCGGTTTGTCATTCTCGGGAAAGGACCGTAGTCGCCGATATAGGAGTGTGCTGAAAGGGCCGGCCAATGCTATTCAATAAGCAAGGCCTTCCCATCGACCAAACATCGACTTTGTTGGGGCTATCGGATAGAAAGCTTGAAGAAGCCATGGTTTGAGCGGCTATTGATACGACCGTCTTCTTATCAAGAGAAAGGAGGAAAAACTTGCGGAATAAAGTCATATCGGGCTCAAACCCGAGTGACCTAAGTTACGGTGAATGATACCAAGAACCTAATGTGGTTAAAGTTAGGTCAGGGAAGGGTATCGAAGCATTCATTAGCTCGACAATGAATGGGTCGAGAGGAAGACTGAGTCCAACCCGAAGAAGTCGGTAAAATACCATTTTGTCTCCTTGAAAATTGTGGCCTTTTCTCTATATCTAAATCAAAGGCGCAAACGCTGATAAAGTTTGGGTCCATTCCAGCGAATAGAACTGTACTAACCTCGTCCTCTGAGTTCGATCTTCCCACCCCGTCGAGGGAGAAGAATATGAGGAGGCGGAACAAATGAGGTTTGGCTTGGTCCCGTAATTGTTCGCTTGAGCGAGGAAGATCATTTGCTTGCTCTGAGTCAGTGGCGATTTGGGTCTGGCTTGTTGCTCGCTCAGCTCATGGGGTTTTCGCTTCTACGAGTAACTAGGATCACATCTTGCTCGCTTTCTTCGAAAAATGAGGGCGAAGACGGAGGCATTTCTCTTGGAGCTCCATGGTCGTAGCTCCGACCTTCAATTGACGGTCCCTTCGCTA
>CM028383.1:38430226-38514540 GCA_013146195.2 Codonopsis lanceolata
CCATTCGGTCATCTTTACGACAACTTCAGATTCCCATCATAGAGGTACTAAGGCATGCGATTCAAAATATCCTTCCTAAGGGAAGAATTGTCACGAAGCAATCAGGATTTTCCAAGGATGTTAACAAGGTTCCCAGTAAAGTCACATATTACATTCCCTACGAATCTGGGACTTCATTAAAAAGTCCACTAGTATTATTGGTTCTAGTTCATAATTGAACCCATTCAAAACGCGTCACGTCATTCGAGTTACGCATTCTCGAGCTCACACATAAACCACCCAAGGATTAGCGATAATCTCTAAGCACTTAATCATCATTCAAGAGACTCAATTAGAGTCCTAAGCCAAGACTCAATCTTATTACCAATTTGGTCTCACCCGAGAATTTCTCAAAATTTCATAATGCAATGAGATTCAATGAACACAAGAAGATATAGGAATTTATCCTAAGGTTCGAATAACAATTTTATAAATAAATTGACTTCATTTGGGTCAAACTACAAAGTTCCAAATTTCTAGTTTGAGGCATAAATTCGGGATTCACAATTTATCCGGGTTTCTAACCCAACAAAAATAAATCTTAAATCATAACAATTCCAATATACTCGTGAACCCATTTGGTTTCAAACCACAACCAAAATCTATTGATATCCATGGAAACATATCATTTTGGCATGTATAACAACAATAAATCACAAGGAACAAGTCTCTAACAATCTATCATCAAGATGCTTGTAGAGAGAGAAACTAGGGCTTAAGTAACGTACCTCAATCGAGCCACAAACGTCTAGGAAGTGGAAAACAAACCGAGGGGAAAGACTCTACTCGGCGAGGGCTTCGCGATGGCGGTCGCGGCTCGACAATCCGATGGCCGGAACTCCGGGAATCGTCAAATCTCCCATGGAAGCTCCTCCTCCCTCTCTCTCTAAAACTCACGGTTGATGGAAGAAATGAGGAGGAAGAGGAAGAGATTGGATCATAAAGGGTTAGGAGGACAATCCTACCCTTCCTAGCTTATGGACAAGGCAAAGGGAGTGGTTAAAATGGGGGTAGTATAGGTTTTTCACGCCAAAAATCAAAAGCGAGGAAAGAAATCCGTAATTGCACATCCGGCAGGTGAGGCGGGCGCCTCACCCAAGCCCCATCACGGCCGCCTCAAGCTCCAGGCTTCTCCCAGTTCGGACCACTTTGCAATTACTCCCATCGGGCGGGCGCCTCGCAAGGTGCCATCACGGCCGCCTCGGCTCCAGAACCTCTAAAACTTGGTCTAAACTTGTCCTAAATGATCCCAAACTTATGGGCAATCATTCTAAGGTCTAACCCTACTCAAAACGAGTCGGAAGCACCCGAACAACACCGGACAGGATAGAACAAGGCTCAACTCACGCGACGAATGATCAATGAATCAAACTACCAACAAGCACCAATCAAACTAAGATGACTTGGGCATGAAAAAGACTTGTTTAAACATGGCTAAGATCTGAATATAAAGCCAAGAATTCAACGAACACTTAGATGCAGCGAAATAGAGGCAATACGAGCGAAAGGGAATCGCTAAGGCCAAAATCAACACGGTCGAACTGGCGATTCAACAAACAAGCATAAAACTTGTGTACCAAGGCCTTATGAGACTCAAATAACTCTCAAGACAAGTGGAGGAATGATTAGGAGTAAAATCGAGGTCTCACGAAAGAACTACGCGAGGAAACACTAAACCGAGTCAAGTAACGAACAGCGTCGGTATGCGACTTGTAACTTTAACTAGTTAAGGTCTATGGAACATATGGAACTAATGTATTGGCTCCTATATAGCCTACCTATATTAATCAAGGTTCTTACCTCAAGTCAAGTAAGCGAGGTTACGGTTAAACGACACGCAAAGCAATAAGGTCAATTACACGAAGGTTCGGGGTCTTACATCCTCACCACCTTAAAAGAATTCGTCCACGAATTCACAATCCTACAACCACCAAAGTTCAATACTATAGCCTACAAATGAAGTCAAGGAAACCACCTTAGTGTGCTTCAAGACACGAGGGAAAGAAATACTTAAATATCCTCTCCAATCAATTCCAAAGTCGAGTCATCTTGACTCTTGACGGGGTTCAAGGACATTATCAAGGCTTACAAAGTTCCAACAAACGTGGACATTGAGGTGAAAATTCCTCTTTCAACTAATCAAGTAATTCTTAAGCATGTGCAATAGTTGCGCCGAATTAACAAACATCCCAACAAAGAGTTTTCCGGGCTAATTAAATTATTCCGGTCACGACACGAATCTCTAGGGTCTAACGCCCTTACACTAAAATCAAGTAGAACGGTAACTCATTTGATCAAGTCACAAGTTCATTTCATTCATGTATATGATTTCAATATACATGTTGCACATATTTGCACAAGCAAAACAAGATACCACTTTCAATTTATTTCATTTGGTAACGGGTTCGGTCAATTCCTATATCATATAATACCGTTCTAGTTCTCCGACGAAGACCTCTTGATAATCAAGTCAGGGGCCCTCTGAAGTGACTTCAAAAGCTTTCGTCGCATAGGATGCGGGGTGTTTATAAATCACATAATAGCATCCTTCATCATGGTCTCATGCACATATAATATAATTACATATAGGCATGGCAATCAATATCATGTACATAGCATATTAATCTATTATGCAGGTATACCAAGTATGGAATATTCATACCCTTAACAATCTATTTACGATAGATCAAGCACGTTACACCACGCTAATACTCCCATTAACGTATTAGACTTAGCAACAAGTACACAATAACTTATGCATCCCTAGGTAGCAAATGGTTACTAACTAGAAGACTTCAATCACTATGGGTCAAGCAGTGTACTGGTTGACAACCAATTCAAATTAGAAATCGCGGGGTCACCTGCCGGTTACTCACCAAGTCTCATTATGGAGTCAGGACAATATTCCCTCTATCGGAGTAGTCCTCTCTATACCAGGAATGTAGTCATCAGGAAAGAATATTCAATTCTATAATACTAAACAATACAGGGACTCATGGTCAAGTACTATCATGTCTATATATACCTATATAGCGATTTTGGGATACAACACGCATTACGGGAGGCTTGTCCACTTCGTTCAAGAAACGTATAACAACGATCAAAGGCATTAGCAACACCGCGGCGATCACTCTTGGAATCGACAACCTGAGTTTAACTGCAACTTAAGGGCAATACAGGAAAAAAATATGATGCTCTGAAACACAAACTTGCATTCACGGCAATCTAGACCAAAAAGAAATTTGTAATCCAAGTCCTATATTTGTACAAAAGAACATGCCGATAAGGCACAAATCAGAACGCTCAACGGAAAATACTCGACGACACACCAAACCCAATCTAGGCCATGGATCCTATCCTGGCTTATAGCTAACAAAAGCTCTGATACCAACTGTGGCGACCCGACCCGGATTTCGGAACGGAATCCCAAGGTCACGTCGCTAGGACAAGGCAAGAAGAGGACAAGCACTCATAATTTAATAGTGCGAGTCGGACAGTCGAACTAACAAAAGCTCGAATCACAAATAAAAGGCCGTACTAAAAATACGGGTTTACAAAATTCAGTAAGCGGAAACGACATGGAAAAGTAGTCCCGAGCTATGAAGCTCGAAACCAAGGCCACAGATACCAAGAGAGACATAAATCTCACGAAGGAAAGAAAAAGAAACTCGCGTGCCGCAACATTGCAGACGCTGGATAAACCATCGGCACCCCAGGCCGGCGTTTCAACAAGGTACCAATAAGATATAACACTTACCCACGGCTAAAGCATGCCGGGGTTAATCAACAATAATAATAACTAGGATAGAGAAAAGCCCCAAAGCTACTGCGTGCTTGGGAGACAACTGAATATAAAAACCAAGGCTATGAGCAACGACGCAACACGTCGGCCCAAAGGAGAACCAAATCAAAACCCAAGTATTCTACCCGTCTGTAAAGTCTAAATAACCTTACAATACAACGAGCTCACAAGAATAGTAAAATATGATATACAAGTCAAGGATGCTAGAGAGAGATAGGAGTCCACAAGCTACTACTCGGAAGTATCGACTATTACAATCATGAACACACGTACTAAGCTCGAGCTGTCGATCAACGGTGGTCTGCTACGGTCACGTACTATGCGTCCTCAATACGACTCCTGAACTGCAACTAGAAAACAAAGTACGGGATGAGTCATAATGACCCAGTACGTTACTACTAAACAATATGACATAAATTGAATATTGCCATAAGAGGAAATGATATCGTTTTACGACGAAGATCCAGTAAGTCGGGTTGTACTGTATGAAAATCGTTCCTTTACCAGACTACCAGGATGAATCAGGGTGAATCCCCTGTTCACAAACAATCAAACAAGTCAGGGAGCAAGGCACAAGGAAAATCATGATTATGGATGTATATCCTATTGTAGAACATCCCAAGTCTCTCATAGAATAATTAAGTAGAAGTATGCATATTTATAAATATACATATACCAAGTCTCTCATAGGATTATCAAGTGTGGTATGTAAATTCGTTTATGTACCAAACAATTCATTCATGGAAGTTTATCATGTAAGGATATGCATATCTACAATTATATACATACGAAGACAATCAGGGTAAATCAAGTAGGAGTATGTATATCTACATATATATACATATGCAGGCAATCATGGTTAATCAAGTAGGAGTATGTATATCTACATATATATACATATGCAGGCAATCAGGGGAAATCAAAACAGTTGATGCTTCATCCTTATGATGATTATCATCTTCATTTTATGTTTTTTCCCTTCAAAAATATTTTTTTGTTTCTCATTCATAGGGATTAAGGTTAGGCTTAGGGATTAGGGAGGATAAGACCATTTTCTAAGTTAAGGTTTAAGGTTAGGCTTAGGGATTATGGTTAGTATTAGAGTTAGGGTTTAAGGTTTAGTTATTTGGGATAGTGCATAATATTTAAGGTTTTAGGGTTAAGGTTTAAGGTTAGAGACTCAAGGTTAGGGTTTAAGGTTTCGAATTAGGTTTAGGGATAAGGGTTAGGGTTTAGGTGATACAATTGTTTTTGGTTTAAGGTTTATAGTTAGGCTTAGGGCTTGGCGATAGGCTTAGAGTTAGGGTTTAACGTTAAAGGTTTAAGGTTTAAGGGTTTAAACTTTGGCTTAGGGATTAGGTTTAGGGTTTAGGGTTTAGGGTTAAGGGTTTACGGTAAAGGGTTTAAGGTTTTAAGGTTTAAGGTTTGGCTTAGGGTCTAGGGTTTAAGGTTTATGGTTTTAGGTTTTAGGGTTTGGGGTTTATGGTTTTAGGGTTTATGGTTTTAAGGTTTAACGTTTGGCTTAGGGATTAGGGTTATGTGACGACCCGACCCGGACCCCAATGCGAGATCCCGAGTCGCGCCGTCCAAATAGACAAAATACACAAGCATGCACAAGTAGGATTATAAAATTCATGTGGCGCAACATCGCATACGAATAACAACTCGGCTACACTTGGCCGGAAAAACAACTTAAATTAAACAAGTCATCGGCGGCGTTACAGTAGGAACAACTACTACTCCTACAATATTAACACATGCTTATAAAACCTCAACGGCCACAACATGCCGGAGACAACAACAACAATAATAATTAAACGAGCTTTAGCGGAAGAAACGGTAGCGAACCATATACATATAAACAGGCTCGACATGCAAGTCGGCATACAAAAGATCATAAGTATCTAATATTTAAGTTTACTACAACAACAAAATTCCCAAGACAAGTCTACATGACTTGCTTCCCAACGTCCTTTCCAAAATAAAAGTCTAAACAACAAAGTCCAAAAGATCAACCTTGAGTTTACAAACAACCAAATGTGAGTCAAGCGAGTCTATCCCGGACCGGCTCCTCGGCTCGGATCTAAGGAAACAAAACAAACAAATAGGGTAAGTCGAAAGACTTAGTAAGTTACTAAAATGCATGATCATGTTATAACATGGCATTTATCACAATTAGGGTTCACGTTCATCATATAGCACTTAACACATTTTCACGTAAGTGCAAGGAAATAAATCATACAAGTAGGATATGATATAGGCACGGCAGCTCTGCAAAATAGTTTGTTAACCCAATATCGTGACTACGATGCTCGTGACTTTGCATCGATATACCGAACTCCGCCGGCTAATAGCGACCCGATGGCCTTGCGTATTGTTACGGCAAAGGGGCTACTTCCCCATTGCGGCCTACAATGGAGGGGTGTGTGGGGTCCCAGGTACGGCGATCCATAGCGAGCACGAATCTCTCAATTCGTGAAGGCTATACATCGTCCTACCCTGACATAAAAATCAAACCAAATAACGCCAGCTGGACTTAATGCAATGCACAAGTAGATGTTTACTCGTAAAGACCAAATAATGATCGAATTCGACAAGAGCGAACTCGACCGACCAAGTAGGGTATAATTCTCTACAATAAATCAAGTCAAGGCAACTAAATGCTCATAACCAAAATAATCATAACGGGTTCGATTGCACATAATAGACTCAACTTAAAATTGAGTAAACTTGACCAAACGGTGTCCAAACTTCGTAGGGATTTAAATTAGGGTTTAACATGTTCGAATCTTCCCTAGAGTCGACTCCGTTGAGTCTTTACTAAAAATTCCCAAATTTAGGGTAGTTGAAGCTATGTGCTTCATAACTCAACCTAGTTCATTACTAAGTTCTTCAAGGTCATAATTTCACCAAGGCATAATAATGTGATACATGTTCATCATAGAGTCCAATAATGAGGATAGAACACATACAACATACAACATATCATGTAAGCTCAATTTAGGCCATTAACACTTAAAAACATTTCCATCAACAAATACAATACATGTTTCTAACATGTTCAAAACCATAAGTAAACAAGATGCAAGAGTTTTATAAACTTTCATAGGCAAGAAACCAACCTATACATGCTCCTAGCAAGTCCATATTTTCACAATACAAGAAAATAGCATAGGAAGCATAAAAGTGTCCTCATTGACCTCAATCACCATAGGCTTTGTTTCCTTAGGGTCAATGAGAACTAAAAGAAGAAGAAGAAGAAAGTAACTTACTTGTTCTACACCAAAGAAAGCAAAGGAAGAAACCAATCGGATGGAAATGCTCTACTTTTTGAGCTCTACACTTTTGATGAAGGTAGCTTGGGCAAATGGAGAGTGGATGAGGGAAGATGGAGATGAGAGCTTCAAGAAGCCATGGGAGAGCTTGAGAGAGAATGAATCTCGTTTTTGGAGAGTGAGGGTGAGAAATGTGTGACGCCCCGCTCCTTCGTTAGCTCGGTTTGCGTGCTATACTTGTACTTCTTCCTTTGTTGACTGTATGTTTGGTTTGCGAGAGGGTCTAGATATGTATGAGAGACCATATTAAGATCAAAACATTATTAAGAGACTTCATATAGTTGTTGACTTCCTAAAGTCACAAGTCGTGACTCGACGATAGTCGGAATGCGACGCGGTTGAGAGTTTGCTTGCATTTTGTGTTCGTGACCTCGGTTTGGGTCCTAGACCTCTTTAAGATGATTTATTAACATGTTTATATGCATTAGACTTCAAGTTGGAGGTGTTCCTTAAGTCTATCGATGATTTGGAAGTTTTGGAGATAGCGTTCGTCTCTATCGCGTAGTTCGGGAATTGAGTCGCGTAATCGTCTCTCCTTTGGGATTCTTATTTCCCTAGTTGTTATTCAACTTCCTAGAAGTATTTAAGCTTCTTCATTAGCCCTTAGACTTGCCTTAAAAGTCTCCTTTCATTGCTCGTTCAATTGCGAGTCCATTCGTCGTTTCGGTTGCACGTTGTTGCACCTCTTTCCGGTTTCGCTCCGAGTTGTTTCGGGAGTTGTTTCGGGGGTTGTTTGTGAGTGTTCTAAGGGAGTTCTAGACCTACTTTGGATGAGGTTTGAACCTTGTTAGGTTTGGTTGAGTGTTTGGGGGTCTTTTAGGTTGAATTTTGAGCCATTTCTGTGCATCGGGCTTGCCCTCGCAAGGTGGAATGGCCTTGCCCCGCAAGGTCAATGGAAGAAGTCACCCTAGAGGTTCGGAGGCTTGCGGTCGCAAGCTATAGGGGACCTTGCGACCGCAAGGTGCCCGATCTGTTTTGCCCTGTTCTGTGTTTTGACGAGAAATGCCTATCCTACCCTCATCAAACCCCCTCTAAACCCATCCTAACCTCCCATACTTAGCCCTAAACATGTCCTAACATTAGTTGGAAGTTAATTAAGGTTAGATTAGTGATTAATTAATCCTAATCTCTACTAATTGCACCAAGGAATTCCCTATTTTGCCCTCTTGGTTTGTGGAGGTATAAAAGCTCAAACCCTTTACAATTTTCAGAAAATCCTTTCATTTCTTCTCTTCTTCCATACGTATTAGAGAGAGAGAGAGTCCATGGGAGATTTTTGAGCCCTAGCCTTCTTCTCTCTTCGATCCAAGACGATCCAACCACCCGATTGCCTTCAAACTTCGGAATCTTGAAGCCCTCGACGAGTAGAACAAGTTCACCGATCGGATTTGCGTTCTCTTGAGTTTTCACTCAAGCTAGGTAAGTTACTTCCTTTTTATTTTGGTTCATTGGCCCTAAGGAAAACAACTTATATGCTATTTGTGGGCAATGAACACTTGTTATGCTTTGTATGCCCAATTTGGGTATTTTTGGAAGTATAAACTTGTTAGGAGCATTTGTAGAATGACTTCTATGATTGTTGAATATGTGATTACTCTTCATTTTGTGTTTCTAGGCCTATGAGCATGTTAGAAACCATGACTATATGTTACTTGGATTTATTGTGGAAGAATGCCTATGAATGGGGCTTTGGATATATGAACTCACTAGAAATTATGAGTAGGAACATTTAATTGAAATAATGTGATTTAAGAAATGGGTTTTGATTTATGTTGGGTTTTGTTGTGAATTTTAGGGCTTGAGAATTAAGCCCGAATTATTGGATATATTGTTGTTAAATAAAGTGGGTATAAATGTTGAAATTGATGAAGTGCGTAAATGATGAAACTTAGCATTTAGACTCAACGGAGTCTTAATAAGTTCAATAATGTGTTAATGAACTCGGGTTGAAGTCCTACGACATTTGGGTTTTGATTGACTATGATTATAATGAGTTCTTGGATTTTTAGGCTTGGGAAACAAGCCCGGATTATTTTTGGGAGAATTATTATAAACTTGAATGATGTGTTAGTTTTGGGATTTATGAAATGTGTATTTAATGAAATGCGATATTAAGACTCAATGGAGTCATTTTAGGTTCAATAAGATGTTAGTGAGCCTTAGGTTGAAATCCTACGATGTTCGGGTTTGGTTGGTTTTGATTGTGAGTACCCGAGCATCTCGAATTGTGTCCCATTTGTGACACCCATGATATAGAAGCTTATTGGGGATTTATTTAGAGCGTGCTCGTAGAGCACGGAGCATTAGAGACCAATCAATGATCTCGTGTATCCTTAAGAAATGATTATTGAATGAGATTTCTTTTAGGAAATTCAGATGAACGTACATGGAAAACTGGCGGGTCTTGGACTACGGTGTAGTCTTGTCATTCATGAGAATGGTTTTGAGGATGTCGATTATGTTCGACGGTTGGGACTATGGTTGAGTCCGGTATGCCTTTATGTATAAGCTTAAATGCTAAGCCTTGTTTGTGATTGTTCTTAGACTAAAATAATAGTCTTTGATTTAATCTTGAGTAGAGGACTATAGTAGACCTCACGTTGTGATTTATTGAGCTATAAGCTATTCTTGAATTGGTGATGACTTGAGGATTATGAATACCTCAATATGTGGTTTGAACTAAACTTACAAGTTAGTTGAACATGTTAAGTGTGTACATCTATGTGCATTGTTTATTGGGTTTTGTAGAGCATTATGACCTACTTGAACTGATAAGTTCTTTTATGATGGACTTGGTCCTTATTGGTTTATCCAAGTAAATATCTACTTGAGCATCTTGATTTAAGTCCAGCTGGCGTCTTGGTCGTTTTGTCGCTATGAATCGCCGCAATGGTACCCTTTCTCCTCACTATTTGGCGATTGGGATGTGGTCATAGCCTTTGGAAACATTCGCTATGAATCGCCGCATTGGTACCCTTTCTCCTCACTATTTGGCCGATAGTGGGATGTGGTCTCGTATTAGCCCCCTAGAGATATTGAGCTCCCATTTCTCATCGGGGTTGGATGAATGTAACGATACTCATTAAGAAAAGGGTTGTGATCATTCGAGTTGAATCGGACTATGATCATTTGAGGGTGGACCCGTTTGAATATTGAAGGGCTAGGCCCAGATCTTGGTTTTATGTGCTTAGGTATAAGCACTTATATGAAAGATAACATGCTATGTGGTTTATGAAGTTTATGTTATATGATGACTTGATACAAGTTTATTGTTGGTATACTAGTATGATACCATGATTTTATATATGCTTGTGCATTATGCCATGCCACGACATGATATGCCATACTATTGCATTTGGTAACTTACTGGGTCATTATGACTCACTCCGTGTGTTTGTTTTCCTTAGTGTGTGCAGTGATCCCGTTAGTACGCGTGGCGGCTTCGGATAGTGATTCCTAGAAGGTGGTCTTCCGGGCTTTAAGCTCGGATTTATTATTATTATTGTTATTATGTATTTGTGAGACACGATTGTAAAGTTATGTAGACTTTACTTGGGTAGATTACGTTAGTATCTTATTATTATTTTATTGTGGGAGCCGACTTGTTTGGTCGAGCTGTTGTATTTGATTAGTAGTTATTCCGTTGTCTTTCCGAGCAAGGTTTTAGCTCGTATGCTCTAGTATTATGTTATTGTCATTTCTGTCTCCGACGACTTTAGTCGAGAGACATTGATTTAGTTGTTAGTATTTTTATATCTTATCCGTCTAGTTGATTTGTCCCTCCGGCATGTTGTAGCCGTTGAGTGGTTGTTTATCAGGTTGGTATTCTGTTGATTCGCCGGCCTTAGGTTGCCGATGGTTTGTTGCCCGTGCGCAATGTTGCGTCACGTGCGTCGTAGATTTGTCGAGAGATAGTCGTCTCTCTCAGCCTTGTATTCCTTCGTTTATGATAATAGGCTTTGGTCCCACTTATGATTTGCTTCCGCAGATTTTAGTTTTTGGTTATTCGGTTTTGCCGTTATGGCTTTACATTCTTGTTTAGAGTTTGTTGGTTCAACTCTGGACTCGCACCACTACGCTTAGCGGGTGCTTGACCGTCTTTTTAGCTTGTCTTGGCACGACCTTGGGATTCGCATTGGAGTCGGTCGGTCGTCAATATCGATCGCTATAGGTTAGCTTTTCGCCAGATAGGTTCCTTGGCCTAGTTTGGGTTGGGTTTATTGTTGAGTTATTAACGCTGAGTGTTCTTTGTAGGCGTATTATGTCAGGAATTTGGCGTGGAGCTAGTTCTAGTAGACCCCGTTCGGGTACAACTCGTGGCTACGAGAGAGGGGAGAATGTTACGGATCCGTGTGTGACTCCTCAGCAGATGTTTGGGATGGAAGACAATTCTATCATTCTTGCGAGATTCTTGAAGTTGGAACCTGAGAGCTTCGATGGAGGACCCGATGCTTCTAAAGCAGAACTTTGGATAGAAAGCATGGAGAAGATCTTTGCAGCTATGGGTTGTCGTTCGGAGAGATGGTGACCCTAGCGGTGTTTAAATTAACTGCGGTGACCATTGGTGGCATGTGTTACGAGATAGTTGGAGACACCATGGAGTGCCTCTAGTGTGGGAAAACTTCACGATGGAGTTTATGGCACGCTTTATTCCGTAGTTCGGGAAAGAAGAGAAGCGGAGTTCATGGCATTAGAACAAGGAGCTATGACGGTGGCTCAGTATTCAGCGAAGTTCACAGAGTTGGCTCGCTATTGTGGTTACTTGGTACCAGACGAGGCTAGGAAGACCCAACGGTTTGTGAAGGGCCTAAAGATGAAATATCGTAGGCAGCTCGTTCCGTTGCAACTTATGGATTACCGAGTCGCTGTGGATCGTGCGTATGCAATGGAGTTGGACATCGAGGAGTATGCTCAAAAGAGAGCCTCGAGTACTATTAGGGGCGATGATGGTAATAGAGGGCAGGCAGCACCTCCAAAAGTTAATCAAGAAATCACACGTACTGGTAGACGGAGTGATGTTCCTACCTCTAGTCGGAGACGACGAGGCGGCGAGTTGATATGTAATTTTTGTATGAGGACAGGACATGCCGAGAACAGATGTTGGGGCAAGGAAGGAAAGTGCTTTGCTTGTGGCGGTGATCATGTTCGTAAGGATTGCCCGAAGATGAGAGTTAATCAGTCTGGGAGTACTAGTCAACAATCCAGTGGCTCCAAGAGAGACAGTGGTGGACGGCCTAGAGTTTGAGGTCGTGCGCGCGTGGCGGTTGGCCATTGCGGTGTTTTGAGGCCTATCCGAAATAGGAAGGTATATTCTTGTATATATATATACGTAAATTATACCGTTGCTACTATTACCGTTATTATGAGTACACGTTGTAATCGGTAGCTCATGTGCATTCATACATACATTATATGGTGTATTGTGTAATATTGGTTGTTTGCTCGATCGGGAATAATACACCAATGTGAGATTGATATATGATACGGTTTGTTTTGTGGATTACCGGTAGGTAATCGCACGTGGTGTATGGATTCTTGTTTAGTCTATATATATAAGACTATGCTATATATAGAGTTGTGGTTTTGTGTGGTTATATATAAAGGCCATAGTATGTATATTTATGAAGCATGAATTGTTTATTGATACTTATCGGTTTGGTATGATGTTTGTATATTCTATAAGGATATGTTTTATGTAATGAGTAATATTATACTATATTGTTGTTAAGGGTTATTATGCGAGTAAGATATACACTCGACTTGTGAGAAGGTTGAAGGTTGCGATTTAGAAGATAATCACGGTTGCACGGGAGAGATAGACGCTTCACCGTGAGTATTTAGACGTTAACGTTGTGTTAGGACGCTTAGTGTATGCATTGGTTGTAGACTCGGTCTAGAGCTTAAGAAATGATAGTTTTGCGGAGTATGGACGTTACGGGCATTAGTAGCCTTGTTGATTCGTGGTGATTACTAGGAAATTAACTTGGCTGAGTGTACTAGGTACACGAGCTTTGTGATAGCTATGATTGTTGTTTGTCAAGGTAATAGACCTTGTTACTTGGATTGATTTTATTCAATTACGTGCATTAGTTGTAGGAAACACCTACTTGATGCATTTACATAGTAGTATATTAAATTCTCATCTCATAAATTCATGTTCATTCATTTCATTAGCATAGGAGACTGTTTGAAGGATGCTTAAAACTTTTTATTCATGAACCTTCGCATCCTTACGACGGAAACTTTTGAAGCTAATTCAGTAGGTACCCTGAATTGGTGAGCAAAAGGTATTCGTCGTTGGACTAGGATTGGTAAGAGCTAAGTTAGAAATTGACTATACCCGTTACCAAATGGAATGGACTGAAATGGAATGAATTTTTAAAACATTTCATTAATGTGCTATTATGTGTTCTCACCCGCGATGGGGAAATCGCGAGTGTGATTTACATGGTTTGAAATGCTGGCTTGATTATCTTTGATTTGTTTGTAAATTGCTCCATAGGCAATTATTAATTCTTGTAACTTAGAATCTTTTGTGCTTGAATTTCATGATGTGCCCCGAAACAAATAGTTTCGGTAGTTGAATGTGTTCTTATATTGAAGTTTGGGATTTTGCCTACATGATTGGCGTAATGTGTTCTTGTGTGTATTTGCGACTCAAGTATGAGTCATGTTATTTTTCAATCGTAAGTGTTGATGTTGTTGTGTCTATCGAGAGTTCGTAGACTTTCGAATTTGGATTATTAGAGTTTGACCCTCGTGTATATTGTAGTAGTAGACTCGGAGATTCGAGTCAAGGTTGGTGGTTTTGAGATCGAGTGTTAACTCGGGATTAAGAGACACAGTAATCATTGTCTCGAGGTATGGTGGTTGAGTGTGGACCTAATGTTGGTTTGTATCATGTTTAGAATTCGGGACGAATTCTTTTTAAGGTGGAGAGGGTGTGACGCCCCGCTCCTTCGTTAGCTCGGTTTGCGTGCTATACTTGCACTTCTTCCTTTGTTGACTGTATGTTTGGTTTGCGAGAGGGTCTAGATATGTATGAGAGACCATATTAAGACCAAAACATTATTAAGAGACTTCATATAGTTGTTGACTTCTAAAGTCACAAGTCGTGACTTCGGCGATAGTCGAATGCTTAGCGATTGAGGGTTTGCTTGCGTTTTGTGTTCGTGACCTCGGTTTGGGTCCTAGACCTCTTTAAGATGGTTTATTAACATGTTTAGATGCATTAGACTTCAAGTTGGAGGTGTTCCTTAAGTCTATCGATGATTTGGAAGTTTTGGAGATAGCGTTCGTCTCTATCGCGTAGTTCGGGAATTGAGTCGCGTAATCGTCTCTCCTTTGGGATTCTTATTTCCCTAGTTGTTATTCAACTTCCTAGAAGTATTTAAGCTTCTTCATTAGCCCTTAGACTTGCCTTAAAAGTCTCCTTTCATTGCTCGTTCAATTGCGAGTCCATTAAATGTCGTTCGGTTGCACGTTGTTGCACCTCTTTCGGTTCGCTCGAGTTGTTTCGGGAGTTGTTTCGGGGGTTGTTTGTGAGTGTTCTAAGGGAGTTCTAGACCTACTTTGGATGAGGTTTGAACCTTGTTAGGTTTGGTTGAGTGTTTGGGGGTCTTTTAGGTTGAATTTTGAGCCATTTCGGTGCATCGGGGCTTGCCCTCGCAAGGTGGAATGGCCTTGCCCCCAAGGTCAATGGAAGAAGTCACCAGAGGTTCTGGAGGCTTGCGGTCGCAAGCTATAGGGGACTGCGACGCAAAGGTGCCCGATCTGTTTTGCTTTACGTGTTTTGGCGAGAAATGCCTATCCTACCCTCATCAAACCCCTCTAAACCCATCCTAACCTCCCATACTTAGCCCTAAACATGTCCTAACATTAGTTGGAAGTTAATTAAGGTTAGATTAGTGATTGATTAATCCTAATCTCTACTAATTGCACCAAGGAATTCCCTATTTTGCCCTCTTGGTTTGTGGAGGTATAAAAGCTCAAACCCTTTACAATTTTCGAAAATCCTTTCATTTCTTCTCTTCTTCCATACGTATTAGAGAGAGAGAGTCCATGGGAGATTTTTGAGCCTAGCCTTCTTCTCTCTTCGATCCAAGGCGATCCAACCACCCGATTGCCTTCAAACTTGAATCTTGAAGCCCTCGGCAGAGTAGAACAAGTTCACCGATCGGATTTGCGTTCTCTTGAGTTTTCACTCAAGCTAGGTAAGTTACTTCCTTTTGATTTTGGTTCATTGGCCCTAAGGAAAACAACTTATATGCTATTTGTGGGCAATGAACACTTGATATGCTTTGTATGCCCAATTTGGGGATTTTTGGAAGTATAAACTTGTTAGGAGCATTTGTAGAATGACTTCTATGATTGTTGAATATGTGATTACTCTTCATTTTGTGTTTCTAGGCCTATGAGCATGTTAGAAACCATGACTATATGTTACTTGGATTTGTGGAAGATATGCCTATGAATGGGGCTTGTGTATGAACTCACTAGAAATTGGGGGTATGAACTTGTCAATGATACCATAATGTGTAGAAATGATTTTGATTTATGTTGGGTTTGTTGTGAATTTTAGGGCTTGAGAATCAAGCCCGGAGTAATAAGAGAAATTGTTGTTAAATAAAGTGGGTATAAATGTTGAAATTGATGAAGTGCGTAAATGATGAAACTTAGCATTTAGACTCAACGGAGTCTTAATAAGTTCAATAATGTGTTAATGAACTCGGGTTGAAGTCCTACGACATTCGGGTTTTGATTGACTATGATTATGATGAGTTCTTGGGTTTTTAGGCTTGGGAAACAAGCCCGGATTATTTTTGGGAGAATTATTATAAACTTGAATGATGTGTTAGTTTTGGGATTTATGAAATGTGTATTTAATGAAATGCGATATTAAGACTCAATGGAGTCATTTTAGGTTCAATAAGATGTTAGTGAGCCTTAGTTGAAATCCTACGATGTTCGGGTTTGGTTGGTTTTGATTGTAGTAGAGCATCTCGAATTATGTCCCATTTGTGACACCCTTGATATAGAGGCTTATTGGGGATTTATTTAGGCGTGCTCGTAGTAGGCCTGAGCATTAAGACCAATCAATGATCTCGTGTATCCTTAAGAAATGATTATTGAATGAGATTTCTTTTAGGAAATTCAGATGAACGTACATGGAAAACTGGCGGGTCTTGGACTACGGTGTAGTCTTGTCATTCATGAGAATGGTTTTGAGGATGTCGATTATGTTCGGCGGTTGGGACTATGGTTGAGTCGGTATGCCTTTATGTATAAGCTTAAATGCTAAGCCTTGTTTGTGATTGTTCTTAGACTAAAATAATAGTCTTTGATTTAATCTTGAGTAGAGGACTATAGTAGACCTCACGTTGTGATTTATTGAGCTATAAGCTATTCTTGAATTGGTGATGACTTGAGGATTATGAATACCTCAATATGTGGTTTTGAACTAAACTTACAAGTTAGTTGAACATGTTAAGTGTGTACAATTATGTGCATTGTTTATTGGGTTTTGTAGAGCATTATGACCTACTTGAATTGATAAGTTCTTTTATGATGGACTTGGTCCTTATTGGTTTATCAAGTAAATATCTACTTGAGCATCTTGATTTGAGTCAGTGGCGTCTTGGTCGTTTTGTCGGCAATGGGACGATTCATAGCCTTTGGAAACATTCGCTATGAATCGCCGCATTGGTACCCTTCTCCTCACTATTTGGCCGATAGTGGGATGTGGTCTCGTATTAGCGCCCCCAGCGATATTGAGCTCCCATTTCTCATCGGGTTGGATGAATGTAGCGAGGTACTCATTAAGAAAGCGATGAGTTGTGATCATTGAGATTGAATCCCAACTATGATCATTTGAGGTTGGACCGTGGTTTGAATATTGAAGGGCTAGGCCGAGATCTTGGTTTTACGTGCTTATGTATAAGCACTTATATGAAAGATAACATGCTATGTGGTTTATGAAGTTTATGTTATATGATGACTTAATACAAGTTTATTATTGGTATACTATTAAGATACCATGATTTTATACATGTTTGTGCATTATGCCATGCCACGACATGCTATGCCATACATTTGCATTTAGTAACTTCTTGGGTCATTATGACTCATTCGTGTGTTTGTTTTCCTTAGTGTTGTGCGGTGATCCGTTAATGCATGCGTGGCGGCTTCGGATAGTGATTCCTAGAAGGTGGTCTTAGGGCTTTAAGCTTGGATTTATTATTATTATTGTTGTTATGTATTTGAGACACGAATGTAAAGTTATGTAGACTTTACTTGGGTAGATTATATTAGTATTTTGTTATCGTATTTTTTGGTAGCCGACTTGTTTGGTCGGTACATTGTATCTCTTATGAGTTGTTCCCTTTTATTATTAGAGCATGCTTTAGCTCACTCATTCTAGTATTGTTGGTATTGTCATCTCAGGCGGCGTTAGTCGTGAGACTTGAGTTTAGTTGTTAGAATTTGAATATCTTATTCTTTTAGTTGATTTATTCCTCGAGTTATAGCGGGTTGAGTTGTTGTTTATCGAGGTTGGGTTCTTGTTGCTTAGCCGGCCTTAGGTTACCGATGGTTTTTGTTGCCCGTGCGCAATGTTGCGTCACGTGCGTAAGGTAAATAGAGAGATAGTGATCTCTCGGCCTTGTATTTCTTAGTTTATGATTATAGGCTTTGGTCCCACTTATGATTTGCTTCATGATTTTAGTTTTTAGTTTTAGGTTTTTGCTAGTTATGGCTTTACATTCTGTTTAGAGTTTGTTGGTTCAACTGCGGACTCGCACCACTCACGCTTGGCGGGTGCTTGTCCGTCTTTAGCTTGTCTTGGCGGCACGACCTTGTGATTTCGCATTGGAGTCAGGGTGGGTCATCACATGAAAAGTCAAAAAATTAAGTCTAGAGTTCCGCCCAACCAAAAGGCCAAAACCTACCCAAATAAAATTTGTCACTCTACAGGGGTTGATAAGCCCAAACCCTCGAAATAAAAGCGGTCATTACACTCAAAACAACAACCACACAAACAACAAAAGACTCCCTCTCCGAAGGACGAGTGAGCACACAGCCGCTCTAAAAGGTAAAACCTTTAAGAGTGTCGTTTATTTTTATTTATTTACATTTTCTGTCTTTTATTTATTTTTAAAAGTTTTTATTTAAATCCGGCGCAATGTAGCCAATATAAGTCGTTGTCTTTGGGATCAAAATAGGAAATACTATGTAAAAAGAGCCGTTATAATGGCCAAATATTCTTAAATATGTCGTAATTATTGGAAGGAGGCAGTGAGTCCGTAAATAATGTGGCCACGAATGTATTTGTTTAAATTTCCTGTCATTTTAATACCTTATTTATTTGTTAAATAAATGTGACAATAAGCATACTTCGACCAAAAAACCATTTTCGAGACCGAAGGCGAGTTGGGTGCCTAGCACCTTCCCAACTCATAACTTAGCCTCCGAACCCGTTTTCTTTTTCTCTGGTTTATTTTTCTTTTCTTTGGTTTTGCTTTATTTGCCTTAAAATAAAGATGGCGACTCTAAAACTTTCAGATTTAGTGGGGCCTCGCAACATTCCCTCTTTGCACTTTCCCGTTCTTCCCTAAAAAAGGGAGATATGGGAATGGAGGGGTGATGCATTCTCATATCCTGGTATCCCCTAAACAAGGGATAACTTGATGCGGGAAACCCAAAACTCCCATAGTAATCTGAATGGGCCATAAGGCTATTTTCAATAAATCGATAGTGGGGGCGTCGCAATATCTTTTTTTGTACTTTTCCGTTTTACCCTAAAAAAGGGAAAATGAGAATGAAAGGGTAATGCATTCCCATATCCTGGTATCCCCTAAACAAGGGATCACTTGATGCGGGAAACCATCAGTTCCCATATTGGATACAAAATCCACTCAAGGCAACCGAGGCACATTCAAACGTGCTAACATAGACAGCACTCCTCTGGCACTTTTGATTTCGTCTTCCCCTAAACAAGGGAGGGTGGAACGAGAGCAGTGGTGTCCCGCATCCGCATATACGCGCACCCCTATCCAAGGGCGCGCGGGGCGCGGGGGCACACCCCGGGAACCTCACACATAGGTAATGCACAGGATGGTGTGTCAACAAGAAGGAAAGGTAAGGTGGATTATAAGAAACTTGCATGCATGTCCACACTAGAATTTGATGAAATTCATGCTTCTTGTTTTGTTTCCACCATTGAACCCAAAAATGTGCAAGAGGCTCTTAAGGATGAAAGCTGGATAAATGCCATGCAAGAGGAACTAGATCAATTCACAAAAAATGATGTTTGGTATCTTGTTCCTAGACCCACTTCAATAAATGTTATTGGAACAAAATGGACTTTCAAAAACAAAACTAATGAAGTGGGAGAGATAATAAGAAATAAAGCAAGACTTGTGGCTCAAGGGTATACACAGGTTGAGGGGGTGGATTTTGATGAAACCTTTGCTCTTGTAGCCCGTATTGAGTCCATTCGTCTACTACTTGCCATTGCATGTTTTCTGGACATAACTCTTCAACAAATGGATGTGAAGAGTGCTTTCTTAAATGACATTCTTGAAGAAGAAGTTTTTGTTGAGCAGCCAAAAGGTTTTGAGGATCCATATAAACCCAGTCATGTGTTTAAACTAAAAAAGGCCTTGTATGGTCTCAAACAAGCTCCTAGAGCTTGGTATGGGAGGCTTACATACCACCTTTTGAAAAGTGGGTTTAGAAGGGGAGAGGTGGATAAAACACTTTTTATTCAAAATCAAGACAAACACATTTTGATAGCTAAAATCTATGTTGATGACATTGTGTTTGGATCCACCTCCAAATCCTTGGAAAAAGAATTTATTAACTGCATGACTTCCATGTTTGAGATGAGTATGGTTGGGGAGTTGACCTATTTTTTAGGAATTCAGATTAAACAATCACATGAAGGGATGTTCATATCTCAAGCCAAGTATGCTCTTAACTTGGTGAAGAAATTCAATCTTGAGAATGGAAAACATAAGAAAACCCCTATGGGTACATCCAATAAACTCAATAAAGATGAAAAATCTGAAAGTGTTGACCATACCTTATATAGAAGTATGATTGGAAGTGTTGTACTTAAGCGCGATATTATGTACAGTGTGTGCTTGTGTGCTAGGTGTCAAGCAAACCCCAAAGTCTCTCACTTGAAAGCAGTGAAACGAATAATTCGATATGTTGGTGAGACCTGTGGCATGGGTTTGTGGTATACTAAGCACACAAACACCAATCTAGTTGGGTTTAGCGATGCTGACTGGGCTGGTAGTATAGATGACATGAGAAGCACATCTGGTGGATGTTTTTATTTGGGAAATAACCTGATTTCATGGTTTAGTAAGAAACAAAATTGTGTCGCCCTATCAACAGCTGAATCTGAGTATATAGCTGCTGGTAGTGGATGTACACAACTTTTGTGGATGAAACAAATGATCAAGGATTATGGTTTACACAGTAATATATTAACCATGTATTGTGACAACACAAGTGCCATAAGCATAGCTAAAAATCCTGTTCAACACTCTAGAACTAAGCACATAGACATAAGACACCATTTCATTAGAGACTTGGTTGAACAAGCCATTGTTTGCATTGAACATGTGGGAACAGAAAACCAACTGGTTGATATTTTCACAAAGAGTCTAGATTTTGAGAGATTCATAAATCTTAGGAAATCTCTCGGTATGTGTGCCATGTAATCCCTCACTTATTTACAATAATTATATATATAAAATATTAATTAGGCATCTTGCATTGTTTTTAGGGGGCACACTAGTTTCACTCTGTATGTTTTTAGTACCTTTGGTTGATGTTTTGGATATACATTCAATATGTGTTGTGATTTTCTTATTCTAATTCTCCTCACCATCTCCCTAAAAGATTGTATTGAAATTGAAAATTTTTAAACCACAAAGGAAAGAGCTACCTTTTGAAATTTTTGGGATGCTGCAATTTGTCAATGTACTTTGGAGCTTAGGCTTTCATGGGTTGATCTTGACTAAATTGACTCTCTTTAATTTACAAAGTGTGAAAGCTACCTAACGGAAAAGAGCTACCTATGGACAATGTTGTGGCATCTTTCTTTTGGAACTGTGAATCCTCGGATTTCATGGGTTGATCAATAAGTTAAGTTGCTACCCTTGGTAAATAGTGTGAAAGGTTCCTAGTGGTTTATGTTGAATATGCTTGAAATAAAGTAAAGCTATTCTCATAGGGAAATAAAGTACCTATTGTGTTTATGGGAGTATTTGTGTTTATTTGGTGAAGAAAAGATGAGAATTTGGACATAAAATCACAATTTTGGCGAATGTGTTTACCAATGCAGCTACATTGGGAACTACATTCAGATGATCTAGACATATCACATGTGTGTGCTTGCATTAATTTTTTTTGTTTTTCTGAACATGTTAGGCATACTTTCTAGGACATATTGTTGTTGATCATATCAGCCCCTTAAGTTTCTGTTTTTCATTATCGATTTAGTGCAATCTCAGTTTCATTGTTCACCAAGTTAATATTTTATGTGGTTGTCTAATCTATTGTGGCAATCATGAGGATCTGAACTGGTCTATAGTTACTGATTTTTGGCAGATTTGTGTGATTACAATTTTGGTTAATTAAGTATTGTGCATTCTCAAAATATTTGATCAATTTTGTACAAATTCAAAATTTCAAAATCAGAGAATAGTAGTTATTTTATCTCATTAACTTATCCACAAATTTCTCATGGCAATAACAGCAGATTTTTATCTCTTCTCTATTGGTGGTCAATATTTGATTTTTATCCAAATTTTGAAATTTGATTTCTTGGTTAGGTCCCCTCACATTCCATCAGATTAATGAGTTAACGGCTAATTGTTTTAGTGGAGTATTAGTGGTACTTTTACAGATAAACAGATCACTTCTCACAGAAGCCTTCTTCTTCAAATTCCGGCAACCATAATTTCGAGCAAATCCTATCTTCGTCCAAATCCCTTTCATCTCATCATCTTCCTTGTGCCTTCAACTAAAAATTCTCAATGGCTTCTTCTTCATCTGTTCCTGAATCTCCAAAAGCCATTTCACCTGCTGATGTAGTGTTCGATAAAGCTACAACCCCCCCTTTCTTCCCCAGAAAATCCAGAAACTGCGATGATAATTGCTCAACCTCTCCCAGAACCTCTGACAATAATTCTTCCTGGAGAAAAGGGCAATGCAATTGATGTGGATAATCCGGGAGATTTGTCTGGGTTACCCCAAATTGGTAACCCTAGCACAAGGAAATCGAAAAGGCTTCGTGGAATCCCGTCCAATTATGAAGATCCCAGTGTTGAGGACATTCTTGCTGCTAAGAAGAATAAGGTTACTCCAGGTATTTTTGAAGAAAGTGTTGAGATTGAAAGTGATCTTGATGATGTCGAGTTCATCCCCAAAACAGGATCGTCTCATGTTGTTCAACAACCACCATCTCCATCTGCTTTTCCAAAAATTTCTCCTATTCCAGAAGCAACCAGAGATGATGACTACCCAATTCCGTCTCCTCGAGTGGTTTTTCCAACAGATTCTTCTACACAAGCTAAAGACTCATCTGATGTTGAAGCTAGCTCTCCCTCTGAGTCAAATGCCGATCTGAATTTTTTTGACGAAGACAATACTCTGGTCGAATATCTGGTCAAGTTGAAGAATGTGACTCCATCTCCACAACCTCCGGCTGCAGAATTGCCCCAACAACCCAGTTCATCCGAATTTGATGACAGCTCGGATAAGAATGTTGAAAGCAAAGAATTGACACCTAAAGATAGTGAGGAAACTGAAGAGGTCCCTGTTCGATTCACTCGAAACCGGCTATCTGCTGCCAATGTAGCTACATCCAAACGTTCTAAGGCCACTGCTTCTTCGATGGGTACTCCTTTCTCTCTTAAATTTGTGTCTAAACCTGCTTCCGTTCGATATAACACTTCTAGAAAGATTGTAGATGAAAGAAATATTCTGTCTACTGAATTGAATGCACAGAATCTCACCTTTTTTTTTCTCTGATAGAGGTTTATTAGGCACAATTTCTTCAGATACACCTTATTTTCGAGATTTGATATACGAATTCTATGCAAACATTGAAAAACACATCTGTTCACCTTCTGATGCCCATTTTGAAAAAGTGTTTGTTAGAGGAAAATGGTATACGTTCTCTTCTTCTGTCATCAACACTATGATGAACACACCTGAATCTGGTCCCTTTGAAATGGATATTGATTTGAACTTGTGTGTCTTTGAGCTTACTGGTGGGACTATGTCTAAATGGCCTACTAAAGGCACATCACTTAGCACCTCACAATTATCCTCTCTTTATGCCTTCCTGCACAAAGTATGTTGTGCAAACTGGTCACCCACTACAAATTCCAACACACTTACCGAGGAACATGCTAAGGTGCTCTACCTGATTGGGACAAATGGACCTTTTGATTTTGGTTATTTTGTTTTTAGAAAAAATCTCCTCTTTGGCTGAAACTGAAGGAGATAAGAGGTCCTTAATTTTTCCATCCTTAATATATAAAATCCTAGTTTCCCAGGAATATTCTCCTCTTCCTTCTACTAGGTTGTCTCCCCTTCTTGAACCTCTTCACATTTCAGCAAAACTGTTAAGGGGAGATAGGGTTGTGAATCTGCCCCTTATTCATCCCTATGCACCTGTCACTTCTGTTCCTGGTTCTTCACTACCAACTGCCTCTACTTCAGACAATGTTCCATCCAATGTAGCTACATCGGCCACGACTGCACACCCTACTGCACCAATGTCTGCTGCTTTTGTTTCTGAACAGCTGGCCATGGTCCATTCTCAATTGGCAATTCGCTTCTCTCGCTCACATCTTTAGTCGCCAAGATTCGATTGGTTGGCACTCCATTCTGGTCAAATAGGGGGTGGTGCAAGTGTTCCAGATGTCTCTGTTCATGAAGCCGCGCATGATGCAAGCCGATCCGTAAGCTGCAGATTGATCCGTGTCAAGCCGCGCAGATTGAATTTTTGAAATATGTGGTTCTTAAAACTTTGTGGTTGTCAACTTATGTGTTTGTAACTTGGGCTGTTGGTTGTTTCTGAACATTTACATTGTTTCTTGCCTTGGTCTGTAACTCCTAAACATTTACATTGCTTCATGGTTGGTTATGCTTGGTTGATCATGCCATTATGTTTGTTTAGTACTCATGTTTAGGGGGTGATTATCTGGGTTATTCTCTCTAACCTTTGCAAGAAATCATATGATTTGGTCTTGGAAACACTTGGTTTGGATTTGACCAGAAATGTTCAACAAATGGGGTGATTGTAAGGGTAAAATAGGCAAGACCTATTTTTACTTGTTTTCACCTTTCTTGGTCAAAATAGGATTTTAGATAAGTTTGTGTTAATTTAGGACTTAGTATATTGTTTTAGATTTAGTTTATTTATTTTTGGTAGCAAAATCTTTTTCTAGATTTTGGCTACACCACATTTGGTAACTAAATCTTTGGAAAAATCCTAGTCAAACTAAGTCTCTTGACTTCCTTCATTTTTGGTAACAAAATCTTACAAAATTGGTAGGTTGTTGATTATTTCCTTATTGGCTAATTTTTTTCCTTGTAGTAGATGGTTTCCTTTGTGAGATGTGTAGGTTATCGCGTGTATATATTGAGGAGCTGGAATGCGGGTTTTTTACACAGAGCTTGAGAGAGAGAATCAAGGCAATACATCTGTGAGCAGAAGTCGTAAGATACGTAAGCGCTTTCCGCACTGAAGATCATTCACTCCGAAGGCCGCCAATGTCACAACATTGGCAGTAACATCAGATTTCTGGAAAACCATTTGTGCTTCCTGTTTTGTTTTACGGAGGCTGAGTTTATTTCATCCCACGTTTTATTTAACTGTTTTATGTGAGATTTTTGTTCTCCAAGATTCATTGTCTTGTGAGAATATTTTTGTGTTTTGATTTCACATTCTTTTTGTGTTAAACAATTATTCTTTTAGTGAAATCTTTGTGGCCTTGAGTCTAGGTCTACAAGTATTAACTTGTAGATTCTTTTTGGTAAAAACTTGAGTTTAATCTTTCAGTTTTGTGTTGTGTTAAAATCAATCTTCCGCTGCTACTATTATTTGTTGTTTCATTGTGATTCCCATTGTAGCTACAATCACAGCTACATTGGAAATCACTTTGACCTCTCTTTTGAGAATCCGAGCTATTACGTTCTTTCAGACGGTTTCGGGACGGTTTGGTAGTATTTGGCACCCTCGTATTTGGGAGGGAGCCAAAACCGTCCCAAAACCGTGCCAAATACCTTTTGGGATGGTTTTGGCAGTATTTGGGACGGTTTTTTGCCTTCCAAAATACACCTTTTTCTTGTAGTATACTCCCTTCATAATAGTTGTAGTATACATGCTTAGGAAGACTTCTTGTGAAATAGAAATCTTCATTTCAACAAGTTATAAATCTGGAAATTATGGGGCTGAGTTGTTAAGTTATTAATTTTAGTTTGGGTAAAGCATGAATGTGGTTCTAATTATGGTTAGGAGTAATTCTTGTGAAGGAACTCATTGCAATTGTTAACTTTAAAGATTTTTTCATGTTAGGGTTAAAATCTGAATAATTTTGGGGCTGCCCTCTACACTTAATAAATTGGGTTTGTGTATAGCATTAAAAGTGTTCTAAACATGACTTGGAACTACTAATGTTCATGGACTTGTTGGAATTGGAAACTTCAATGAGATGACTAGTTTAGGATTTCACCAATTAGGAAGAACCCTCACAGATTCAGTCCTAATTTTGGGCTGTTTTCCGAAAACTACTGGTACTAATATACTACATGGAATTGCCTAAAAATATTATATGTTTGTCATGTGTATGTTAAGTGATGCTCTGTAAAGTTTCATAAATTTTGGAGTTCGGGAAATATTTTTAATGAATCATGAACCATGGCTGCGACAGTGAGTCTGAACAAGGGGAACTGGTTATTAACATGATCTTCATGTGATCATAAATCGATGACTACATATCCAATTGGAGTGTTTTAAAATGGTAAACTCTATATCAAAGAGTCTAGTTTTTGGAAATATAAGATATGTGTCATTTGGATGAATTAGGAATTTTTGGTGAAGTTTGTATGATAGACATGCAGTACAGACCACAACAGAAAATCAGATTTCTGACGTGAATTTGGAGGGGCTGTATTTTGATGAATACAAGTCCTAATGGAGTAATTTAAAAGTCTAAAGTATAGTATCAAGAGTCTAGTTTCATACTAGGCAATAATCCCCTAATTTGGAGTGGTGATCAATTCATGGTTGAATTTACAAGTTGACTAAGTAGAATGAGTCACAACAGAGAACCAGATTTTTAACATGAACTTGAGGTGACTGTATCCTAAAGAATACAAGTCTAAATGGAGTGATTTAAAGTGATAAATTATAATCACAAGAGTATAGTTTCTAAATATATAAAATTCATGACATTTGGAGTTGTGAGGAATTAATGGTCGAATTTATAAGTTGACTGGCCTGAATAATCATAACAGAAAAACAGATTATTAGTTTGATCTTGATATGATCATAGATTGATGAATACAAGTCCGAATGAAGTGATTTAAAAGGATAAGTTATAGTTTAAAGAGTCTACTTTATGAATAAATAAGATTCAGTACATTTTGTGTTGAGAGGAATTTTTAATGCAATTAGAAAGATTGCTGCGCCGAATGATTTGTAATATTTGAACTTGTTAAGGATTGATTCTCCATACTTGATGAATATGACTTATAAAGCATATAGTGTTTCTTGCCTTCAAGCATGTTCTACTATTGTGTTGTTAACTTGCAATGAAATTTGGATTCCACTAATAGGTGGGATTATGAACTTAAATTGAACTAAGGCTTGATTTGATATTAATTAACTTAGGCTTCCATCTTCTACTTGACTTATTGATACATGAACTAGGGTTCCTAAATGGAATGAGAACCTAGCTATGATTTAAACAAGAACATAGAAGGGCCAGAAGTGCATATAACATTTATACCCTATTTGTTTGGAATTGTAATAAAGACACAACAAAGTCGAGCTTAAGGAACAATTGAACCTTACGGGGATCGTGGTGAGATCCTATGTTAATTATATTCCATTTGACTAGATTACTATAGCTTTTGGAACTTGGATTTAATTGAGTGGACAACTTGACACTTCTGATTTAGAGACTCAAATGAGCTCCTATTGTGGTTTTGTGATTATTGTAACAATGTGTATAATCGTATGAGTTTAGTAGATCATTATATCTACTTGATAATTTGCAAGTAAACATCAACTTGTGCATGCATATAAGTCCAGCTGGCATTTGTTGAGTTTTACGTTGAAGGTGGGACGGTGCATCGTCTTCACGAATTATGGGATTCGTGATTGCTATGTATCGCCGTACCGGATTCGGTTCACACACCCCTCCACTGCTAGCTACAATGGGGAAGTAGCCCCCTTTGTCGTAACCAAAAGAGCGCATTGGCTAGTGCTATTTTCCCGAGTAGAGAGCTCGGACCCGAGAAGAGAGCTCGGTACTTTGATACCCGATCACGGGTATCACTGGAACGATATGATTAACAGTTGTGATTGCAGGAGCAATAAGACGACAATGATTCGGTATCTTCTCTATCCCTTATATGGCTTACTATGTGCACTTATGTGATAACAAAATGTTAGTTGAACATGAGATCGGATTGACCGTGCTTATCTTGATTGTGTATTATTGAAATACTTGATGTGTATATCTGTAAGTATACATACTTGTACATTATGATTCTATAAACGATTTGATATGTATATATTTCGATATACATACTTTTACTTGACGATTCTATGAAAGGCTTAATGTGTACATATATAAATATGCACACTTATACTTAATGATTCTATGAACAGTTTGATTAGTATATATATAATTATATATACTTACATATGATGTTTTTATGGGAATTTCGTTCTAATTCATTTGATTTGTGTTTGAACAGGGAATTACACCCTGGTTCATTTGGATGGTTTAGTAAGTAATAAGAAATGACTATCTTGTGGAGTATCTAAACGATACGACGCTTCTTCACGAGTTTTTCTGCCATTTGTAAAATGACAACATGATTATTTTTATGTCACATAATTATATGTTACATATCTCTTGTAGTAGCGTACTGGGTCATTATGACTCATTCCGTACTTTGTTTCTAGTTGCAGTAAATTGGTAGCCGCATTGAGGTCGAGTAGATCGTGACTGTAGCAGAGCACAGCTGATCGATAGATCGAGACTAGATCGTGTGGTTCATGCTAGTAGCAGCAGACATCCCCGAGTAGTATCTTGTGGAGTCCTATTTCTTTTTAGTATCGTCACATATATTATGTACTTTGCTATTCTTGTGAGATCGATTTTGTAAAGTTATCAAGACTTTACGGTCGGGTAGATACTTGGGTATTTGTATTGTTTCTTCTTCGGCCGATGGGTTGTGTCGTGCCATTATTCGTGGATTTAGTATTTATTTCAGTTATCTCCCGGACACGTAGTAGCTTTGGGGCTTTTCTTTATTCTAAATTGTTATAGTTGTTGGTGAACCCCGGTATGCTTTAGCCGTGGGTAATTGTTATCAGATTGGTTCTTTGATGAAACGCCCTGGAGTGATGGTTCGGCGCAATGTTGCGGCACGCGACTTTTGTTTTTCCCCCTTTGAGAGATAATGTCTCTCTTGGTTTCTTTGGCTTTTGTTTCGAGCTTCATAGCTCGGGGCTTCTTTACTTATTGCTTTCGCTAATTCGATTTTTTTGAAGTACCGTATTTTAGTACGGCTTTATGTTCATGTTTAGAGCTTGTTAGCTTGGTTGTTCGACTCGCACTACTGTTTAACAAGTGCTTGTCCTCATCTTATGTTAGTTCCAGCGACATGACCTTGGGATTTCGGGTTGGAATCCGGGTCGGGTCGTGACAGCTATGCTCGCACAAGAAAAAGAAAATTCCTACATTGAAAATGCCATCTACTTCATAAGTAGGAAGCTACAAGGAAGCGAGCTAAACTACTCAGCCTTAGAGAAAAGTTGTACTCGTCTAGTCTGGGCAACACAGAGGCTCCAAACCTACTAGCAAGCCCAGTCCATCAAAGTCATCTCCAGAATGGACCCAATGAAATACATCTTTGGAAAGCCATCACTCTCCAACCGATTAGCTAAATGATCATTACTACTCAACGAATTTGACATCACCTACGTCACACTCAAATCTATCAAAGGAAGAGCAATCGTAGACCATATAGCTGATTTGCCTTTAGAATCAGAAAATACATCAGAGCCAAGTTTCCCAGATGAGGGTTTCCTAGAAATTACAGATCATGACACCAAGTGGCAAATGTTCTTTGATGGGGCTGCCAACAAAAGAGGTTTCAGCATAGGAATACTGCTAATTGATCCAGCATATTCTCATATTCCTTTAGCCATAAGATTGGAGTTCGAATGTTCAAATAATACTGCTGAATACGAAGCTTACATCACTGGTCTAAAAGAGGCTCTTCAAAGAGGAGCAGAAGATTTGGAAGTCTTTAGTGATTCTGCTTTGATCATAAATCAGATCAAAGGGAAATGGAAAACTCAAGATCCCCGTCTACAGTTGTATCACGCTCGTTTGACAACTTTAGCAAAAGAGTTTGATGATATCTCGTTTCATTATTTGCCACGAGATAGAAATCAGTTTACCGATTATTTAGCAACTATAGCTTCGTTGGTCAAAGTTCCCACAGTGATCAACGTTCACCCATTTGTAGTTAGGAAGAAAATAGCTCTTGCCTACTGCTTAGCAATTGATACCACTCCTGAAAAAGACAATGAGCCTTGGTACTTAAACATCTAGAACCTACTTCAGAAAGGAGTCTATCCACCCAATTTAGACAAAAGAGGGAAGGTCTCCCTAAGAAGGTGGACATAAAAATTCATGATCAACGGAGGTAGTCTATATAAAAGACACTACCAAGGGTTGAATCTGTTATGTATAGACCAGGGCAAAGCAGAACGAGTCATGGACCAACTGCATGGTGGTACTTGTGGGCCACACAAAAATGGGCATATGCTATCGAAGAAAGTAATCCGACATGGGTACTATTGGAGTACGCTAGCAACTGACTGTATTTGGTGGGTGCATCACTGTGACAAATGTCAGTGTTTTGCCAATCTGCAGCCCGTTCCCTCGCATATACTCTACAACTCCACAGTTTCCTAGTAGGTCAAGTTCATCCAAAAGGATCAAATGGTCACGAGTATGTCCTAGTAGCTGTTGACTATTTCACTAAACGGGTAGAAGCCGCTTCCTACGAATGTAAACAATTAAAAGTTTCATTCTTCCTTTGCACCCAAATTAGCTTATGTTGTTTCTGTCTTATTATCTAGTTGAATTCATCAATTGCGACCATTGGCAAAATGTGGAAACGGATCAAAACCTGATCAAAAACACAACAGGAAAAAGATTTTTGTGTTTTTCGAAAAAGCCGTATTCAAACGGTCGCGGACGGCCGCCAAATACGGTATGAAGATTTGAATGTTTTTCGGGAACCATATTCCAACCGGTCAATACCTATCATTGAAATATGTTAAGAAGAATTTTCAAAATCGTGTCTGGCTGGTCAATACCTTGTTTCCAAACATAATCAGAAAACTTTCAAATTTCCATAAAACTGTACTCGACCGATAAAAATCCGTCGTCGAGTACGACAAAGAAAACTTTCTTCAAGTTTTTTCGAAAATTGTAAAAAAGATCATTCTTTTTCCTTTCCTTTCTTCTCACTCTCTCTGTTTTTTTTAATATTCCTCTTTTTTTTGTGTTTTTGAAATATTCATCTTTTTTTGTGTTTTTTGAAATATTCCTCTTTTTTTGTGTTTTTTTGAAATATTCATCTTTTTTTTTTTGTGTTTTTGAAATATTCATCTTTTCTTGTTTTTTTTAATATTCATTTTTTTTGTTTTTTTTGAAATATTCAACTTTTTTTGTCTTTTTTTTTGAAGTCTAAAAACTCGTTTTTGAAAAAGAGTTTTCCTTTTATTTGAAAAACAAAACAAGATTTTTCTATTTTTTTTTCTTGACAAAAACTTTCCTTTTAAAAAGAAATTATTTTAAGGTTAGGGTAAGAATACTATACCTTTCTTACCTTTTCTGTGCCCGGGTGGCTGCTGCGGATTCGGCTGATTTTGGCATGTCTTCCACTCTTGCCTTTTCAGGTCGGGGATTTTATATATTTTTTTCTTTTCTTTTTTTTCTTTTTTTCTTTTCTTTTTTTTTTTTTTTCTTTCTTCTCATTTTTCTTCATTTTTTTTCTTTTTGCCACTGAATTTTTTTTCTATCTTGATTTTGTGGCTGACTTGCTGGGGATATTTTACTTTGTCCTCGGATGGATGGCCGTCAATTTTTGGTTAGCAAAATTAATTTTGTTAAGCTCTTCGTTAAGCTCAGGGACCATTTTGGAAATTTTGAAACTTGGGGACGTGTCGCAGCTTCAAACTTTGGAGGGTGGAAAAGGAAAAAAAAAATCCTTTTTCCTCCCTTATAATGGACGGGAGTGAGGGAGAGAAGCTTACTGCTTCTTTCTTCTTCTTCCTTTCTCTTCAGCGCCATTGTCGCTGTTGTCTGTTTCTTTTTCTTATTTTCTCAATTTTGCTCATTTTCTCAATTTTTTTCCGCCAATTTCAGTGTTTTGTTTAGCAGATGACATCTTCTTCTCGATCCAAGAAGGGGAAGGCTCATATGCACCCAGAATCTGACGACAGGAGGAAAGAGTTTCCTCCCTTGATCCGGAATAAGCTCAAATGACGGTATTCTAAAGATGACTGGGGCAATATCTTGCGAGACAGGACCACTCACGTGTCCAATCTTCCTCCCACCGTTGTAAGTTTCTTTCTTTTTCGAGATTTTCTTGGTTATACTTCAGATCTACTAAATTTCTGCACTGTTTGGGATTTTTGGTGCATTCCTGTCTTTATTAATGATGTTTATGCATGTCCTATTTATGCCTAAATGATGTAATTAAGTAGTGATGCATGAAATTTACATGATTTATTTTTGCAATGCATGATTGAACTAGTGGTCACTATTTGACCCTACTATGCATGATTTATATTATAAATGCGAATGAGACTATATGATGCATGTTTTACACTAAAGCATATTTTTGCATGAAATAGAATCATGAGACAGCTTTTCAGAATACACTTTAAATGTTCCGAAACGCATTTTCGGGCATATTTTCGGATAAAAATGAGACAAAACAGATATATTTTATGCCCTTAGATTCATTTTTCATACATGCTTATACTGCAGGGACATAGTAAATGCCATAAAAATATTTATTTTCATGAGTAGCGGCATTTTATCGTCTTTTTAATGCACCTTCGATGCAGCTTATTGGACAATAAAATACACATAATGGATGCATGAACTACTTTATTTGATGCAAATGCAATGCAGAACAAAGACGGGATGATGTATGAACATTTTCTTATTTTGTTATGCACATGATAAATGCAGTCTAGCATGCATTCCTATGATGCCTAGGATGCGAAAATAATTATTTTAAATGCAAAACAACTTGCATATAATCCTTCTTTTTATTTTTTGAAATACATTTTCAAATGTATTTTATTATTTATCGAAAGAATGTAAAAGAATGTGGCACATATTTAGAAAATATACATCTTTTATTATTTATATACCTTTTGTTTTTCACATAAAAGAATTATGTTTAATGAAATTGAATGTTTATTTACATGTGAATTTATGTACATGTATATATAAAAAATGGTAAGTGTTTACAAAAAAATACAAAAAAATGATTTTTGATTTTTTTTATTATTATATGATTTTTTTAGCATGCTGCGTTTTTTCTATGAAGTACAACGCATGCAATATGTTTATTATCTATTCACACTTATTTATCAAAAGACTGTACAAAGAAAAATAAGGATAGGGAACTTACCTTTTCCTTCTTTTTCCCTTCTCCTTTATTTTTTTTAAGATTCGCGGGAATTCCAGAGGGCGCGGGCATCATGCGCCAATGTTACTGAGATTTACGCCATGTTGCCCGAGGCGGCGCAGCTTTTGGTGGAGGGCTCCGGTTTTAGTGTTTTCATGCATTCTTTCACCCACTTCACTAGCTACTTGCCTATCTTCGATGTGCTCAGGGACTTCTGGTGGGACACCACCCATACCTTCCATTTTAGTTGGGGGGAGGCGACCATGACCGTGTGACTTTGCTGCGATCACGGGCATTCCTACCAGCATAGGGGAGGCCCTGGCTCCTGACTTTACTCTCCGTCAGCGTAGGGAGAAGGTGGTGGATCTCCTGGGCTTTGAGTCGGAATTCAAATCGACGGATGAGATTTTTATTGGCAGCGTTTGGAGATGGCTTCTCAGCAATGCCGGGCGGGTGCCGGCTGATGATATAGCTTCCGTGACTCGAGTGGCTAGAGCGTTCTTATTTTTCTTTCTTGGCACATCGCTCTTTGCCAACTCCTCTACCACCCTGAGGGTTTCCGTCCTGGCTTGCTTAGCAGATTTTGATCGGATTCCTTTATATGACTGGGGACAGGTAGACATGGCCGAACTATATGTTTCTATGGATAGGGCCTGCCGGAATGATTCGCCGACTCTAAATGGATTTGCCCCGGCGTGGGAGGTATATGCCTTTTCCTGCTTTTGTTGTTTCTTTTTTTTTATGTATACTCTTTTTTTTTCAGCACATACTTTTCTTTTGCTCTTTTTTTTTATTGATGACATATTTTTTTCTCTCTTCTTTTTTTTTTTTTGCAGGTCTGGGCCTTCTCATTTTTTCTTTTTGCCGGGTCCTGTCATTCGGCGAGTTCACCAGTGTTGATTATTATGTTAGATTTATATCTGTTCAGTTCATTACATTAGTTTTATACTTCAGTGGCTAATCGGGCTGCGTATCGATTAGCGTGACAACTGTGTATAGAACTTTGCCTAGTATAGTTTTTATAGGACTTCACAGGTTCAGCGGAAGACCTCTCCACAAGTTTCACCGGAAGACCTGCTCAAAGCCTACAAACGGCAGACCTTGTGTCCACCTGGTCTCTTATGACGTGTCCTGTCCAACAATGACTCATTGAATTAATTCAAACTAATCTAATAATTGTTTGAATTAATCCAAGACATTCCCTGACATATCAAGCCGCCGAAAGCAATTTTCCGAAAAGCAGGAAGACTTTTCGTCCGGAACAGTGAAAGCAGGAAAAACAGACGGTTTCCTACTTTTTGCAACAACTCTCAGATCTGACACCTAAATCGCCCACTTTTTGAAGATCTCAGAAATCATTCCCTGCTCTAGATATCTGTGAAGACGAAAATCCTTGACTGACAGCCCCACGCATTTAATGCATTCATAAAAGAGCTATTGAAGTATTCGTCTTCTCCAACGGATCCTTTGAAGTGCACCTACTATAAATGCTGCCATTAAAGGCGGAGAAACATCAGCATGAATAAATCGAACACTAATAGAATTGCTCTGAAACTCCATAACTCCAAGTCTTTCAACTCAGAGCAATCAAGAGATCCTCAACAGATCTAGAAGTCCTCGTCAACAACAAGAAGCTGTTCATCAACACTTATTGTTTTATCTTCTTGTTGTTTACTTTCATTAACTATATACACTTGCAATTAAATATCTTGTATTTACAGATATTTAATTCCCTAGACCCCAAACACAAGTCCATATTTTGTACACGATCCATTAGGGATATTCTTTGTAATTGATCTAGTGGAAAACATAGTGCACAATTTAAATCCAAGGTTGACTGCCTTGGTGGTGGACGTAGCACTCATTATAGTGTGAACCATCCCAAAATACTTGTGTTATTCCTTCTTGTTTTCCATTATTTGAACTGGTTAAGTACTTTGATTATCATTATCCATTTACAGCAGAACTTTAGTAACTTGTAAAAGGTCTACCGGTAGTGCTTATCGGCAGACCTGGAACAACTACCTTGAAGGTCTTCCGCTACTTCAATTCTTTCAATAGATTGCAAGTACATTTCAAAGTATTTACTAAAAGTTTTTAAGTGTACAATAAGCTATTCAACCCCCCTTCTAGCTTATTATTGTGCCCATTGGGACCCACAATTGGTATCAGAGCCTTACTCTTTGAAAACAAGTTTTTCCGAGATTAAACTTTTGAGAGATACGATATAATGACACAAACACACTACATGCTGCCTACATCTAATGCTAACCACGTCCCAATATTGGACGAAGGACATTTTGATGTATGGAAGGATAAAGTAATGAGATTTATGAACTCCATTGACAACAGATTATGGAAATGCGTTACTACAGGTCAACATGTACCAATGAAGCCAAATCTTCTAGCCTCCATTGCTGGGAATCCTGCAGAAGTTCCTAAAGAAGAATCTGAATGGACAGAGGATGATATAAAGCTGGTAGAACTTGACAGCAAGGCAATCAACATAATCACCAGCTCTCTAGACACAAGCACATACCAGCAAGTGATTCGATGTACAACGTCAAAAGAGATGTGGGAAGCTCTTGTGGAATACTTGGAAGGAGACCAAGACACAAGAGACAACAGAAAATATACATACATCCAGCAGTTTGATTCTTTCAAAAAGGATCCTAAGGAAACCTTGAGACAAGCTTACGATCGCTTCAGTGAGGTAATAAATAGTTGCTTTTCTCTAGGTAAAATGTATGACAAAAAGGAAATGAACATGAGGTTTCTAGGCTCTCTAGGTAGCTTATGGCATGTGAAGACCACGGCTATGAAAGAATCCAAGAACTTAAACGAGATGACTCTTCGTAGTCTCTACGCAAGTTTAAAGGTTTATGAACTTGAAGTTAATCAAGCTCTAGAGCAAGACAAACAGTTCAGAACTGTGTCCTTGCCAGCCATGGTCCAAGAAGAAATCACTGTTGAAAACAAACCTTCCACTTCTCCCTGTGAAAATGATTTTTTATCAGATGAACAATTTGCCATGTTTGTAAAACGTTTTAAAAAATTCGCAAAATATGGAAGGAAGAACACACACCAACAACCTTTTAGGAAGAATGGTGAAAGCTCATCTAAGGAAGAGCTTGTGTGTTATAACTGTAGGAAACCTGGTCATTTTGCCTCAAAATGTCCTAAGCCAAAATTTGAAGCATACCGAAAACCCTCTTTTAGAAAATTTCAAAAACAAAAGGGTATGTTGGCTGAAGACATAGAAGACAAACATGTTGCTACATGGTTTGAGACTGATTAAGAAGAGGAGGAAGATGATTGTGAGCAAGCTAACATATGCTTAATAGCTCATGATTCAGGCCCTACCTATGACTCTGAAAATGAAGTCGAAGTTTCACCTAGTCCTTTGGACAAAAATGAAACCAACAGTGACAACTTGATGGAGAACTTCTCAAGGATAATCAAGATATGCTTGAAGAATTTAATTCCTTTAGAGTAGCCTATGTTAAGCGGCAAAGAAGCGTGAGAAACTTACTAAGAAATCTCGATGGCGGTGAGATTCAAACTCTCAATAAATTGTCAACAAGAGAATATCAAACTGAAGGAAGAAAACAAATTCCTTTGTGACAAAATTGATTGTCTGTCTGAGCACATCAAAGGACTAGACCTAGAGAAAATTGCCTTGCAAAAGACAATTGACTCCTGGAACAGCTCCAAAGATGCATTCAAAGAAATCCTTTCTAGCCAAAAATCTAATAATGATAAAACTGGCATAGGATATTCAGATGTGCCTTCTTCGACAATCTCTTCAGTCATAGAGAAAGGTGAATCCTCCGAAACTGCTAATGATATATCTTTCTCTAAACAGACTTTCGGAAATATAGGGAAACAAGGCCTTGGCTATTCTAGTGTTCCTTATACTTACCCCAAGGTTCAGAAAGGTAAAGCCAAGATGACTGACTCAAATGAGAAACCTGAAAAGGTAACGGTAGAGAGAGTTAAGTCTGCCGACAACAACTATGCTAAGGCAAAGTCTGCTGGCGGTAGACCTACTAAATCTCTACCGGTAACTATCAAGTTTGTCTATGAAACAGGCAAGGCTCCTTTACCGGTTGAAGGTAAACTTAAAGGTATTCTACCAAATCCTCCTAAAAAGGTAATCAACAGAAAAGAAAAAGCTAAGTCTGTTGGCAACATACCTAGGAAGATTCAAAAGAAACCAATTAAGTCTACCATCAACAAGCAAGCTGAACCAAGAATGGATGTCAAGAAAAGGAATGATCATAAGCACTCTTCAGTTGAAGACACTAACAGTTCTCTGTGGACTTTCCATTTATGTCATTCTTGCAATTGCCTAGGCCATCTGGCCCCAGAATGTCTGCTAAGGTTCACTCCAAGATCTGAGAGACCTAGTTCTCTCAAGGTCAAGCAGATATGGGTTCCAAAAGGTTGCTAATCCTTAGGACCCGAAAGAAAATAAAGGGTACCTTGTTGCTTTAATTTCTTTTCAGGAATGCTTCATGGCTATAGAATCAGAAAACAAAGACATCGGTACACAACGGTGGGCTCTCAAGACACATGACTGGAGCAAGTCTTCTTACAGATATAGCTGAAGCTAAAGGACCCACTGTTATTTTCGGAGACAATGCAAGAGGAAAAACAATTGGATATGGCTCAATTACTAGAGGAAGTCTCTCCATCAACAAAGTTTCTCTAGTAAGTGGTTTAAAGCACAATCTTCTGAGCATATCTCAATTTTGCGACAAAGGACTGCTATGCCAATTCAACTCAAACCAGTGCCTCATCAAAGATAGTGAATCCTGCTCTACAATACTGACCGGCAATAGACAAGGAAACGTCTATGTCGTGGACTTAAATCTTCTAGGGAGATTCTCAAACCTGTGCTTAGTAGCCAACAACGTTCGTGACAACAGCTGGCTATGGCACAAGCGTCTCAGTCACCTCAACTTCAAGCACCTCTCCAAGCTCTCCAAAAATGGGCTTGTCAAAGGTCTACCTACGGTGTCTGCCGACCATGACAGAAGTTGTAAAGCTTGCCAACTAGGAAAACTTTCCAAGTCTTCCTTCAAAAGAAAGTCTGTTTTTTCAACAAACAGACCTCTTCAACTTCTGCATATGGATCTCTTTGGACCTATCACAACAGCCAGTATTTCAGGAGACAAGTACACACTTGTAGTAGTTGATGACTACTCTAGATTCACTTGGATTGAAACTATGTCATCTAAAGATGAAACGTATGATCTAGTCACTGCTCTTTTCAGAAGACTTCAAACTCAAAAGCTTGAAGACATAAGTTTACATAAGTTCGACAATGGCACCGAATTCAAGAACAACTGTAGAGAAAAATACTGCGATGACCACGGGATCGGCCACAACTTCTCTGCCGCCGGTACTCCTCAACAAAACGGTGTAGCTGAACGGAAGAACAGAACACTGATTGAAGCAGCAAGAACAATGTTGGCAGAAGCTAAACTTCCAAAGTATTTTTGGGCAGAAGCCGTCAACACTGCATGTTTCACTCAAAACAGATCTCTGGTAAACAAGTTTCATAACAAAACTCCATATGAAATATGGAGAGGAAGATCCCCAAACATAGGATTTCTTAAAATCTTCGGCTGTAAATGTTTTATTCTTTATAATGGAAAAGAATATAGTGGAAAATTTGATGCAAAATCAGACGAAGGAATTTTTCTGGGGTATTCCAAACATTCAAAAGCATTTCGCATTTTCAATAAAACTAATTTAAAAATTTTAGAATCTGTGCATGTTTCTTTTGATGAATATGACTTGTTAGAGCCTAGAAAGGCTCCGAACGTTGCTAATGATTCTGATAATGATGAGACAGGTACTAATACAGCATCCACTTCCACTCCTCATCAGAAAACGGCAACTGCAGACACCTCAAGTACCGCTAAACCTTCACCGGTAGACGAGAACTCTGCCGGTACCAATAACAACTCTTCTGTTGACCCTGAACCCATCTCTTCTGTCTTACCCCAAGCACCTTTACAGATCACTCATCCTTCTTGTTCACCAGAAAATGAAAGTTTTGAAGATCCTAACTATTTTGAGCCAGATTTTGGTGAATCCCCTTCTCAACCTACTCCGGAATTCTTAAGAGAAGAACCCACCAGAAGTGATCTTCCTCCAACCGTTATTGAAGCAAGAGATCATCCCATTTCTCAAATCATTGGTGATCTCAAACACGATCCATTAGGGATATTCTTTGTAATTGATCTAGCGGAAAACATAGTGCACAATTTAAATCCAAGGTTGACTGCCTTGGTGGTGGACATAGCACTCATTATAGTGTGAACCATCCCAAAATACTTGTGTTATTCCTTACTGTTTGTCTCGTTATTTGAACTGGTTAAGTACTTTGATTATCATTATCCATTTACAGCAGAACTTTAATAACTTGTAAAAGGTCTACCGGTAGTGCTTATCGGCAGACCTGGAACAACTACCTTGAAGGTCTTCCGCTATTTCAATTCTTTCAATAGATTGCAAGTACCTTTCAAAGTATTTACTAAAAGTTTTTAAGTGTACAATAAGCTATTCAACCCCCCCCCTTCTAGCTTATTATTGTGCCCATTGGGACCCACAACCAGCCTCCATACTTGTCCCAGTACGTTGATGATAACAGGGTTTATCCGACCCAGGACGGTGGTTTAAAGATATGGAAAGAGTGCTGGAGCGGATTGTTAGCTCGAGTCCTGGTACAGTTCACTTCTTTCCTTGGGAGGGCCTGGAGGGACATTATACAGTTACTTTTGCGCTTAGCCGCTGCCGGATACTGATGGTTTCCATTATGGTGGATTCTTTGTACATGGGCGAGCGGGTGAACCGTCAGCATCAGTCCGTTTTAGCGCTTCCAGTGGTGCCTCCTCGGCCTCCTTTCTGGGTGATAGAGCCCGATCGATTGCCCAATAAGTATCAGTACCTGGCGAAATACCTCATGCCAGCGACAGATTATCCAGTGATAGCGTATGAGGATTTCCTGAGATTAGTGTTGCATCCCCCTTTTCCTGCTCCTGTCGTGCCCAGGAAGCATTCTGATGCTTCTGCCAGGCCAGGGCCGTCTACTTCATCTCTCGACGAGAACCTGATGTTTACAGAGTCTGATGATATGTTCTCCACCTTTCAGTATAAGTGGGGTGGTAGCACGGTAGAGCAAGTTCTTCATGATGTCGAGATTCCCGAGGAGCGTCGTGTTCCGGAACAGGCTCGTTCGGTAGACACATTCACCCTTATTATCTCTCTTTCTTTATTTCTCTTATTTTTTTATTATTATTTTTATCTATATATATATATATATATATATATATTTGTTTTTTTTTTTGAAACTAACAGACAATTTTTTTATATAGGTGAACGTGTCTACCTATAAGAAGCTGCTGCGGGGTTTCTTCAGTATCAGCAAGCTTTATCAGAAACTTGCTGATGAGTTCTCTTGTAGGGGGAGCAGCACAGCACGGCGGCCCAGACGTCGAGGTGATGATGATGATGATGATGTCGGGTCGAGCCGCGATCGGGGCAGAGGTCGGGGATACAGAGCTGGTGGCACAACGGGTCCCTAGGTCATGGGTGGTGGCCTTAATAAGAGTCAGTCGTCCTAGGCACATTAGCTTCAGATTCCTGCACTTATTAGTCCTTTTTTTTTTTGTAAAAGTAACCTGTACAAATATTATGATATAATGCAATATAATTGTATATGATGCAATATATTACACATGTAAAATTAAATTCACACGGAAAATAAAGCTATACCAGACATCTAAAAGGTAATAGCACGTTGTAATTTAAGAAAGGGATTTTATGAGAATACACCTTTGGATCGGAGTGGGTTTTTCGGGTGATACCGGAACAAAAAGATAGCCACTTTCCTTATTATTTCGGTGCCCTGTGGCTATTGAACCCGTGTTCGTAGCCACCTTTCATAGCCTTTCCTTCTTTCTCGCGATCAGACACAGGAACAGCGGAGTGTCGGACAATTAAACCAGGATACCAGGCAGAAATTTCAGCACAGTTGAAAGCACTTGGCGCGGCCATATGAAGGTTATGGCGCGCCGCCAAGGGAGGGTCATGGTGGCACCATGGCTCTTCCTATGCAGCCACTGTTCACTTACTATTCACGCACTGTGCACCGAACTGTCCATTTCTTCAGTTTTCGGTATAAATTCATACGGAGACCAGCAGGATTTCATACCAATTCATTTCATCCCTGCCTTTTACAATTCACCAGCTCTCTTATGTCCAGCCGCTGCTCTCTTTAGCCACATAAAATCCTTCGCATCTCTTTTATAAATGGCCGCACGTATTCCCACGGCTTTAGAAATTGAGATTTACGAGAATGCCACTGGATTATTGGATTTTCTCCTTGCGATCCGACGAGAGGGACTGGTTTGATCATATTTTTGGGCTCAGGTGCCTTCTGTTCTGGCGGAATGTCATTATTAATTCGGACATGTTGAGGGGAGCCGCCAGGTTTTGGTCTCCTCAGGAACATTTATTTAACTTCGGCATGAATGAGATGTGTCCTACTTTTGAGGAGTTCTGCGCCATGCTGGGGGTGGCACCTTCTCGTCAGATCGTGGTGCCCGCCTACAGAAGACGTCCATATATGGCTAACCAGGAGCTTTTTAATTCTACTCGCAGAGCTACTCCAGGTTTCTTCGATGGGGAAACTTTTAATTTAATGGTTCTTCTGGAGCCTTCACAGAATACAGGGAGGATGATGTAGACTATCTGCGGCGTAGGCTGACGGCGCTCTTTCTCTGTTTGGTAAGGAGATACTAGATAGTAGGTCTGCCCGGATTTGTCGATACGCGGGTCGTTGACCTGGCATTACAGGCTCGAGATCGCCGGCTTGAACATTGTCCCGGTGATTTTGGCGGAGACCTTTGCGGGCCTGATTGCTTTCGCTACTGGTGATGAACTGTTCCCTACCTGTAGCCCCATTTTGGTTCATATGTGGCTAGAAGAGCATTTCCTCTGGGTTCAGGCTCCCGTGCCGCATGGAGCTCCTTATGACCCATCACTTTATGGCATGCGTGGGCATTTTCCTCAGACCAATTATTCTGAAATTGATTGGGCTAATCACTTTTATCGTCGGGGCACGATGGACATAATCTAGGTCATTCGTCACTGGGAGATCCGGCTTTTTCTTCGACATTCCGATGAGTATAGCCAAGTAGTCATGTTGGGTCTTCATCACACTTCGTTTTATCAACCGGACTGGATCTTGCGGCAGTTCGGGAGAGAGCAAGTGATCACGGACACCACTCGTCCTATATACATGGGAATGGAGCTTACGGACAAGGGCTTGGGTCCCACTATTCAGGGTATGTGGCTCAGAGATTCTGAGAGGCTGGAGGCAGCCTATCCATATTCTGACTATATGCTTCTGTCCCTTGGGTATTTGGCATGGATCATGGTAACTGCTGAGGGGCCGTCTTGCACTATCCGGCGTGGACTGAGATACTTGCTGGGTCGCCATATAACTAACGGAGTGGATGCTCGCCTGATGGAGGTAGGCGAGGATATTGATAGCTCAGGGTTAGTTGTTCCACAGGCTCCTGAGGCAAATTCAGGAGAGTACATGGTCTTGATACTCGAACGGCCCCTAGACCGAATATTGCGGGTCCCAGCAATGCACCCTGCAGATTGAGCAATGTTAATCGGCAGCATAACCCATGGGAACAAGAAGTAGCTGCTCCTCCTCCCCAGATTTGTTGGGGCATGGCTCTAAGAGTTGGCGGTCATGAGCCTCCATGGCTGAGCATGGCAAGCAGGCAGGAAAATCCATGGGAGGAAGAGATAGCTGCTGCTCCTCATCTACCTGTATGGGGTACTGGTCTTGGAGATGATGGGGCTGGTCCGAGCAATACAGCTGTTCAGGAGAACGGAGATGCTGACGATGAAGAGGGAGACACCTCTGGCGGCTCACATGCTGGCGAGTCTAGGGCTTCTTCCGCGCCTCGTAAAAGGAGTATATGGGCCCGGCTCGGTGGACGCCGTAGACATTGATAGACCGCTCTGGGACTAAATCTGTAAGAAAAGGAATTGTTTCTGGGGCAACAAAGGGGGTACAGGCAGTATATAGATAAGTACAATGCAATCAATGTATATCATAGATGTCTTAGTAAATATTCCTAAGTTGCACCTTAGGACTTGTAAAATTATATTTTAGTATTTTAATATGAGCTTTTTGTCGTGGTCTTTCTCTTCTGTCAGTCGAGCCTCTGATGCACTGAAGACTGGAAGTAGCATGCTGAGGACTTCAAATAATGCCTTCCCTCTCCTTTTTATCTCCTTATTGATATTTTTTTTGTTTTGTTTTTTTTATTATTTTTTTTGTGCTCTAACTTTTGCCTAGGCTGCCCTTTCGGGTTTTCAACCTAGCGAGCCCTTATTTCTCCTTTTTATTTTCTTTCTTTTTTCTTTTTATAGGCCCTAACTTTTCCTAGGCGCCGTTTTCAGAAGAGGGAAGCAACCACTGGATAGAATGGCTCAGGCATAGTACCTTTTAAGTTTGTCGAGGTTGAAGGGATGGACAAGATCTTTTCTTTCCTGGCTTGTGAGGAGTACGACATCTCCTGACCGGATCTCTTTGACAATATACGGCACATCGTGGAAGAGAGTGGTAGCAGCCTTTTGATAAGTAGCCCCAGCATTTTTTTTATTATTATTATTAGCCCAGACGGCATGGCATGATAGCAGTAGGTCCCCAAAGGGGTGGTGAATGAGGTCTTTTCTTGGTCTCCTGTTGCCTTTTTGATTTGACTATATCCCAGCATGCCGTCGACGAAGGATCTGACTTTGCGAGTAGCAACGGCGTCTACCACAATATCAATATTGGGCAGAGGGAAGTCATCTTTGGGCGACGCTTTGTTGAGGTCGCGGAAGTCTACACAGATTCGGACTTTCCTGTTGGGCTTGGGAACAGTCACTATATTGGACATCCAGATCGGGTATTCAACTACCCGAATGAAGTTGATGCACAGCTGTTTCATGATTTCTTCTTTGACTTGTAGTGACCATTCTGGCTTGATGCAACAGAGCTTTTGTTTGACTGGGCGAGCATCCGGATATGTGGGCATCCGGTGCTCGACTATGGCTGGGTCCAGGCCGGGCATATCTTCGTAGGACCAGGCAAATATGTCTACGAATTCCTTGAGGAGATCAATGAGTGCCTTTCTTTCTGGACCTTGGAGGTAGCTGCCGATTCTTATTTCTTTGATTTCATTGTCCAGCCCCAGGTTGATGGTAGACAAGTCTTCAATAGCTGCTGATGAATGGCTCTGTTCCTGGTACTCAACTGACTTTGCAAGCTCAAGTAGATAACTTTTATCTTTTGGGTCCATTTTATTAAATGACTCATTATCATAATTATTATTATTTAATGCGTCTTTTAATATAGGTGCAACTAAGGAATAAGCAAAGACATTTAAATTATCATTAAAAACATACTATACAGGGTTTATTACATTGTTGAGGACCTGGGGTTTGAGATCCTCAATTTTAGGTAACGGATCGGTAGATGACCAATCCGTAAAGCTAGGGGAAGGAGTGGGGATAGTATATCCAAAACGGTCTACTAGGTCTGCGGGTGTCAGGAGTGGACCGGTCGTGGTGTATCAATTCTGCAGAGGCTTGTTAGAAATAGACTCAAACTCAACAGGGAGCTTTTCATAATCAGTGCCTCTGTCTATCATTCCCAGAAAACTGTCTCCTAGACCGTCATCATCTAGCAGGGCCAAAGCATAATCATCCTGATCTATGTACTAAGCATTTTCAATAGTGACAGTCTTATAAGCGGTGCTACGGGGCTCCAGGGTAACCTGGTCCATTTCATCTGAGAGAATACTGACATCCTCAAAGATTTCCCAACCAGGGCACCTTTTCCCATTCTGGTCTATCCAGGGTTCAGGAAACATGAGATAGGCTTCAGTTTCCCCCTTTCGTACAAAGTAACCATTTAAGGTTTTTCTATAGGGTTGGAGAGGGGGATATTCATAAGGACGCTTTTCTCTTTTTGCCTTTCTTTTCTCACGTTTCTGTTTCATGACTGCAGCTACTTCAGCTGGAGTAGGCGTGTATCCTAGACCAAAAGGAGGGATACATTCCTTATGTTCATCTTGGACTAAATTAACTAGTCCTTGCTGATTTCTGCCGAGACCTAGACCAGACATATAATTCATCTTTCGAAACATGTTTAAGGGAACCATGTTTCCTAGGGAGGTGACTTTCTTTCCAATGATGTCAGTTTCTCGGCCGTATTCAATGGTGTTGACCACAGCTTGAGGGATAACCTCAAAGCCACTGAGAAAAATACCAGTGTCCTCATGTTCTATTTCGAGGATGGGGATGTCCTTGTTTTCCTTATTCTCCACGATCTTATCGGCCAGAATAATTACTATGTGGTCATCGTGGATGAACTTGACATGCTGGTGTAATGAAGAGGCTACCCCCTTTACCCCATGGATCCAAGGGCATCCCAACAACAGGCTAAAGGTGGCTGGTATATCTAGGACTTGGAACTCAACTTGCATGTTTAAGGGCCCAACAGTTAACATTAAAGTGACCACCCCTAAGACACATCGACTGGTGTTGTCGTATGCCTTAACTGTCTGCGAGGAAGGAGTGAGTTCTGATATCTTTACCCCCAGTTTGGCTAATGTCTTTGGCGGGACATACATTCGAAAGACCCATTATCTATCAAAACTCGGGGAACCCGTTTCTCCAAAATTCCCACAGTGATATGAAGAGCATCAATGTGGTTGGTTCCTTCCCTTGGCAGGTCTAGATCAGTGAACATTATCACGTTCCCAAAGTGAATGTTCCCGATCATCTGAGTAAGCTCATTCGGGGAGGTTTCAATTGGGATGACTGCCTGACTTAAAGACTTAGCCAGCGTATCACGGTGGGTCTTAGAAGCACACAATAAACCCAGATGGAAATGTTGGCCTGAGTTTTCTTCATCTGAATTAATAGAGTATCTTCCACCGTTTTAGCCCCAGTATCTGTTACTTGATCTTTTCCAGAGTAGTCACCTCTTTTCGGGTTTGGCTGGTAGGCTCGGCCAGATCGGATAAGGTGGCTAACATCTCCACCAACCCAAGTGGCTTTTTCAATGTTACATGTGTTTTGGCTACCAAGGATAGTGTCCCAAGAGAGCATATTACAACTAGGTTTTTTTTATGGATAAGGATGGAAGGATGGGAACAAGGATATATGGAAGTGGATGATTATTTATTTCAAACTTGGGCACACAAAGGTTTTCATCAACCTCAATCATATTGATTTGAGGTAGAGGGTTATTGACTACATTTGGTCTGGGTGGAGGCTTTTCAATAACTTTATCATCTATAAGGTCCTGGATAGCATTTTTGAGTGTATAACATTTATCGGTGAGGTGACCACTGGAGCGATGATATTCACAGTACTGGGCATGATTCCAAGTCCTGGGCAGGGGGTTAGGCAGTTTATAATTTTCCAACGGCTTCAGCACTCCCTGTGCCATTAGCCCCTGCAATATCACAGACTGGGGAGCTTGCAGTTCATCATAATGCCGGCTTACCCTGTTCTGATTTATGAAATTTCTGGCCGGGCTATCATTTGCTCCCACTGTATTGACAGACCTGTCTGACCCATAATACCATGGAACAGAGTTATATTTTTGGGTAGAAAATAGGGTTGAGGCATTCCCTACCATATTGACAGCTCGTGCTGGTGCGGCTATCTTTCCTTTGGAGTAACAGAAAGAACTAGGAGACGTATTGGATTTTAGTTGGCCAGTCCGTATATCATCATCAATACGGGCTCCTATCTCCACTATTTCTTTAAAATTGGTGTAGGGGAGGTACCGCATATGTTCCAGGTAAATGGGATGGAGGTTTTTGATGAACATTCTGCATGACTCGGCCGAATCAGTGCATCAAAGTCGTGCGTGCGACTTCCTTTTCCACATGACTGCAAACTCAGCGTAGGTTTCCTTTTCCCGTTGGGTGTACAATTCAAGGTCCCTTCTATTTTCAGGACTGGTGTTATCTTTGTATCTTTCAAGGAATGCTTCAGCTATCTGGTCCCAGGTATTCATGGTGCTGCTGTCAGACAACATTAACCATTGTTTGGAAACTCCTATTAGGGTGAGGTGAAAATTGGAAGCCATAGCCTCAAAGCTAGCTCCCCTTGACTGCATGCCAGTGGAATAAGACTTCAAGTGGGATATAGGGTATCCAGTCCCATCAAACTTTTCTATGTCGGGCATTTTGAATTTTGAAGGCAGTATTGCTGAAGGTTACGATGTTAGGGCCCGTGTAGAAAATTCCCCTTTATTGAGAAGTTCAAGCAACATGGCCTTCATATTTTCCATGTTGGCCTCCATTTTGGTGGCTGGGGGAGTTGGCTTTTGGTAGATACTGGTTGGATTAGGGAAGGCTGGGTTATTTTTTGGCTGAAGGGTCTGGTGAGGATTTTGGGTTGGTAGGTTTTGGGTAGTGTATGGATTCTGGGTTGGATATGGATATCGGGCATTATAAGGATTATGGGCTGGATATGGGTATTGGGTTGGATAAAGGTCCTGAGTTGGTGGATTTTGGACAGTATAGGGATTATGGGTTGGTGGGTTTTGGGAAGTATATGGATTCTGGGTTGGTGGGTTTTGGGTAGTGTACGGATTCTGGGTTGGTGGATTATTAATGGTTTCAGCCGGGCGACCAGGATCATTGAAAGGTAAGTATGTGGTAACTTGGCCTGGTGGGTTATAGCTTTTTGGGTCCATATGTGGGCTATTTAGGAGTGGGTTAATCATGGGAAAAGGGAGGTCATTTGGGCTCTGAGTATTTAGGAGAGGATATGGTGATAGGACGAGTAAGGGTTGATATTTGGATAGTAGGGACTTGGTGGAGGATTGGGATTTGGGGTAGCGGTAGTATTTGGTGGGTTAGTGTTTGGCTGAGGAGTTGGGTTTGGAGGCACATGAGATGTTGATGCTTTTTGGGGGATTGTAGGGCAAGAGTTCACCTCACCATTAGATTTTAAGCTTTGTACCAGACTAGCCATTTGACTCATCGCTGCACCCAACTTTTGGTCAAACCATTCCTGCATTGGCGGAGTCGGAACATACCCTGGAGCCCCTGAATCTTTACCCATAGCCGATCTGCTTCACTTTCTGCCGCCATACCGCTCGGATCTGCACTTCCCGAATCGATTCTCGCCTCGTCTCGATCTGAACCGATACCTTCGATCGATTTACGCACTACTTTCCCGTATCAATCGGCCAATATTATCTCTGCCTTTCCAAATTCGGGCCAGGTTTCTGAGGAAAATGGGGTTTGGAGGTATTAGAAGGCTGGCTGGAGGCTTTCTGGGCTTGGAGTACAGTGTGCCTTTATTAGTATATTTTATTATTATATACATATTTTTTGTTCCCTACAATTGACCGGATAAGCACCCGCTTTATTTCAGCCTCGTGGACTTTTCCGAGCAAATGGATTTTTCTCCAGTATAGGACCAATGTATTCCACCGCCTTCGACTCCCAGATCGGATCGGTCCCATGCGAAGGTCATGTACTCTTTCCAGGATCCACCATCCGAAATGGTCTAGGTCGAGCATCTGAGAATAATAAATCAGCCCCTGCGTAATTTTTTTTGTGTGCACTTTATTATTTTTTCTAAACTTGCGCTTTTTTTTATTATTTTATATATAAATATATATATTTTTTCGACTTTTCTTTTCATCATTTTCACATATAATTTTTTTTTTACAGGGGCTGACTCACAATTCGAAGATGCAAAAACCGGTCGGTCTATGAAGTGTCATGAGAAGCTATATGCATTCTATCGTTGGCTTATGTAGGGGGTAGGCTGGCCATGGTGTAGGGTAACAGTTCGGAATATACCTAAATACGTGTGTGTGTGTGCGGTATCTAGAAAGTAGTAAAGTCTTTTTTTTTAGATATATAAACAAAAAAATAAAACATATATGGTATGTCTTGCTGTCATGTGTGGATTTTATTGGCTTTTTAATTTTGAGCGCAAACAAGCAAGCAAACCATATTAAGAAATAGAAAGAAAAGTGGGGAAACTATCTATCCCTATTAATTACAAATTTCATCCTATGTCCCCAAAATAAAATGACAGAATGAATGCAAATATGTGCAAATGTACAGAATAAAATGAAAAAAGAACAAAAAGAAATAATAATACAGAGCCGGAAATAAAACAATAATTAAAATAAAGCCCCGGCCCTTTTATTGTGCTGCCCGGAATTTATTTGCAATATATATGATATATATATTTTTTTGATTTTTCGATTCTTTTTTGCTTTTTTTTTAAAAAGAATATTTTTAAATACACATGTAACAGTTATCGGAACGAAACTGCTGCAAGATGGAGGATCATATCCACAAATATAGGCACGGATGTATAAGAACGCAATATTCAAATGCATAAATTAATATAACAAGCATACTTTAGCCAGAAACAAATAAAAACAAAAAAATTTTTTATTCTATGAGTCTAGCCCTCCTTTTTATTAAAAATAAAACGACTTCCCAGCAGAGTCGCCACTGTGGGTTCCTGGACGCGCCGCGCGCCTTGGATAGGGGTACGCCAGACGTGCGTGCGGACACCACGCCTGCTCCACCCTCCCTTGTTTAGGGGAAGAAGAAATCAAAAGTGCGAGAGGAGTGCTGTCTATGATAGCGCGTTGGAATGCGCCTCGGTTGCTTTTAGTGGATTTTTTTATCCAATATGGGAACTTGTGGTTTCCCGCATCAAGTTATCCATTTTTTAGGGGATACCAGGATATGAGAATGCATTACCCTTTCATTCTCATTTTCCCTTTTTTAGGGGAAAACGGAAAAATGCAAAAAATGATATTGCGACGCCCCCACTATGAATTTTATTAAAAATAGCCTTATGGTCCGTTTCGGATCACTATGGGAGCTTTGAGTTTCCCGCATCAAGTTATCCCTTGTTTAGGGGATACCAGGATATGTGAATACATCACCCTTCCATTCTCATTCTCCTTTTTTTAAGGGAGAACGGAAAAGTCCAAAGAAGGAGTGTTGCGAGGCCCCACTGAATCCAAAAAGTTTTAGAGTCGCCATCTTTATTTTAAGGCAAAAATAAAGCAAAACCAAAAAGAAAGAAAAATAAACCAGAGAAAAAGAAACTGGTTCGGAGGCTAAGTTACGAGTTGGGAAGGTGTTAGGCACCCAACTCGCCCTTTCGGTCTCAAAATGGTTTTTGGCCGATGTATGCTTATTGTTATATTTATTTAGAAGATAAATAAAACATTAAAAGACAGGAAATTAAAACAAATACATCCGTGGCTACATGATTTACGGATTTGCAGCCATTTCCTTACAATAATTATAAATGTATTTAAAAATAGAATTAAATAATAATTTGGTCCCTGGACATGTCGAAAATCAATGTTTTGGTCCTCGGACAAAAAAAATAGAATTTGGTCCCTGAATATGTATTTTCGGACCAATTTGCCCCCTCCCAGGGACCAAATTATAACGGTGGGAGGGGGCAAATTGGTCCAAAAATATATGTCCAGGGACCAAATTCTATTGTTTTTTTGTTCGGGGACCAAAATATTGATTTTCGACATGTCCAGGGACCAAACATTATATTAATCCTTAAAAATATTTGGCCGTTATAACAGCTCTTTTACATAGTATTTCCTATTCTAATCCGGGCAGCACAACGACTTATATTGACTACATTGTGCTGGATTTAAATAACAACTTTAAATAATAAATAAATGAACAGGTAAATAAATAAATAAAGTAACGCCCTTAAAGGCTTTTACCTTTTAGAGCGGTAGTGTGCTCACTCTGTCTTTTAGGGAGAGGGAGTCTTTTTTTTTGTTGTTGTGTGGTTGTGGTTTTGATTTGGGCAGAGTGACTGCTTATTTTGGTAACTTTTGGCTTGTCTACTCGGGCAGAGTGACAACTTATTTCGGAAGGGTTTTGGCCTTTTTGGTTGGACGGAATAATGGCTTAATTTTTGTGTTTTTCAGCTCATTACTCGGGCAGAGTAACGGCTTACTTTGGGATTTTTGGGTACGGGAAGTAAGGTGGATACCTAACTACTAGGCTAGGGATCACTTATAACCGGTGATTTTTATTTTGGCGGAGTTTGGACAGGGTTTGGAAGCTTTGGTGGGCTACACTCACCTATCTCACACCTCTCGCTAAAATTTCTCTCGGTGTCGAAGGAACGCAGAGAGAGAGAGAGAGAGAGAGACAGCAACAGAGCTTCGTTGCGATTTTCTGATCGATTTCTTGAACACTGAAGAAGGGAGCTCAACTCTCTTATTTATAGGTGGGACGAGGGAGTCATCGGGGATTTCTTATTTTCTTCAGCCGGCTTCAGCCACTTGTACCGCGGCCTTTACGAATTGTGCAATGCGTTAAGTCTAAGGCCTACTGTTCACTCCTTGACGCCGACACATGGGTCCCTTGGCGCGGCGCCCAGTCCTTCTTTAGGCCGCGCCAAGTCACTATTCCACTTTCATTTTTGACACTTTCACCCCTCATAATTCACTGTTTTGCGCATCCTGCTTTGCCTATCGCATTTTTAACTCCTGCAACTTGACAATTGTTAAGTTTGAACAGTTCTTGATATCACATGTTAGAGTCACATACCAGGGGTACGAAATTGGGGTGTCTACACCACCTCATACACATAAACCTCTCCTCATATATTTAACCGTCACAGACACGTGAGTAGGGGCTATGCTCACCCAAGAAAAAGAAGATTCCTACATTGAAAATGCCATATACTTTATAAGTAGGAAGCTGCAAGGAAGCAAGCTAAATTATTCAGCGCTAGAGAAAAGTTGCACCGGCCTAGTCTGGGCCACACAAAGGCTCAAGACCTATCTGCAAGGACGGTCCATCAAACTCATATCCAGAATGGACCCTATAAAGTACATCTTTGGCAAGCCATCACTGTCCAGCCGACTGGCCAAGTGGTCTTTTCTTCTCAACGAGTTTGACATAACTTATGTCACACTCAGGTCTATCAAAGGGAGCGTGATTGCAGACTACTTACCTGATCTACCCTTAAAAGCCGAAGATGCGACCGAGCCTGACTTCCCAGACGAAGGTGTCCTAGAAATCACTGATCATGACACCAGTTGATTCTCATGACCCAGACGGAGTCGCAAATAAAAGAGGCTTTGGCATAGGAATCTTGCTCATAGACCCAGTTGATTCTCATACTCCGCTGGCCATAAGGTTGGAATTCGAATGCTCAAATAACACGACGGAATATGAAGCCTGTATTGCTGGCCTAGAGGAAGCTCTCCAAAGGGGAGCCAAAGATCTCGAAGTCTATGGAGACTCTGCCCTAATTATAAATCAAGTCGAAGGGAGACGGAAAACCCAAGATCCTCGGCTGCAGCTCTATCATGCCAAACTAATAGCACTTGCCGCCCGATTTGACTCTATCTCGTTCCACTATCTGCCATGAGATAGAAATCAATTCGCCGATGCCCTAGCAACTCTGGCATCATTAGTCCAAATTCCTGTAGAAACTAATGTTCAGCCATTCATAGTCGGGAAGAAGGTCACTCCGGCATACTGCTTCAAAATTAATGCATCCCTGAAGCAGATCACTAGCCCTGGTACGCTGATATCCTAAATCTGCTTCAGAAAGATATCTATCCTCCCAGCCTAGACAAAAGAAGGAGAGTCTCCATGCGAAGGTGGGCCTCATAATTTGTACTCAGCGGTGGCATCCTGTATAAGAGGCACTATCAAGGCCTAAACTTATTATGTGTCGATCATGCAAAAGCTGAGCAAATCATGGATCAACTTCATGATGGTACCTGTGGGCCCCACATGAATGGCCATATGTTGTCCAAGAAAATTATCCGACAGGGGTACTATTAGAGTACACTTGAAACCGATTGTATTCAGTGGATGCGACATTGCGACAAATGCCAACGCTTTACCAATCTGCAGCATGTGCCCCCGCACGTCCTATATAACTCCACAGCCACCTAGCCCTTCCCAACATGGGGAATCGACGTCATAGGCCAAATTCACCCGAAGGGATCCAATGGCCACAAATATGTCTTAGTAGCCGTCGATTACTTTACAAAGTGGGTGGAAGCCTCTTCCTACAAAATTCTGAATGCCCGAAAGGTGTCCGAATTCATCCGGGCCAACATAATATATCGCTATGGGTTACCTTTCGAGATAATCTCCGACAACGGCTCACATTTTGAAGGGGACGTGAGTCGTCTACTCGACGAGTTCAAGATCCAAAGACATAAATCCTCCCCCTACCGGCCGCAAGTCAATGGTGCCGTTGAAGCAGCCAACAAAACACTTGAAACCATCATTAGAAAAATGGCTGACACAGGAAGAGACTGGCCAGAAAAATTGTCGTTAGCCCTCTGGGGCTATCGCACCTCAGTCCGCACACCCACTGGGGCTACCCCCTATTCCCTAGCATATGGCATGGAGTCGGTACTGCCAATAGAAGTTGAAATTCCATCATTAAGAGTAATGGTGGAATCTGGCGTAGCAGAGATTGACTGTGTCAAAGGGCGATTTGAAGAATTGGCCCTAATTGACGAACGACGCCTACTAGCCCTGGAGCATACCCGAGCGTATCAAAGGCGCATAGCCCGGGCCTGCAATAAAAAATTCAAAGGCCGCGACATCCAAGTCGAAGATCTCGTGCTTCGAGAAAAACCCCCTAGTTATGTTGATACTAGGGGAAAATGGAAATCTCCATGGATGGGACCATATATTATCAAGGAGATCCGGTCAGGAGGTGCCGTACTTCTCACAAACCAAGAAGGAGAAGACCTTGTTCAGCCCTTTAACCTCGACAAGCTCAAAAGGTACCATGCTTGAGCCAATTTATCCAGCAGTTGCTTCCCTCTCTAGCTCGCTTGGTTGAAAACCCGAAAGGGCGACCTAGGCAAAAATTAGAGCGTATAAAAAAACAAAACTAAAAAAAATAAAAGAAGAAATAAGGGCTCGCTAGGTTGAAAACCCGAAAGGGCAGCCTAGGCAAAAATTAGAGCATATAAAAAAATCAGGAGAAAAAGGGGAGGGAAGGCACTATTTGAATCCTCGGCATTCTACCTCCAGTCTTTAGCGTACAAGGGGCTCGACTGACAGGAAAGAGAAAAACCATGACAGAAAGCTCGCAATAAAACACTAAAAAAAATTTACAGGCCCTAAGGTGCAACTTAGGAATAATTGCTAAAGAAATTTAGGTTGTACATTATTTACCTGTACATATCTATTATTGCCTATATCCCCCCTTGTTTCCCCAGAAACTATCCCTTCTTTTGCAGCTCAAGACCCAAGGTGGTCCATCAATGTCTACGGCCTCTACCCAGCCGGGCCCATATACTCCTCCTGCGAGGCGCAGAAGAAGCTCTAGTCTCACCCGCATGTGAGCCCCCGGAAGTATCCTCTTCTTCATCATCAGCATCCCTATTCTCCTGGGCAGCTGCATTACTTGGACCAGCTCCATCATTTCTAAAAGCAGTGCCCCATCTAGGAGGAGGAGGAGGGACAGCTTCCTCTGGCTTCCACGGGTTATTCTGCCTGCTTGCGATGCTCAGTCGAGGAAGCTCATTGCCATCATTTCTGAAAGCTGTGCCCCATCCAGTCTGAGGGGGAGGAGCAGCCACTTTCGGTTCCCAAGGGTTGTGCTGCCTGCTTGCATTACTAAGCCTGCGGGGCGCATTGCTAGGGCCCGCTCTGTTTGGTCCAGGAGCTGCTTGAGCACCAAGATTATGTACTCGCCTGAACTCCTCCTGCAAGGCCTGAGGGACGACTAGCCCCGAACTATCAATGTCCTCGCCTATCTCCATTAGGCGAGCATCTATCCCGCTAGCAATATGACGGCCCAGCAAATTCCTCAACCCACGCCTGATCACGCGGGACGCCCCCTCGGCAGCCACCATTATCCATGCCAGATATTCATGGGAAAGAAGCATGTAATCAGAAAATAAATAGGCTACCTCCAGCCTATCAAAATCTCGTTCCCATATTTCCTGGATAGTGGTACCCAGGCCCTCATCATTATTATCCGCCTCCAGATATACAGGACGAGTTGGGTTAGGGATCAGCTGCTCTCTCCCGAATTGGCGCAAGATCCGGTCAGGTCTATAAAAAGAAGTCCGCTCGATGCCCAGTAAGACCACTTGATTATACTCTGCGGAATACAGAAGGAAGCGCCGAATCTGCCAATGGTGGATCACCCAGACTATATCCATGGAGCCCCTGCGGAAAAAGTTCTCAACCCAATCAAACTCTGAATAGTTGGTCTGAGGAAAGTGACCACGAAGGGCATAAAGCCCTGGGTCATACAGTGCTCCATGCGGTACAGGGGCCATCACCCAAAGAAAATGCTCCTCCAGCCACATATAGAGAAAAATGGGGCTGCCAGTAGGGAATAATTCATCGCCGCCTGCAAAAGCATTCAGGCCTGCTAGAGTCTCCACCAGAATCACCGGAACAATATTTAGCCGGTGATCTCGTGCCTGTAATGCTAGGTCAACGACCCCCACATCAATAAATCCGGGTTGGCCCACCAACAAATACCTCCCTACCAGGAAAAGGAGGAGCGCAGACAGCTGATGCCGCAAGTAATCTATGTCATCCTCCCTGAATTCTGTGAAGGCTCCAGGGAGGACAGTCCAATAAAAAATTACTCCATCATAAATACCTGGAGTGGTGCGACGAGTAGTGCGAAATAGCTCCCGGATGGCCATGTACGGATGCCTCTTGTGAGAAGACACGACAATCAGACGAGAAGGTGCTACCCCCAACATTGCGCAGAATTCATCGTAAGTGGGGCACATTTCATTCATACCGAAGTTAAAAAGGTGGTCCTGAGGAGACCAAAACCTGGAGGCTCCCCTCAGCATGTCCCAATTTATGATGATATTCCTCCAGGATAACAGGCACTTGAATCCAAAAATGTGATCGAACCAATCACGCTCGTCAGACCGCAGAGAGAGGATCCAAAAATCCAAAGCATTCTTGTAAATTTCTATCTCTAGCGCTGTATGAATTCGTGCAGCCATTTGTAAAGAAGAATACAGAAGGATTATAGGGCAAAAGAGGAAATGGCTGAGCAGAGGCGAGCTTAGAAATTTGTAAGAAAGAGAGGCAAATGAATTTGTGAAGAGGCAAGCAATCCCCCGTCCGCCTTTTATACCGAAGATTCAAGAAACGAACGATTTCTGAGCACAGTACATGAACAGTGCTGAATAGGGATTGCACAGAAAAAGCCTAGGGCGCCGCCATAAGCCTTTTCTGGCGCCGCGCCAAGAGACCTATTTGGCCGTGCCAACCTCCTTCCACTGTTCCCTGCAAACTGCCCGGTATCTTGGTTTTTCTGCCCCGACCGTCGACTGTTGCCTTGTCTGATCACGAGGAAATTAAAGAAACTAGAAAGAAGGGCTACGAACACTAGCGACAGCCATTATATGCCCAGGAAACAGGAGAGGGCAGCTGCCTCTCCCTCCCCGCGTATCACCAGAAAAGCCCGCTCAAGCCTGAAGGTGTATTCTTATAAAACCCTGTAAGGGTAAAGTAGGCCATGCCTATTTTTACTTGTTTCACCTTTCTTGGTCAAAATATGTTTTTTTTTGTTAAGTTTGTGTTAATTTAGGATTTAGTATCTTTTATTAGATTTAGTTTTGGTATTTTTGGTATCATCATCTTTTACTAGATTTCTGGTGCATCATCTTTGGTAACAAAATCTTAGCATAAATCCTAGTCAAACCAAGATTCTTGACCTCTTTCATATTTGGTAACAAAATCTCACAAGATTGGTAGGTTGTTAATCTTTCCTTATTACTAATCCTTTTCCTTATAGTAGTTGGTCTCTTTTGCATGTTGTGTAGGATATCGCTCATCTATAAATAAAGTGCAAGGATACGGCCAGTTGGTAGTGCTTATAAGAGAGAACAAAAATTCATAAAGCATTGTTCAGAAACTTAGAGATTCAGAAGCTGTTTTTAGATCACAAGTTCAGTTGTTCGCTTGTTGCTGGTGATGTTATAACATCGGCAATCACATTGAAGATCTGAAGACTGCTTTGTCTTCCTGTTCAGTCTTAAGGAAGCTGATTTTGTTTCTTCCCACATTTTGTTTATTCTGTTTATGTGGGGTTTTTGTTCTCCAAGATTCATTGTCTTGTGAGAATATTTTGTGTGTGATTTCACAAGTGTTTTTGTAAAAACGATTATTAATTTTAGTGAAATCTTTGTCGCCTTTAGGCTAGGTCTACAAGTATTATCTTGTAGATTGTTTTTGGTAAAACTTGCATTCTGTTTTTCTGTTCTTAAATTATTCTTCCGCTACTATCATTCTTTGTTGTCCACTGTGATTCCCATTGTAGCTACAATCACAACTACATTGGAAATTACTTTGGGTTCTCTTAAGAATCCTAGTTATTGTTTTCTTTCAAACCCCTTTTCTAAAATACAGCGTGTCGTTACCCTTAGATATTGGTATAGCTTTATTTTATGCGTGTGACAACCCGACCCAGACCCGAGGAGGAATCGCGAGTCAAGCCATCCAAATAGGACTACAATTCATGCAAGGACTCAATTATAGAAAACGATGTGACGCAACATTGTAGACGTAACACGACTCGGCACCAAAAAGGCAGGAAATTTTTAAAACTTTTTAAACTTGATATAACAGCTAATGCAATTTAAACCAAATCATCGGCGACTTTACAACGGAACCCAACAAATAAACCATTCATACTATAAACACCTCAACGGGTAAACACCGGAGAAACAACGAAAGAAAATAAGAACTAATGAAATGCTCAGTGGAAGTCTAAAGATAAGTGAACCAACTGTGAAAATATAAGTTTTACATTATACTTTACAAGAATAAGCCTTGATACAAAAACTCCAAGTTTAATAATACTAGAGTTACAAGCATGATACAAATACCCAAGACAAGTCTAATTGACTTGCTTAACCCAACGTCCTTACCAACAAAGAAAGAGGAAACTATAACGACCTCTTCAAGTGAACTTGCAACATAGACAACAAGATATCATCATTAATGGAGGGGGTAAGTCATAAAGACTTTGTGAGCTAACAATTATGCATGTCATGGAATCATGCAACACACACAACAAGATATCATCATTAATATCTATTCAATCAAAGCATTCATTCATATAAACACTTCATTCACATATCCATGGTAGCACGTTGATTTCACATAAGTTCTATAAAGTAAATCACATATAAAGAGGATATGTTATAGAACCAGTGCCGCTTCGTAGCTCCTGCAATACAAGCGTTAACTTTATCGTGCCAGAGATACCCGTGATGGATGTATGAAAGTACCGAGCTCTCTACTCGGGTACCAAGCTCTCTACTTGGTAATTAGACTTGCCAATGTGCTAAGTTGGTTACAGCAAAGGGGCTACTTCCCCACTGTGGCCAACAGTGGAGGGGTGTGTGATAAAAACCCGATATAACAACCATCACCACCACGAATCCCATAACTCGTGACGGCGATGCATTGTCACACCATCGAATTAACCAAATATGCCAGTTGGACTAATGCAATGCCAAGTAGATGTTTACTCGTCATATAAACTCAAATAAGGAACAAGTTCGACAAGAGCGAACTTATTCAACAAGTAGGTTTTTACTCATTATGGAATCATATAGGAATTCTACAAGAACGAATTCTACATGTCAAATAGAGTTATCATTCTACAACATGCTCTCGATTATGCATTTCCTTAACACAATCATATAAACTGCATAAGAACTCGATTGAGTCTCATAAGCAAACACATCAAACATGCACTTCAATTCATCCCAAATTCACGTAAGCTAATACATTAGTCTAACGAACTACAAACGTCGTAGGGATTGAATGTGGAGTCGGTATTGTTCAATAACTCCCTAATCTCAACTCCGATGAGTCATTACTAAAAGTGCAACAAAGTAGAGCATAGATACTATATGCATCCAATTGCTCTTTTCTATGTTCTCCGTTCATTTAGAACTTAGTAACTAAGCCATTCATGACCTTAAACTAGCCATAAACAAATTCTCGAGTTTCAAACCCTAGAATCGTCGATTTTGCTAAACATACAATTGAAACTTATTCTAACACAAGAGTTGTTCCTAGACACATTTAGAACATCATTCATGCTTCACACAAAGTCAAAATCATAACTTGACATGGAAATCATAAAATCCTACATACTTTTCATATGAAGAATTGAAGAATTCTACTTCACTAGAAGTCTTCCTAAGCATGATTAGAACAACTATAATGAAGGAAGCATGTTATTTTATTGAACATGAAATTCTGGGAATTGAAAACTCACTTTAAGCCTATGAATAATGGATGGAAGGAATAACAAATCAAGGATTGTTGAAGAAGAGGGCAAGGCCTTCGATTCGGCGGTCTCGGATCGCCAATCGGGTTACCGGAACTCCGGCAAATGGTCACACAAGTGAAGGAGCTTCCCAAGGACGAAAATGGAGGTTTATGTTCAGCAACAATGGAGGTTGAAGATCACAAATGGCTGACGAGGGCTTTTATATGGTTCAAGAAGACCATAATCCAAGTGAATGGCATTATTTGGCTTCCTATTGGCCAAGGCTTGCTAGCCATTGATAAAAACTCATCCAAGGGCTTAAAGGGCTTATACTAGACTCAACAAAGGTGGCTTGAGTCACTAAGGCCGGCCAAGGGGCAAGGGCAAGGGGCAAGGGGGTCTTCAACCAAAACAAGTTAAAAACCCAAAATCTGGAAAACAGACAGTCAATCTTGTAAAATCTACCATAACTATCTCACACCTCCAAATGAGGTCATTATTGATTTTTATGAAACGAGACTCTTTAAACTATAGTTTAGCCTTTTAAATCACTCAATTTGGACTATATTCATCAAAATAAGGTTACAACAAAATCAAGTACATAAACTGAATTCCTGAAAACATAATTCTGGCATAGCCGTAAGTCAAGACCTAAATGAGGTACTTAGACACCTTGGAAAATTACCAAATTTTACAGGAAGTATCCTAACATATGCAGGTAAAATATACTAAAGTTTTAGAAAATTATCTTTAGTAGATTGGTATCAGAATTTTCCCGAAGTTCGCCCAAAAACAGGACTGAATTTGTGAAGTAATATGTTGGTCATCTTATTTCCAAATGCAACAAGTCTATGAACATTGATTGTGCAAGCATGAGAAATACTAGTACACTTGGTCTAGAACTTAATTGAACTTCTCGCAAGTTGAAAGCACAAACAATACAAGCAACGAAGGCAAACGCAAGAAACCTAAGACTCAAACGAAGCAACAATGCTTCTAAACTCTCAACCATGCAAACTATGATCAAGATTAATGTTATAAGTCATATAAGCAAGGTTCAAAGACTCCAATGGGACTTAGTTAAGTGTAAACATGCTAAGATGAACACTCAAAGCATTAACGACAAAGCATGCAAAGCATAGAAGACAATCAAACGACTATGATCATAACCAACCTAATGGAAGCATGATATGAAGTCTCTAACATGTTAAGGCAAACGATAAACATGTTATAATGTTGTTATACATGTAATGGGTTTGGGTTGTCACATCCTCCCCCACTTAAAGGAATTTAGTCCCTAAATTCAAACCCGTCTCAATGAATAATGATGGATATTTCTCACGCATCTCAAGCTCGGTCTCACACATAGCTTCCTTGATGATGTGATTCTTCTATAAAACTTTGACTAAAGGAATTCGTTTAGTACGCAATCTTGCTCTTTCGTAACAATGATCTAAATCGTTTTCTCAACATAACACAAGTCAGGTTCAATGGATATCTACTCATAAGCAAGAGCATGTGATACATCCTTCATATAATTACGAAGCATAGAGACGTGGAAAACATCATGAATATTAGACATAGAATGTAGAAATGCAACACGATACGCCAAAGATTCCACTTTCGCTAGAATCTCAAATGGCCCAATAAATGTTGAGGTGAATCTAAGATCTCTGTCAGATACAATGTTAAGTGGAACACCATACAATCACACAATATTCCGAAAATACAAGGATGCTAACTCAATCAAACTATAGGTTATCACAATAGGTATAACTTGTGAAGATTTCATCCATTTATCCATAACAAGAATTAGTCGTCACACTTCATCTATAGAAAGAATGTAAATCCTGCCTCTAAAGGTCAAGATCCCAACACTGATCAATGCAAACTCAGGAGTCTTATTCTCACTTATTAAATCCAAAAATCTTATAACATCAGAATCTGTCACTTGTGCTTTCTTGATCAACTCAAACAAAACTGGTGTAGCACGAATGCTTAGCAAAAACAATGCTATATAGATAATGTTTCCACTTGAAAAAAAAAATGTAAAGATAATCACAGCCAACTCGAGGTCATGTGTCGGATAATTCTGCTTGTAAACGTAACCCACTCCTTCCATTGAGGTGTCACTATAAATCACAAAGTTCTCAAAACCACAAGGCAATGCTAAAATAGGAGTTATAGTCAATCTCTTCTTCAATTCCTGGAAACTTGTCTCGCACTTGTCACTCCAAAATGAAAGCAGACTTCTTCTGAGTCAAGTTCGTCATAGGAGTAGCAATCTTGGAAAATCCGTCAATGAACCTACGGTAATAACCCGCCAAGCCCAAGAAACTATGGACTTCGGTCACCGTACTAGGAGTCTTCCACTTAGCAACAACTTCTACTTTCGATGGATCCATGACAATACCACTACTAGAACAATGTGCCCATGAAAAGATACTTTTCTGAGCCAAAATGAACACTTGCTAACATTTCGCAAAAAAATTACCTCTCTCGCAAAATAGAAAGAACCACTCTCAAATGATTCGCATGTTCTTCTCGTGACTTTGAGTACACAAGAATCTCATCAATGAAAACCACAACAAAGCAATCCAGATAATTATGGGATACTCGATTATTTAAATCCATGAAAACTACAGGCACGTATGCCAACTCAAACGGCATCACAACGAACTCATAAAGGCCATGTCATGAAGGAAAACTTGTCATCGGAATATCTTCCGATCAACTCATAACTGATGGTAACCACTACGCACGTCAAGCTTGGAATGACCAACTGATCCATGGAGTTGATCGAAGAGATCATTAATATGTACTAAAGGATATTTATTCTTTATAGTCACTTGGTTCAACTGATGATAGTCTATACACAACCGCAAACTACCATCCTTTTTCTTCACAAATAACACCGGTGCACCCCATGGAGACACATTCGGTTTAATAAACTCCCTATCAAGAAGTTCCTACAACTCTCTCAACTCAGATGGAGCCATTCTATAAGGTGCTCTATAAATAGGCGAAGTTTCCTGGCAATATCTCAATGCAAAACTCTAACTCTCGGTCGGGAGGTAATGCATAATCAGTCGAAAAACATTTGGAAATTCATTAACAATTAGAACTTCTTATAGTATAGAAGTAGGCATGCTAGTCTAAAGTAGAAAAGCGAGATAACAAGTACAACCTTGCGTTAAAAGTTTTCTAGCCGCAAAGTAGAAATAACATGTATATTATTCATGTCATGATCACTAATAAACACCAACTCCGGTATGCCGGGAATGGCAAACGTAACACTCTTATGATGGCAATCTACTAAAACATGTAATACACTATCACCAATGAATACATCACAAGCCTTATAGACCTCGGATGCAAATGCAAGATCACTCAATGGTATAGAGACTTCAAGCACATAGGATAACTGTCAAGGCAAGACGCGTAAATGCTCAATGAAATGCGATGCATCATATTTGCACCTGTATAGCAATATACCAATTACTTTTTCCTTTCCATTTTGGTAACGGGTTCAGTCAATTTAAACTCTAATTTAAATCATTATAGTTCTCCGATGAAGACCTCTTGATAACCAAGCCAGGGATCCTCTGAAATGACTTCAAAAGCTTTCGTCGTATAGGATGCGAGGTGTTTGTGATTCAATACAAGCATCCTCCAATTCGGTCTCATGTATGTTATATATACATATAGACAGGGTACAAACGTCATGTAACATATTATTTTAACTCTACTATGCAAGTATAACAAGTATGAAATAATCATGTTATTATCATGCATATACACATTCATGCAAGGTAAGGTGGTCTAATATTATTTAGCCAAATTCAAGGAATCTACTAAATAGTTTTCGTTATCCAAGTTCAATAAAATTCAAGTATGCTATTAATCACACAAATAACCACTTATCAATGGTAGGCATGGAACATCACGATGTTAAGCATGAACAAAATCACGGACATTAACGAATAACATAAGATTACTTACTAGTATATTCTTAATCATTATAAGTCAACCCATATATGGTCGACAATCAAGCTAGTCAATGGTAGGCACAACACAATACTCAAAGCTAATACTTTCCTAATATATTAGGTTAACAACAAGGCAAGAACAAAACTTCAAAATCAGTAGGTAGAATATGTTTACCCACAAATACACTACTAATCCTTTCACATGAAAATACGTACAGGTTGAAAACAATTTCGATCATGTGGAACGTGATTAACTCTTGGCTTATCACAAATTTTAACAACCATGAATGAAAATCTTTCATTATTTGGGATAATCTCCTTAAATAGAATTAATATCGGGAAACAAGTACTCTAGTTTCCTCCAAGAAAGCAAGACTTGAATACATGATCATGAACTACAACGGGTACAAGTATTCATATAGCAATTATGAAATATTAATAAGTACTACGGGAGACTAAGCCATTTCGCTCTCAAAACACGTACAACGAATCTTGGCTCTAGTGAGTTCCACGGCGATCACTCTTGGGACCGACAAACTGATTTCTATGATTTCAAGAAATGAAGCGAGGAAACAATGGATCTACAATACCACAACACCTACTCTTGGTATAACTTCACCTTGAAAGTAAAACGGGAGAAAGGTAATATTCCTTTACACGAACACTGCACTCACGAGAATCTAGATTATAATGAACTTATGATTCTAAGTCCTATTCATTCACGAAGAATTTACCAATAAGGCATGAAACAAAACACTCCATGTCATGAGTCACACAAAGAACCAACCCACCTAGGCCATGGAACCTATCCTGGCCGATAGCTAACCAATAAAGCTCGGATATCAACTGTGACGACCCGACCCGGACCCGAGGAGGAATCGCGAGTCAAGCCGTCCAAATAGGACTACAATTCATGCAAGGACTCAATTATAGAAAATGACGTGACGCAACATTGTAGACGTAACACGACTCGGCACCAAAAAGGCCAAAAAATTTTAAAACTTTTTAAACTTGATATAACAGCTAATGCAATTTAAACCAAATCATCGGCGACTTTACAACCGGAACCCAACAAATAAACCATTCATACTATAAACACCTCAACGGCTAAACACCGGAGAAACAACGAAAGAAAATAAGAACTAATGAGATGCAAGTAGAAGTCTAAAGATAAGTGAACCAACTATGAAAATATAAGTTTTACATTATACTTTACAAGAATAAGCCTTGATACAAAAACTCCAAGTTTAATAATACTAGAGTTACAAGCATGATACAAATACCCAAGACAAGTCTAATTGACTTGCTTAACCCAACGTCCTTGCCAAGAAAGAAAGAGGAAACAATAACGACCTCTTCAAGTGAACTTGCAACATAGACAAGCTGGACAACGCACGAACTCAATGATGCTTCCCTACGAAGGACCCGGACGATTCAGATATAAAGCGGTAAAAGGGAGGGGTTAAGTCATAAAGACTTTGTGAGCTAACAATTATGCATGTCATGGAATCATGCAACACACACAACAAGATATCATCATTAATATCTAGTCAATCAAAGCATTCATTCATATAAACACTTCATTCACATATCCATGGTAGCACGTTGATTTCACATAAGTTCTATAAAGTAAATCACATATAAAGAGGATATGTTATAGAACCAGTGCCGCTTCGTAGCTCCTGCAATACAAGCGTTAACTCTATCGTGCCAGAGATACCCGTGATGGATGTATCAAAGTACCGAGCTCTCTACTCGGGTACCAAACTCTCTACTTGGTAATTAGACTTGCTAATGTGCAATGTTGGTTATAGCAAAGGGGCTACTTCCCCATTGTGGCCAACAGTGGAGGGGTGTGTGATAAAAACCCGGTATAACAACCCATCACTATCACGAATCCCATAACTTGTGACGACGATGCATTGTCACACCATCGACTCAACCAAATATGCCAACTTGACTAATGCAATGCCAAGTAGATGTTTACTCGTCATATAAACTCAAATAAGGAACAAGTTCGACAAGAGCGAACTTATTCAACAAGTAGGTTTTTACTTATTATGGAATCATATAGGAATTCGACAAGAGCGAATTCTACATGTCAAATAGATTTATCATTCTACAACATGCTCTCGATTATGAATTTCCTTAACACAATCATATAAACCGCATAAGAACTCGATTGAGTCTCATAAGCAAACACATCAAACATGCACTTCAATTCATCCCAAAGTCACGTAAGCTAATACATTAGTCTAACGAACTATAAACATCGTAGGGATTGAATGTGGAGTCGGTATTGTTCAATAACTCCCTAATCTCAACTCCGATGAGTCATTACTAAAAGTGCAACTAAGTAGAGCATAGATACTATATGCATCCAATTACTCTTTTCTATGTTCTCCATTCATTTAGAACTTAGTAACTACGCCATTCATGACCTTAAACTAGCCATAAACCAATTCTCGAGTTTCAAACCCTAGAATCGTCGATTTTGCTAAACATACAATTGAAACTTATTCTTTCACAAGAGTTGTTCTTAGACACATTTAGAACATCATTCATGCTTCACACAAAGTCAAAATCATAACTTGACATGGAAATCATAAAATCAAACATACTTTTCATATGAAGAATTGAAGAATTCTACTTCACTAGAAGTCTTCCTAAGCATGATTAGAACAATTATAATGAAGGAAGCATGTTATTTTATTGAACATGAAATTCTGGGAATTGAAAACTCACTTTAAGCCTATGAATAATGGATGGAATGAATAACAAATCAAGGATTGTTGAAGAGGAGGGCAAGGCCTTCGATTCGGCGGTCTCGGATCGCCAATCGGGTTACCGGAACTCCGGCAAATGGTCACACAAGTGAAGGAGCTTCCCAAGGACGAAAATGGAGGTTTATGTTCAGCAACAATGGAGGTTGAAGATCACAAATGGTTGACAAGGGCTTTTATATGGTTCAAGAAGACCATAATCCAAGTGAATGGCATTATTTGGCTTCCTATTGGCCAAGGCTTGCTAGCCATTGATAAAAACTCATCCAAGGGCTTAAAGGGCTTAGACTAGAGTCAACAAAGGTGGCTTGAGTCACTAAGGCCGGCCAAGGGGCAAGGGGTTCTTCAACCAAAACAAGTTAAAAACCCAAAATCTGGAAAACAGACAGTCAATCTTGTAAAATCTACCATAAATATCTCACACCTCCAAATGAGGTTATTATTGATTTTTATGAAACTAGACTCTTTAAAATATAGTTTAGCATTTTAAATAATTCAATTTGGACTTATATTCATCAAAATAAGGTTACAACAAAATCAAGTACAAAAACTGAATTCCTGAAAACATAATTCTGGCATAGCCGTAAGTCAAGACCTAAATGAGGTACTTAGACACCTTGGAAAATTACCAAATTTTACAGGAAGTATACTCACATATGAAGGTAAAATATACTAAAGTTTTAAAAAAAATTCTTTAGTAGATTGGTACCAGAATTTTCCCGAAGTTCGCCCAAAAACAGGACTGAATCTGTGAAGTAATATGTTGGTCATCTTATTTCCAAATGCAACAAGTCTATGAACATTGATTGTGCAAGCATGAGAAATACTAGTAAACTTGGTCTAGAACTTAATTGAACTTCTCGCAAGTTGAAAGCACAAACAATACAAGCAACGAAGGCAAACGTGAGAAACCCTAAGACTCAAACGAAGCAACAATGCTTCTAAACTCTCAACCATGCAAACTATGATCAAGATTAATGTTATAAGTCATATATGCAAGTTACTAAGACTCCAATGGGACTTAGTTAAGTGTAAACATGCTAAGATGAACACTCAAAGCATTAACGACAAAGCATGCAAAGCATAGAAGACAATCAAACGACTATGATCATAACCAACCTAATGCAAGCATGATATGAAGTCTCTAACATGTTAAGACATACGATAAACATGTTATAATGTTGTTATACATGTAATGGGGTTGGGTTCTCACAATGCGTGTGTTTGAGTCTGCATTTTTAATATTTTTGCATCATATAAAATTATATTGCACTGTATAATAAATGTTTGTACAGCTTTCTAATATATATATAAAAAAAAAGGAAAACTAATAATCACAGGCATCCAAGACTAATGTGCTCGGGACGACTGGCTCCTGTCAAGACCACCACCCATGACCCAAGGACCCCCTGTGCCACCAGCTCTGTATGCTCGACCTTTGCCCCGAGCTCGGCTAGACCCGCCATCTGCATCATCATCGTCACCATCCCGACGCTTGGTCTGCCGCACTATGTCACTCCCCCTGCAGGAAAATTCGTCAGCAAGCTTTTGATAAAGCTTGCTAATTCTGAAGAAGCCCCGCAGCAACCTCTTGTAGGTGGACACATTCACCTGAGAAAAAAAAGTGAGACAGCAAAAAGAATATATTAGTCTAAAAAAAAATAGACATGAATAAAAGAAAAAAAATAATAAAAAAAATGATGAAAAAATGTGTGCATGATAAAAGAAGGGAAGAAAATAAATGTAAAGGTAAATGTGTCTACCGAACGGGCCTGCTTCGGGACCCGACTCTCCTCAGGGGTCTCGACATCTGGAAGAACCACCTCTACCATATGACCGCCCCACTGATACTGGAAGGTAGAGAAGGCGTCGTCAGGCTCAGCAAACTCTAGATTCTCGTCGAGAAATGAGGTGGAAGGCCCTGGTCTGGCAGAGGCATCAGAAACCCGCCTGGGCGCAGCAGGAGCAGGAAAAGGAGGATGAAGCACTGTCCTCAAGAAATCCTCATATGCCATAATCGGAAAATTTGTCGCTGGCATGAGGAATTTCGACTGGTACTGATACCTGTTCGGCAGCTGGTCGGGCTCTATCACCCAAAAAGGTGGCCGAGGAGGCACCACTGGAGGTACTAAAATCTAATGATGCTGGCGATTAACCCGCTCGCCCATATATAAAGAATCCACCATAATGGATACCATCAGTATCCGATAGCGGCTCAATCCTAAGGCAACAGCATAATGCCCCTCCAGGCCCTCCCAAGGAAGGAAGTGCACCTTACCCGGATTCGAGCTAGTGATCCGCTCCTGCACTCGCTCCTTCTTTGCACAACCACCGTCCTGTTTTGGCCGAACCCTGTTCTCATCAATGAACTGAAGTAGATACGGTGGCTGGTGGACACGCCAATGGAGACGACCCAGAGTGAAATGAAAAAATGAAAAAGCCCAGACCTGCAAAGAAAAACAGAAGAAATTTTATCAGCAATAAAAAAAAATGTATGCTGCGAAAAAATAATAATAATAATAAAGAAAGAAGCAGCAAAAGCAGGAAAAGGCATATACCACCCACGTCGGGGCAAATCCATTCAAGGTCGGTGAGTCATTCCGGCAGGCCCTGTACATGGAAGCATATAGCTCGGTCAGGCCCGCCTGCCCCCAATCATAGGCAGGGATCTGCTCAAAATCAGCCAAGCAGGCCAGGACGGACACCCTCAAGGTGGTAGAAGAATTGGCAAAAAGCGACATGCCGAGGAAGAAAAATAGGAACGTTCTAGCCGCGCGAGTCACGGCGGCAAAGTCATTCTCTGGCACCCGTCCATCGTTGTCAAGGAGCCAGTGTCGCACGCTGCCAATGAACATCTTGTCCGTCGATTTAAATTCTGGTTCGAAACCCAGGAGGTCCTCTACCTCCTCTGGACGCCGATGAAGAGTATAGTCAGGAGCCAGAGTCTCCCCGACGCTGGTAGGGAGGCCGGTGATAGCGGCAAAGTCACAAGGGGTCATGGTCGCCTCCCCCCAGCTAAAATGAGGTATGGGTGATGTCCCACCAATAGTCCCGAAGCACATCAAAAATCGGCAGATAGCTCGTGAAGGGACAGAAGGCATGAAGGAAAGGCGCTGAAGCCAGAACCCTCCACTAGAATCTGTGTCGCCTCGGGCAACATGTGATAAATCTGCATCACATTGGTACAAGAAGCCCGGACCCTCTGGAATGGCCTGCGGAACTGGAAAAAAAAAAGAAGGGAAAAAAGGTAAGTTTACTATCTTTATTTTCCTCATAATAATAAAAAAAATGAATGAATAAGTATAAATAATAATAACGATAAGTAAGGATAAATAATAAACATGTTGCATGCATTGTATTTCATGAATCATAAAATTGCAGCATGCTAATTTTCTGTGATGCATTTTATAAAAAAACATCATTTTTAAATATAAATAATAATAAGCATTTGGCGTCATAAACAAAAAAAAATAGTAATAATAAAAGAAAAAATGTATTTTGCATTTGAAAGTATATGTTGTATTCTTTTTACATTCTCGCATAATAAAGAAAATGATGCATTTTTGTACATCTAAATATATATTTTAGCATTTTAAGCATGAAAAAAAATATAATTAATAAAAATAAAATAAATAAAAATGCATTTTTGTGCATCTAAACATGTATTTTAGGCATAAAATGAAAAAAAGAAAAAAAAAATTATATGTATTGTTTTGCATCTAAATAGGTATTTTTGCATCCTAGGCATCATAAAAGTGTATTTTGTATTTTAAAGATATGTACTGCATTTTTGCATTATCGTATGCATGATAGAATAAAGAGTGCCCATGCATCATGTTAGTAAGCATCCTATAATTTTTATGCATTGCATTTGCATCAAATAAAATAATATATACATCCATCATTTGCATTTATTGTCCAATAAGCTGCATTAGGGGTGCACTAAGAAGATAATAAAATGCCACCAATCATAAAAATAAATATTCGTATGGCATTTACTATGTCCCTGCAGGATAAGCATGCATGAAAAATAAATTTTAGGGCATAAAATATATTTGTTTTGTCCTATATTCATCCAAAAAAATGTGTCCGAAAATGTATCCGAAAAAATTGAATTGTATCCCGAAACCGTTTCTTGAACATATAGCATGCAAAAATATGTTTTAGCCTAGAACATGAATCATATAGCCCTAAATGCATTTATAGTATAAATCATGCATAGTAGGGTCAAATAGTGACCACTAGTTCAATCATGCATCGCAAGAATAAATTGCATAAATTTCATGCATCATTACCTAATTGCATCATTTTAGCATAAATATTGCATGCATAAGCATTATTAACAGAGTCAGGAATGCTCCAAAAGTGCCAAGCAGTGCTAAAATCTAGCAGATCTGAAATATATCCAAACAGATCTAAAAAATAAGAAACTTACAGAAGTGGGTGGAAGGTTTAATTGGACACATGGGTGTCCCGATTGGGAAGGATATTGCTCCAGTCGTCCTTAGAATATCGGTATTTGATTTTATTCCGGATCAAAGGAGGAAATTCTTTCCTCCTTCCGCCAGATTCTGGGTGCATAGGAGCCTTCCCCTTCCTGGATCGTGTTGAAGAAGCCATTTGCTGGAAAGAACACTTAAGTTGGCGAAAGAAAATTGAGAAAATGAGCAAAAATGGAAGGAAATAGAAAATGGTAACAATGGCGTCGGAGGAGCGCTGAAGAAAGAAAATGAAGAAGGAAGAAGGAGCAGTAGCTCCCCTCCTTTCTCTCCCGTCACTAATAAGAGGAGGAAAAAGGAATTTTTCCTTTTTCCCCCTCCAAAGTTTGAAGCTGCAACACTTAAGTCCTCGGGTTCCAAAAGTTGCAAAATGGCCCCAAAGCTTAACGAAGAATTAACGAAAGTAATTTTGTTAACCAAATTTGACGGCCATCCATCCGAGGGCAAAGAAAAAGTGATATCCCCAGCAGATCAGTCGCAAAATAAGCAGAAAAGCCAAGAAATTCATGCGGCGAAGGTAAGAAAAAAAAAAGAAGAAAAAAAGAGAGAAAAAGAGAAAAAAGAAAAAAAAACAAATAATAAGCATGCAAATAAAGAGAAAAAAATAGAGAAAGAGAGAATAAAGAAAGAATAAGAAGAAAAAAAAAAGAAAAAAAGAGAGAAAGAGAGAATAAAGAAACAATGAAGAAAGAAAAAAAAAAGAAAAAAAGAATAAACAAATAATAAGCGTGCAAATAAAGAGAAATGACAAGCATGCAGAAAAATAAAGGAAAAAGAAAAGAAAGAAAAGAAAAAAAAAGAAAAAATCGGGAGAGGGGAAAATGCATGTACGAGAAAAGAAAAGAAAAATTTATAAGTGCATGCAACAAAAGAAAATGCGGCGCTAGAAGAAGAAACTTTCGACTGAAGCTAGAAAATGGAGCGAAAAGAAAAAAAAATAGTAGCGAGAAAAAAGAAAAGATGATTTCAGCTGGAGCCAAAGATGCGGTAGCAATGAAAAGGAAATTTCTAACCAGGGTTAGAAAGAACAGTAAAAGAAAAAATGCAGCAGCATCAAGAAAAATTTTCCAGCTAAAGCCGAAAATATAGCGAAACTGGGGAGAGGATTTCCCAGCAAAGGTTGGAACTGTGACAAAAGAAAAATCCCCAGCAAAGTGCAGCAAAGAGCAGCAGCGACAATTTACCGCATGGGCACGGCAAGGGTAAGAAAAAGAAGGTATTTTCCTTTTCTGTGCATTTGTATGATGTTTGGAAGACTTTCCTAACGGGGCAGACAACCCCGGGGCAAGGGAAAGGCTTTGTCCTCCAACGAAGGCTGAGTTCCTTAGGAGACATTGAATTCCAGACATCAATCGCTGTGTTGGAAAACTTTCTTTTAAGGGGCATACAACCCGCATCGAGAGGAAAGGTCTTGTCCTCCGACGGCGTTCTGAGGAGACATTTCATGCCGCACAGCCGCAGACGAACTACGATTGGTCTGATTCCTTGGCTAAGGATACGTAGGCAGTCTATTTCGGTAGACGCGACCATCACAGCACGTTATAAGTACCTTTGCAGCACTCATTTGATAAAGCTTTGCAGCATTTGCTCATTTAGCATTGCCGCACTTGCACCGTAGCATTTGGTCTCCGGCTGAGTGAACTATGTCTCGGTTTGATTCCTTGTATAAGGATACATAGGCAACCTATTTCGGTAGGCACGACCATTGCACGAGTGATAGTTTAGGTTTTGGCCTGAACAACGTTTTGGTCTGAGTTCCTTTATTAAGGGATACGTAGGCAGCCTACACTAGTAGGTCCGACTATTAGAGCTTTTCATTGCATATCTGCTTAAAAACTATGATAACCTGTTATAACCGACTAAATGTGTCTAGGCTATGGAGTTTGGTTAGCGTTATAAATTGTTGCATTATAACTGTTACCTATTGCATTCCTCTTCTATTTTAATTGAATGAAATCGGAGAGTCTATTGTTTATCAACGATGTTTTTGATACTGTGAGGTTCCTGGGGTATGCCCGCGCACCCTTGGATAGGGGTGCACGTACTTGTGGATGCAGGACACCACTGCTCTCGTTCCACCCTCCCTTGTTTAGGGGAAGACGAAATCAAAAGTGCGAGAGGAGTACTGTCTATGTTAGCACGTTGGAATGTGCCTCGGTTGCCTTGAGTGGATTTTGTATCCAATATGGGAACTTATGGTTTCCCGCATCAAGTTATCCCTTGTTTAGGGGATACTAGGATATGGGAATGCATTACCCTTTCATTCTCATTTTCCCTTTTTTAGGGGAAAACGGAAAAGTGCAAAAAAGGATATTGCGACGCCCCCACTATGGATTTTATTAAAAATAGCCTTATGGCCCATTCAGATTACTATGGGAGCTTTGGGTTTCCCGCATCAAGTTATCCCTTGTTTAGGGGATACCAGGATATGGGAATGCATCACCCCTCCATTCCCATATCTCCTTTTTTTAGGGGAGAACGGGAAAGTGCAAAGAGGGAATGTTGCGAGGCCCCACTGAATCCGAAAGTTTTAGAGTCGCCATCTTTATTTTAAGGCAAATAAAGCAAAACCAAAGAAAATAAAAATAAACCCGAGAAAAAGAAAACGGGTTCGGAGGCTAAGTTACGAGTTGGGAAGGTGCTAGGCACCCAACTCGCCCTTTCGGTCTCAAAATGGTTTTTGGCTGAAGTATGTTTATTGTCATATTTATCTCGCAAATAAATAAGGTATTAAAAAGACAGGAAATTTAAACAAATACATTCGTGGCTACATTATTTACGGACTCGCAACCATTTCCTTACAATAATTACAAACATATTTAAGAATATTTGGCCATTATAACGGCTCTTTTACATAATATTTCCTATTCTAATCCGGGCAGCACAACGGCTTATATTGGCTACATTGTGCCGGATTTAAATAACAACTTTAAAAAATAATAGAAAGACAAAAGATTAAATAAATACAATAAATAGTGCCCTTAAAGGTTTTACCTTTTAGAGTGGCGGTGTGCTCGCTCTATCCTTCAGGGAGAGAGAGTCTTTTGTTGTTTGTTGTGTGGTTGTTGATTTGATTTGGGCAGAATGACTGCTTTATTTCTGAGAGTTTGGGCTTGTCAACTCGGGCAGAGTGACAGCTTATTTGGGTAGGTTTTGGCCTTTTTGGTTGGGCGGAACCTCGGCTTAGTTTTTTGACTTTTCAGCGCGTTACTCGGGCAAAGTAACGGCTTACTTTGGGATTTTTGGACCGGGGAAGTGAGGTGGATACCTAACAACTAGGCTAGGGATCACTTATAACCTATGGGTTTTTGATTTGGCAGAGTTTGGACGGGGTTTGGAGACTCTAGGGGCTTCCACTCACCTATCTCGCACCTCTTGTACTAATAGTATCGGCAGAGTTTCGCTGCGATTAAAAATCACGGAGGAAAATGAGCAACTGAAATGAGAAGCCGGAGGCTTCTATTTATAGTGATCGAGCAGGACACGCTGGGAATTCTTCGATTTCTTCCTCCTGCATCAGCCACTTGTACCTTGAGCTTCGAAGCTTGTACATTTTAACTCTGAGAGAGTGCTACAGTGAAAGGCTCGGTGCCAACAAGGAAACCCTTGGTGCGGCACCAGCCAACTTTTCATCTTTCAATTTTTTGCACTTTCACCCCCTGCAGTTCACTGTTTCGCGCATCCTGCTTTTCCTTTCGCATTTTTGACTCCTGTAACTTGACATTTGTTAAGTTTTAACAGTTCTTGATATTTTATGTCAGTCATATACCAGAGGTACGAAATTGGGGTGTCTACAGAGCCCCTCAACGATGGAGTCTACGGGTAACCCAAGGCTTACTGAGTAGACGAACATCGTTGTTAAACAATAGACTCTCCAATTTCGTTCATTTAAGAACGGGAAAATGCAATTGGTAGCAGTTAAAATGCACAGTTAACATGCTATCCAAACTCCATAACCTAGACATTTTTAGTCGGTTATAAAAGTTATCGCAGTTTTAAGCAGATATGAATTTAATGTGTTATGATGGTCGGACCTACTAATGTAGGCTACCTACGTATTCCCTATTAAAGGAAATCAGACCAAACGTAGTTCAGACCAAAAAACCTAAACTACAACCAAGTGAGGATGTCATGTTCTTCGGGCCAAGCCCGATCGAGAACACAACAGAAAAAGATTTTTGTGTTTTTCGAAAAAGCCATATTCTTTCGGTCCGAAACCGTTGTCAAATACGGTATGAAGATTTGAATGTTTTTCTGCCACCACATTTCAACCGGTCAATACCTTGTCGTTGAAACGTGTTAAGAGGAGTTTTCAAAGTTGTGTCTGGCTGGTCGCTGCCTTGTTTCCAAACATAACCGGAAAACTTTCAAATATCCAGAAAACTGCACTCGACCGATAAAGATCCATCGCCAAGCACGGCAAATTAATCATTCTTCAAGTATTTTCGAAAATTGTGAGGTGGAAAACATTCTTTTTCCTTCCTTTTTTCTCGCTCTCTATTTTTTTTTCCAAATATTCCTCTTTTTTTGTGTTTTTGAAATATTCCTCTTTTTTTTTTGTTTTTGAAATATTCCTCTTTTTTTTTTTTGAAATCAAAACTCATTTTGAAAATAAGTTTTTTTTTATTCTGAAAAACAAAGCAAAATTTCCTTAACAGGAAATTATTCTAAAGGTCAGGGTAAGAATATTGTACCTGACTTACCTTTTTGCACCTAGGTGGCTGCCGCGGATTCGGTTGATCTTGGCATTTTTGCCAATCTTGCTGGGGAATTTATTCTTCTTCCTCTGCTGGAGATTTTATTCTTGTTCTTTTCTTTCTTTTTTTTCTTTTTTTCTTTTTTTCTTTTTTTTTTTTTTTTTTTTTCTTTTTTTTTTTTCTTTTTTTTCTTTTCTTTTTTTTTTTTTGTTGATTTTGATCCGCCGGGGATATTATTTTCTTTGTCCTCTGGTGAATGGTTGCCAATTTTGGTTAACAAGATTGACTTTGTTAACTTTTCGTTAGGCTCAGGGACCATTTTGAAGATTTTGAAACTTGAGGACCAAAGTGTCGCAGCTTCAAACTTTGGAGGGGGAAAAGGGAAAATTCCTTTTTTCTCCCCTTATATGGACAGGAATGTGAGGGAGAGAAGCTACTGCTTCTCTTTTCTTTCTTCCTTCTTTCTTTTCCTTTCTTCCGCTCATCACCATTGTTGCTGCTGCTTCTTTCTTTTTATTTTCTTTATTTTCGCTCCTTTTCTCGATTTTCTTCCGCCAATTTCATTGTTTTAGTTAGCAGATGGCATCTTCTTCACGATCCAGGAAGGGGAAGGCACCGATGCACCCAGAATCTGGCGAGAGAAGGAGAGAACCTCCTCGCTTGGTCCGGAATAAACTCAATTATCGGTACTCTACGAATGACTGGGGCAACATTCTGCGGGATCGGAACACTCACGTGTCCAATCTTCCTCGCACCACTGTAAGATTTTTCTTTTTTCTCGAAATTTTCCTGGCTATGTTTCAGATCTGCTAAATTTCTGTACTGTTTGGGACTTTTGGAGCACTCCTAGCTTTATTAGTGATGCATATGCATGTCCTATTTATGTTTAAATGATGTAATTTAATGATAATGTGTGAAATTTCTATGATTTATTTTTGCGATGCATAATTTGAACTAGTGGTCACTATTTGACCCTACTATGCATGATTTATATTCTAAATGCAAATGAGACTATATAATGCATGTTTTATGCTAAAACACATTTTTGCATGCAATAGAATCACGAAACGGAATATTCGGAGTATAATTTAAATTTTTCCAAAACGCATTTCGGGCATATTTTCGGATAAAAACGGGACAAGACAGATATTTTTCATGCCCTTAGATTCATTTTTCAAGCATGCAAATGCTGCAGGGATATAGTAAATGCCACAAAGATATTTATTTTGATGATTGGTGGTACTTTATCTCCTTTTTATCGTACCCCTATGGCGGCTTATTGGACAAATGAAATGCACATAATGGATGCATGAATTATTCTACTTGATGCAGATGCAATGCAAAACAATTATAAGATGATGCATGAATGTTTTCATATTTTATTATGCACATGGCAAATGCAGTCTTTTTTTTTTTTTTTTTATAGGGAAACAGGGGCGGCACCCTGCTAGATTTTATTAATAAGAAAAAAGGAAAACAAGCTTGAGGGGGACGACCAGCCTTGCCCTTATAAATGGGAGGACGGAGGAGCCTGACCTCGAAAACGGAAATAGATACATACAAAAGATAACTAGACAAAACCCACATTAAGAAATCCTGATATAAGCGGTGCCGATCAAATCCAGATGAAGGAGACCTCGGATATGTCTAGGAAGATTTGAAACTGAAGAGAAAGTGTAGTCTCTACCCTTATCACAAACCATGTTAGCAAGAGCATCAGCCACACTATTAGCTTCACGAAAGCAATGAGAGAAGACCAGCCGCATATAATTCCTCATCGATTTAATGGCATGAACATAATAAAGAGAAACCCAAGGAGGATTAGATTTGTCGGTGATACAATCAAAGAGGACTTTAGAATCAACTTCTACATGAGCTCCAACATAATTGTGCAAACAAATCCATTCAACTCCTTGAAGAAGGGCATAGCATTCGGCCATGAAACTAAAGGAGTGACCAAAATAAGAGGAAAAGACATGCATTAGACCACCACTAGAATCCCGAATAACTCCCCCGCCTGCACTATCACCAGGGTTTCCACGACAAGCGCCATCAGTATTTAGCTTGACCAAGCCTGACATAGGCTTCAACCAGAAAATAGCACGATTAGATGTTGGGATGGAACTATGCCGGCCAAATGGGAGATCAAAATAGCTATCCCAACTGTCCAGAGGGTAGGAAGGAAGACCAGCCACAGTTAAGATGCTAGAAATTTCCTGTTTGATACGAACAAGTAGAATACGGCCTGTAATGCGTTTTCCTTCATGAAGAGCAGTATTGCGATACTTCCATAACTCCCACAAAATAACAGCAGGCGTGATTAAGAAGATCAAAGATTTGTCTTTAAGCCACCAAGCAAAACAAGTTTGTTGGATAGAAGATCTAGCTGTAGGAACAGCCCCTAATATATGAAAGAAATTCCAAATATATCGGGCAAGAGGGCTGGAGAGAAACACATGTAAATAAGATTCGCAAGAGCCTTCAATGCAACAATAACATCGAGAAGCAAGCGAGATACCTTTCCGCATTATACTCTCATCAATGGGGAGACGATGATACCACAGCCGCCACAAAAATATGCTAATCTGCGCTGGGATATATATTTGTGCCATATAAATTTGGCTGAACCGAGATGAGGATGAGAGGCACGAATCAGACCCCAAGCTGAGGATAAAGAGAAGCGGCCATTCGCTTGAAGCCTCCAACAAGCCATATCTGGCTGATCCGAAATATGAATGCGATGAGACTGAATGGCAGAAATTGCAGCATTACCAAGAGTGGAAATAGCTCGGGAAGTAAGCTGGCCGGAAGAGGAAAATAAATCAGCCACAATAGATAAAGTGCTAGAATCAGGCTGGATGAGATTTACATCTGGTAACCAACTGTCCAACCAAATAGAGCAGTTTCCCTTGCCTATAATCCATCGAATATGAGGATCTGCTATGTTCCGAATAGAACACATCCGACGCCATATATGAGAACCAGATCCGGAAAAGAAACATGATGAGACGAAGAACAATATTTAGCTTTCATGAACCGAGACCAAAGACTGTCAGTCGTCCGAAAACGCCACCAAATTTTAATAGCAAAGGACCGCATAACATCAACTAGAGATTTAATCCCCACACCACCTTCCAGAACAGGCCGAAAACACTTATCCCAAGCGATCCAGTGCGCTTTGTGCTTACCGTCAATAGAACCCCAAAAGAAATTGGCTAGCAGCCGGTTAATCAGATTAAGAACAGCCATCGGCGGATCAAGAGAAGCTAATTGATACATCACAATGGTATTCAAAACAGAATTGATTAAAGTGACTTTGCCCGCTTGGTTAAGGAAAGCACCGATCCAGGAACTAATCTTCATTTGAAGTTTTTCAACTAAGGAGTCAAATAAAACCTTTCATTTGGTTTTTTGTTTTTTTTTATGTAAAAGAATGATGTTTATTTTTATGTAAATTTATGTACATGTATGAAAATGGTATGTGACAATTTAAAGAATTATTTATTTTCTTTTTGCTATGAACAAGATTTTTTTTATTTATGCTAAAAAGAATTTATTGTTATAAAAAAAATCATGAAGTATAAAGCATGCAATATGTTCATTATTTATTTACTTTTGCTTATTTAAAAGACTGTACAAAAAAGAAAATAAGGGTAGAGGGCTTACCTTTTTTTTGCTCCTTTTTCAGGTTCGCAGGGAATTTGAGAGAATGCGGGTATCACGTACTGATGTGGCTGAGATTTTTGACATGCTACCCGATGCGGCAAAGTTGTTGGTGGAGGGTTCAGGTTTCAGTGTCTTCATGCACTCTTTCACCCACTTTACCAACTATCTTCCAATCTTTGACGTGCTCATGGACTTCTGGTGGGACACCACCCATACCTTTCATTTTAGCTGGGGGGGAGGCGACCATGACCCCGTGTGACTTCGCCGCGATCACAGGAATCCCTACCAGCATTGGGGTGACCCTGACCCCTGACTTTACTCTTCGTCGTCGTAGGGAGGAAATTATGGACCTCTTGGGCTTCGAGCCCCGTTTCAAATCATCGGACGAGATTTTTATTAGCAGCGTTCGGAAGTGGCTTCTTAATAATGCCGGGCTGGTGCCGGCTGACGATGATGCTACCATAACTCGAGTGGGAAGAGCATTTTTATTCTTCTTTCTTGGCACATCGCTCTTTGCCAACTCCTCTGTCACCTTGAGAGTTTCCGTCCTGGCTTGTTTGGCGGATTTTGATCGGATCCCTTTGTATGATTAGGGACAGGCTGGCTTGGCCGAACTGTATGTTTCTATGGATAGGGCCAGTCGGAATGACTCGCCGACTCTGAATGGGTTTGCTCCGGCGTGGGAGGTACATGCATTTTCCTGCTTTTTTCTACCTTTCTTTTCTCTTTTTTTTTTTTTTATCAATCAAAATTTTTTATTATTTTGACAACATATACACACCTTTTTTTTAACACATATTTTTTTTATTCTCTCTTTTTTTTTTTTTGCAGGTCTGGGCTTTCTCATTTTTCAGATTTTCGCCGGGTCACCTTATTCGGCGGGTTTACCAGCCTCCATATCTGTCCCAATATGTTGACAGCAACAGGGTGGATCCGGCCGAGGACGGTGGTTGTAACGATAGGGAAAGAGTGCTGGAGCGAATTGTTGGCTCAAGTCCTGGTTCAGTGCACTTTCTTCCCTGGAGGGACATTATTCTACTACTTTGATGTTCAGCCGCTGCCGGATACTGATGGTTTCCATCATGGTGGATTCTTTGTATATGGGCGAGCGGGTGAATCGTCAAGACCTTTTTTCTAGTGGCTCCAGTGGTGCCTCCTCGGCCTCCTTCTTGGGTGATAGAGCCCGAGCGACTGCTCGACCGGTCTCAGTATTTGGGGAAATACCTCGTTCCTGCGACAGACTATCGAGGGACGGCATACAAGGATTTCCTGAGATTAGAGCTACATCCCCCTCCTCCTACTCCTGTTGTGCCCAGGCGGCATTCTGATGCTTCTGCCAGGCCAGGGTCGTCTTCTTCATTTCTCGACGAGAACCTGATGTTTACGGAGCCCGATGATATTTTCTCTACTTTCCAGTTTGAGTGGGGTGGTGGCTTAGTAGAGCAAGTTCTCCCTGACGTCGAGATCCCGGAGGAGCGTCGCGTCCCGGAGCAGGCTCGTTCGGTAGACACATCCACCTTTATTGTCTCTTTTCTTTATATTATATATTATTATTTTTTTACACACATTTTTTTTATGCACACTTTTTTTTTCGAGACTAACATTTTGTTGTTTTTTTTATATATATATTTTTTATTCATTTTTTTTTTCAGGTGAATGTGTCTACTTATAAGAAGCTGCTGCGGGGCTTCTTTAGCATCAGCAAGCTATATCAGAAATTGGCTTAGTGCGGCGGCCCAGACGTCGAGATGACGATGATGATGATGATGACGATGATGATGATGATGGGTCAAGCCGCGGTCGGGGTAGAGGTCGGGGATTCGCAACGGGTCCCAAGGTCAGGGGTAGTGGTTTTCCCAGAAGCCAGTCGTCCCGAGCACATTAACTTTGGATTCCTGCGAACATTAGTATCTTTCTCTCTCTTTTTTTTTTTAATTTTTGTATTTTTGTAAAAGAAACCTGTACAAACATTACGATATAATGCAATATAATGTATATGATGCAGTATGTTACACATGCAAAAATAAATTCACACAGAAAATAAAACTATACCAGACATCTAAAATGTAATGGCACTCTGTACTTTAAAGAAATGAATTTTTAAGAATACACCTTTGGATTAAAGCGGGCTTTTTAGGTGATATCGGAACGGGAAAACGACCGAATTTCTTATCCTTTCGGCGCCCTGTGGCTGTTGAGCCTGTGCCCGTAGCCGTCTTTCATAGGCCTTCTTTTCTTTTCGCGATCAGACACAGGAATAGCAGAATATCGGATCACCAAACCAGGATACCGGGCAGGATTTTTCACGGCACAGTGGACATTTTTGGTGCCACCATTGGGATCTATGGTGCGGCACCAAGAAGCTTCTTGGTGGCACCATAGTTTTCCTATGCGGCCACTGTTTCCTTCACTGTTTGGACACTGTGCACTGAACTGTCCGTTTTCTCAATTCGCAGTATAAATTCTGACGGAAACCAGCTCAGTTCTTCACCGATTAATTTCATTCCTTCTTTCTAAATTCACCAGCTCCTATCTCGCTTGCCATAGCCCTTTTTTAGCCGTAACAAAGCTTCTCGCATCTCTTATAAATGGCCGCCCGCATTCCTACGGCTCTGGAAATTGAGGTTTACGAAAATGCCCCGGATTTCTGGATCCTTTCTTTGCGATCTGACGAAAGGGATTGGTTTGAACATTTTTTCGGCTTTAGGTGCCTTCTATCCTAGCGAAATGTCATAATTAATTGCGACATGTTGAGGGGCGCCGCCAGGTTTTGGTCTCCTGAGGATCACTTGTTTAATTTTGGCATGAACGAGATGTGTCCCATATTCGAGGAGTTACGTGCTATCTTTGGGAGTGGCACCTACTCGCGGATCGCGGTACCCGCCTCTGACGTCAGGTACATGGCTATCCGGGAGCTCTTCAATTCTACCCGCCGCGCTACTCCAGGATTTTTCAATGGGGACTCTTTTAATTTGATGGTTCTTCCTGGAGCCTTCACAGAATATATTGAAGATAACGTGGACTATCAGCGGCGTAGATTAACAGCGCTCTTTCTCTGCTTGGTAGGGAGATATTTAATAGTTGGTCTACCCGGATTAGTAGATGAGCGAGTCATAGACCTGGCATTACAGGCTCGGGATTGCCGGCTGAACATTGTTCCGGTGATTTTAGCAAAGACTCTCACGGCCCGACTGTTGCTTTTTCTTCGGGAATGAAGCGTTCCCCTAGGCGGCCCATTCTCGATTCACATGTGGCTAGAAGAGCACTTCCTTTAGGTCCAGGCTCCCGTGCCGCTCGGAGCTCCTTACGATCCCTCCTTTTATGGAATGCGCGTGCATTTTCCCTAGACTAATTATTCTGATGTTGACTGGACTGATCACTTCTATCGTCGGGGCTCAATGGATATAGTTTCGTTCGCCAGCAGGAGATCCGGCTTTTTCTTCGTCACTCAGATGAGTACGACCAAGTGGTCATGTTGGTCTTTATCGGACTTCTTTTTATCAACCGGACCGGATCTTGCGGCAATTTGGAAGGGAGCAAGTGATCCCGGATACCTCCCGTCCTATATACATGGGAAGGAAGTTCACTGATGATCGTCTGGGTCCCACTATCCAGGGCATGTGGCTCAGAGATGCTGAAAGACTGGAGGTAGCATACCCATACTCGATTATATGCTACGTCCCTTGGGTATTTAGCGTGGGTTATGGTAGGCTGGCGAGGTAGCCGTTCGCGCCATTCGGCATATCTTGAGACATTCTTTGGGTCGTCATATAACCAATGGAGTGGATGTTAGCTGCCGCCGGAAGTAGGCGAGGACATTGATAGTTCGAGGGTTGGTTGTTCCCGGCTCGGAGGCGAGAATTTCGTACTTGACGGGTTCATGGCCTTAATACTCGGACGGCCCCCTCGGGCCAGGACACTCTCACGGTCCCAAAGTAATACATCCCGTAGATTAGTGATTTTGGTCAACAGCATAACCCATAGGAAGAAAAGCATTACGTCCTCCCTCCTCAGGCCCGGTTGGGGAGTCTTGCTCACGAGGCGGGTGGTCATGAGCCTCCGCGTGTGAGCAGCTTGCGAGCAGGGACAACCCCCTCGACAGGAGCAGAGATAAGCGTTCCTCCTCCCCTCTCTCATGTATGAAGTCTGGGCCTCGAAATGATGAATGCGGGCCGCCTGGTACCCGGGGAGAGAACGGAGATGCCGATGATGAAGAGGGAGACACATCAGGTGGCTCTCATCTTTGATGAGTCTAGGGCTTCTTCTGCGCCTCATGAAGGAGTATATAGGCCTTTCGATGGGCGTCCATGACGATGGACCGCTCGGGGCTAAAGGCACAAGAAAAGGAATTGTTTGAGGGAAAAACAAAGGGGTATAGGCGATATAGATAAGTACAAATGCAAATAATGTATAATATAGGCGTCTTGATAAATATTCTAAGTTGCACCTTAGGACACATAAACTATATTTTAGTGTTTTAATATGAAATTTGCTTTGTCGTGGTTTTCTCTTACGTCGGTCGAGCCTCTAGTCTTGTGAGGCGGAGGTAGTCTGTTGAGGGCTTCAAATAATGCTTTCCCTCTCCCTTCTTTTATCTCTTTTATTTATACATTTTTTTAATCATTTTTTTAATTATATTTTTTGTGCCTAACTTTTGCCTAGGCGCCCTTTCGGGTTTTTGACCTAGCGGTGGAGAAAGCATAGGCTGGATAAGATGGCTCGGGCGTAGTACCTTATGAGCTTGTCGAGGTTGAAGGGCTGGACGAGATCTTCCAGATCTGGTTTGTGAAAGCACGGCACCTCTGATCGGATCTCACTTAACAATATGCGGTCCCATCAGTGACTTCCATTTTCCCCTAGTATCAACATAACTAGGGGTTTTCTTAAACGAGGTCTCCTTGGATATCACGACCTTTGACCTTTTATTGGCTTCGGGCGTCACGCCTTTGATATGCCGGGTATGCTCCAAGGCTAACAAGCGTCGTTCATCAATTAGGGCAGTTCTTCGTGCAGCCCTTTGACCCAGTCAACTACTGCTATGTCGCTTCCATCATTACTCTCAATGATGGAATTTCCACTATTGGTAGTACCGCTTCCATGCCATATGCGGAGAGTAGG
>CM028383.1:38514640-38611922 GCA_013146195.2 Codonopsis lanceolata
TGAAGGAGATGGAACGGGTTGGTCTGACTCTTTTCGCCTTCCTTCATCTCTTCCGAATCCACCCGGCTGCCTCTCGATGGCATGGCTTCTTCCCGCCTTCTCTTTGCTTGGCTTCTTCGGCCCGGCTAAGCTGCCGCTCATCGCCTGCATTCGCCTATTGATGGACGGAGGCAACTTGTTCATCAAATTTTGAAAAGGCCTTCAAGGTCTTGTTAGCCGTCATAAGCTTCCATGTCGGGAAGTCGTCATACTATGATCGGTAGAGGCTTAGCGACTTTGTCGGGCGGAGACCAAGTGGAAGACCTTCTCAGCTCTTCGCTTGTTCTCATACTGCATTTGTTGAAGAACGAGGATGTTAGTTTCTCCTGGCCACCACTATCGCTCATCCTTTAATGAAGAGTTGACTCATTGCCTCGAGAGTAGCTGGATCATCGCCTCACGAACGGGCGCCGCAGTCGGGTTGTTCTTTACTTTCTCCACCCACCTCAATTGGAAGATGATGGCACTAGTCGAGATGGGTTCAAGGAATACAAAGACAGTCGTACGTGCAAACATGTCATGCAGCACCACACTTGAAAAGTAGCCTCATTAATGGCGTGCGATGAGACGTCCGCAGGGAAGAGATTCCTCAAGATCTTCCCTTGAGATTCCCTTAGGTATCAACTCCCCATTGCTTCCCGTGCATGAATAGCCTCAAAGAATGGTTGCTCTCAAGTGCTCCATCAAGTGTACACCGATGATGGTGGAGATGGTCTCGCGGTGATAGAAATGGGACCTGCCTCTAATCCATCCTCTGCATGCTTCTTGTTCATAAGCTCCATCCTTTCATAAAATTCTTCCGCCAGAAGATGTCGTAATCTTTGTCATTGAGTCAAGAAGGTAGAATACCGAGGCATTCATGTCATCATGCCTTAACACCGGCGGCTATCGCATCGATCAAGGTCAATGCACATCCCTGAATATAGAGTTGGGTCTTCGCCACGATGATGTCACGAGAGACGGAAAGGTGGGATATCCCTAAGGTTGACATCCAAGCTTGGTGGAATGTCTTTCGGGTCTAACACCTTCCCGCTGCCACGCTTGGATTTTGAAGTTTTTGCCCGAAAGAAATGCAATAAAAATTAGGCTTTTACCTCAAGAACTAAACAAGTAAATTTCAAGGTTTTATGAAATTATTGGAAATTTTTCAATGAAAACTTGAAACCCTAGAATGTTTAGAGAATCCAAACCAATGAAATGTATAATAGAAGTTTTCAAGAGAAGTAAACATTGAAAGCATATAAGCATTGTTAGTTTCTAGGTTTTTAAGAACAACAATGGCGGAAACTATTAGAAACTTTCGAAAGTGACCGTTTGAATTCCAAAACAATTTAGGTTATGAAATGAAATGCAAAAGCAGATAAATGATAAGTTTCAAGTAGTGAGTAAGTAGAACATACCATTGATGTTTGATGAGAAGAAGAAACAAGAAGATTTGGGCCGAAAGAAAGCGTTCTGAGATAGAGAGAGTTTGAAAAGAGAGAAAATATTTTATCAAAGGGTTTCGTAAAGTTTGCAAAAGCGCGTTCAAGGTCTATTTAAAGGCGAGAAAATTTTAGCAAAAGCGGGAAGCTTAAGATATTTTCTAAGTACCAAATTTTATCCTTGACCCCTTTATTGCTTTAGAAACCTCTTTAATGAAAAAATAGACTAAGTCAAGATACTAACCTTTAAGTCTTAAAACTCGAGGAAACTTCGTCTTCACCCTGGTCCCAAAACTAAGTCTACCTATGAAAGAAAAATAATAAAACTTTGAAATTAAGCGAGGATCAATCATACCAAGATTTCTCCTTAAATAAGCAAACCCGGTGGCATCCAAAGGTGGCTTTGTGAGAATGTCAGCTAATTGATGCTCGGTTGGAACATATTCGGCGCATCGATGTTACCTTTCTCCACATGATCTTTGAGGAAGTGATAACGAATATCAATGTGCTTTGTCTTGGAGTGCATCAACGGATTTTTGAGGAAGCTGAAAATTCTTTGATGTGTTGTCATCACACATAATCGGACAATAATTAGTTAATATTCTTCATCCATAGGAGTTGAGCAACAACATGCTTCTGCACAATGTATTCATCTTACGTGGTTGAGTTTGCAAGCGATCCTTGTTTCTTGCAAGACCATGAGACAAGTCTATTTCAAGGAATTGACAAGTCCCACTGGTGCTTCTTTCAACTCACTTTGCAGGCTTCATAATCCGTGATCGAGTATCCAACTAGATCGAAATTGTTGTGTTTGGAATACCGGATGCCTAGATTTGTTGTTGTAGAAACATATCGATGATACGTTTGGCGGCAAGCAAATGTGATTCCTTTGGATCTTCACGAAATCTTGCACAAACACAAACAACAAACATTATGTCGGAGTCTACTTGCGATTAAGGTAAAGAAGTGAACCTATGATTCCTCGGTACTTGGTCATGTTCTCTTGCTTTCCCTTTTCATCTTTGTCAAGATGACGATCGGTAGACATTGGAGTCTCAAATCCTTTAGGCTGAATCAAAACCAAATTTCTTGATTAGCTCCTTTGCATATTTGGTTTGGTGATGAAGATTAAATCGGAAGTCATTGAATTTGCGATCTAGAAAGTAGAGTAAGTTCACCCATCATGCTCATCTCGAACTTGCTTTGCATCAGCTTCTCGAATCTTTTGCACATGCTTTGGTTAGTTGATCCAAAGATGATATCGTCCACATAGATTTGTACCAGAAGAGAATGACCCTTGTGCTTGAGGATGAATAAAGTAGTGTCTATCCTTCTTCTCACGAATCCTTGTTCTATTAAGAACTTGGATAGAGTTTTATACCAAGCTCTGGGAGCTTGCTTCAGGCCATAGAGAGCTTTCTTGAGTCGGTAGACATAATCCAGTTTGTCTTGAACGACAAATCACGGAGGTCGTTCCACGTATCGATTTCTTGAAGATCACCATTTAGAAAGACACTCTTTACATCCATCTGATACACTTTGAAGTCCATGAACGAGGCATAAGCTAGAAAGAGTTTGATTGCCTCTAATCTAGCAACAGGAGCAAATGTTTCATCGAAGTCAATTCCTTCTTCCTGTCGGTAGCCTTGAGCAACCAATCTAGCTTTATTTCTGGTGACATTTCCATCTTCATCTCTTTTGTTTCTGAAAACCCATTTGGTACCGATAACTGGATGATCAGTTGGCCTTTGAACTAAGCTCCACACCTTGCATCTTTCAAACTGGTTTAGCTCTTCTTGCATAGCTTCAATCCAGTTATGATCTTCAATAGCTTCATCAATCCTCTTTGGCTTGAGTTCAGATACGAATGCATATGCAAACATAGTCTCTTCTCGAAGTTTATTTCTCGTACGAACTCCTGTGTTGAGATCACCAATGATTTGAGAAATAGGATGACCTCTTGTTTGAATAATGGTTGGAGGAAGATCACTTCTCGTGGGTTCTTCCCTTAAGAATTCCGGAGTAGGTTGAGAAGGAGATTCACCAAAATCTGGTTCAGAAGAGATAAGATCTTCAAAACCTTCATTTTCTGGTGAACAAGAAGGATGAGTGATGCGTAAAGGTGCTTGGGGTAAAACGAAGAGATGGGTTACGGGTCAATAGAAGAGTTGGGCAGAGTGCGGCGAGTTCAGATGAAGGGTTAGCGATGCTTGGAGGGTCTGAGTTGCCGTTTTCTGATGAGGAGTGGAAGTAGATGCTGTATTTGTACTTGTCTCATCATTATCATAATCATTAGCAACATTCGGAGCCTTTCTAGGCTCTAACAAGTCATATTCATCAAAAGAAACATGCACAGATTCTAAAATTTTCAAATGAGTTTTACTGAAAATGCGAAATGCTTTTGAATGTTTGGAATACCCCAGAAAAATTCCTTCATCTGATTTTGCATCAAATTTTCCTCTATATTCTTTTCCATTTTGAAGAATAAAACATTTACAGCCGAAGATTTTAAGAAATCCTATGTTGGGGGCTCTTCCTCTCCATATTTCATATGGAGTTTTGTTATGAAACTTGTTTACCAGAGATCTGTTTTGAGTAAAACATGCGAGTTGATGGCTTACGCCTTTAAGTACTTTGGAAGTTTAGCTTCGCCATTGTTCTTCTTGCCGATCGTGTCGTTCTTCGCTCGCTACACCATTTTGTTGAGGAATGCAGAGAAGTTGTGGCCGATCTCGTGGTCATCACGATTTTTCACACCATTGTTCTTGAATTCAATGCCATTGTCTGATCTTATGTCACTAATGTCTTCAAGATTTTGAGTTTGAAGTCTTCTGAAAAGAGTAGTGACTAGATCATACGTCTCATCTTTTGATGTCATTGTTTCAATCCATGTGAATCTAGAGTAGTCGTCAACTACTACAAGTGTATACTTGTCTCCAGAAATACTGACTGTAGTGATTGGTCCAAAGAGATCCATATGCAGAAGTTGAAGAGGTCTGTTTTTTGACAAGATATATTTTCTTTTGAAGGAAGACTTGGAAAGTTTTCCTAGTTGGCAAGCTTTACACCTTCTGTCATGGTCGGCAGACACCGTAGGTAGACCTTTGACAAGCCCATCTTTTGAGAGCTTGGTGAGGTGCTTGAAGTTGAGGTGATCGCAGCTTGTGCCATAGCCAACTGTTGTCACGAACGTTGTTAGCTACTAGGCAAAGGCTTGAGAATCTCCCTAGAAGATTTAAGTCCACGACATAGACGTTTCCTTGTCTATTGCCGGTATTGAAGCAGATTCACTGTCTTTGATGAGGCACTGGTTGGAGTTGAATTGGCATAGTAATCCTTTGTCGCAGAATTGGGATATGCTCAGAAGGTTGTGCTTTAAACCACTCACTAGAGAAACTTTGTTGATGGAGAGACTCCCTCTAGTGATTGAGCCATATCCAATTGTCTTTCCTCTTGCATTGTCTCAGAAAATAACGGGGTCCTTTGGCTTCGCCTATATACGTAAGAAGACTTTTCTTTCATGTGTCTTGACCCACCGTCTAGGTACCGATGTCTTTGTTTTCGATTCTATAGCCATGAAGCAATCTCAAAAAGAATTAAAGCAACAAGGTCCCCTTTATTTTTTTTTGGGTCCTAAGGATTAGCAACCTTTTGGAACCCATACCTGCCTGACCTTGAGAGAACTAGGTCTCTCAGATCTTGGAGTGAACCTTAGCAGGCATTCTGGGGCCAGATGGCCTAGGCAATTGCAAGAATGACATAAGTGGAAATTCCATAAAGAACTGTTAGTGACCTTAGCTGAAGAGTGATTATGATCATCCTTTTTCTTGACATCCATTCTTGGTTCAGCTTGCTTGTTGACGGTAGACTTAATTGGTTTCTTTTGAATCTTCCTATGTAGGTTATCACCAGACTTAGCTTTAGCTTGTCTGTTGATTACCCTTTTAGGAGGATTAGGAAGAATACCTTTAAGTTTACTTTCAACAGGTACATGAGCCTTGCCTGTTTCATAGACAAACTTGATAGTTACCGGTAGAGGTTTAGTAGGTCTACCGCCAGCAGACTTTGCCTTAGCAGAGTTGTTGCCGGCAGACTTTATTTTCTCTACCGTTACCTTTTCAGGTTTCTCATTTGAATCAGTCATCTTGGCTTTTCCTTTTTGAACTTTGGGGTAAACATAAGGAACACTTGAATAGCCAAGGCCTTGTTTTCCTTTATTTTCGAATGTCTCTTTAGAGAAAGATATATCATTGGCAGTCTCGGAGGATTCACCTTTCTCTGTGACTGAAGGGAAGGTCGTAAGGGCACATCTGAATATCCTATGCCAGATTTATCATTACTGGATTTTTGGCTTGAAAGGATTTCTTCAAAAGCATCTTTGGAGTTGTTCCAGGAGTCAATTGTCTTTTGCAAGGCAATTTTCTCTAGGTCAAGTCCTTTGATGTGCTCAGTTAGACATTCAATTTTATCACAAAGGAATTTGTTTTCTCCTTTGAGCTTGATACTTTCCTGTTGACAGCTATTGAGAGTTTGAATCTCAGCTGCCATCAAAGATTTCTCAGTAGTAAGTTTTTCACAGTTCTTGGCCAGTTTAACATAGGCTACTCTAAAGGAATTAAATTCCTCAAGCATATCTTGGTTATCCTTGAGAAGTTCTTCCTTACTGAAGTTCTCACTGTTGATCTCACTTTTGTCTAAGGGACTGGGTGAGATTTCGACTTCATTTTCAGAGTCATAGGTAGGATTTGAGTCATGAGCTATTAAGCATATGTTGGCTTGCTCACACTCATCCTCTTCCTCTTCTGAATCAGTCTCAAACCATGTAGAAACTTGTTTGTCTTCTATGTCTTCCGCCAACATACCCTTTTGTTTTTGAAATTTTCTATAAGAGGGTTTTCGGTATGCTTCAAATTTTGGCTTAGGACATTTGGAGGCAAAATGACCAGGTTTTCTACAATTGTAACACACAAGCTCTTCCTTAGATGAGCTTTCACCATTCTTCCTAAAAGGTTGTTGGTGTGTGTTCTTCCTTCCATATTTTGCAAATTTTTGAAAATGTTTTACAAACATAGCAAATTGTTCATTTGATAGAAAATCATTTTCACAGGAGGAAGTGGAAGGTTTGTTTTCAACAGTGATTTCTTCTTGGACCATGGCTGGCAAGGACACAGTTCTAAACTGTTTGTCTTGCTCTAGAGCTTGATTTACTTCGAGCTCATAGACCTTCAAACTTGCGTAGAGACTACGGAGAGTCATCTCGTTTAAGTTTTTTGATTCTTTCATAGTCGTGGTCTTAACATGCCATAAGCTACCTAGAGAGCCCAGAAACCTCATGTTCATTTCCTTTTTGTCATAAGTTTTATCTAGAGAAGAGCAGCTATTTATTACCTCTGAAGCGATCGTATGCTTGTCTCAAGGTTTCCTTTGGATCCTTTTTGAAAGAATCAAGGATATTTGGATGTATGTGTACTTTATTATCTCTTGTGTCTTGGTCTCCTTCCAAGTATTCCAAAGAGCTTCCCACATCTCTTTTGCGGTTGTACATCGAATCACTTGGGTATGTGCTTGTGTCTAGAGAGGCGGTGATTATATTAATTGCTTTCTTGTCAAGCTCAACCGGTTTTACGTCATCCTCGGTCCATTCGATTCTTCTTTGGGAACCTGCGAGGATTCAGCGATGGGAGGCTAGAAGGTTGGCCTTCGTTGGTACATGTTGACTGCGATACGCACTTCCATAACCTGTTGTCAATAGAGTTCATAAATCGCATTACCTTATCCTTCCATACATCAAAATGAACTTCGTCCAATATTGGGACGTGGTTAGCATTAGATGTAGGCAGCATGTAGTGTGTTTGTGCCATTTGATCGTATCTCTCAAGAGTTTAATCTCGGAAAAACTTGTTTTCAAAGAGTAAAGCTCTGATACCAATTGTGGGTCCCAACGGGCACAATAATAAGCTAGAAGGGGGGGGGGTTGAATAACTTATTATACACTTTTAAAACTTTTGTTTAAGTTCTTTGAAAGATACTTACAATCTATGAAAATATTGAAGTAGCGGAAGACTTTCAAAGTAGCTGTTTCAAGTCTGCCGATAAGGACTACCGGTAGACCTTTGACAGGTTACTTAAGTTCTGCTGTATAAAGGTTAAAGATAACTAAAGTAATAAATAGTTCAAACAGTAGATAAACAGTAAAGAAATAACACAAGTATTTTGAGATGGTTCACACTATAAGGAATGCTACGTCCACCACCAAGGCAGTCAACCTTGGATTTAAATAGTGCACTATGTTTTCCACTAGATCTATTACAAAGAAAATTCCTAATGGATCGTGTACAAAATATTGACTTGTGTTAGATGTCTAAGGAATTAAATATCTGTATAAACATGATATTTAATTCGTGCAGAAGTATAGTTATAGAATGAATAACAACAAGAAGTAGAGAAATAAATGTTGATGCACGACTTCTTGTTGTTGACGAGGACTTCTAGATCTGTTGAGGATCTCTTGAATGCACTGAGTAGTAAGACTTGGAGTTTTAGAGTTTCAGAGCAATTCTTCAAGTGTTCGATCGATTCTGTACATGGGTGTTTTTCCAGTCTTTAATGGCAGCATTTATAGCAGGTGCACTCAAAAAGATCCGTTGGAGATGATGAAGACTGTAACAGCTCTGTAAGGTAAAATGCATTAAATGCATGGGGCTGTCAGTCAGGAAATTAGTCTTCACATATATCTAGAGCAGTGAATGATTTCTGAGATCTTCTAAAACTTGGGCAATCTGGGTGTCAAATATGAGAGTTGTTAGCGGTAGGTGACGATGCGCTTTCTTTCGCTTTCATTCGGTTTGCGAAAAGTCTTCCTGCTTTCCGGAAAGCTGCTTTCGGCGGGCTTGATGTGTCAGGGAATGTCTCAATTTAAATTCAAACAGTGACGAGATAGATTTAAACTGATCCATTTAATCATTGCTGGATAGGACACGTCATGATAGACCAGGTGAACACATGGTCTGCCGTTTGTAAGCTTTGAGCAGGTCTTCCGATGAAGCTTGTGAAGAGGTCTTCCGCTGAACCTGTAAAGTCCTATTAAAAAACTATACTTGGCAAAGTTCTATACACAGTTGCCACGCTAATCGATACACAGCCCGATTAGCCACTGAAGTATAAAACTAGGATAATGAATGAGCAGATATAAATCTAACATAAGAATCAACACCTTCTATTCGTCATTCTCATTTAAGAGAAAATGAATTTGTTTATCCATAATTTTCATTTTGGCACACTTTTTTTTTTTTTTTGCCAATTAGCATATATAGCATTGTACTCAATCAAATTAGTATCTTCACAATCAGATTCAATTACCTAGAAAGATAATAACAACATGCAACCTAAATATTAGGGACACGACAGAAGGAGAAAGAAAATAACGCACGATTATTTTCACCCTAACATTCAGTTATTGCACAAGATGCTAAATAAAATGTCACATTAAATAATAAATACCACTTCATTTTGTTTACGAAATATAATACTCATTTGATGCCTCTAACATTACCATTACTATACTCGCTTTATTTAAAATAATGACAAGAACCTGCTTAATTGCTTTGTTTTTCCAAACAAACTACAAGCCTCTCCATATCCTTTATTTTCAAAGTCGTTACAAATCGATTCCAAATACATTTACAACCACCTATTGGTGAAGAATCAATTACCATCACTCGTGGGAAATGTGTGAGTGTGTTGCTAATTTGCTATCCATTGTAATTTGACTTCTAGCATTTAATTTGCTACCAATATTTGTGTTTAAGTTTTGGTAGAAAATTAAATACTACCTCAATCCCAAAAAAAAAAAAAAAAACGTTTCTTTTTAAATTTAAAGAGAAGCTATTTCTATTTTCTACTACAATTTCCATTTATCCACTATATCTTTAATTATTGCACTAAATAAATACAGTTTAGACAAAACTATCCCTTAAAAACTTGCTCATTTTAGTTGACCAATCAAGTTACTTTCCTAATTACTGCTTTCATTCCAGATAAAAAGTTTACTATAGTATTTTAGGATGTTTCACTCGAAAAGTTCACTTTAAAAAATTATGCTTACAATTTTTATAACATTTTTCATCTTTACCCTCCATTTGTGTTGTAATCATATTGTTTGTATTTAGCTATTTTTGATCTTTTAATAATTAGACTTTTCAAATTGAGATTTTTTGATTGGAACGGAGAGCACCTTCTAGCATTATTTTTTAGTTCAAACATCAATTAACAACATAATTATTTTATTTTTTATTTTTAACATTTTAATTCTCAACAAGTAAGGTATTTATTCTTTTTTTTTCATAATAAATATGCTCAATCAATTTTTAATCACTCACATCTCATATTCATTATCATAAAAATAATATATTTAATACTTTTCTACCAAAATTTTAGAATATATTGGATAATTTATAATTAAAAATTAAAAATTCTAATTTTGTTTAAAAATATTATTTTAAAATATCAATTCAATAATATTAATGGTAGGTACTATTTAATATTGGTTTCAATATCAACACAAAGATTAAAATTTGAATCAATTAGAAAGGTATGCAAAACATTTCAAATTTTACGATACTATACCATACTATAATTTTACTATTCGATCAACTCTTACAATTACATCTTTTAAATTTCACTTTTTATTTTTCCATAACCAAAGAACATATATTTACTCAACGATTGATAGACAAAAAAAATGTCATTTTGCTATTTTTTTAATTATAAAATAAAAATTTAGTCATAAGATTAATTAATAAATCCTTTAGAAAAAGTAAAATAATAATAGAATAACTATGTTGTTGTTGTTTTTTTTTTTTTTATTTTTGGAAGAAGCAGGGGCAGCACCCTGCGAGAATATATAGAACAAGGAAAAATACAAACAAGAGGGGGACAACCAGCCTTGCCCTTATAGATGGAAGGACAAAGGAGCCTGACCTCGAAAAAGGAGAAAACTAGACTCTTTTACGGAAGTTATATAGACCCAAACTATCATGAATTAAAGCTAATCTAGCAGAGTGAGGAAGATCAGTAGAAGAATTATAACTTTGCAAACCGCGATGCACATGACCAAAGCCAGCCAAACCATCCGCAACAAAATTTTGTTCTCTATAAACATGGAGCAAAGGAAAATCCCCCAACAGATGACTACACTCCCGTAATTCATATTCATACCTCCATTGAATATTATGCTTTCTAGAAACAGCAGAAACAACAATCAAAGAATTAGACTCCACAATCAAACGAAGAAAATTAAGATTGCGACAAAGCCGAAGGCCATCTCTTAAAGCCAAAATTTCAGCTCTTGTATTCGACCCTGAGCCATAGAAAGTTGAAAAGGCAGTGATAAAACAACCCTTAGAGTCCCGAATAACCCCTCCGTTGGAGCTCATACCATCGATAGAGGATCCGTCCGTGTTTAATTTATAAAAACCACTAGTAGGGGAAGCCACCGAACCCACATACCATCACGACATCTAGGAGCAACAACACGAAGACCAATACGCTCAATACCCAGACGACCGAAATTATCAGTGTATGCTTTAGGAATAAACAAATGAGAAGAATCAAGGAGGTCTGCCTTAACATGCTGAATAACGCGAAGAGCTTGCATCAGAATATCTTCAAAAACCGAATGACATCTTTCCTTCCATAACTCCCAGCAAGAGAAGAGAACAATGCCAAGGAAACATGCCCCAAGCTGGCTTCGCATAGAGACATTTGCACACCAAACATCAAATAAATGATGAATGGAAACATAAGAACTTATCTTGAGGAAGGGCTGAGCAAAAAAACTCCAACCAGATTTGGCTACATCCGAATGAAGAAATAAGTGTGAGATAGTTTCACAATCCGGCAGCATACAACATCTGCATTTAGAAACAATAAGAATATGTATTTTATGGAGTTGGCAGTTCACTGGAATAGCTTTATTAAACAATTTCCACATAAACCCACTAATCTTGAGAGGAATCCAAGGTTTCCAAATCTTAGCAGCCCAAGGAATAGAAGGGAACTGATTCCTGATTAAGTTCCAGAAATCTGAAGCACGGATCACACCTGAATTAGAATGACAATAAACTAATTTATCAGGAATCCAAGGATCACAAGAAATCCGTCTAATCTCATGATGTAAGTGCTGAGGGATGAAAGGTAAAAACTGATCAACCAAAGGTAAAGCATCGCAAAGAGTAAGGTGAGCATCCACTGGAAGGGGCCCTTCCAAAATTTCCCCACACCAATTATCGAGCCAACAGGACACATTACCCCTACCAATCACCCAACGATAGGATTGACGAACTGTATGAAGCTGCACCATAATCACTTTCCACTGAGGAGAGGCCGTTAAAGGGCAGAAAAAACCATCAAGACTATGATACTTTCCATGCACAAAATTCGCCCAAAGACTAGAACCTTGTAAAGCATTCCAAGCCATTTTTGCATGTAAAGAATGCATAACATGCTGAAGTGAGCGAAGACGAAGGCCCCCTTCTTGCAAAGGCCGACAAATATTCTCCCAAGCAACCCAGTGAATACGGTGATCCCCCATAGAGCTCCAAAGGAAGTTAGCCATATTAGATTCAATACGTCTCAAAACCCGCAAAGGAACCCGGATGACAGATAAGCAATAAATGGGAATACTGCTAAGGACAGATTTTACAAAGGGTAATTTTACTACCCATGGAAAGTAATCTCGCTTTCCAACCAGAAATACGAAGCAAAATCTTTTGTTCTAGATCCTCAAAATAACAACATTTAACACGACCCGGAGCAATGGGAATTCCAAGGTAACGAAGAGGGAATTGTTTAGGCGCGTAGCCAGACCATAGAGAGAGAGATGATTGAGCTTTAGACGAGAACATGACTTAGCAGTGTAAAATCCACTCTTGGTGAGGTTTGTCATCTGCCCCAAACCTTTTTCATAAGCACCAATGATATTCCGAAGAGCCAACACATATTTTTTGGAACCGTTGCAGAAAAGCAACATGTCATCCGCATAAAATAAATGTGAGATAATTGCTAGGAAGCTGCATTTTAACAATAGCATGCACAATGAGCCTATAAACACTCATATTTGGATTTTATGGGATAATACGGTTAGTGTTACGCTCTTTAGAGCTTCTTCTCAACATGTTACGGTTCGGGTGTGCAGCATCAATAATTTTTCTGCCTTGGTTACTTTTGTTTACGCAAAATGCACAAGGGGGGAACGCCAAGTTTTATGGTCAGACTTATTAGATATTTCTGGTAGCACTAATGAGCCTTGGATACTTGGGGGTGATTTCAATACTATAGCCTCCACATCAGAGAAGTTAGGGGGTACTGGTTATGACTATGGAAGCATGGATGATTTTAACAATTTCATGATTCAGGCAGGGGTTATGGATGTTGGTTTTGAGGGGTCCATTTATACGTGGTGCAATGGTCATCATGGCACAGGAAGAATATGGGAACGTCTTGATCGGGTGCTTGTGAATGGCATTTATAAAGCGTCTCTCCCCGCAGTGAAGGTGAGTCATTTAAGTAGGGCCAAATCTGATCATGCCCCTCTCTTAATAGATTTCCAGTTGATTTCTAAGCCAAAGGGATGTTTTCGGCTCCAGCGAGTTTGGGTTGATCACCCTGATTTTATGTCTTTTGTTAAGTCAGTTTGGACACAAGACTGTTTGGGCTCTCCAATGTACATTCTTCAAAGGAAATTAATGTTGCTTCGGAAGTCCTTGAAAGACTGGAATTGGGCTGTTTTCGGTAATGTGCAACGTAAAATAGCAACTGTCCAAGACAACATTCTAAGGTTGGATTTTCAGCTTCAACAAGGCTGGAGCATGGCAGTGGATGAGTTATTGCAACAAAATCAGAAAGATCTGGATCAGCTACTCAAATGGGAGGATGAAATGTTACAGCAAAAGGCACGTAATAAATGGCTCCAAGATGGGGATAGAAATTCGGCATTTTTCCATGCTTCTATTCGAGATCGAGCTGCGAGGAACATGATTAAAATACAACAATCGGATGGTTCTTGGTGTTCGGATGGTCCGTCTTTGGGACAGATGGCTGAGTCTTACTACTCTAGTTTGTTTGCCACTTCTAATCCTAGCATCAATGATGATTTATTTACAGAAATACAGTGTGAGATTGATGACGAAGAAAACCTTATGCTATCTGCAAGCCCTTCTGTCTCAGAAGTTTGGGAGGCTGTTCATGGCTTAAATGGGGATAGTGCTCCGGGTCCTGACGGCTTCACGGGTCAATTTTTCCAGACGTGTTGGGATATTGTTAAAGATGACGTAGTGGCTGCGGTTAAAGATTTCTTTTGTGGAGCTGCTTTACATCGAGGTATTTCTTCGACGACTATGATTCTCCTTCCTAAAGTAGCTAAACCTTGCAATTTTGGCGATCTTCGTCCCATCAGTCTATGTAACTTTACATGCAAAATCATTTCCAAGATTCTGGCAAATAGGCTCAGCAATATCCTCCCCAAGTTAATTTCTCCAGAGCAATCAGGATTTGTTAAAGGTAGAACGATTCAAGACAACATTGCGTTGGCACATGAAATGATCAATAAAATTAATAGCAAAGTATTTGGGGGTAATGTGGCTTTTAAAATTGACATGTCTAAGGCCTATGATAGAATGGAATGGCCTTTTATTTTGAAGGCCCTTAGATCGTTTGGATTCAGCCCTCAAGTTTGCAAATTGATTGAAAACCTTTTAAACAACATCTGGTACTCGGTGCGCATTAATGGTTCGAATTATGGCTTCTTTAATTCTTCGTGGGGGGTTCGGCAAGGGGATCCTATATCTCCTCTTCTATTTATTCTTGCTCAAGAAATCCTGTCGCGTGCCATCAAAAAAGGTTTTGACTCGGGGCAGCTCACAGCTTATCGTCATGGGCGAGGGAATATGATCATCTCCCACTTGTTATATGCTGATGACATGATCATCTTTAGTAATGCTGGGAAACGCACTATTACAGAGAAACATCTTAATTGCTTCGAACAATCATCGGGTCAGCTTATTAATCTTCAAAAGAGCGGTTTTTATACTTCTAATCATTGTTCAAGATATAAAGCTAGCTGCATCGCTTCATGGTCTGGCTGCACACAAAGGTTTTTTCCAATGACTTACTTGGGTCTCCCTTTATTCCATGGGAAAGTTCGGCGACACTATTTTGAGAATCTGGAAGCGGCGATTAGACGTAAAATCGAAGGTTGGAAATCACATTTAATTTCCTTTGGAGGTAAAATTGTGTTACTTAAAGCCGTTCTGACCAGCATTCCGGTGTACGCTTTATCAGCAATTAAGATTCCAAGGGGGGTCATTCGTCGCTTGGAAATGATTATGGCCAATTTTTTATGGGGCAATGCAGATGGTCCTCGTGTTCATTGGGTGTCTTGGCTTAGGATTTGCCGTCCAATTGAGGAAGGAGGTCTTGGGCTTCGGTCTCTTGAGCAGGTGCGAGACTCTCTTCATGCAAAGTTGGCATGGGGTGTTATGCAAGGCAATAGTTTATGGGCTAAATTCATAGAAGTGAAATACAAAAATGCTGATGGTTACAAGGTCCCAGTTTCCGCCTCTCATGTTTGGAAGGCTGTTCATGCACACATAGACACTCTTTCTCTTCACAGCAGATGGGTTCTAGGAGAGGGTCATGTTTCTTTCTGGAATGACAACTGGGTTGGTAAAAGGTTAGAAGGACCTCGCCTATAGACATTCACTTGTCGATAAAACAAGCGATTTCGCAGGCTTCCTCATTTGTTGAATGTTATTCCTACTCAACATCATACTGCCATTAATAATATTCAGCTCTTGGATAATGTTCGTGATAGACCGGTGTTTTGTAAGACTACTTCTGGCCAGTTTGTTACGAAAGTTTATTGGGACTTATGTCGTCGTCATGATCCCACTCTCTTACAGGCTCGTCGAATTTGGCAACCTTGGATTCCTCCAAAGTAAGTGCCTTGGGTGGAAACTTTTTATGCAGCTATTCCTGGTGGATTTACTTCAAACAAACAGTTCCGTGGTTTCTCGGTGTTTGTTGTACACGTGACCCGCAGAGAATCTATTGAGCATCTCTTTTACAATCGAAGTGGCTCGGGATTTATGGTCAAAGCTAGCTCGCCCATTCAATAAAATAAGCTCTTATTCTTCTATTGAGCATTTGTTTCAGTATATGGCTCATGGGAATTTCAATGCAATCAATATGGGGCTATTCAAGTAGGCATTCCTCTATACGCATGCTGGTATATTTGGAGAGCGAGATGTATGGCTACTTTTGAAGGCACTCCTATGTCTGCTGAATGGATTTATAATCAGATTTTGAAAGGTTTGAAAGACACTTTGTGGGCCTTTCAACCGAAAGCAACCAGTCCAGCTCTAGGAATTCTTGGATTACAAACTTTGGGTATTCAGATTAAAAGGATAAATACCTCAATTGGCTCTTGGATTCAATGGCAACCTCCAGCTCTAAATTACTTTAAACTAAACACGGATGGATCGTCTAAGGATGGCATTGCTACAGGTGGGGGAGTCATTCGTGATTCTCGAGGTCTCTTTATTTGTGGTTTTCACGGTTTTATGGTACGGGCTCTAATACTTATGCTGAATTTCGGGCTCTTCATGATGGTTTGTTGCTGTGTCGTGAGATGAATTATGATCAAATCTTGGTGGAAGTTGACTCTTTGGTTGTAGTCTCTGCTATTAAAGGCACGCATGGCTGCCCTTGGATGTTCATTTATGATCTCAGACGTTGTAAGTTTCTTTTGGGCGATAAGGAAATTAAGCATGTGCATCGTGAAGGCAATTCTGTTGCAGATCGTTTAGCGGCCTCTGCTCATGGTAATAGAATAGCGAAGAATTATACGATGGTTCATCAACTTCCGAGGGAGGTTAGAAGGGCGCTTCAACATGATGCTCTAGGTTTATGTTCTTTCCGTAATCATTAATTATGCTCTAGTTTATGCTCTAGTTTGATTTTTGTATTTCCTTTTCGAGGTTAGGCTCCTCTGTCCTCCCATTATAAGGGCAAGGCTGGTTGTCCCCCTCAAGTCTGTTTTCTTTTCTTTATTTTAATAAAATCCCGCAGGGTGCCGTCCCTGCTTCTTTAAAAAAAAAAAAAGTGAGATAATAGTGCCTCGCGACCATGACTATAAGGAGAAATCACTTGATCTGAAATTGCCCGATGCAAGTTGTTCGACAGAACTTCTTGAGCCAAAATAAACAATAAAGGAGAAAGAGGATCCCTTTGCCGAACTCCTCGAGAGGAATTAAGGAAACCAAAACTATCACCATTGATGCAAATGGAATACCAAATGCTGCCCAGTAAAGCCTTAATACAGTTACAGAAATTATCATCAAACCCAAAGGTAGTTAAAGATCGAATTAAAAAATCTCATTCCAACCGATCATATGCTTTTGACATGTCAAGTTTAAAAGCCACGTTACCGCCCCTCATTTTATGACCAATCCTATGAATTAGCTCCTGAGCCAAAGCAATGTTTTCTTGAATACTCATGCCCTTAACAAAACCTGATTGCTCCTAGGAAATCACCTTGGGCAAAATGCTGGCCAACCAAGACGCCAAAATTTTGGAAATAATTTTGCTAGAGAAGTTGCATAAGCTAATGGGCCGAAGGTCCGAGAGACTGGAAGGGTTCTGAACTTTAGGGATGAGAACTAGAGTGGTAGCCGCAATCCCCTTGGGCACAACACAGTTAGCAAAAAAATCTTTAACAGCCAAAACCACATCAGATTTGATAATATTCCAACAGCCCTGATAAAAACATCCAGTAAAACCATCCGGACCCGGAGCACTATTAGGATTAAGAGCCTTAATCGCAGTCAAAATTTCCTCTTCCATGGGAGAACACATCAGCATATCATTATCCTGCCTAGTTACAGCACTGGGAATACCAGGAAATAAATCCTCTGTGAAAGCATGATGGGATGTAGAAAATAACGAAGAAAAATGGTCCACAGCACGACCCCCAACCACAGACTGATTAGTGCACCAACTGCCATCCTCCATTTTAATACGAACCAAACTGTTTTTCGCCTGATCTTTTAGACTAGCATAAAAAAAGGAAGAATTGCGATCTCCATCCTTCTACCATAATTGACGGGTCTTTTGCTGCAGAAGCTCAGAATCTCATTTTTTTACTTATTCACTACATTATTAATTATTACTTTAAGCTTATGTACGTTTGGACAAAACTAATTCTTACTTAATTACTTGTCATTTGAATTTGAGCAATATATTCATCATTTCCATATTATTATTTAATTCTTAACACATCAACGAACATCATAGTTTATTTTTTAATATTTTTTAATAGAAATATTTTTTCGATCATGATTATGCCTCATTTCATGTTTAATTAATTAATATAAGTATCTATGTACAAAAAATTGATATATCAGATTTTGTAGATATCAATTTCAATTTTCGTAAACATATTTGTAGACACTAGATTGTTATATAAAGCAACAATGAGATGAAGCACACGAGTAGATATTGAGTGCAACATGATACCACTAATTACATGTTATCCTTCATCTTCAGAGTCGTGACAAAATGGCAACACAATTTGTTAGTTGTTGAAGAAGATATAATTAGAATCACTTAGGGGGAAAAACGTGAGTCTCCATTGTAATTTGGATTCTAGTAATTTGTAAACAATTTTGCTATTAATAGGGGTCGGTTATATAATAAATATTTATCAAAGGTGTCTATGTTTATTAGTTAATTAGTTATTACTCATGCGATGCACGGTTTAAATAATTTTTTTTTTTGCAAAAATAATTTCTGATAAGATGATTTTCTAAACATGTAATAAACAATTAAAAAATTTAATTAGAATACTTTGAAAAAAATAAGGTAAAATTGAAATTGATCATATGAATGAGTAATTTAAAGATTTGTGTACGAATATTTTGATTTTTTTAAAATAAACAAATAAATTAATTAATAATTAATAAGTATACATTAATTAGTATTTTTTTTGGTCAAAATTGATCATTTTAACAGAAAGTTGTCACGTGACTTCTGTAAGTAATAATTAATAGACATAGACTAATATATTCATAGCAAAAAACTAACATAAAATTGTCATCTGAATAACTTGCATAAATAAAATAGTAGAGGAATGAAAAGATATAAGAATTGAAAATTTTTAATCAAGTTAAACTTGAAAAATTAAATAGGATAAAATCTTATTATAAATTAAACTATATTTGACAATATAAAACAAAAATTCTCATTTTACACAAAGTTAACATGTTGTAGCCATTTATAGAAGGCTGTCATGTTGCTGCAGCGTTTTTGTTTTTTATATTTATTGATGATGGATTAATCTATAGTTAGTACGCTTGTGATGCACAGCTTAATATATTTTTTTGCAAAATTTGTTTATAATAAATGATTTTCTAAGATTGTTATAAGTTATAAAAAAAATTAGTAGAATACTTTGAACAAAAAGTAAAATAAGGTAAATATTGAAATTGATCACATGAATGGGTAATTAAAAGATTTGTGTATGAATTTTCCGTGGAAAATAAACATAAAAAATGAAGTAATTAATAGATATAAATTAATTAGTTATTAATTGTTGAAATTGATCATTTTGATAGAAAGACGCTACGTGGTAGCAGTAGCTTGTGTCAGTACTCTCTCAGTCCCAAAATAAGTCCTAAAATAATTGACAGTTTATAGAAAAAAAATTGTTCCAATATAAATGACTTTATAGGATTTCAAGAAAGAATTATCCATATTTTTCCAAAATTATACATATTAATTACTATCTACTATAATGATGTATTGAGAGGAAAGAGAAAATTAATCATGCTACTTGTCACTAATAAATGCATTTAAATAAATGTAGATCTGTCTTTTTATAAACTTTCTTTATTTGTGTGAAAATTTCTAAAATGTCATTTATTTTGGAACGAAGGGAGTATTAATTAGTAATTAATGATTAATCGTTGTAGATTAAAATATTAATAGAAGAAAAATATTAACATAAAAATGTACCCTGAATAAATTTTATAAATCAAATTGTAGGGAAATATCAAGAGATGAAAATTGAAGAGTTCAGTCAAGTTAAATAAGTTGAAATATAGTTTTAAATTAAACAATATTTGATAAAAAAAAAACATTTATCGTAAACTAACGGATTTGGGAAAAAATTATGATGAAATCCATCTTAAACTAACCGATTTCTCAAGAAAAAAAAAACTTTTTGTGTGTAAAACTTTTACATGTAAAATTAGCATTTAATGCAAGTAAATTTTTTTTTACCATTTGACAAAGGTGTCACGTGGAAGGACAAAATTAATTTAAAGCTTTTATCATTTTACCGAAAGCCGCCACGTGTGTCAGTAGCAGCTTTTGTTTTAGTAATAGTTAATAACTTATATAAATCAAATTGTAGGGAAATAAAAATAGATGAGAATTGAAGAGTTTCAGTCAAATTAAATAAGATAAAATATAGCTTTAAATTAAACAATATTTGACAAAAAAAACTTTTTATCTTAAACTAACCGATTTGGGGAAAAAAAATTATGATGAAATCCATCTTAAATTAACCGATTTTGGCAAGAAGAAAAAAAAAACTTTTTGGATGTAAAAATTTTACACATAAAACTTAGCATTAAATACAAGTAAAAATGTTTTACCATTTCACAAAAAAGTGACACGTAGAAGCACAAAATTAATTTAAAACTTCTAGCATTTCACAAAAAGCCACCACATGTCAGTAGCGATTTTTGTTTTAATTAGTAATTAATAGTTAATAGATTGATAGGTAAAACAAAACTACTACCCTAGCTAGGAGTCCACATAACTATTATTTGTCTTATTTATAGGTTTTTTGGATGATATTTTTTGAAACTAGAATCAAAATCAATTAATTTCTTATCTTTATACCAACACATTAGCTAATGAGCGTTAAAACCTCCCCGTTAAGACGCTTCACTCATACCTAATAGGTCGTGGTTTCAAGTCATCAAGGAGTTAAGTGGAAAACAACTACTGATCTTCTTTTAAAAAAAGGGAAAAAAAATAATGACAAAGTGTTTCCCACATTTCGTTCTTTGTTGGTGAAGAATTAATTAGAATAACTTATAGAAATGTGTGAGTGTTGTTGTCTGCTACAATTTAGATTTTAATAGTTTGTTACTCCCTCCGTCCCTAAATAATCGTCTGGGTTGACCCGGCGCACAGTTTAAGAAAAAATAATTGACTTGATTATTTATATTGGTTTAATGTGTAGTTTCCTTTAATGTTCATGTATATGTGACCTATAATTAAAATAGAGTGAAAAAGTAAGGGTAAAGTGGTAAAAGTGATGTTCTAAAAAGGTAAGTTTCAAAGTTGGACAATTATTTTGGGACGGACGAAAAAAGAAAGGAGGACGATAATTTAGGGACGGAGGGAGTACTTATTTTGTTGAAAATAGGGGTCAGTGAGAAATTAATTTTGATATCCTCTACAAAGCACTATCTAATAGCTAGTTCTTTGAATGTTTTTTGAATTTTCGTAATAACCATATGATTTCTCAGAAAGTGTGAAAGAGTAAGATCTTATACTAAGTTTTTTGAATCGGCCAAGTGATACACCCTCTATTTGAAAAAATAGTACATTTTGTTATTGGAATCAGCCAAGACAATATCAAATCACCATTTAACATAAATTTATTATATTCAGGGTAATGAAATTGCAATCATTGATCCAATTAAATAAGAGAGAGAGAGAGAGAGGCTATTTCCGCTATTTTTTTTTTACCGTTTCTCTAAATTATTAATTATTACTTTAAACTTATGTATATTTGCACAAAATTAATTCTTACGTAATTACTCTTGATTTGAAATTGAGCAATATATTTCTTATTTTCATATTATTTTTTAATTGTTAACACATCCACGAACATCATAGTTTTTTTTTTCTTCTATTTTTTAATAGAAATATAATTTAGATCATGCTTATGCCTCGTTTCATGTTTAATTAATTAATAAAAGTATTTATGTACCAAAATTTGATTTATCAGATTTTGTAGATACCTATTTCAATTTTTGTAAGAAGATTTATAGACAATAGATTATGATGAGCTCGGCCCAAATCCTAGTCACGAGCTGAGCATATGTGCTTTCACGTGATAAGCACGTAGAAAACAGGGACCAAGAAAAAGGTCACCTGAGCAGGATAATCCGGGGTAAACATCCTACATACATTCCGAGCATGAATCTTTCCATCGATCTGACCGAACAGGGATAAAGGCTGCTCGAATAAACCAGATTCATTCCAAGTTTAACTGTCTGATAACTCTCGAGCCCGAGATTTAAGCTACGACTCCGTCAGTTACGCGGTCAACCCGCATTTATGGCCATAAAGGCCAATAATCTCTCCAAAGTAATGACTCAGGTCGGATTTCATTCTCAAAAGGGCTATATATACCTTACATTGCTTCATTCCAAAGGTACACTCACTTTTACACACCGAAACTCTGTCATTTTGCTTTCTACAAGCTTAATACTTACTTTCTCGCCTAATGGGTTTCGCAAGGCCCTGCCTTGCATTCATTCTAAGGTGTTATTCTTTTGACAGGTTTCTACAAGATCACACCTTCACATAAGCCCAGATATCCTATAAACCGCAAGGAACGACCAAAGATCAAATTGTGTAGCATCAGTTTGGTTTCGTTGCCGGGAAACGAAAATCTTTAAAATGCTTTATCGAAATTTTATTAGCATGGCTAAGAACGGTAAGGGGCATGTTGGAGCAAATGGAAATATTGGTGGTGATGTATCTGTTCACCAAGGAGATTGGCCACCAATTAATAACCGACCCGAGGGGGTTCCCCAACCTGATCAGCTTCCAAGGAATGGGCTTCCCCCAATAGGTGGAGTAATGACCAGATCACAGGAAGCAGCTCAACATGCACCACTAGGTGAGGCTCGCTTTATCCCAGTAAATGATCCACCTCAACCCGATTTGAGAAATAAATTACTACAACAGAGGGCCAATTCGGTTGAGCTACGTGATCAACTGAATCAACGTCGGGAGGCTGCTCGACTTAATTAGGTGGCAAAGCCTACCCCACTGAATGAGCAAGCACAAGCTCTTGGTCTTCGCAATCAAGCTCAGTACTTGAATAGGATGTTCATATTGAACCAACAGTTGGCCACGTTGGGTCAACCACCAGTTTGCGTAGAGGAACAGCTAATCCAGTTGTGCCCGCAGAGAGTGCTCCGCAAATGGTTGAAAGGGTGCGTAGTGTTGGTGGCCATGCCCCACACAGACCCCCCTTAGCCATCGATCAAGCACCAGCTCGGAACCGAGCAGAGAGTGGTGGCAACCACAATCAAGGAACTCATGTGGTGGAAATCCACGAGGAAAGGCGTGGACGAGACAGACACCGTACTAGAGCATGACAGACGAAAGGACCATCATGAGGTCAATAGACCATCAAGGGTTCCCTAACAGATTATAGCCCAACCAATTGAGGCACCTCAGGCTGCTATAGTTCAGCCCGTGGTGATCCCCGCGACACCACTACCAGCACAACCTCAGACAATGGCTGAGGTCTTGGCAATAGTGCAGGCAAGGATGGATGGATGGGAGGCTAGTCACCGACATGATAGGACGGTCCGGTCAACAGACGGTAGTCCTTTTGCGGACTGGATTAAGAACACACCTCCAGTTCAGGGGGCTGTTGTGAGTGCCCCATTTTTCGACCTTTCTCCCGCTACCGAGAAGCGGGTGGTTTCGACACTTTAAAGCGCGTGAGAATACGCTTGACCTCAATTGTGGACTCAAGATATGTAAAACTAAGTTGCCATCTTTATTTTAAGGAAAACAAAGAAAAACCAAAGTGATAAATGTGCATATTGTCTATATTTTTGGATACTTTAGGCTTATTTTCCTAGTCAATATTGCATTTATCATTGCTAATTTAATTGTTTTGACTCATTTACCTTTATTTGTCTTAATTGGGCAGTTTTACAAATTTTGTGCATTAAAATCAAGCTTTAATGATGAAGTAAAGGCAAATTGAATTTCAACATTTTTCGTGGGCAGCGGTTACTTTTCGTGGGGTGGAAAACTAATGTCAAGAATTAAATTGAAGATTTCCAGCAAATACTTCGCAGCCTTCAATCGGAGCTCAAGAGTTACTTCCAATATTTTCCAGTTTGCACCTTTTTATTCATCTAGACTAAATGTCATCTAAAGGGGGATGGAGAGCTTTAATTTAGCCTCTCATCTTTCTCTCTTTTATTTCTCATTTATTGTCATTTTATTTTGATTGACAAGGGGAAAGGAAATGGTTAGTTTTTCCCTATATATAACTCCTTCCTCCCCTCCTTAGGGACATAGAATTTTACTTCCACACTTTCCTCTCAAATAGTTAGATAGGCATTTTAAAATAGTTTTATATTTGAGTTTGTGAATTCGTTCATTGCAAGTTCTACTTCTTCCCTTCTCTTTTGTTTTTATTAACATATTTATTTTAGTTACTTTAATTATGTATGAGTAGTTTTCTAATTCTAGGATTAGGTGTAGCCCGTAATGGATTTATGAATACAGTTTTTTTATCTTTCCATTTATTTGAATGTCACCCGTTTTGATTCAATTTTAGCTTTATTAATAATTGTATAAAATTGTAATAGCGAGGGACCGAAAGGTGAAACTACTACATTTATACAATAATCTTAGTTACTGAAGTGAAGGACCGAAAGGTGAAGCGTAAGTAACGGAACTCTAATATTGAACTAGAAATTTATGAGAACGAGAGTTGATTAAATTTCTAGAGGCTTATAGAATTGTAGGACATAATGGGTTTAGTTTAATTCATTGAGCGAAACATCGGATTTGAATTAATCTAAGCACGGTTGAGAGTAGTTCGAAAGAATGCAATTAACTATTTTTATGCAATTCGCCTTCAAAATTTGACATTCATCACGAACGGATAGATTGTTACGAAATTTATAAATTCATTGTTGTGGTGAACCGAAATTCTAGAAGCTTTTTAATTATTGTTTTTAATCCAAAATCTAATTCTGCATTTTGATTTAGTTAATTTAGTCTTGTTAATTTAATTTACTCATTGCATAAAAAATCTTGAAATCAATTAGTCTAGATAATTTTAATTGTGAGTTATTCGGTACTTGATTCAAAGTCCCTGTGGGATCGACATCCTAAATACTACACGAATAGCCGTGCGCTTGCGGTAGGATTTAGTGATCAATTGAAAATCACTCAACAAGTTTTCTAGCGCCGTTGCCGGGGACTTCAGTAATCAATATCGAGCCAATTTGCAATTTGATTAGACTAGACATTATTTTATTTTATTTTCGTTTTATTTTGTTCATTTGTTTGCTTTTACTAGTTGTTAATTCGCTCTTATGCGAAAAACTCGTATATACTACAAAAAAACAGGGCAACTGAAACGGATTTTTCGGTTGCAATTAAGGAAAATCGGTTTCAAATTGATGTTTGCAACGGAAAATGTCCGTAACAAAGTCCATAGCAATAAGCCTCGTCCCAAAATTGTGCAACCACTTTCTTGTGGTTGCAAAAACCTTGCAACGGAAAAAAGTAGTTGTAGTTTCGGTTGCAATGTGTTTCCTAGGACATTTTTTATATCCGTTGCAAACAACAACCGATTTATTTATTTCTAATTTGCAAGCTGGTTTTTTTCTGTTTCAAATTTGCAATGGTTTTTCATTTCAAATTTGTTACACATATAACTAAACTAGCAACTGAATTTTTCAGTTTTTAGTAGGCAACCTAATTTGCAACTGGTTTTTTTGTTTCAAATTTGTTACACATAGAACTAAAGTAGTAACTGAATTTTTCAGTTTCAAGTATGCAACCGAATTTGCAACAGGTTTTTCTGTTTCAAATTTGTTACGCATAGAACTAAAGTAGTAACTGAATTTTTCAGTTTCAAGTATGCAACCGAATTTGCAACAGGTTTTTCTGTTTCAAATTTGTTACACATAGAACTAAACTAGCAACTGAATTTTTCAGTTTCAAGTATGCAACCTAATGTTTCGGTTGCAAAAGTCCGTTGTTGGTTTGTAACTAATATCATGTATATAAATATTTATCAATTGTACCTGATTGGACATTTCATTTAAATATCTTAAATCAAACAATTAAAGTCAACAAAGCTTCAAACATTACGTTCAAAATGAACTGGCAAACTATCATACTAAACTGTCGCACTGTTAAACTACATAGAATTGTCAAGTTGTCATACTTTAAACTAAATAGGAGCTTGTGGACGATGCACGGAATCTCTTAAGTCCTCGAATTGAGCATCTCTTGGAATTGCAACTGGAAATCATTTTTCATTTGTTCAAATTTAGCCTCATATGTGGAATGTATTTGTGCCGTGACTTCATCCCTCATTTTTTCAACTCTTTCGGTCAACTTATCTTCAAATTCTTGGGTCTGTGTGAAATCTCCATTTGAATGCATAGATGAAAAAATCGTGCTGCTACTCAAGATCTCTGATACAGAAACCAATGAACCAAAGCCGTACAAACGATTCTTTACAACACCACCTGATACATCCACCCAAGCTGTAGAATCAAAAGACAAACATCACCATCGTCCTGACTCATGTCTAGGCTCGCTACCACCGTCTGTAAAAGGAGTGCAACTACAAAATCACACTTGTAGCAGTAAGCAACACTTTACTTAATGAAAAAAAAAACTATTTATAACTGATAGGCAATGCATGAAAAATTGTCGAGGTATTAGCTTTACATGAAAAATTAATACTCGCTCGATGGAAACATGGATTCAATAAAAGCTACATATACATAATCGACAACCACTCAATTGTAATTTCTGTTTTTGTCTTAGTTTATTTTATGATTTCTTTTATAATTGAACAAATCACTTTAACCCTGACTAGTTATGAAATTCTTTCTGAAATTTCTTTTATAAAAGCTACATATAAATTGATGAACCCCCTAACTATGCGTCTGAGTTTCATAGCTTGGAATTTTGGAGGAGCGGGAAATGAAAGTTTCACGAAACCTTGACCCGTATTCATAAACAATTTTTTTCTCCATCATGGAAACCAAGGACAAATTTGCATCTGCCATTTTTTTTTTAGAATCATGGGATATGAGCAACACATTGTAGTCGATCCTATAGGCAGAGTGGGTGGCACCTGGTTATTTTGGGATGAGAACAGGGTGATGTTACAGAGGTGGACAGCACAAATCAAGTGATAAATGCTAAAATATCGATGAACAATTACCAAGACTGGCTTTCCTCAGCTTCTTCTGCAAGTCGTAACATAAGAGTTTAAATTTATGAAAAAAGTTAAAATCCATCACTGATGACTGATGACTTCAATATGATTTTCCATGGATGGTGGCTGGAGATCTTAATGACATTGCAGACACTTCCAAAAGAAGAGGGTTCGGGGAAGCTCATGTTGATAAAGAATGAGATATTTTGTACAGAATATTAGTGTGATAGAGGATTGATGGGCACGGGCTGCCAAGGACAAAAATTGACCCAGTCAAATAGAAGACCCAGATGGAATCACACTCTCAAACTGATGGACAGAGCTCTCACGAATGACCATCTAAGACTGGAAGTTCCCAAAGCACTGGTAACTAATCTCCCAAGAACCAAGAACTACTTCAGACCATAGTCCTATTCTCATTAATCTTAGAGGTTCACCTCCTTTCCCTTTTAACCATTTGTGCCCTATTAGAACAGAAGCTATGTGGTTTTCCCATGCGGGTTTTAAAGATATAGTGAATAGTGTTTGGAGTGAATTTAACTTTAATCACCAAAGGGCCACTAAAGCTTTCCTTGATAATGTGGGTTGAAGTGTTGAACCCAGCATTAGTCATCAAAAGGGTAACACCAAAATCAAGTGGGTTGATTGATGAATTACAACCAAAATGTGTGACCTTGGTCCTACAAAACCACATTTGCATGTGAGAACGGATAGCCCAAAAATATTACCATTCCTATAAAACCTATATTGTACTCCACTCTTAGAGTTCATCCTCTCATTGCAGTACATCCATCCGTTAGAAAGAAAAGAATGTGCTATTCCTCGCACCCCTTAAAAGAACAAGTATTCCATCTATAAAGAAAAGGACAAGATTGATACCTACGGTAAATCCACAATCATGAATTCTGCATAATAAAGGTGAATGCTACAACTATCACGAACCTCAAGTTGAATCTTCTGGAACACGTGTAGCAAAATAATCAAAGTAATGCTGTCTTTATTCAACCTTATAAATAATTAAAATGTAAGCTCATTCAGATTATTCATTGGAAGTACTCTCCCCTTATCGATTTCAAGCAGATAGATATTAGAACCCCAGTTTTCTATCCTACATCACATATAGTCTCTAGAATTTAAAACTCATCTTTTTTTTGTCAAGATTTTAAAACTCATCCTTATTTAAAAAGCATTCATTCTCAACCATTTCTCCAAATCTAGCCTATAGTTCCCAAATATTGACACCTTGTGTTTTTATCCATCAAAGACTAGTATCTTTACTCTTTAGTAACTCTTCATGATTCAAAAAATTCACCAATTCAGCCCTTTCAGCTTATTTAGACACTAAAACTTGTCTTGGTTGCACGAAATTCACTCTAACCAGCACCAGCACTTACATACAAATGGCACACCATAAATTTGAATGCAACCAAAAGCATTATGATTATTTTAGGAAATCAACCAAATAAAATCTAACTTACAATGTTGCCACACATTTACGGTTCAGAGATAACTTCTCCTGAAAATTGAGAACACATAATAATAGTGACAGTAAAATTTCATAAGTGACAAGTAAAATGAACTCAATAAGAAAAATAGCAATTGGAATGGTAGGAACCGTTTATAAGTAGCGTATCATTCGTTACAGCTGTGGTCACCTAAAAGTCAACCTAAGTCAGGCAGGTTGCACATTTGATTGTTTCCTGCCCTTACTAAGCATGTAGAAGTTAAAACTTGCTTCCAAACTTGTAATCTCAACGAAAAAAAGTTAAAATTATTAAATGCTAGGTGGCTTTCTTGCTTCCAAACTTGTATTAAAATTCAGGTGAAAAATATCACAATCTTGAAGAATACTTTAGACCTTAATTAGCAAAAGAACACAGCAAAGTTGGGCACAGAAGATACCTGGCAGCTTTCTTGGTTTACGCAGAGGAACAAATTTAGCACCAATAGCCAATGCAATTGAAGGACCAAACATAAATCCCCTAGCTTCAACTCCTACAATAAATTTTATAATGAATAAACAATAATCCGTAAGCAGAAGGAACTGATGCAAAAGAGCTGTAAGAAAGGGAAAATTCAAGCAACGCGTTTGTTGCATTAAAATTTGACACTTCTCTTTGACGCCGTACAAGTATCTTCTAAGATTCAGACTATATCTTGAAATGCTTAAAAAATGGAGTTCTGGGACTGCATTTTAATTACAAGAGAACATTTTTCTGAGGAGCGTTATTATAGCACTCCAACTTCAACCAAGGCACTCAAAGTACTGATTAAATATATTTGTATAAGATGCTCACTATCATGCACTGTGTAGTGCCTTTGTTGAAAATAGGAGTGCCAAATGCATAGCCCTATTCTAGGTATCTGCAAGTAGCTGGAGGCTTTACCCACATTTTATCATTTATCTCAAAATAGTTCACTCCCTCTGCCCAACAGATCCTACTTCCCATTTTAAAACTTTCCACTTTACATAAAATTGTACTTAAAAATTATGCTTCCAACAATCAGATTCCAAATTAATCCTTAGTACAACACACCGAAAGTTAGAAAAGCTAGTGATCCTTCAAATTAAAAATATTCATAAAAAATTATCCTCATCCATGAGATTAAAGGATGCATGCTTTCTGAAATAGATCGACTATCTAACGTGGACCTTCAAGCAGAAAAGGGGTTATGAAGAAAGCTGCCAAAACTACCTTCTTCCACGGGAGTTGCAAGTATAAAAATCAGTCTAAATTTGTCATGAACTTGAATATGAACATAACTTTCATTAATTATTCACAGCTTGAATTTTGTAATCCATATTTACCTTTAGAGAAACAGAGTTGTATATACATAAACACCCCTACAATAAACCCAAGGTATATGTAAGTAACTTACAAACGAGATGACATGCCAAGGAATAGCTTCCCCATAAATTAAAAAACACTGGGCATATATAATTTTTGGTCAACTACAGATAATCCATACCAGAGGACCATGTCATAAGTCTGATTATTATGGTATATAAAAGTATGTTCTGGTAATGGCTTTTTACTCGAGGAATAAAATAGTAGGTCCTCTTCAATATTGAAATCCAAAATATGCATAGATTATCTATAGCCCTAGGATCAAAATACCCCCAAACAAGAAGTACGAGGATTTGGTTCCACCTGTTTTCTGTTTAATCTTTTAAAACTTAAAGAGAGGGAGAGATCAGAGACGAACAACTTCACTAGAAAATCGTTGACTTAAATAATGAGGTTTTTGTTAGTGTTAAAACTATAAGTCAAATAACTTAATTTAAATACATAAATAATGAGAAGGGACAAATTACTCCCTCCGTCCCTAAATTATTGTCTTCCTTTCCTTTTTCGTCCATCCCAAAATAATTGTCCAGTTTGAAAGAGATGGAATACATGATTTTAGCAGGTTTATAGAAAGAAAACAAACAACAGAAACAAATGAAGCCATCATAGGGGAATCAGGAATCAAGATAAAAGCATAAGACTCCCAAATGACACTCTGCTCGTAACAAGACAAATAATTTCGGATTATTAAAGTGGAAATTCATTTGCCTCAAAAGAAAATTCTCAAAACGAAGACTCTCCTTAAAACTATTTCTAACTTATTTATTTTATTTTATCAAAAGAAATGTATACTGAGATAAGGACAAGGGAGCTGAAATACAACTTCTTCAAAACTAGACTAACTTAATACAGTGGAAAATTTAGTACAACAAATGGTTGCGTACCAGCGAGCACTAACAATATAGGTGAGTATGTATGTGAACCGAGAGTGATAATGAGAGACAGAGGAGAATGATACCAGCAACAACTGAAATTTTCCGGTCTTTGTAGCGATCGACAAAAATGTCAACGGTGGACTTAAAAGCCTTGTGATCCAACAACAACGTCGAAATATCTTGAAACAATATTCCTAATAATTTAACACACAGAGAGAGAGAGAGAGAGTGAGAGAAGCAGCATATAAGTTGTTCGACGAAATTCCCCCACAAAGACTAATTAAGCAAAATAACAACACTGAATTATTATAGTTGATGAAGAGTATATCTAGATCTTTTGTGAAAAGTTGAGGCGGGATTGAGCCAGTGAAGAGATTGAAGCGAACATCTAAGAATGACAAGGTGTTCATTCCTAGTATGGCAGAAAAATGGAACCTTTGGACCATTAACTTTTGGATCATATTCTGAACTGACAACCTAGTTCTCCTGGACAAGTGGCGAATAGCAAGCAATGATGAAACTCTAACCGGAGCAGGTTTGTTTTGTACAGGCAAACTAGAAATTCCATAACGCATTGTTGCCGATGATCCAGGACCATCAATGGACATCTTAGGTATTGGAGGAAGTGACCCAAAAGGATTTACACCACCTGATGATGGTTGCCCAACTGCTGTTGTCTGATAGTCAAACCCTTGAGCAATATGGAATAAGAGTTACGCAAGGCAGAGGAGAGACATACATGAGGGAAAGAGAGGTAGACCACACTAAGGAATTTTCCCAACCTGATTGGGTTGGAGATCGGCTCCATTAGTTATACATCAAACATGATCTGCACATGGGGAAATGAAGGGTCCCTATTGACTAATCAACACTATCCTACCAACTATTGACTAATTTACAAACAAAGCAAGGAACACGAAGAACCAAAAAATACTGAAAACAATTTATATCCACCTTCACAGTTATTACAGATGATAGACCATTCAAATTGATTCTTGGGGCATGTGCTGCTAGTGCTATAGAGTCAATTTTGACATGATTTTGTGCAAGTTTTATGATTGTCACTTAATAGTACTTGTATATTTTTGCAGTCAATTATAATTTTTCAAATGCACTTCAAAAATAATCACAATACCAACAATTGCAACCCTAAGAGAGTTTCATTCATGATGGGAGAGATCATATTCAGGCATATAAGTAAGGTTATCAATTAAGTACCTTGTTTAATTCGACGGGGAGGGAAGGAGATGTATTTGGGCGTCGGAGGAGACACCAACACCACGAATTCGCCGGAAGTAGACGCAGCAATGGAGAACACGCAGCAGTGGAGAGAGAGAGAGTGAGAGCGAAAGCGAGAAGAGAAGGGCAAACTAACTAAGCGTTTGATGCTTGTCTAGGTTAGGTTATCAACTAAGGGTATAACGCCATCGTTTTAGACTATTTTTTTACAATTTAATAAAATAAAAATCATTTAGGATTAATTGCAACTGAAATTGAATGGAGAATTTGAAACGAAAATTTATCTGTTGCAAAATCCCTCACAAAATTAGGCGGGTTTCTTCCCTCCAAACTTTTTGCCCAAAACATAACGCCAATTTTTTAAGTTCAAAATATAAAAATCTTTTATTAATAAATGCAACTGAAATTGAAACAGAAAATTAAAACAGAAGTTCATCTGTTTCAAAAACCATTGCAAAATTAGTCGGCATTCTTCCCTCCAACTTTTCTCCCGAAACAGGATGCGACAAAATAGGTTTCCATTGCAATATGAGTTGCAAAATTAATTGTGCACATTAATTTCCCTTGAGCATTTTTACAAAACCGATTTCGCATTTGCAAAATTCGCTTCGGTTGCCCGTTTTCTTGTAGATACCGAGCATCTCGAATTGTGTCCCATTTGTGACACCCATGATATAGAAGCTTATTGGGGATTTATTTAGAGCGTGCTCGTAGAGCACGGAGCATTAGAGACCAATCAATGATCTCGTGTATCCTTAAGAAATGATTATTGAATGAGATTTCTTTTAGGAAATTCAGATGATCGTACATGGAAAACTTGCGGGTCTTGGACTACGGTGTAGTCTTGTCATTCATGAGAATGGTTTTGAGGATGTCGATTATGTTCGACGGTTAGGACTATGGTTGAGTCCGGTGTGCTTTTGAGTGAAACCAAATGCTAAGCCTTGTTTGTGGTTGTTCTTAGACTGAATAATAGTCTTTCATTTAATCTTGAGTAGGGGACTATAGTAGACCTCACGTTGTGATTTATTGAGCTATAAGCTATTCTTGAATTGGTGGTGACTTGAGGATTATGAATACCTCAATATGTGGTTTTTGAACTAAACTTACAAGTTAGTTGAACATGTTAAGTGTGTACAATTATGTGCATTGTTTATTGGGTTTTGTAGAGCATTATGACCTACTTGAATTGATAAGTTCTTTTATGATGGACTTGGTCCTTATTGGTTTATGCAAGTAAATATCTACTTGAACATCTTGATTTGAGTCCAGCTGGCGTCTTGGTCGTTTTGTCGGCAATGGGACGATTCATAGCCTTTGGAAACATTCGCTACGAATCGCCGCATTGGTACCCTTTCCCCTCACTATTTGGCCGATAGTGGGATGTGGTCTCGTATTAGCGCCCCCTAGCCTGATATTGAGCTCCCATTTCTCATCCTCGGGTTGGATGAATGTAACGAGGTACTCATTAAGAAAACTGATGAGTTATGATCATTTGAGGATTGAAACCCAGTTTATGATCATCTGAGGGTGTTACCCGGTTTGAATATTGAGGGCTTGGCCCAGGTCTTGGTTTTACGTGCTTATGTATAAGCACTTATATGAAGGATAACATGCTATGTGGTTTATGAAGTTTATGTTACATGATGACTTGATACAAGTTTATTATTGGTAGACTATAAAGATACCATGATTTTATACATGTTTGTGCATTATGCCATGCCACGCCATGCTATGCCATACAATTGCATTTAGTAACTTACTGGGTCATTATGACTCATTTCGTGTGTTTGTTTTCCTTAGTTTTTGCAGTGATCCCGTTAGTACGCGTGGCGGCTTCGGATAGTGATTCCTAGAAGGTGGTCTTCCGGGCTCTAAGCTTGGATTTATTATCATTATTGTTGTTATGTATTTGTGAGACACGATTGTAAAGTTCTGTAGACTTTACTTGGGGTAGATTATGTTAGTATTTTGTTATCGTATTATTTTGGTAGCCGACTTGTTTGGTCGAGCTGTTGTATCTCTTATGAGTTGTTCCCTCTTATTATTCCGAGCATGCTTTAGCTCACTCATTCTAGTATTGTTGGTATTGTCATCTCCAACGACGATAGTCGTGAGACTTGGGTTTAGTTGTTAGAATTTAAATATCTTATTCGTTTAGTTGATTTGTCCCTCCGGCATGTTGTAGCCGTTGAGTGGTTGTTTATCAGGTCGGTATTCTGTTGATTCGCCGGCCTTAGGTTGCCGATGGTTTGTTGTACGTGCGCAATGTTGCGTCACGCGAGTCGTAGAATTGTCGAGAGATAGTCGTCTCTCATCCTTGTGTTCCTTAGTTTATAATTATAAGTTTGGGTTCCACTTATGATTCGCTTCCGCAGGTGTTGTTGTTTTTATTATTCCGTATCGCCGTTATGGCTTTACATTCCTGTTTAGAGTTTGTTGGTTCAACTCTTGACTCGCACCACTACACTTAGCGGGTGCTTGTCCGTCTTTTAGCTTGTCTTGACGGCACGACCTTGGGATTTCGCATTGGAGTCCGGGGGTCGTCACAGTTGGTATCAGAGCTATAGGTTAGCTATTTCGCCAGGATAGGTTCCTTGGCCTAGTTTGGGTTGGGTTTATTGTTGAGTTATTAACGCTGAGTGTTCTTTGTAGGCGTATTATGTCAGGAATTTGGCGTGGAGCTAGTTCTAGTAGACCCCGTTCGGGTACAACTCGTGGCAACGAGAGAGGGGAGAATGTTATGGATCCGCGTGTGACTCCTCAGCAGATGTTTGGGATGGAAGACAATTCTATCATTCTTGCGAGATTCTTGAAGTTGGAACCTGAGAGCTTCGATGGAGGACCCGATGCTTCTAAAGCAGAACTTTGGATAGAAAGCATGGAGAAGATCTTTGCGGTATGGGTTGTACGTCGAAGAGATGGTGACCCTAGCGGTGTTTAAATTAACAGTGTGGTGACCATTGGTGGCATGTGTTACGAGATAGTTGGAGACACCATGGAGTGCCTCTAGTGTGGGAAAACTTCACGATGGAGTTTATGGCACAGTTTATTCGGCAGTAGTTCGGGAAAGAAGAGAAGCGGAATTCATGGCATTAGAACAAGGAGCTATGACGGTGGCTCAAGGTATTCAAGTTCACGAGTTGGCTCGCTATTGTGGTTACTTAGTACCAGATGAGGCTAGGAAGACCCAACGGTTTGTGAAGGGCCTAAAGATGAAATATCGTAGGCAACTCGTTCCGTTACAACTTACATATTACCGAGTTGCTGTGGATCGTGCGTATGCAATGGAGTTGGACATCGAGGAGTATGCTCAAAAGAGAGCCTCGAGTACTATTAGGGGCAATGATGGTAATAGAGGCGGCAGTCAAGACCTCAGAAAGTTAATCAAGAAATCACACGCATCTTGGTAGGCTGAGTGACGTTCCTACCTCTAGTCGGAGACGACGAGGCGGCGAGTTAATATGTAATTTTTGTATGAGGACAGGACATGCCGAGAACAGATGTTGGGGTAAATCAGGAAAGTGTTTCGCTTGTGGCGGTGATCATGTTCGTAAGGATTGCCCGAAGATGAGGGTTAATCAGAAGTCCGGGAGTACTAGTCAACAATCCAGGGCTCCAAGAGAGACAGTGGTGGACGGCCTAGAGTTTGAGGTCGTGCGCGCGTGGCGGTTGGCCATTGCGGAGTTTTGAGGCCTATCCGAAATAGGAAGGTATATTCTTGTATATATATATACGTAAATTATACCGTTGCTACTATTACCGTTATTATGAGTACACATTTTAATCGGTAGCTCATGTGCATTCATACATACATTATATGGTGTATTGTGTATTATTGGTTATTTGCTCGATCGGGAATAATACCCCAATGTGAGATCGATATATGATATGGTTTGTTTTGTAAATTACCGGAAGGTAATCGCACGTGGTATATGGATTCTTGTTTAGTCTATATATATATATAAGACTATGCTATATATAGAGTTGTGGTTTTGTGTGGTTATATATAAAGGCCATAGTATGTATATGTATGTATATGTATATATATGAATATATAAATGAAGCATGAATTGTATGATGATACTTATCGGTTTGGTATGATGTTTGTATATTCTATAAAGATATGTTTTATGTAATGGATAATATAATATCATATTATTGTTAGTAATTACTACACGAGTAGGATACCCACTCGACTTGTGAGAAGGTTGAAGAATGCGATTTAGAAGATAATCATGGTTACACGGGAGAGATTGACGCTTCACCGTGAGTATTGAGACGTTAACGTTGTGTTAGGATGCTTAGTGTATGCATTGGTTGTAGACTTGGTCTAGAGCTCAAGAAAGGATAGTTTTGCGGAGTATAGACGTTACGAGTATCGGTAGACGTTTCGGTTTCTTGTAAATCCTAGGAAGTTACCTTGGTTGGGTGTACTAGGAACACGAGTTTGTGGTAGCTATGATTTTTGTTTGCCAAGGTAATAGACCTTGTTATTTGATCTGATTTTATTCAGTATGTGCATTAGTTGTAGGAAATATCAATTTGATGCATTTACATTCCTAAAATATTAAATCCTTATTTCATCATTATTATCTCATGATCATTCATTTCATTAGCATAGGAGACTGTTTGAAGGATGCTTAAAACTTTTTAATCATGAACCTTCGCATCCTTGCAACGGAAACTTTTGAGTATCCAATTTAGCCGGTACCCTAAATTGGTGATCAAAAGTGGTTCGTTGTTGGACTAGGATTGGTATGAATTATGGTAGAAATTGACTACACCCGTTACCAAATGGAATTGACATGAATGGAAAGAATTTTCAAAACATGGCATTGTGTGCTCTTGTGTGTTCTTACCCGCGATAGGGAAATCGCGAGTATGATTTGCATGGTTTGAAATGCCGATTTGATTACCTTTGATTTGTTTGTAAATTGCCCCATAGGCAATTATTAATTCTTGTAACTTAGGATCTTTTGTGGTTGAATTTCATGTTGTGCCCCGAGACAAATAGTTTCGGTAGTTGGATGTTGAAATATTCTCGATTATGTGTTCCATGTTATAGTTTGGGGATTTTGCCTACTTGGTTGGCATATTGTCGTTCATATGTGTATTCGCGACTCAAGTATGAGTCATGTTATTTTCAATCGTAAGTGTTGATGTTGTTGTGTCTATCGAGAGTTCGTAGACTTTCGAATTTGGATTATTAGAGTTTAACCCTCGTATATATTGTGGCGGTAGACTCAGAGATTCGAGTCTAGGTTGATGGTTTTGAACTCGATGTATTGTGGTTTGTATCATGATTTAGAATTCGGGACGAATTCTTTTTTAAGGTGGAGAGGGTGTGACACCCCGCTCCTTCGTTATCTCGGTTTGCGTGCTATACTTGCACTTCTTCCCTTGTCGACGGTATGTTTGGTTTGCGAGAGGGTCTAGATATGTTTGAGAGACCATATTAAGACCAAAACATTATTAAGAGACTCCATATAGTTGTTGACTTGCTAAAGTCGCAAGTCGTGACTTCGACGATAGTCGAATGCGACGCGATTGAGGGTTTGCTTGCGTTTTGGGTTCGTGACCTCGGTTTGGGTCCTAGACCTTTATAAGATGGTTTATTAACATGTTTAGATGTATTAGACTTCAAGTTGGAGGTGTTCCCTAAGTCTATCGATGATTTGGAAGTTTATAAACCTTCTTGCTTTGTTTCGCCCTTAGCGATTTCCTTCGTTGCTTGTATTCTTTGTGTTTTCAACTTGTGAGAAGTTCATTTGAGTTATAGACCAAGTGTACTAGTAATTATCATTCTTGCACGATCATTGTTCATAGACTTGTTACCTTTGGTTATGAGATGACCAATTTATTCCTTCACGACCCATGTTTTGGGCAAACTTCGGGAAAATTCTGGTACTAATCCACTGAATAGAATTTTCTAAAAATTTAGTATGTTTTACCTTCATACGTTAGGATACTCTCTGTAAAATTTGGTAATTTTCCAAGGTGTCTAAGTACCTTAATTAGGTCTTGACTTACGGCTGTGCCAGAATTCAGTTTTCAGAAAAACAACTTCTGTACTTGATTTTGTTGTAACCATATCTTGATGTATATAAGTCCAAATGGAGTAATTTAAAATTCTAAAATATAATTTAATGAGTCTAGTTTCATAAAAATCAAAAATCACCTCATTTGGAGTTGTGAGCGATTTATGGTCGATTTTACAAGATTGACTGTCCAGCCTCAGCTTCCCAGGCGCCCGCCTGGACATTGTGAGGCGCCCGCCTCAAGTACTGAGGGCTTTGCAAAATGAAAATGTGCTGAGCAGGAGCCCAGGCGCCCGCCTCAACATCAGAACAGCATTTACGGGATTTTTGCCCTGTTTTGTGTTTGGACGAATTATACCCATCCTACCCTCATTAAACCCCTCTAAACCCTTCCTAACCACCCATACTTAACCCAAATCATGTCCTAACATTAGTTGGAAGTTAATTAAGGTTAGATTAGTGATTGATTAATCCTAATCTCTACTAATTGTACTTGGGAAAAGTCTATTGTGCCCTCTTCATAATTGGGGGTATAAATACCCAAACCCTTTGCATTTTCAACCAAATCTCTTCATTCTTCCTCCCCACAATACGTATTAGAGAGAGAGAGTCTCCATGGGAGATTTCAAGCCCTAGCTTCTTCTCTCTTCGATCCAAGACGATCCGACCAACCGATTGCCTTCAAACTTCGGAATCTTGAAGCCCTCGACGAGTAGAACAAGTTCACCGATCGGATTTGCGTTCTCTTGAGTTTTCACTCAAGCTAGGTAAGTTACTTCCTTTTGATTTTGGTTCATTGGCCCTAAGGAAAACAACTTATATGCTATTTGTGGGCAATGAACACTTGATATGCTTTGTATGCCCAATTTTGGGGATTTTTGGAAGTATAACTTGTAAGAGCAATTGTAGAGTGGTTTTTATGATTGTGAGGTATATGATTACTCTTCATCTTGTGTTTCTAGGCTTATGAGCATGCTAGAAATCATGTCCATATGTTATTTGGGTTCATTGTGGAAATATGCCTATTTTGTGTATTTTTGGAGGTATGAACTTGTCAATGTCATGGGTAGGATGATTTGAATGTTGTTGTGAGTTGGGAGAAATATGTTATCTCTTTGTTAAGATTTTTATGAATTTAGGGCTTGGGAACTAAGCCCGAATTATTTTGGAAATTGTTATAAATTGAAGTGAGGGTCATTGTTGAGATTGATGAAATGTGTAAGAAATGAAACTTAGTATTTAGACTCAACGGAGTCGAAATAAGTTCAATAAAGTGTTAATGAACTCGGGTCGAAGTCCTACGACATTTGGGATTCGTTTGATTATGGTTATGTTGAGTTCTTGGATTTTAGGCTTGGGAAACAAGCCCGGATTATTTTTGGGAGAATTGCTATAAATGTGATTGATGTATTAATTTTGGGATGTATGAAATATGTATTTAAGGAAATGCGATATTAAGACTCAATGGAGTCATTTTAGGTTCAATAAGATGTTAGTGAGCCTTATGTTGAAATCCTACGATGTTCGGGTTTGGTTGGTTGTGATTGTAAGTACCGAAAGCATCTCGAATTGTGTCCCATTTGTGACACCCATGATATAGAAGCTTATTGGGGATTTATTTAGAGCGTGCTCGTAGAGCACGAGCATTAGAGACCAATCAATGATCTCGTATCCTTAAGAAATGATTATTGAATGAGATTTCTTTTAGGAAATTCAGATGATCGTACATGGAAAACTTGCGGGTCTTGGACTACGGTGTAGTCTTGTCATTCATGAGAATGGTTTTGAGGATGTCGATTATGTTCGACGGTTAGGACTATGGTTGAGTCCGGTGTGCTTTTGAGTGAAACCAAATGCTAAGCCTTGTTTGTGGTTGTTCTTAGACTGAATAATAGTCTTTGATTTAATCTTGAGTAGGGGACTATAGTAGACCTCACGTTGTGATTTATTGAGCTATAAGCTATTCTTGAATTGGTGGTGACTTGAGGATTATGAATACCTCAATATGTGGTTTTTGAACTAAACTTACAAGTTAGTTGAACATGTTAAGTGTGTACAATTATGTGCATTGTTTATTGGGTTTTGTAGAGCATTATGACCTACTTGAATTGATAAGTTCTTTTATGATGGACTTGGTCCTTATTGGTTTATGCAAGTAAATATCTACTTGAACATCTTGATTTGAGTCCAGCTGGCGTCTTGGTCGTTTTGTCGGCAATGGGACGATTCATAGCCTTTGGAAACATTCGCTACGAATCGCCGCATTGGTACCCTTTCCCCTCACTATTTGGCCGATAGTGGGATGTGGTCTCGTATTAGCGCCCCCTAGCCTGATATTGAGCTCCCATTTCTCATCCTCGGGTTGGATGAATGTAACGAGGTACTCATTAAGAAAACTGATGAGTTATGATCATTTGAGGATTGAAACCCAGTTTATGATCATCTGAGGGTGTTACCCGGTTTGAATATTGAGGGCTTGGCCCAGGTCTTGGTTTTACGTGCTTATGTATAAGCACTTATATGAAAGATAACATGCTATGTGGTTTATGAAGTTTATGTTACATGATGACTTGATACAAGTTTATTATTGGTAGACTATAAAGATACCATGATTTTATACATGTTTGTGCATTATGCCATGCCACGCCATGCTATGCCATACAATTGCATTTAGTAACTTACTGGGTCATTATGACTCATTTCGTGTGTTTGTTTTCCTTAGTTTTTGCAGTGATCCCGTTAGTACGCGTGGCGGCTTCGGATAGTGATTCCTAGAAGGTGGTCTTCCGGGCTCTAAGCTTGGATTTATTATCATTATTGTTGTTATGTATTTGTGAGACACGATTGTAAAGTTCTGTAGACTTTACTTGGGGTAGATTATGTTAGTATTTTGTTATCGTATTATTTTGGTAGCCGACTTGTTTGGTCGAGCTGTTGTATCTCTTATGAGTTGTTCCCTCTTATTATTCCGAGCATGCTTTAGCTCACTCATTCTAGTATTGTTGGTATTGTCATCTCCGACGACGATAGTCGTGAGACTTGGGTTTAGTTGTTAGAATTTAAATATCTTATTCGTTTAGTTGATTTGTCCCTCCGGCATGTTGTAGCCGTTGAGTGGTTGTTTATCAGGTTGGTATTCTGTTGATTCGCCGGCCTTAGGTTGCCGATGGTTTGTTGTACGTGCGCAATGTTGCGTCACGCGAGTCGTAGAATTGTCGAGAGATAGTCGTCTCTCATCCTTGTGTTCCTTAGTTTATAATTATAAGTTTGGGTTCCACTTATGATTCGCTTCCGCAGGTGTTGTTGTTTTTATTATTCCGTATCGCTGTTATGGCTTTACATTCCTGTTTAGAGTTTGTTGGTTCAACTCTTGACTCGCACCACTACACTTAGCGGGTGCTTGTCCGTCTTTTAGCTTGTCTTGACGGCACGACCTTGGGATTTCGCATTGGAGTCCGGGTCGGGCTGTCACAATCTTTTTTGGAATTTTTTTGGTTTAACTAAGAATATGTATAACCATTAATTAGGAATTCTTCCAATTTTTTATGTTATTAAGACCACTCTAAAAGATAAACTGTTTTTATTTTATTTTTCAAAAAAATAGAATAAGTAATAATATGTATAATTACTAATTTGGAATTCTTCCAATTTTTTACGTTGTTAACAATATGTATAAAATATAAAATACACTTTTCATTAAACACATAGTCACTTTTTTATACCAACATAAAAAAGAGATATTAATTGTTTAGTGTCTATCTTTCACAGTAAATCTATAATATAAAACATGTTACGCGGTTAAAAAATATTAATACCCTTAGTGTATGTGTTAAAAAAAAGTTTATATTTTAACGAAATATTATTAATTGTATAAGGGTAAAGCTGGGTGTCCTCCTCAAATTTGTAATTTTGGTCCTATTAATAAAATCTAAAAAGGTATCACCTTTGTTTCCTTAAAAAAATTACAAATAAATAAAATCTAACAAGGTACCGCATCTGTTTTCTTAAATAAAATTACAAATAAAAGTTTTAATTTTTTTCTCCACTGCTGAATGATCATAATGTTTTAATTGATTATCGAGAAGTCTTCATTTTCAATTTGTTATTTTAGACTTTTTTGAAACATGATTAAAACATATATTGATTTATTTAAATATTGACACTCTCCAAGATCGACATCCTCCTCTTCATGGCCGTACATAGCACGGGCACAAAGACTAGTCTATATTATAATTGAGCTCATTCTCACACATGTACAATTGATTAAAACTATTTAGAGGTTAAGATTAAATTACCTTTTAAAATTTAATGGTTCAGATTCACTCTCACATTTACATGTGTGAGAGTAGTTATCCACTTTTAACTCTCTATTTTCTTTCACCATGTTACAAAGTCACCCCTACAATTAATATTATGAGCAGTCACACCCTCAGATTAATTTTCTAAACCATCTATAATACAATACAGCTCATAGTCACACGCTTGTAATTGACTTGGGATAAAAAGGGGTCAGGATTTACTGTTTTACAAAGATTCTACGGTCACGATTAAAAGTTATCTTCGTATGTGCGAAATCGGTTACAAAATGGTTTACCAATTTACTGTTTTACCAAGTTTACAAGACGGTTTATTGTTTTACGGTTTTATGATTTTTTTCACTTAATATGGTGATGTGTTCGACATGTGTTGTCATTATCCCCTCCCCCCCCCCTTTTTTTATCCCGTCATTTACAATACAATCAACAAAAAAAAAAAAATTAAACAGTGTACCGGATCAAAATAGATAATATTCGGAAAGAGTACTAGTTGAGCACGGTGCCTTTAACATGTGAGCACGGTGCCTTTAACTTTCTTGGTTTTATTTTTTTCTTTTTAATTATTATCGTAATTAACTTAATCAATTTAATTTTTGTCCGGCCCATTTTTTCCAACCCACAATTTCGTATACAAATTAATCAATTTATTGTTTTACTAAGATTCTACGACTATTAAAAAAAATTATTTTGCTACACCAATTTCCAAATTAATCAATTTACCTTTTTTATTTTTTTATTTTCTAATAATTCCAGTGGAGTTGAGTATCCCGTCATTTACAATACAATTAAAAAAAACGATGTACCGGATCAAAATAGATAATATTTTGAAAACGAGAGTATTAGTTGAGCAAGGTGCCTTTAACTTTCTCGATTTTATTTTTTTCTTTTTAATTATTATCGTAATTAACTTAATCAATTTAATTTTTGTCCGGCCCATTTTTTCCAGCCCGCAATTTCATATACAAATTAATCAATTTACTGTTTTACCAAGATTCTACGATTAAACTATTGAATGCAATGGTTAAAGTTATTGACGAATGTTAAATTTCTAAATGAAAAATTATGTGCGGACATTTATTTCAATGTAATATTGATATACATGAAATATAAAGAATGTCTCTCTAACACGTTTAATCTCACAATCTCAACCGTTTTTATCACATTTTTTTTCATCCCTATTTTAATTATTGAAATATTACGATTTACAAGACGGTTTACAGTTATTATTTTACATTTGTGAAAATTAGTTACTCTTTTACTGAGATATTACGGTTTTATAGTTTTATGGCTGCGAAAATTTGTATTTGTATTTTTTTTTTTAGTTGTTATCGTAATTAACTTAATCAATTTAATTTTTTTCCGATCCGTAATTTCGTATACAAATTTTAAAAAAATTTTAAAAAATCGTAAGTTTTGTAATTTGAAATATTTGTTTTTTTTAATTGTTATCCGGCCCGTTTTTTCCCGCCCGCAATTTTATATACAAATTATTAATTAATCCCTCCATTCCGGGCAAAGAGGCCCAGATTGAAAGTCAATTTTTTTTAAAAAAAATAATATTTTTAGTAGTTCATTTCCACATTATCTGTTTTATTTATTGATAAATTCTCAAACTGGCGTCGTGCCATCGGCACGGGCAAAAGTACTAGTTACCTCTTACAAAACATCAACCTTACATTAATATAATCTCACAATAGAGTTCAATTGATTAACTGAGACTATCTCACCATGACGGTTGATTTTGCCGCAAAATCAAATGTTCATAGGTCAGTTACATATAACTCCTTACAAATAACTCCCCTCAATTATTTGTCGAGTTAGAATAACGCCCCTCAACTACCACTTGAAGTAATGTATCCATCAATTGTAACATTTTTTTTTATAATCGCACCTTCTATTTAGACATCGGCGTTTCAATTTACGAAATAAAATATACTGGCACCGTGTCATAGGTACGGGCATGAAGATCTAGTATTTTATATTTACTCTCCATTTGTGTTGTAACCACATTTTTTGTGCTTAACTATTTTTGTAATTATGGTTAACTTTAATGATATTAATATATCTCTTAATAATTAGATTTTTCAAATTGTGACTCTTTGAGTGGACCAGAGGAAGTAAATTACAATAGATAGCAACGCTCACACATTTTTGTAAGTGATTATAAAGAATTCTTCAGCAACAACTGACAAAATGTTGTATTGCTTTGTCATGATTCTAAACAACATAGAAAAATTGAAGTGGATTCAATGTTGCACTCAATCTGTACTCGAGAAAATTAGATGCTAGTATTACTCATGTGATCCTTCTTTGAAGATATTTTAGCTCCATTTAATAATCTGAGTATTGACCTGTACTTGATGGTTGCCACTACGATAGGAGTATATATCTTGTGTTTCACAGTTTTGTGCCCCCGAATGTACAGATATTCAGATTAGAACATGTAGCCTTGTTAATTACTTTAAAGGTGAGGTTTTAACGCTCAAATAGCTAACGGTTAGGGGTAAAGATAAAAAAAAAATTAAATTATTTAGATTCTAGTTTCAAAAAATATTATCTAAAAAAGCTGTAAATATGATCACGCCACAAAGATGGGGTGACTAGGTCGGTGATCCACGTAATGGACCTGAGCTGACGTGTCCTAGGTCAACGTTCACGTCGGTGTATGTGGGTACTTGTTGTACCAAAGTTGATAGGATATCTGGGCTTTGTGCTTACTTTTGATCGTTGGATACCTAAAAGGAGACTACAGTTAGGGTGTTGGGGGTTTCTCAGCTACAGCCCTTAGGCGTGAGAGTCAGTAATCAGGGAGTATGAATGCTCGGAGCTAGGCGTTCCCTTAAGCTTCCGGTGATAATGTGTATAGCTGGTTATTCTTAATGCAATTGTGTATGTTTGATCAAGTTAGCCTACCTTTCTTGTAAAGGAAGACTTCCTTTTATAGTAGTGTCCATTGGGGGATCATGATTGATGTAGGGGCCCTTGGGCATGGGGGCATGTTGATGGTCAGCTGGCTGGCAGCTTCCTACTGGTTGATGGATAGCGTGGGATGCGTTCATTGTGGGTGGTAGATAAGCCCCTGTGTTATATCGGCTTGCATGGCTTGCTCACATCCTAATATGAGGACATCTGGAGGCTATGTACAGGCTATATGTTAGGTCTATCACATCAGGGAAGGTTTTTCGGTCGAGCATGATCATTCCTCACCTGGGTGGTCGGGTCATGCTCGTTGTTCGGAATGATCCTCGGTTTATCGAGGATCATGGTCTGCTCGTCGATGATCGATGGTCGTGGTCGGCTCATCAATGGTCGCTGATCTTGGTGGACCCTGCCCAGGTCCAACTGGAATCCACGTAGTCGCTCCACATAGGAGGACCTAAGTCTAGTCCCTTCAAAATAAATCGACAAATAAGACTTATCTGGAATCCTAGGGTAGTGGTTTTGTTTTCCCTATTACCTAATAAACATAGACGCCTCTGATAAAGATTTATTATTTAACCGACCTCTATTAATAGAATTTTTTTACAAATTACTAGAATCCAAATTACAATGGAGACTCAGGCTTTCCCCCTGAATGATTCTAATTAACACTTCTTCAACAACTAACAAATTGTGTTGTCGTTTTGTCATGATTCAGAAGATGAAGGACAACATGTAAGAAGTGGCATCATGTTGCACTCAGTATCTACTTGTGTACTTCATCTCATCCTTGCTCTATATAACAATCTAGTGTCTACAAATCTGCTTCCAAAAATAGAAATTAGTATCTACAAAATCTGATAAATCAAGTTTTGCTATATAAATACCTATATTAATTAGTTAAACATGAAGCGAGGCATAAGAATGATCACAAAATATTTCTATTAAAAAATAGGAAAAAAAAACTATGATGTTCGTTGATGTTCTGCCATCGCCAGCAGGATTGATTGATGTGCCATTTTCGGCAGGGTTGATGATGCTACTGATGATCTTTAAGAAGAGGTCCTTGGCGAGATGCTGGATGGATGTACGTCCCATGTCGGATGACGAAGTTGCTATCAATGCTTCGAATTGCCTTAGGCGAGAACTAGTATGATTGAACTGCTGGGTGCTGGCGATGCTTTTGTTCAACTTCAGCAAGCTTTGACGGAGATTGGTGTCCACAGTCTTTGGAGGGTGCGAATAGAAGATATGCATTTTGCATGGGGGACGATGTAGCAAATACTTGACAAGATAAGATGTTGTAATGACAAGATGCAAGCTAAGATAAAATGCATATGGAAAAAACTCTTTTTTTTTTTCAAAGATTTGAATTAATGACGTGGATGTGCCCATTGTTTTTCCTGAACATGTTAAGACAAGACGGGCCAGGGGATGCTGATATAATATAAGAGTTTGAGATATGACTTTTGGTTGGCTTTGAAGGGTTATGGCCATAGGAGTTGATGGTGATATTTGAGATGGAGGTGGGTGAAGTTTAGGGTTACCTTTCAGTCTTTTGACTAGTGCATCATTCAAGAAAGGAATTCAATCAGGATTAGTGAATCTTACTAATCGATGCCTCAAAGGGACCACCTTTTTTTTCCTTTTTTTTTCATTTTTTGTGCTCTAACTTTTGCCTAGACCGCCCTTTCGGGTTTTCAACCTAGCAAGCTTTTACCTCATAGGGAGCCGGTCTTTCAATGCATGTGAAGATAAACCACTTATTTTTGAGGGATCAAGCCTTTGTAGCCTCTTCGTTTCTTCAGGCGAGATGGAAAGGACAGCTTGTTTCTGGAGATGATGAGCCTTTATGTATCCAATGAGTTTGGCGGGAGAAGCCCCGAGATGACTCGATGAACCACATTTTGTAAAATGGGATGGGAAAGTTCCTGAAGAGATTAAATAGGGACAGCCTCAGAAAGAATTGATTTGGAGAGACTTTTGAGGGAGACAGAAATGAGTATGCTCAGAGAAAGTGGGACGACTCTAATTGACAAAAAGAAAAGTCATGATCCAGAGTTTATCGCCGAGTATCATAAGTTTCATGGACCTTATTTAATGTTTATATTTTGATGATTTTATATGTTTTTTTTAGCAAGGAGTTCTGTCCTGGACCCAGATCATGTGATAATCGATTGAAACAGAGCTATATGTGGCAACTAGGTTAGGGTATAGTGGTTTAAGTCTTTGGGATGGATTGGCTTTAGAGTTGAGGATTTGATTGGCCTCTGGCTCAAAGACATTTTGGGATGTGGAGTTGGTTATTTTCGAAAAGGCGATCAGAAGCGATCATTGGCTGGCCTTCTAGACTATAGGTTTGGATAAGAATTTGGTTTCTGGACCTGGTTGTAGGTATTGGAAGATCGTCTTTTGGCTTTGGTTGTTGGGTTATGTGGTTGTCCAAGAATGATTGGTTTGGTGAGAATGTCAGCCAATTGATGTTCAGTTGCAACATATTCCAAACTGATGTTACCTTTTTTCCACATGATCTTTGAGGAAGTGATAACGAATATCAATGTGCTTTGTCTTGGAGTGCATCACTGGATTATTTGAGTATGAAATTGCATAAGTGTTATCACACATGATAGGACAATTTGTAGTCCTAATGTTGTAGTCCACTAGTTGTTGCTTCATCCAGAGTAGTTGAGAGCAACAGCTGCTGGCAGCAATGTATTTTGCATCTGTGGTTGAATTTGCAACCGATCCTTCCTTCTTGCATGACCATGAGACAAGTCTATTTCCAAGAAATTGACAGGTCCCACTAGTGCTTCTTCTGCTTACTTTGCAGTCTGCATCTGAGTATCCAACTAGATCAAAGTTGTTCCTTCTTGAATACCAGATACCCAGATTTTTGGTAGTTGAAACATTTCTGATGATACGTTTAGCAGCAAGCAAGTGTGATTCCCTTGGATCTGCCTGAAATCTAGCATAAACACAAACAACAAACATAATATCAGGTCTACTGGCAGTAAGGTAAATAAGTGAACCTATGACTCCTCGATATTTGGTCACGTTCTCTTGTTTTCCCTTCTCATCTTTGTCAAGATGGCATTCAGTAGACATTGGTGTCTCGAATCCTTTAGCTGAATCAAGACCAAATTTCTTGATAAGTTCCTTTGCATATTTGGTTTGGCTGATGAAGATCCCGTCTGAAGTTTGTTGAATCTAAAATCCTAGAAAGTAGGTGAGCTCTCCCATCATACTCATCTCGAACTTGCTTTGTATCAGCTTCTCGAATCTTTTGCACAGGCTTTGATTAGTTGATCTGCAGATGATGTCGTCCACATAAATTTGTACCAGAAGGGAATGATCTTTGTGCTTGAGGATGAACAGAGTTGTGTCTATTCTTCCTCTCACGAATCCTTGTTCGATTAAGAACTTGGATAGAGTTTCATACCAAGCTCTGGAAGCTTGTTTGAGGCCATATAGTGTTTTTTTGAGTTGATATACTTGATCCTCTTTACCTTGGATGACAAAACCTGAAGGTTGTTTAACGTATACCGTTTCTAGAAGATCACCATTGAGAAAGGCACTCTTCACATCCATATGATATACCTTGAACGATGCATAGGCTAGAAAGAGTCTGATTGCCTCTAATCTAGCAACATGAGCAAATGTTTCATTGAAGTCAATTACTTCTTCCTGTCGGTAGCCTTGAGCAACCAGTCTAGCTTTATTTATGGTGACATTTCCATCTTCATCTCTCTTGTTTCTGAATATCCATTTAGTGCCTATGATTGGATGACCAGTAGGCCTTTGAACTAAGCTCCACACTTTGCATCTTTCAAACTGGTTCAACTCTTCTTGCATAGCTTCAATCCAGTAATGGTCTTCAATAGCTTCATCAATTTTCTTTGGCTCGATTTCAGATACGAATGCAAAGGCAAACATAGTCTCATATGGAACACTACTTCTCATACGAACTCCTGAGTTGAGAGCATCAATGATTTGAGAGAAGGGGTGATCTCTTGTTTCAATAACATCTGGAGGGAGATCTCTTCCGGTGAATTCTTCCCTTAAGAATTCTGGAGAACGAAGAGAAGGTGATTCACTAAAATTAGGTTCAGAAGAGATAGGATCTTTGAGACCTTCAATTTTTGGTGAACAAGAAGGATGAGTGATCTACAAAGGTGTTTGAGGTAGAACAAAAGAAATATGATCTGGGTCAACAAAAGGGTTAGAGGAGGTGCCAGCAGAGTTGAAGTCCATTGGTGTTGGATTAGCATAATTCGAATAGTCTGCTATTGGAGGATTCTGAGGTGGCGAAGAAGTGGAAACTTGATTTGTACCTGCCTCAACATCATCAGAATCATCAGCAACATTTAGTGGCTCTAATAAATCATATTCATTCAAAGTAACATGCACAAATTATAAACTTTTCAAAGAAGTTTTGTTAAATATGTGAAATGTTTTTGAATGATTTGAATAGCCCAGAAAAATTCCTTCGTTTGATTTTGAATCAAATTTGCCTCTATATTCTTTTCCATTATGAAGAATAAAACATTTACAGCCGAAGATTTTGAAAAATCCTACATTTGGGGCTCTTCCTCTCCATATTTCACATGGAGTTTTATTATGAAACTTGTTTACCAGTGATTGATTCTCAGTGAAGCAAGCAGAGTTGACAGCTTCTGCCCATAAGTATTTTTGAAGTTTAACTTCTGCCAACATAGTTCTTGTTGCTTCAATAAGTGTTCTGTTCTTTCGTTCAGCTACACCATTTTGTTGAGGAGTCCCGGCAGCGGAGAAGTTATGGCCGATCCCGTGGTTATCACAATATCTTTCAACATCGTTGTTTTTGAATTCGGTGTCGTTGTCTGATCTGATGTCACTTATGTCTTCAAGCTTTTGAGTTTGAAGTCTTCTGAATAGGGCGGTGACTAGATCATATGTCTCATTTTTTGATGTCATCGTTTCGATCCAAGTGAATCCCTAGGAACATAGGCCTAGAGCCGAACTACGTTTAGTCTGATTCCTGAGAAAGAGATACGTAGGCAGCATATCTTGATAGGTCCGACCATTGCAACATAAAAATATTTGCATCGCTCATATGTCAAAACTCAAAAATCTTCCCCAACATTGCTTATCTTGAATTTGGGAGTCTATCTTATCAACAACGCTTGCTTATTTATAAACTCTCGTTTACTCATAAACTCCGTTGTTGAGGAGCTCTGTAGACACCCCAAATTTGTACCCTTATTGTCCAAATAAATATCACAAAAACAAAACAAAACAAAATCAAAACAATAAAGAAAAGAAGCAAACAATAAAGAAAAGAAGAAAACAAAAAAGAAAAGAAAAAAGAAATGGGAAATGGGGCAGCCGGTTCCCCCCCCCCCCCTCATTTTCTTGCTCCGCACTTTTCCTCTCCTATATATACTCCCTCAAACCCAACAGCCCCCAACAACAAACACTCACTCCAGCTGTCCCCCTCTCCCCCAATTCCCACACATAGAATTACTCCCTCTCTCTCACTCACGACATCCCCTCACCCAATAGCCCCATACACATACTCCCTCACTCATAAAAACTCTCTCTCTCTCAATATTTTCGGCAGCCCTCACACACACACGCACACGCACACGCACAACACACACGAACACACACCCTGCCGTTATGTTGTCCGGGTTCAGACAATAAAATACAGTAAAAGCAAGTAGTTGTGCCGCCCGATTTTCGAGGCAAAAACAATAAAAGAAGTAGTCACCCTTCCCGAATCCCCGCAACAACAAAAAGACTCCCTTTCCCCGAAGGACAGAGTGAGCGCACCCTAGGACCTACTAGAAGGAGATTGGTACGGGATAAAACCTCCACATGTCAAGAGGTAGGTTTATTAAAGTTTTTATTTATAAAAAGTTTTATTTAGACTAGTCCGATGTAACGAAAATAAGCAGTTGTGCTGCCCGAAATTCTATAGAAAATAGCACTAAAAGAGTCATTATTATGGCCAAATTTTTATAAATGTATTTGTAACTCCAGGAAGGAGGTTGTTGTAAAGTTTGTAATAATTTACTTATATGTATGCAAATATATATTTAATGTTTTATTTCAACTGTTAAATAAATATATAAAAAAAAGCATATTTAAGCCAAAAATTATTTTGAGACCGAAAGGGTGAGTTAATTGCCTAACCCCTTCCCACCTCGTAACTTAGTATCCGAACCCTTTACAAATTTGGTTATCTTTGTGTTGAGTGATTTTCAATTGATCACTAAATCCTACCGCAAGAGCACGGCTATTCGTGTAGTATTTAGGATGTCGATCCCACAGGGACTTTGAATCAAGTACCGAATAACTCACAATTAAAATTATCTAGACTAATTGATTTCAAGATTTTTTATGCAATGAGTAAATTAAATTAACAAGACTAAATTAACTAAATCAAAATGCAAAATTAGATTTTGGATTAAAAACAATAATTAAAAAGCTTCTAGGATTTCGGTTCACCACAACAATGAATTTATAAATTTCGTAACAATCTTTCCGTTCGTGATGAATGTCAAATTTTGAAGGTGAATTGCATAAAAAATCGTTAATTGCATTCTTTCAAACTACTCTCAACCGTGCTTAGATTAATTCAAATCCGATGTCTCGCTCAATGAATTAAACTAAACCCATTATGTCCTACAATTCTATAAGCCTCTAGAAATTTAATCAACTCTCGTTCTCATAAATTTCTAGTTCAATATTAGAGTTCCGTTACTTACGCTTCACCTTTCGGTCCTTCACTTTAGTAACTAAGATTATTGTATAAATGTAGTAGTTTCACCTTTCGGTCCCTCGCTATTACAATTTTATACAATTATTAATAAAGCTAAAATTGAATCAAAACGGGTGACATTCAAATAAACGGAAAGATAAAAAAAACTTTATTTATAAATCCATTACGGGCTACACCTAATACTAGAATTAGAAAACTACTCACACATAATTAAAGTAACTAAAATAAATATGTTAATAAAAACAAAAGAGAAGGGAAGAAGTAGAACTTGCAATGAACGAATTCACAAACTCAGATATAAAACTATTTTAAAATGTCTATCTAACTATTTAAGAGGAAAGTGTGGAAGTAAAATTCTATGTCCCTAAGGAGGGGAGGAAGGAGCTATATATAGGGAAAAACTAAGCCTTTCTTTTCTCCTTGTCAACCAAAATAAAATGACAATAAATGAGAAATAAAATAGAGAAAGATGAGAGGCTAAATTAAAGCTCTCCATCCCCCTTTAGATGACATTTAGTCTAGATGCATAAAAAGGTGCAAACTGGAAAATATTGGAAGTAACTCTTGAGCTCCGATTGAAGGCTGCGAAATATTTGCTGGAAATCTTCAATTTAATTCTTGACATTAGTTTTCCACCCCACGAAAAGTAACCGCTGCCCACGAAAAATGTTGAAATTCAATTTGCCTTTACTTCATCATTAAAGCTTGATTTTAATGCACAAAATTTGTAAAACTGCCCAATTAAGACAAATAAAGGTAAATGAGTCAAAACAATTAAATTAGCAATGATAAATGCAATATTGACTAGGAAAATAAGCCCAAAGTATCCAAAAATATAGACAATATGCACATTTATCACTCCCCCAAACTTGAGCTTTGATCGTCCGAGTAAAGGAATAAATTCAAATTAAGAATAGCCCGGGACAGAGAAAAAAAATAGGAAGGCACTAGCTTGAGAAAACAAGTGCACTACACCATGGAATTTAGCTCAAATCATCAACATTCCGGAAGACAGGTCTTTAGATTCCCAAGATAATAAAATCTCAAGTGCTCAATCTAGATCTCAAATCACTCACTCATTAGTCACTCAATCAAGGAGAAGCATAGGGCACAACTAGCTCGAATTATGGTACCACAGAAATGCTAAAGTTGAAATTCTCTAATTAAGGGGCACTCTCCATTCATGCTATTTAATTTAATTGGCGTGGCATAGGCAAAGCAAGCAAAAATATCATTAGGACTTTATCTTAGGCTTGTAACGTTAGGCCAAGGCGAGGGCTACAAATGAAGGAATGGATATACAAACCAAGAGAGCATAAAAGAATCATGTAAAATGTAATGCTCGCTCACAAAACAATGTTCTTCATTTTATTTTATTTTCAAAACCACTCACCAATTTCAACAACCCCCAAAATTGATTTCTTGAATAATCGGGTTGAAGAAATTACTCACCATCAATTAACAATTAACCCCCTTATTTCCCCTTAGAGCACATGCAAACTTTATTTTCTTTTTCCTTCGTTAGCGCCCTTTTTTCTTTTTTTTTTTTTTCATTTGCTTCAATTTTTTTCAAGGCGCGCTAACTTCTTTTTTTTTCTTTTTTTTGGATTCATCCCACCAATCAACATATATTTTTTTCAATACCCATTCCTTCCTTTTTGCACCCAACACAATAGCCAAAAATGTAACACATGAAAGCACAAACCCAACAAAAGCGAACAATATACACATGAATATTCATTTTAAGCTCTCTTGAAGGGTAGGATAAAGTGTTTAGGCTAAATGGGTGAGTAAATGCGGGTAAATGAAACGAACGTCGAATGGGGGTCATTTGTGTGCATAGCACACACCATTCTTTACACAAGCTCAAGGGGGACGCTAGGGACAACATTTTTCAAAAAGGTTAGGCAAGAAAAGGCTCAAACTGTCCAAAATGGCCTAAATCATATCTCATTACCACAATGCCCATGCCAAGCCTAAATTTAGCAAGAATTTCAAGAAAATCTCCATGATATCAAAAATCCAACTAACATATCCACAATGTACACATAATTCTTTGCTAGCCTAGCACCAAGAACAAAATCATGAAAATATGTAGGTACCTCGCAAACACTCCCTCACGTGTTTTCTCTCACCCTCGTGTTTCACTCAAAGCATACCCAAGAAAGAATTAGCAAGGGAATCATTATCAACCATCAACTAGCATGCAAATGAGTCCAAGATTACTCCACAAATGTAATACACATGCATACTTTTGCAAATGCCAAACAAAAATAATTATCATCAAAGCTACAAGCTTGGGCATTTCAAAAGCATAAATTTATTACCCCCAAATAAAAACTCAAAATGAAATAACCATTTCCCCAAACTTAAAGAATGCATTGTCCTCAATGGAATGAAGAAAATGAAATAACAAAAGGGAGAGTGGAACAAGCTCACCAAATCAGAGGGTGGGGGAAGGAGTAAGATGTGGGAGACTCCTGAAGAAAGTCATACATGAGTACCAATTGATTGAAGATTAACTTCATCACCCTTGGGTCATTTCTTTTTTCAAGAGGGTGCGAAGGATTTCCAACCCGTGCGAAACACACGCCCAACTTCGCAGTGCGAAAAATTTCGCACCTTCAATTGCGAAGAATATTCCAACAAACTCAACTTCGCAGGTGCGAAAAATTTCGCACCTTCATGTATGCATCTTTTAAGCAAAATCTTTCTTCTCATTTACACAAATCCTACAAAATCAAAATAACAAAACAAAAGAAAAACTACAAACGCAATCAAGGATTAGAAATAAAATAAAGCAAAGATGAAAATAAAAACAAATTAAAAGGAAAGCAAGGTAAAGGAACTTGGGTTGCCTCCCAAGAAGCGCTTGTTTAAGGTCATTAGCTCGACCCTTTTTTTTATTTCAATTCGGAGGTCGCTCTAAGTAAGAAAAGGTATTTGTGGTACCCTTCTTGTTTTCATCTTCATGAACTTGCGTCTTTGACCTCCATCTATTTACTTCCACAATCTTAGCCGCTTCCTTCCAATTGTGATCATCTTCCTCAAGAAACTTCTTTCGAAAAGCTCGCTTATCTTGCAACCTCTTGTTGGAACCCTTAGAAATTCCTGTAGTAGAAAGAATGGGCGTGTGCTCTAATCGCGGAGTTTGCTCTTCCTTGGAAATTTGAGTTGTAGGCACATGATCATCCTTCCCAATTTCAACTTTTTGAACAAATGGGTCAAAGTTTGACTCTAGCAAGTGTGCAAATGCAACAACATCATCTGAATTCTCATTGAACTTAGGCTCATCTTTTACCCAAAAACTATCCATTGGATCATGGAAGAGATGTTGTTCACGTTTCTTTCTCATTGCGCATTCCACCGAATAAATCTTGCTACAATCATTCTCAACAGAAAAGCATTTAGCAGCATTTGACAATTCAAATTCAACTTTTTCATTTCCAATATTCAAGGAGAGCTTTCCACTTTTTACATCAATCACCGCTCCCGCGGTAGCTAGGAAAGGTCTACCGAGAATTATTGGGATATGAGAATCCCCATCCATCTCAAGAACAAAAAAGTCAACCGGTATGAAAAACTTACCCACTTTAATTGGAACATCTTCCAATATACCTACCGGAATTTTAACGGAACGATCCGCCAATTGCAATGAAGTCTTAGTGGGCCTCAATTCACCTAAATCAATTTTCTTAAAGACAGACAATGGCATCAAACTCACACTTGCACCAAGATCACACAAAGCACGATTGATATTAAGACTTCCAATCACACAAGGAATTGAAAAACTACCGGGGTCTTTAAGTTTAGGAGGTAATTTATTTTGAATAATTGCACTACACTCCTCGGTTAAAGCCACAGTTTCATAATCTTCCAATTTCCTTTTGTTAGACAAAATATCTTTCAAAAACTTTGCATAAGAAGGCATTTGTGAAAGTGCATCGGTGAATGGAACATTAATGTAAAGCTTTTTCAAAACTTCCAAAAATTTCCCAAACTGCTTATCAATCTTAGCCTTAGCCAATCTTTGTGGAAATGGTATAGGCGGCTTATAAGGAGGTGGGGGAATATATTCGGGTTCTTGTTCAACTTCTTCTTTTTCTTGTGAAGCTTCAACCATTGGTTCATTATCATCACTTTTCTCAACCTCGCCATTTTTACTCTCATCATTCCCAACCTTAGGGTCCTCAAGTTGTTTCCCACTCCTTAAAGTCACGGCCATACAATGCTCCCTAGGATTTGGTTCAGGCTTACCCGGAAACATTCCAGGCATTGTCGAGGTGGAAGAAGCTTGTTGTGCAATTTGGGTCTCTAACATCTTATTGTGTGTAGCCAAAGTGTCTACTTTAGATGTTAAATTCTTAATTGGATCGTTAACCATTTCATTTCTAGATGTCAAATTCCTAATTGCATCATTAACCATTTCATTTTGCTTCTGTTGGGTGACCACAAAATTTTCTAACAAGCTTTCAAGATTGGACTTTTGAGGGGGTGGATTGAAAGGTCTAGGTTGAAAACCAGGGGCTTGGTTGAAATTTCCTTGAGGTGCTTGGTTGGAATTGTTCTTGTATGAAAAATTTGGGTGATTCCTCCAACCTGGGTTGTAAGTGTTTGAAAAAGGATCATTTTGGGGTCTTTGATTGAAATTATTCAAAGCATTGACTTGTTCTTGAGACCCAAATTGGGGAAATGATTTTCCCACTTGACAATCAATCGCTAAGTGACCCAAAACACTACAAATTTCACATGGGAAACCATTGTTACTCACGACTGCACTCATATTTAATTTATCAATTTTTGAACTCAAAGAATCAAATTTAGCATTGAACTTAGCATCAATCTTAGCATCTAACTTAGCAGCAATCATATCAATAGCATCAATCTCATACTTACCTGGAACTCCTTTTAATTGGTTGGTACCTCTTTCTGTTGTCCATTGAGAGTGATTGTTGGCCATGTCTTCAATCAACTTGTATGCATCATCGACATTCTTATTCATGAGAGCTCCACCCGCTGCGGCATCAATGGAAATTCTCTCATTATAAGTGAGTCCATTGTAGAATGTATGGACTATGAGCCATTTCTCCAATCCATGGTGGGGGCATAGCCTAAGCATCTCTCCGAACCTTTCCCATGCCTCGTACATTGATTCATTCGGCTTTTGTAAGAAATTTGTAATTTGATTTCTCATCATTGCGGTCTTGCTAGGAGGGAAATATTGTGCCAAGAATGCTTGCGAGAGTTGATTCCATGTGGTTATGGAACCGGCGGGCAATGAATGTAGCCAAGCCCTTGCTTTGTCTCTCAAAGAGAATGGGAACAACTGTAGTCTTATGACGTCATTGGATGCTCCATTCACCTTCAAAGTGTCACAATATTCAAGGAAGATCTTCAAATGCAAATTTGGATCTTCGGTGGGCGATCCTCCAAATTGGGTTTGTTGTACCATGGAGATCAATGAAGGCTTCAACTCGAAGTTGTTAGCCTCAACATTCGGCCTTGTGACTCCCGGTAACAACCCTTGAGCATTTGGTGCAGCAAAGTCTCTTAATGTCCTATTATCTTCTTGAGCCGCCATCTTGGGTTCAAATAGTTTTGAACCAGATTGTGCATCCTTTTGAAAAAGTCTTCTTCTCCTATGAAAATTTCTCTCGATTTCTGGATCTGCCTCAAGCAAAATGTCAGCAATTTACAATCACAACCAACCAAACCCGAACATCGTAGGATTTCAACATAAGGCTCACTAACATCTTATTGAACCTAAAATGACTCCATTGAGTCTTAATATCGCATTTCCTTAAATACATATTTCATACATCCCAAAATTAATACATCAATCACATTTATAGCAATTCTCCCAAAAATAATCCGGGCTTGTTTCCCAAGCCTAAAATCCAAGAACTCAACATAACCATAATCAAACGAATCCCAAATGTCGTAGGACTTCGACCCGAGTTCATTAACACTTTATTGAACTTATTTCGACTCCGTTGAGTCTAAATACTAAGTTTCATTTCTTACACATTTGATCAATCTCAACAATGACCCTCACTTCAATTTATAACAATTTCCAAAATAATTCGGGCTTAGTTCCCAAGCCCTAAATTCATAAAAATCTTAACAAAGAGATAACATATTTCTCCCAACTCACAACAACATTCAAATCATCCTACCCATGACATTGACAAGTTCATACCTCCAAAAATACACAAAATAGGCATATTTCCACAATGAACCCAAATAACATATGGACATGATTTCTAGCATGCTCATAAGCCTAGAAACACAAGATGAAGAGTAATCATATACCTCACAATCATAAAAACCACTCTACAATTGCTCTTACAAGTTATACTTCCAAAAATCCCCACAATTGGGCATACAAAGCATATCAAGTGTTCATTGCCCACAAATAGCATATAAATTGTTTTCCTTAGGGCCAATGAACCAAAATCAAAAGGAAGTAACTTACCTAGCTTGAGTGAAAACTCAAGAGAACGCAAATCCGATCGGTGAACTTGTTCTACTCGTCGAGGGCTTCAAGATTCAAGTTTGAAGTTTGAAGGCAATCGGTTGGTCGGATCGTCTTGGATCGAAGAGAGAAGCTAGGGCTTGAAATCTCCCATGGAGACTCTCTCTCAATACGTATTGTGGGGGAGGAAGAATGAAGAGATTTGGTGAAAATGCAAAGGGTTTGGGTATTTATACCCCCAATTATGAAGAGGGCACAATAGACTTTTCCCAAGTACAATTAGTAGAGATTAGGATTAATCAATCACTAATCTAATCTTAATTAACTTCCAACTAATGTTAGGACATGATTTGGGTTAAGTATGGGTGGTTAGGAAGGGTTTAGAGGGGTTTAATGAGGGTAGGATGGGTATAATTCGTCCAAACACAAAAGCAGGGGCAAAAATCCCGTAAATGCTGTTCGATGTTGAGGCGGGCGCGGGCTCCTGCTCAGCACATTTTCATTTTGCAAAGCCCTCGGTGCTTGAGGCGGGCGCCTCACAATGTCAAGCGGGCTACTGGGAAGGCTGAGGCTGGACAGTCAATCTTGTAAAATCGACCATAAATCGCTCACAACTCCAAATGAGGTGATTTTTGATTTTTATGAAACTAGACTCATTAAATTATATTTTAGAATTTTAAATTACTCCATTTGGACTTATATACATCAAGATATGGTTACAACAAAATCAAGTACAGAGGTTGTTTTTTTGAAAACTGAATTCTGGCACAGCCGTAAGTCGAGACCTAATTAAGGTACTTAGATACCTTGGAAAATTACCAAATTTTACAGAGAGTATCCTAACGTATGAAGGTAAAACATACTAAATTTTTAGAAAATTCTATTCAGTGGATTAGTACCAGAATTTTCCCGAAGTTTGCCCAAAAACATGACGTGAAGGAATAAATTGGTCATCTCATAACCAAAGGTAACAAGTCTATGAACAATGATCGTGCAAGAATGATAATTACTAGTACACTTGGTCTATAACTCAAATGAACTTCTCACAAGTTGAAAACACAAAGAATACAAGCAACGAAGGAAATCGCTAAGGGCGAAACAAAGCAAGAAGGTTTATAAACTTCTAAATCATCGATAGACTTAGGGAACACCTCCAACTTGAAGTCTAATACATCTAAACATGTTAATAAACCATCTTATAAAGGTCTAGGACCCAAACCGAGGTCACGAACCCAAAACGCAAAGCAAACCCTCAATCGCGTCGCATTCAGGCTATCGTCGAGTCACGACTTGCGACTTTAGCAAGTCAACAACTATATGGAGTCTCTTAATAATGTTTTGGTCTTAATATGGTCTCTCAAACATATCTAGACCCTCTCGCAAACCAAACATACCGTCGACAAGGGAAGAAGTGCAAGTATAGCACGCAAACCGAGATAACGAAGGAGCGGGGTGTCACACTCTCTCCACCTTAAAAAGAATTCGTCCCGAATTCTAAATCATGATACAAACCACAATACATCGAGTTCAAAACCATCAACCTAGACTCGAATCTCTGAGTCTACCGCCACAATATATACGAGGGTTAAACTCTAATAATCCAAATTCGAAAGTCTACGAACTCTCGATAGACACAACAACATCAACACTTACGATTGAAAATAACATGACTCATACTTGAGTCGCGAATACACATATGAACGACAATATGCCAACCAAGTAGGCAAAATCCCCAAACTATAACATGGAACACATAATCGAGAATATTTCAACATCCAACTACCGAAACTATTTGTCTCGGGGCACAACATGAAATTCAACCACAAAAGATCCTAAGTTACAAGAATTAATAATTGCCTATGGGGCAATTTACAAACAAATCAAAGGTAATCAAATCGGCATTTCAAACCATGCAAATCATACTCGCGATTTCCCTATCGCGGGTAAGAACACACAAGAGCACACAATGCCATGTTTTGAAAATTCTTTCCATTCATGTCAATTCCATTTGGTAACGGGTGTAGTCAATTTCCACCATAATTCATACCAATCCTAGTCCAACAACGAACCACTTTTGATCACCAATTTAGGGTACCGCTAAATTGGATACTCAAAAGTTTAAGGATGCGAAGGTTCATGATTAAAAAGTTTTAAGCATCCTTCAAGCAGTCTCCTATGCTAATGAAATGAATGATCATGAGATAATAATGATGAAATAAGGATTTAATATTTTAGGAATGTAAATGCATCAAATTGATATTTCCTACAACTAATGCACATCTTGAATAAAATCAGATCCAATAACAAGGTCTATTACCTTGGCAAACAAAATCATAGCTACCACAAACTCGTGTTCCTAGTACACCCAACCAAGGTAACTTCCTAGGATTTACAAGAAACCGAAACGCGTCTAGATACTGTAATGTCGTATGTCTATACTCCGCAAAACTATCCTTTCTTGAGCTCTAGACCAAGTCTACAACCAATGCATACACTAAGCATCCTAACACAACGTTAACGTCTCCATACTCACGGTGAAGCGTCAATCTCTCCCGTGTAACCATGATTATCTTCTAAATCGCATTCTTCAACCTTCTCACAAGTCGAGTGGGTATCCTACTCGTGTAGTAATTACTAACAATAATATGATATTATATTATCCATTACATAAAACATATCTTTATAGAATATACAAACATCATACCAAACCGATAAGTATCATCATACAATTCATGCTTCATTTATATATTCATATATATACATATACATACATATACATACTATGGCCTTTATATATAACCACACAAAACCACAACTCTATATATAGCATAGTCTTATATATATATATAGACTAAACAAAAATCCATATACCACGTGCGATTACCTTCGGTAATTTACAAAACAAACCATATCATATATCGATCTCACATTGGGGTATTATTCCCGATCGAGCAAATAACCAATAATACACAATACACCATATAATGTATGTATGAATGCACATGAGCTACCGATTAAAACGTGTACTCATAATAACGGTAATAGTAGCAACGGTATAATTTACGTATATATATATACAAGAATATACCTTCCTATTTCGGATAGGCCTCAAAACTCCGCAATGGCCAACCGCCACGCCTGCATCGACCTCAAACTCTAGGCCGTCCACCTTGCTCTCTTGGAGCCCTTTGGATTGTTGACTAGTACTCCCGGGTGATTAACCCTCATCTTCGGGCAATCCTTACGAACATGATCACCGCCACAAGCGAAACACTTTCTGATTTACCCCAACATCCGTTCTCTCGGCATGTCACGTCCTCATACAAAAATTACATATTAACTCGCCGCCTCGTCGTCTCCAACTAGAGGTAGGAGCGCCACTCCTACCGATGCGTGTGATTTCTTGATTAACTTTACGAGGTCTTTGCCTGCCTCTATTACCATCATTGCCCCTAATAGTACTCGAGGCTCTCTTTTGAGCATACTCCTCGATGTCCAACTCCATTGCATACGCACGATCCACAGCAACTCGGTAATCTGTAAGTTGTAACGGAACGAGCTGCCTACGATATTTCATCTTTAGGCCCTTCACAAACCGTTGGGTCTTCCTAGCCTCATCGGTACCAAGTAACCACAATAGCGAGCCAACTCGTGAACTTATTTGAATCTTGAGCCACCGTCATAGCTCCTTGTTCTAATGCCATGAACTCCGCTTCTCTTCTTTCCGAACTCTGCTTAGAATAAGCGTACCATAAACTCCATCGTGAAGTTTTCCCACACTTGAGGCACTCCATGGTGACTCCAACTATCTCGTAACACGTGCCACCAATGGTCGACCACACCGATTAATTTAAACACTTTGCTAGGGTCACCATCTCTTGACGTACAACCCATAGGCTGCAAAGATCTTCTCCATGCTTTCTATCCAAAGTTCTGCTTTAGAAGCATCGGGTCCTCCATCGAAGCTCTCAGGTTCCAACTTCAAGAATCTCGCAAGAATGATAGAATTGTCTTCCATCCCAAACATCTGCTGAGGAGTCACACGCGGATCCATAACATTCTCCCCTCTCTCGTTGCCACGAGTTGTACCCGAGGGTCTACTAGAACTAGCTCCACGCCAAATTCGACATAATACGCCTACAAAGAACACTCGGCGTTAATAACTCAACAATAAACCCTAACCCAAACTAGGCCAAGGAACCTATCACGGCGAAATAGCTAACCTTATAGCTCGATACCAAGCTGTGACGGCACCCGACAGGACTCCAATGCGAAATCCCAAGGTCGTGCCGTCAAGACAAGCTAAAAGACGGACAAGCACCCGCTAAGTGTAGTGGTGCGAGTCAAGAGTTGAACCAACAAACTCTAAACAGGAATGTAAAGCCATAACGGCGATACGGAATAATAAAAACAACAACACCTGCGGAAGCGAATCATAAGTGGAACCCAAACTTATAATTATAAACTAAGGAACACAAGGATGAGAGCGACTATCTCTCGACAATTCTACGACTCGCGTGGCGCAACATTGCGCGCTACAACAAACCATCGGCAACCTAAGGCGGCGAATCAACAGAATACCGACCGATAAACAACCACTCAACGGCTACAACATGCGGAGGGACAAATCAACTAAACGAATAAGATATTTAAATTCTAACAACTAAACCCAAGTCTCACGACTATAGTAAATCGGAGATGACAATACCAACAATACTAGAATGAGTGAGCTAAAGCATGCTCGGAATAATAAGAGGGAACAACTCATAAGAGATACAACAGCTCGACCAAACAAGTCGGCTACCAAAATAATACGATAACAAAATACTAACATAATCTACCCCAAGTAAAGTCTGAGAACTTTACAATCGGTGTCTCACAAATACATAACAACAATAATGATAATAAATCCAAGCTTAGAGCCAGGAAGACCACCTTCTAGGAATCACTATCCGAAGCCGCCCGCAGCGTACTAACGGGATCACTTGCAAAAACTAAGGAAAACAAACACACGAAATGAGTCATAATGACCCAGTAAGTTACTAAATGCAATTGTATGGCATAGCATGGCGTGGCATGGCATAATGCACAAACATGTATAAAATCATGGTGTCTTTATAGTCTACCAATAATAAACTTGTATCAAGTCATCATGTAACATAAACTTCATAAACCACATAGCATGTTATCTCTTCATATAAGTGCTTATACATAAGCACGTAAAACCAAGACCTGGGCCAAGCCCTCAATATTCAAACCGGGTAACACCCTCAGATGATCATAAACTGGGTTTCAATCCTCAAATGATCATAACTCATCAGTTTTCTTAATGAGTACCTCGTTACATTCATCCAACCCGAGGATGAGAAATGGGAGCTCAATATCGGGGCTAGGGGCGCTAATCGAGACCACATCCCACTATCGGCCAAATAGTGAGGGAAAGGGTACCAATGCGGCGATTCGTAGCGAATGTTTCCAAAGGCTATGAATCGTCCCATTGCTTGACAAAAGCGACCAAGACGCCACGGACTCAAATCAAGATGTTCAAGTAGATATTTACTTGCATAAACCAATAAGGACCAAGTCCATCATAAAAGAACTTATCAATTCAAGTAGGTCATAATGCTCTACAAAACCCAATAAACAATGCACATAATTGTACACACTTAACATGTTCAACTAACTTGTAAGTTTAGTTCAAAAACCACATATTGAGGTATTCATAATCCTCAAGTCACCACCAATTCAAGAATAGCTTATAGCTCAATAAATCACAACGTGAGGTCTACTATAGTCCCCTACTCAAGATTAAATCAAAGACTATTATTCAGTCTAAGAACAACCACAAACAAGGCTTAGCATTTGGTTTCACTCAAAAGCACACCGGACTCAACCATAGTCCTAACCGTCGAACATAATCGACATCCTCAAACCATTCTCATGAATGACAAGACTACACCGTAGTCCAAGACCCGCAAGTTTTCCATGTACGATCATCTGAATTTCCTAAAAGAAATCTCATTCAATAATCATTTCTTAAGGATACACGAGATCATTGATTGGTCTCTAATGCTCCGTGCTCTACGAGCACGCTCTAAATAAATCCCCAATAAGCTTCTATATCATGGGTGTCACAAATGGGACACAATTCGAGATGCTCGGGTACTTACAATCACAACCAACCAAACCCGAACATCGTAGGATTTCAACATAAGGCTCACTAACATCTTATTGAACCTAAAATGACTCCATTGAGTCTTAATATCGCATTTCCTTAAATACATATTTCATACATCCCAAAATTAATACATCAATCACATTTATAGCAATTCTCCCAAAAATAATCCGGGCTTGTTTCCCAAGCCTAAAATCCAAGAACTCAACATAACCATAATCAAACGAATCCCAAATGTCGTAGGACTTCGACCCGAGTTCATTAACACTTTATTGAACTTATTTCGACTCCGTTGAGTCTAAATACTAAGTTTCATTTCTTACACATTTCATCAATCTCAACAATGACCCTCACTTCAATTTATAACAATTTCCAAAATAATTCGGGCTTAGTTCCCAAGCCCTAAATTCATAAAAATCTTAACAAAGAGATAACATATTTCTCCCAACTCACAACAACATTCAAATCATCCTACCCATGACATTGACAAGTTCATACCTCCAAAAATACACAAAATAGGCATATTTCCACAATGAACCCAAATAACATATGGACATGATTTCTAGCATGCTCATAAGCCTAGAAACACAAGATGAAGAGTAATCATATACCTCACAATCATAAAAAACACTCTACAATTGCTCTTACAAGTTATACTTCCAAAAATCCCCACAATTGGGCATACAAAGCATATCAAGTGTTCATTGCCCACAAATAGCATATAAGTTGTTTTCCTTAGGGCCAATGAACCAAAATCAAAAGGAAGTAACTTACCTAGCTTGAGTGAAAACTCAAGAGAACGCAAATCCGATCGGTGAACTTGTTCTACTCTGCCGAGGGCTTCAAGATTCCAAGTTTGAAGGCAATCGGTTGGTCGGATCGCTTGGATCGAAGAGAGAAGAAGCTAGGGCTTGAAATCTCCCATGGAGACTCTCTCTCTCCAATACGTATTGTGGGGGAGGAAGAATGAAGAGATTTGGCTGAAAATGCAAAGGGTTTTGGTATTTATACCCCCAATTATGAAGAGGGCACAATAGACTTTTCCCAAGTACAATTAGTAGAGATTAGGATTAATCAATCACTAATCTAATCTTAATTAACTTCCAACTAATGTTAGGACATGATTTGGGTTAAGTATGGGTGGTTAGGAAGGGTTTAGAGGGGGTTTAATGAGGGTAGGATGGGTATAATTAGTCCAAACACAAAACAGGGCAAAAATCCCGTAAATGCTGTTCTGATGTTGAGGCGGGCGCCTCAACATATTGAGGCGGGTGCCTGGGCTCCTGCTCAGCACATTTTCATTTTGCAAAGCCCTCAGATACTTGAGGCGGGCGCCTCACAATGTCAGGGCGCCCGGGAAGGCCGAGGCTGGACAGTCAATCTTGTAAAATCGACCATAAATCGCTCACAACTCCAAATGAGGTGATTTTTGATTTTTATGAAACTAGACTCATTAAATTATATTTTAGAATTTTAAATTACTCCATTTGGGCTTATATACATCACGATATGGTTACAACAAAATCAAGTACAGAGGTTGTTTTTTCTGAAAACTGAATTCTGGCACAGCCGTAAGTCGAGACCTAATTTAGGTACTTAGACACCTTGGAAAATTACCAAATTTTACAGAGAGTATCCTAACGTATGAAGGTAAAACATACTAAATTTTTAGAAAATTCTATTCAGTGGATTAGTACCAGAATTTTCCCGAAGTTTGCCCAAAACATGACTGGTCTGTGAAGGAATAAATTGGTCATCTCATAACCAAAGGTAACAAGTCTATGAACAATGATCGTGCAAGAATGATAATTACTAGTACACTTGGTCTATAACTCAAATGAACTTCTCACAAGTTGAAAACACAAAGAATACAAGCAACGAAGGAAATCGCTAAGGGCGAAACAAAGCAAGAAGGTTTATAAACTTCCAAATCATCGATAGACTTAGGGAACACCTCCAACTTGAAGTCTAATACATCTAAACATGTTAATAAACCATCTTATAAAGGTCTAGGACCCAAACCGAGGTCACGAACCCAAAACGCAAGCAAACCCTCAATCGCGTCCGCATTCGACTATCGCCGAGTCACGACTTGCGACTTTAGCAAGTCAACAACTATATGGAGTCTCTTAATAATGTTTTGGTCTTAATATGGTCTCTCAAACATATCTAGACCCTCTCGCAAACCAAACATACCGTCGACAAGGGAAGAAGTGCAAGTATAGCACGCAAACCGAGATAACGAAGGAGCGGGGTGTCACAAAGATAATACCCATTTTAAAACCCAAACCACCTAAAGAAAAACTCAATAAATTGTGTTTTAGCCATTTTTTAAAAATGGTTAAACAAAAAAAGAAGAATCCACCCTTCTTAACAGCATTAAAAATCAGAAGAATGTTTTATACACTCAATTTAAATTATTATTATCACTTCTGTAAGGGTAAAATAGGCCATGCCTATTTTTACTTGTTTCTCTTTTCATGGTCAAAATATTATTTTTGTTAAGTTTGTGGTAATTTAGGATTTAATATCTTTTATTAGATTTAGTTATGGTATATTTGGTATCACAATCTTTTATTAGATTTTGGTTCATCTATTTTGGTAACTAAATCTTAGCATAAATCCTAGTCAAACCGAGATTCTTGAGCTCTTTCATATTTGGTAATAAAATCTCACAGAACTGGTAAGTTGTTGGTCTTTCCTTATTGCTAATCATTTTCTTTGTAGTAGATGGATTGTTTGCGTGTGTGTAGGACTTCGAAAAGCTATAAATAAAGGAACATAGATACGGGTTGTTTACAGAGCTTGAGAAAGAGAATAAAGGCTATAGAGCTGTGTTCAGAAGCAAGGAGTTCGTGTCGCTTCCGTAGTTCAGTTCGCTGAAGCTTGATGTTATAACATCGACAATAACATTGAAGATCTGGAAACTGTTTGTGTCTTCCTGTTTCAGTTTAGGAAGCTGTTTTTATTTCTTCCCACGTTTTGTCTGCTTTGTTTATGTGGGGTTTTTGTTCTCCAAGACTCATTGTCTTGTGAGAATTTTTTTGTGAGTGATTTCACAATTGTGTTTGTTAAACAATTATTATTTTTAGTGAAATCTTTGTGGCCTTGAGGCTATGTCTACAAGTATAATCTTGTAGATTGTTTTTGGTAAACCTGTGCATTCAGTTCACTGTCTTGATATTAATTCTTCCGCTGCTATAATCATCTTCAACCATTGTGATTCCCATTGTAGCTACATTCACAACTACATTGGAAATTGCATTGGTTTCTCTTGAGAATCCTAGCTATTGTGTTCTTTCAACTTCTATTGATTTAAATTGACTATTTTTCAATTTAAAATTTTAGTATTTTTCTTAACTTTGTAAATAAGACAACATAAAAAATAATTATTTTTATTCTTAAATAGGAATATATGACAGCAATTAAGAGTCATGAGCATCCAATTTAGTCGTCCAAAATTATTACAATAACTCAACGGTTATGATCTCATCAATTTGTTCCCACGTGACCACCTTCGAGGCATCAAAACTGCTGTCATTTCAAGTCCATAATAACAAATCCAATTAAATCAGCCAAATACAAATCCAATTAGAAAGAAAAAAAATCTCATAGGAGTACCAGATAATAGTTTTACAAATTACAAACATATAAAATAAAAAAAATTAATATTTTTTTGAAACAAATGTTATTTTTAAGAGGTTTAATAAGATATTGGGGGCTTAAGATTCTAATAAATAAATCCGAACAAAAGAAAAATTGATTCAAAAAACCAAAGCAAATTAGAACTCATAGTCACATGATGAATCTTAAGCTTAATAAACCTCATCTAGAAATATTTAGGCTCTATTCTGTAAATCATTAACACAATTGTTCTTCCATTAGAAAATAAAAACCCAAAAAGTTGTTAAAAGCAGCTACATTAGCTGTTAAGACAACTTTCAAATATATAATTAGAGAATAAATGATTAATACTACAAATTACAGTTACAACTAAATTATCCAGAAAATAGATTCAACTTTCAAAATTAATCACACGCCCTTACTTGCCATAGCCCGCCGGCCCTTTTCTTCTTCCCTGCTCACAACCGCACCGCCCTTTCTTTCTCAAACCCGACACCATCTCCATCTCCTCGCTCAAATTGTTTCTCCCCCCGCCATCCCTTCATCTTCTCGGCGATTTACCATGCCGCCCATCTCCTTCTCCGTTTTCTCCGGCCATTAAGTTCCCCCTCCTACCAGCTCAACCCTTCCCAACCACCACGCCTCTAGTTCGGTAAGGATCAGCCCCACTCATTACCAGCTTGGAGCGCCAAATAACAGCAATCGGCGGCTTCCAATTTTAATCGTGATGTCTTTGCTTAATCGAAAGCAGAGAGAGGAGAGCGGAGCGAAGGAAGATCAAAATCAAAATAACAGGAATCGGCGGCTATGTGCTGTGGAGCAGAACTCGCAAGAATGGTGGGCTATAGAGAGGGCGGAGATGGTGAGGTTGGTGACTGGAGACAATGGCGACGTGAGAGAGAGATGAAGCGGGCAGATGAGGACAGTAGGATGGAGATTTCACCGGCGGCTATGATGGATTGGGGGATGTCGGCAAAATTAAGGCAAGTACGTCAAAGGGTTTTGAAGATATAACTCGTACGATAACTGCAACAGCCGTGAACAAATAAATAAATATGCAAGATACTTCAGTAGCGATAACAATTAGCATCGTTTGCAGTCTCCAGTCTCCAAGCTCCAGCTCAAGTCCTGTCTAACTTTAAGACACAACGTACAACCAACACCCATTCAGTTTAAAAACCATGCATGCATTATGCATATATATTATTGTATAGTGCCCTCTCTCTCTCTCTCTCTCTAGCTCTAGTTCTGCCAACCCCACTGTTCACACATACACACACGAATAACACACAAACAATTTATTTCTCCCTTCTGATAGCCTACTCCCTCCCTCCCCCTCTCTCTTTCCTTTTCTCGTCCTCTCTTCTCTCTCTTGACTGTTCCTCTCTCCACCGCCCTCACACTCTCTTTCCCTTTCCCTTTCCCTGTCCCTTTTTGTTTTTCTTTTATTTTCCAAATTGGAAATATAAGGTTTTATACAAACAATTACAAAGGGGAGTAATATTTGCAGAGAAATTGAATATATAGATCAATTACCTCTGTCTTTAAAACCGGCTCCATCAATTCTTTCTTCCCTTCCCTCTAATAAAAGCCTTGAAGAACCGAGTGCCCAAGATATATATTAACGGGATACTATGTGCTTTGTATATATAACGAAAGATTCACAAAATCAATAATACTAAAACTGATATAGGATAGACGTATAAGGACTCTATTTATCACCATACATAAACATAGTTAATTAGGACTCTTCTTGGGCTTGTAATTAATGTGAGTGGTGCAGTTAGGAATCTTCTTGACAGTCCTGATTCACGGGGATTTTGGAGAAACCGTAGGGAGTTGGAATCGTATAGGGAGAGGGGGACGCAGAGGGAGAAGAGTTGTGCGGGGACACGGCTAACTGCCGTTCACACATGTGCCAGGCGAAATAAATTATAGCCGTTTGATATAAGTAAAAATAATCAATCTCAACCGCTCTTTATCCCAAGTCAATTGCGAACGTGCGAGACTGAGCTCTATTGTATAGTAGATTATATAAAATTATAGGCATAATTTTTGAAAGTGGACTATTAGAGTGAAACATCCAAAAATAATATAGTAGACTATTTCCCTAGAATAGAGTGAGTAGATTTTTGTAATTTGTTACCTATTTTGTTGTTTATAAGGGTTGGTAAAAAAATAATTAAAATATCCTGGTGAAAAGAGTAAGATCGAATAGTAAAAGGAATCGCCTAAGTGATACATCCTCCATTTGAAAAAAAATAGTCACTACATTTCTTTATTGGAATCAACCAACAAAATATCAAATCACTATTTAATATATATTTATTATATTCATTACATTCTGGCTAATGAAATTGCAATCATTGATCCAATATAAATAAGGGAGAGAGTATTTCCACAATTTTTTTATTTATCCACTATTTATTTATTATTATATTAAACTTATGTATGTTTGGACAAAACTAATACTTACTTAATTACTTATCATTTGAAGTTGAGCAATATGTTTTCTTATTTTCATATAATTTTTTATTCCTAACACATCAACGAGCATCATAGTTTTTTTTTCTATTTTTTAATAGAAATATTTTTTTGATCTCGCTTATGTCTCGTTTCATGTTTAAATAATTAATTTAAATATTTATGTACCAAATACTTAGATAATATGTGATACTTCATTATTATAATAAAATATTAATCTAATTTAAACATTATTTCTTATAAAAATATATTCAATAATAATATGGTAGGTATTAATTTGATTATCAATTTATAATTAATAATTAGAATCAATTGGGCCCCAACTCCCTCCCATCCGGTTAAATTATTGCACAATTTAGCCTCCCTAATAAATTTGTCATTGCAAACTATCGAAGATGAAGATTATAACGATCACGCCCAATTTGAAGCCCTTTGACCCTCCAAATCTCGATGGTAAATTTATCGTAATTATTAGTTTTCTTTCTTTGCTTTATCTAGGTTTAATATTTTATGTTTCTTTCTCCAAGGTTTTGCCTCTTAAGGTAAGGTTAAACTTTTTTTCCTTTTTCTCCCTTTTATATAAAATCTAATAAAAAAAAATAAAAAAAAATGGTAGTAAAAATGTATAAAACTTACGATATGATATCAAAATATGATTTCACATTGAACTATTTTTTTAAGTTATAGATGTTAATTAATCTAATTGTATAAAAAATTATTTTAGTAACCAACGATCTCATGTTTTCTCAAATTCAGTGTATAATAAAAATATAATTTATAGTAATTGTTTTTATTATGTAACATGACTCTAGCCATGAATTTTATTTATTAAATATTTACAGAAAAATAAAAATAATAATTATGTAGTTCACATGGACGTTAACCAAAATTTTTTGGTATTTTTTTAGTTAGAAAATTATGTATGTAGGCAATTAGGAAACTAACCTAACATAAGCAAGTATAACTAATGGGTAATTTTAGCCAAACATGTGCTTATTTGATGTATTAAATAGTAATGTAGTGGATAAGTAAAAAATTGTAGTAGAAATAGCCCTTCTCACAAAAGAATACTATTAATGAAAATTTTCAAAATGTCAAATAGATAAGTATACATTTTGAAAAAAAAAAAACTTGTGTAGGACGCACTTACGGATGGATCCGTAAGAGCGGAGCCCTGAAAATAATATAAAGGAGGTTGTTGAAGCGGGCAACAATTAAAGAAGATCACAATTTACCCTTAAGGAAACTGGTAAAAATAAGAGAGAAAAATTGGTTGGATAGGTAGGTTATGTGCCGGATCAAATGACGTCAAAAAGGCACGAATCTTGGCAGAAGTGGACATCACATAAGCAAGTATAATTAATAGGTAATTTTATTCAAACATGTGTTTAATTGATGTATTAAATAATAATGTAGTGGATAAATAAAAATTGTAGTGAAAATAGCCCCACCCAAAAAAGAATACTATTAATGAAAACTTTCAAAATGTCGAATAAATAAGTGTATATTTTTGAAAAAAAAAACGTGTGTAAGACGATCTTACGGATCCTTAATCCGTAAGACGGAGCCCTGAAAATAATATAAAGAGGCTGTTGATCAGCGGGCAACAATAAAAAAAGACTGTGATTTACCCACTAAGGAAACGGGTAAAATTAAATAAGAGAGAGAAATTGGCTAAATAGGTAGGTTATGGGCCGGATCAAATGACGTCAAAAAGGTGCGGATCTTGGCAGAAGTGGAAAGCACATTAATTAATAATTTCATTAATTGCTCCGGCGCCCCCAATTTCCAAGTCATGTGTCGGTGCCCTCCTTCTTTCGAAACTTTGTCTTTGAAATCCTTTATGCTCGACGTTGCATCTTAGTTCTAAATTAACTTAAAACTTTTGTTAACTTCATTTTTAATTCGAAATATCACTTTGTGATCAAAAGTGACGCATCTAAGGGTAAAAGTGACACTTTTTAAGGACAAAAATGACATTTTAAAGTGAAAAAAAGTAATAATTTTTATTAAAATATAAAGTAACACTTTTAGGATAAAAAATGACAATTTTAATACTATAAGGTGACCATCTCAATGCTAAAAAGTTTCATTTTTAAGGCCAATGATGACGGTGAAAAAAGTGACACTTTTAAAGGAAAAAAAAAGTTAATTTCAATTAAAAATGTAACGTGACACTTCTAGAACCCAAAGTGACAAATTTTATGCTAAAGAGTGACACTATTTATTTATAAACGTGAGGGGTGACACTGTAATTTCTAAAAGCTGAGAGGTTGTATTGAGATTTCTTTGACTTATTTAATATGGATAGATCGATCTTACGAATTAAGATCTATGAGATCGTATTACAGGAGACCTATTCTATTTTTTGTGTTCTGTCAAAGTTCAATTTAGTGGACTGAAAAAATCAACATAAGACATTTTTTTCTAAGACAAAAGGAGTAATACAATCCAATTTGCATAATCTTTATCAAATTTTTAAATGAATAAATATCTAATCCTAATTCAGTCAGGCGTAGGTTTGATCTTCGTGACAAGTGGCAAGCCAGATGAATAGGCAACCTAAAGCTCAAATGCCTATAAATTAATATCATCATCGGTGATGATTTTCACTCCCACCTCAACCCTTCCTCTCGTGTGCCTATAAATTGTGCCTCTTTCTGTGATACAGTGTAGATTAGAGGTTGCGAAAGCCTTTTCGGGCTTTTACACAGAAGTAAGAGTTGCCCAATTCCTTAAGCATGTATCAAACTATTGATGCGGCAGCACTAGATTTCCCTCAAATTTTGTCTTCTCACCAAATCCAATGTTTGTGATCTTCAAAGGGAGTAAACACCCTGAGAAGATTTCCCTCAAATTTTGCCTTCTCACCAAATCCAATGTTTGTGATCTTCAAAGGGTGTAAACACCTAGAGAAGATTTCCCTCAAATTTTGTCTTCTCACCAAATCCAATGCATGTGATCTTCAAAGGGTGTAAACACCCAGAGAATATTTCCCTCAAATTTTGTCTTCTCACCAAATCCAATGCATGTGATCTTCAAAAGATATAAACACCCAGAAAATATTTCCCACAAATTTTGTCTTCTCACCAAATCCAACGCATGCGATCTTCAAAGGATGTAAACACCCAGAGAAGAAGTGGATCAACCGGTACGATCAAATGCAGCCCGTTTACCAACCCATATGGGAAAGAGCTGGAATTCACCATGCCTTAAAGATTTACACCTACTGTATCCAGCAACGTGAGAATCTTATTCTTTGTTTTGCTGATCAGAGGTGGTGCTCAAAAACACAAAGTTTTGTGTTTCCATGGGGAGAATCAACCATCACTCTTGAAGATGTGATGATTCTTGGAGGTTATCCCATTTTGGGTAACTCAATTCTTGGCCATTATCAAACCATAGAAGAGGCAAGGTGTTATGAGATTTTGGAGCAAAATCGACAACATCTAGTAAGAGTTAGCCCAGCAAAAAAGGCCTACCAATCTGCAAGGCGAAATAAATTCGCTGGCAGTGGTAGCCCAATAGAGCAGGAGGCATTTACTAGAATTAGCGAAGGCAATGGCGTGGGCGCACCTTTTATTACATGTGCCCCTTTTCATTTGTTACAAATTTGGGTTTGGGAAAGGTTTCAAGCACTGAGACCTGAACCTAAATTTGTAGAAAATGGTGAGCCAAGATTGGCCAGATGGGATAAAAAGAAAAGGGCCGTAGAAAATGTGAGGTTTGCCATTGACTCTACTCTGGAAAGATTTTACTGGCGACCTTATGTTGCAATTGGTAATAATCCAGTCACTCGTCAATTCTATAAAGAACAAGAAGAGTGGATCCCAGTTGATGAGGTCGAGTCCAACACAGAACTACACTCATTTGCTAGGTGCTTGAGGGTGTGTGAACTGGTTGGAATAGATTGCACAAAGCAGTACCTCCCTCACCAAGTAGTCATGCAATTTGGGTTAGATCAGGATGTTCCTGTCTTGTACCTCGAGCCAACCAAGATCATAGAATTGCATGGGCTAATTATACGAGGCCTATTGGTGATCAAATGCTATATTTCCCATCACGAATTGAGTCAGCTATGACGCAAGAGTATTTTGGGTGGTGGTGGAATAGCTCAAGGACATATGTAAGAACTACTTACGCAAGGCTAAAAAGAAATTAATGTGTATGCATCGTTTTCTCAGTTTTCCATGTTGTATGGTATCTTATAAACAAGGCTTGAGTAATAAACATCTCTTACGGAAAAGCTGTTGTTTCTTTAAAATTGTTAATATGACATCTAATAATTTATCGCTTCGTTAATGCTAAAGGTCACCAAATTTATTCATGTCATTTTAACTCGAGCTTTTTTTTTTTCGTTTCTCCCTTGCTCTTATTGATTATTGTAAGATAAATTCCGTGGTCATTCATTTCATTAGAGGAGCAGCTATGCAGAAGGGTTCAACCCAAACCTTTAACAAATACTTACCTCTACATTTCGATGGTTTGATTGATGCATAATGCAGAATACTTAGTTAGCTGTTATGGATACCACAAGCACAAATTCGCATTTTCAGTTTCTTTTTCTCTGTTTACTTTTGTTTTGATGGGTGTATTTGTAAGTTCAATATACACGACAAACAAAATTTCTTTAGTGCAAATGCTTTGGTGAGATTAATCAAAAAAGTTAAAAGTTGTTAGCTTTTTGTTGACTGTTGTGAATCCGAGGGAGTATAACATGACAAATGTGGTAGTTACCTCTTGAATGAAGGGGTACCGAACTTTCAATAAGGTTTTATCTAGATTGGAACAATAAATTTGAAAAAAATAATACTCCCACCGTCCTAAAATTATTGTCATGATTAACCCGAAACACAGATTAATAAAAAAATTAATTTGAGTATTAATATTTGTTTAATCTGTATTTTTTTAAAGCTCTAGTTTATGTGACCTATAATTAATGTATAATGAAAAAGTAATGATAAAGTGTTAAAACTATGTTGTCCTAAAAATTAAAGTTTCAAACAAAAGAGACATTTTGGGAATGAAGGAAAAAAAAAGGACAATAATTTTGGGATGGAAAGAATATTAAATTTCTATCATTTTCAAAATATATTGTCACTGGTTCATTTGTAGCATTAAAGGCATAATATGAGAGATAAAATATTTGAATTACTAATAGAACCTAAACGATTTCAATTTACAGAATCTTCATAAAATTTGTTACATATTCATAAAATTAGATATTGAATGCAAGGGGGTGACTATTTTCTCATAAACACGGACCGATATACACACTAGACGGTTTTGACACGGTATTCTCATTTTATTAACTCACATTCAGCCATATATCGTAGTCACACAACAATTCAACCATCGGATGACTCCCTGAATGATCTAAACACGACCCTACTTTTGGCACCCCTGATCTTATGAATTGTTGGCATCATCACAATTGAAACAATCATTATGCACCAAATGAACAACCTTGCTATCAATCATAAATGCGTAAGTGTTGTTGTCTGCTGTTGTTTAGATTTTTAGTAATTTGTTTCTTAATTATTTTGTAGTATAGAGGGGTCAAGAAAAAATAATTATGATATCCCGGTGAAAAGAGTAAGATTGCTACTAAAAGAAATCGGCTACGTGATACACCCTCCATTTGAAAAAAAATAGTCACATTTCTTTATTGGAATCAACCAAGACAATATCAAATCACTATTTAAGATACATTTATTATATTCTAATCATTGATCAAATAAAAATAAGGGAGATGTTATTTCCACTAATTCTTTTACTTATCTACTATATTATTAATTATTACATTAAACTTATGTATGTTTGGACAAAACTAACCATTACTTAATTACTTGTCATTTGTAGTTGAGTAATTTATTTAGTATTTCAATATTATTTTTTAAGGGTAATGCTAGGGCCACTCTAATACCACTCAATTTTGGGTACCAAATGATGTGGCATCTTATGTGTCATATTGTTAACATAACTTTTTAACTTATAGTGGAGCTCATAAAATACCAAATAAGATGATACATTGGAAACCACATCATTTGGTGCACAAATTTGAGTGCTCATTGAGTGGCTCTAGCATTACTCATTTTTTAATTCTTAACACATCAACAAACATCATAGATTTTTTTAGGATTAATATATAATTTGGTTCCTCAACTTAACCTTTTTCCTATAATGGCGATAAATGTTTCAAATTTTATATTTTGATTTTTGAACTTCACTATTGCTGGCATATTAGTCCCTTGTACCGTTATCTTCAACAGAATTGCTAAATATTTGTAAAATTAACACAAATGCCCTCATTTGAGACTGAGTGGGATGTCCACGTGGCCAATAATGCCAAAAGAGAATACTTAAAAAATTCAACTATTTAATATTACATTACTACCCTTGAAGTCATCTGTCTCTCTCTCCCTATGCCATTCTTCCTCTCTCTCTCGAACCAACGGGGAGGACCAATTCGCGAAAATGGCAGACTGGGAAGACATTGGTCCAACCCAACCTACCTTGATTTGCGGGGGAGGGCGGACCAACCCATCCAAATGTTGGATGGTGGACTGAAACGTAATATTGGAAATTAAGCACTTCAACAATGGGCAATATGGTGATTGCGAAAGCCAGACCCAGACTGCCTCGTTCTTGCCGATATCTTGCACCCTTTCTCTCTCTCTATATATCTGCAAAAAGTTGAGTACTCTATTATTATTATAAAGACACCGCCCTTTCCTTTCCATTCCTGGATCAGGTTAGGTCATCTCCCTTACATCGATTTTTATAAAAACCCTTCCTGTTCTCATAGAAATCCCGAACATTTTTCCAACAAACAAACATAAACCACTGAAATGAGATGTAGCACACAAGTAGATATTGAGTGTAACATGATACCACTTCTTACATGTTGTCCTTCATCTTTTGAGTCATGACAAAACGACAACACATTTTGTTAGTTGTTGAAGAAGAATTAATTAGAATCACTATGGGGGAAAACATGAGTCTCCATTGTAATTTGGATTCTAGTAATTTGTAAACAATTTTGTAATTATTATGGGTGTGACGACCCGATCCGAATTTCACATGACGCAACATGGCATACGAATAACATGCTCGGCTACACTTGGCCGGAAAATAACAGAAAATAGACAAGTCTTCGTCGACATTACAGCCGAAACCCAACAACTACTCATACAATTATAACACATGCATAATAATAACCTCAACGGCCAAAACATGTCAGAGACAACAACAACAACAATGATTTAAAAGAGTACTAAGTGGAATAAGCTGTAGTGAACCATAATCTATAAACAAGCTCGACATGGGAGTCGGCGTACAAAATATTCATAAGTCTAAAATATTCAAGAGTTATTCATGGAGCATGATCATCAAATATCATTTAGCACATTATTCACATAAGTGCGAGTAATAAATCATACAAGTAGGAGATAATATAGACCCGACCGCTACGTAGCTCCTGCAATAAAGTTTGTTAACCCAATATCGTGACTTCGCATCGATATACCGAACTCCGCCGGCTAATAGCACGCACGTATTGATACAGTAAAGGGGCTACTTCCCCACTGCAGCCTACAGTGGAGGTGTGTGTGAGGTCCCAGGTACGGCGATCCATAACAAGCACGAATCTCACGATTTGTGAAGGTGATGCATCGTCCTACCCTGACATAAAAATCAAACCAAATAATGCCAGCTGGACTCAATGTGATGCACAAGTAGGTATTTACTCGTCATAAACAAATAAGGATCGAACTCGTCCGACCAAGTAGACTATTAATCTCTACCATTAATCATGTTAAGGCAATTAATTGATCATAATCAAATAATCACAAACGACCTCAATTACGCATAAATATACCCAACTCATAGGTTAGTAAACTCGACCATATGGTGTCCAAACTTCGTAGGGATTAAAAGTAGCGTTCAACATGTTCCAATCCTCCCTAGAGTCGACTCCGTTGAGTCTTTACTACACATTCCCAATTTTAGAGATTAGAAGCTATGTACTTCATAAACCAACCTAGGTTCATTACTAAGCCCAACTAGGTTATAAGCTATCCAAAGTACTACAATGTGATTCTTCTTCATCATAGAGTCCAAATAAAGGCTAGAACACATATCAACATACCAACATACCAAGTAAGCCATAATTAGGATACTTTCACATAACACTATTTCAAGTAAACATGTAAATATTGCTTCTAACATGCTCACAATCCTAAATACACAACATGAAAGGTAATAACATGCTTCCATAGTCATAAAATCATCCTACATATGCTTCTAACAAGTTCATAGGTTCAAAACACAAGTTGAAAGCATATAAGGAGAGTATGTGTACTCATTGACCTCAAAAAGCATAGGTTTTGTTTCCTTAGGATCAATGAGTACCAAAACCAAGAGAAAGAAGAGTAACTTACTTGTAAACCACACACAAGAAACCAAATGAAGAAACTAATCGGTTGGACGTGTTCTACTCTTCAAGCTCTTCAATCCTATAGCTTGGCTTCAACAATGGAGGAATGGAGCTATGGAATCCAAGGGGAAACCTTCAAGAACCCTAGCAAGATGTCAAGAACTCTCTCTCTCTCTCTCACACACACACATTTTTGGAAGAGAATGCAGCAAATGGGAAGCCCCAAGGTTGATTTCTGGCTTTTGTGAAGTCAAAAGTTTAAAGGGACAAGTGTCCAACTCTTGTAGAGCTTCAAAATAGATTTTTGTGATGTTAATCCCTCCATTACATCCTCTCAAAACACACTTAGAGATAGGTAATCAAGTTAGGATAGGTTTAAAGATGATTAGAGAGGTTTAGAGGGTATTTAGGAAGGGTTTAAGTGGGGGTACAATGGCCAAAATACCCAAAAATCCGTAACAGGGGAATGCTGTCGGGAGGGCTGGGCACTAGCTCAGTCATGGGGACTGAGCGACCGCTCAGTCCTTTTTTTCCAAAATATGGCTGCTACTAGATTTTGTGCGCTCGCCCAGCCAAAATGCTGAGCGACCGCTCAGCCTCTTGAACTAAAATGCTTCCAAATTCATCCTAAATGAGTCCTAACCCAAACTCAATCATCCATGGTTGATTCCACACTCAAAATGGGTCCAAAACTCACCCGAAACACACTAGAACTGTCTCAAAACAAAGCACAAAACATGCAATATGAAAGTAACAATTGAATCAATGCTTAAACACATAAACATGCATGATTATGAACATGTTAAATACTTCATGAATGATCTAAAATGCAAGAACATGATATATTAAAACTTTAATTGAAATCAAAACAAATAACAACGTAATAGAATCAAAGTATGAATTAAGTAGTTAAATAATAACTAAGGTCTTATAAATAAATACAATACACACATAAACTAAGTAAGCATACTCATGAAGGTTATGAAGGTTATGAATGCATGAAGACAAGCACACAATTATCATGCAAGAATCCGGGGTGTTACACTCTCCCCTCCTTTAAGGAATTTAGTCCCTACATTCTTACCAAGTCCATCATCCAAGTCATGTGTCGGTGCCCTCCTTCTTTCGAAACTTTGTTGCCGAAATCCTTTTGCGTTCAGACGTTGCATCTTAGTTCTAAATTAACTTAAAACTTTTGTTAACTTCATTTTTAATTCAAAATATCACTTTGTGATCAAAAGTGATGCATCTAAGGGTAAAAGTGACACTTTTTAAGGACAAAAATGACATTTTAAAGTGAAAAAAAGTAATAATTTTTATTAAAATATAAAGTAACACTTTTAGGATAAAAAATGACAATTTTAATACTATAAGGTGACCATCTCAATGCTAAAAAGTTTCATTTTTAAGGCCAATGATGACGGTGAAAAAAGTGACACTTTTAAAGGAAAAAAAAGTTAATTTCAATTAAAAATGTAACGTGACACTTCTAGAACCCAAAGTGACAAATTTTATGCTAAAGAGTGACACTATTTATTTATAAACGTGAGGGGTGACACTGTAATTTCTAAAAGCTGAGAGGTTGTATTGAGATTTCTTTGACTTATTTAATATGGATAGATCGATCTTACGAATTAAGATCTATGAGATCGTATTACAGGAGACCTATTCTATTTTTTGTGTTATGTCAAAGTTCAATTTAGTGGACTGAAAAAATCAACATAAGACATTTTTTTCTAAGACAAAAGGAGTAATACAATCCAATTTGCATAATCTTTATCAAATTTTTTAAATGAATAAATATCTAATCCTAATTCAGTCAGGCGTAGGTTTGATCTTCGTGACAAGTGGCAAGCCAGATGAATAGGCAACCTAAAGCTCAAATGCCTATAAATTAATATCATCATCGGTGATGATTTTCACTCCCACCTCAACCCTTCCTCTCGTGTGCCTATAAATTGTGCCTCTTTCTATGATACAGTGTAGATTAGAGGCCGCGAAAGCCTTTTCAGGCTTTTACACAGAAGTAAGAGTTGCCCAATTCCTTAAGCATGTATCAAACTGTTGATGCGGCAGCACTAGATTTCCCTCAAATTTTGTCTTCTCACCAAATCCAATGTTTGTGATCTTCAAAGGGAGTAAACACCCTGAGAAGATTTCCCTCAAATTTTGCCTTCTCACCAAATCCAATGTTTGTGATCTTCAAAGGGTGTAAACACCTAGAGAAGATTTCCCTCAAATTTTGTCTTCTCACCAAATCCAATGCATGTGATCTTCAAAGGGTGTAAACACCCAGAGAAGATTTCCCTCAAATTTTGTCTTTTCACCAAATCCAATGCATGTGATCTTCAAAAGATATAAACACCCAGAAAATATTTCCCACAAATTTTGTCTTCTCACCAAATCCAATGCATGCGATCTTCAAAGGATGTAAACACCCAGAGAAGAAGTGGATGAACCGGTACGATCAAATGCAGCCCGTTTACCAACCCATATGGGAAAGAGCTGGAATTCACCATGCCTTAAAGATTTCCACCTACTTTATCCAGCAACGTGAGAATCTTATTCTTTGTTTTGCTGATCAGAGGTGGTGCTCAAAAACACAAAGTTTTGTGTTTCCATGGGGAGAATCAACCATCACTCTTGAAGATGTGATGATTCTTGGAGGTTATCCCATTTTGGGTAACTCAATTCTTGGCCATTATCAAACCATAGAAGAGGCAAGGTGTTATGAGATTTTGGAGCAAAATCGACAACATCTAGTAAGAGTTAGCCCAGCAAAAAAGGCCTACCAATCTGCAAGGCGAAATAAATTCGCTGGCAGTGGTAGCCCAATAGAGCAGGAGGCATTTACTACAATTAGCGAAGGCAATGGCGTGGGAGCACCTTTTATTACATGTGCCTCTTTTCATTTGTTGCAAATTTGGGTTTGGGAAAGGTTTCAAGCACTGAGACCTGAACCTAAATTTGTAGAAAATGGTAAACCAAGATTGGCCAGATGGGATAAAAAGAAAAGGGTCGTAGAAAATGTGAGGTTTGCCATTGACTCTACTCCAGAAAGATTTTACTGGCGAGCTTATGTTGCAATTGGTAATAATCCAGTCACTCGTCAATTCTATAAAGAATAAGAAGAGTGGATCCCAGTTGATGAGGTCGAGTCCAACACAGAACTACACTCATTTGCTAGGTGCTTGAGGGTGTGTGAACTGGTTTGAATAGATTGCACAGAGCAGTACCTCCCTCACCAAGTAGACATGCAATTTGGGTTAGATCAGGATGTTCATGGTCTTTTAACTCAAGCCAACCAAGATCATAGAATTGCATGGGTTAATTATACGAGGCCTATTGGTGATCAAATGCTATATTTCCCATCATGAATTGAGTCAGCTATGACGCAAGAGTATTTTGGGTGGTGGTGGAATAGCTCAAGGACATATGTAAGAACTACTTACGAAAGGCTAAAAAGAAATTAATGTGTATGCATCGTTTTCTTAGTTTTCCATGTTATATATATATATATATATATATATATATATATATATAATGACAAGGATTTATTTCTCCCTCCAAAATCTCACTTTTGAATTATTGACTTTTGAGTTACCATTTCACTCTTTCTCTCTCCTATCTTCTCTGGTTGAATTTCTTTTTCTCTCTTCCGTGTCCTCCATATTTTCTCTCTCATCACTACCATCTCCTCTCTTTTAAATATGTTTAAACATTTTTCTCTCTTTAAATATAAAAAATAGTAAGTAAAACAAAAATAATAGTTTCGGAGTCCAGAAAACAAAAATATAAGAGGTTAGTAAAATAAAAATAATTTATGGAACAAGCCACTATAAAAATAAAAGTTACAGAATCAACAAAACAAAAATAATTTTATGTGGAGGTTAGTAAAATAAAATAATTTACGGAACAAAAGTTTAAAACAAATTCTTAAAAATATATATGTAAAAAATACGTTTGTAAAATAAAAATATTTGATGGAACAAAAATAATTGTTACAAAGTCATTAAAAACAAAAACAATTTAAACTAAGGTTACTAAAAGAATATTAATAATTTACATAAATTTTTTTAAAACAAATTCCTAAAAAATAGCTATGTTAAACAAAAATACATTAGTCAAATAAAAATATTTGATGGAACAAAAATAACAGTTACGTAATCAATAAAAAAAAATAATTTAAACTGAGATTAGTAAAATTATAAAAATAATTTACGGAACAAAAGTTTAAAACAAATTCTTAAAAATAGTTAGGTAAAACAAAAATACATTAGTAAGATAAAAATATTTTATGGAACAAGAATAATAGTTACAGAGTCAATAAAACAAAACAATTTAAACTGAGGTTAGTAAAATAATAAAAAAAATTACGGAACAATTTTTTTCCGTAAAACTAATTTTTAAAAATAAAACAAAAATAATAGTTAAGAAGTCAATAAAACAAAAAAAAATATAATGGAAGTTATTAAAATCAAAATAATTTAAAAAACAAAAATAATTGTTAACGGTAAAAATAATTTCGTTATTTTGTTTTTAGCTTATTTTTTTCTCAAAAATTTATTTTTTCATAAAATACAAATATAATTTAATAAAAGTAATCATTCAAAAGGAAGAGTTCACATTCTATTTGAAAGGCAAAAACAATTCAAGTTCGTTCGAAAACATTCATTATACAGAGTTTTTGAATAGTATAAGGTGTTCGGGGTTGTCAAACCATGAATTGACACTTAAAATTAGTGTTCCGGTAAAACTATTGAGAAACATTGACCATGTTGTAGGCTTGTGCAATGGAACAAGACTTATCATCATAAATCTTGGGGATCACATTGTTGAAACAATTTTTTTAAAAGGAAGCAATGTTGGAGAAAATATTTTTATCTCAAGATTGTCATTAACTTATCTGATGTAAGACTGTCTTTCAAGTTCCAGAGAAGACAATTTACATTGTTGGTATCATATACAATGACAATTAACAAGTTTCAAAGTCAATAATTACACGCATGTCTCTTTTAGAAAAGAAAAAAAAAATCAGTATTTAGCCATAGACAGTTATATGTCGTAGTTTTTAGAGTAACAAATTATTTTGGTTTGAAGATATTGATATGCAGTGAAGATGAAAAATCAACTAATATGACAACAAATGTTGTGTATAAGAATTTTTTTTTAGAATCTATAATGATTAGTGATATACTTATATGTAATTGTTAATAAACCGATCCTCCTTATTTTGTTTATGTACGATTTTGTTGACTTGAGTTTAACGCACGGATTAAAAAACTAGTAATTAATAATGTAATAGATAAGTAAAAGAATTAGTAGAAATAGCATCTCCCTTATTTTTATTTGATCAATGATTACAATTTCATTACTCAGAATATAATAAATGTATCTTAAATAGTGATTTGATATTGTCTTGGTTGATTCCAATAAAGAAATGTGACTATTTTTTTCAAATGGAGGGTGTATCACGTAGCCGATTTCTTTTAGTATTTCAATCTTACTCTTTTCACCGAGATATCATAATTATTTTTTCTCGACCCCTCTATACTACAAAATAATTAAGTAACAAATTATTAAAGGGGTATACTTAATACAACACCTATAAAATGCTTAATACATCACTTTTAAAAAATATTTGACCAAAATACCCTTTACATAATTTTTTTTATTAAATTTAATTTAACAAATTTTAAATTTAAAAATATTTTAAACCCAATTAATTTATTAATTAATTTGATTTAGTTACTAAAAACAATTAAATTACTAATTAATTTGATTTAGTTATACTAAGAGAAAAATTATCTTTGAGTTAGGTTTAAATTAAAAAAAATTAATTTGATTTGAATTAGGTTTAAATTTAAAAAAAACAAGTTTTGAGTAATTTATTTATTTATTTTAATTAAATTTAAATTAACTAAAATTTAATTTTTTGTTTTTTATTAAATTTAAATTAGATAATTTAAAATTTAATAATTAATTTGATTTGAATTATCTTTAAATTTAAAAATTAAAAAAAAAACCAACTTTTGGGTTTAAGGACTGGATTGAAATCAGTCCTAAACCCATTCATTTCCCCCCACAAGCCCGGGCCTGCTACCAGACCAGCCCTCAACCCATCCCCCCCTTTTGGACTACCACCCAACCAGGCCCAAACCCATCCCCCCCATTTTGGCCTGCTACTAGACCGGTCCCTAGCCCATCTCTCCATTTGGACTGGTACAAAACCGGTCCCTAAGGCCTAAATCCAAAACTTTTTTTTTTAATTTAAACCTAATTCAAATCAAATTAATTATCTATATATATTAGGAAAGAAAGGCTCTACGCTTATTCGCTCACACCATAATAAGCACTGAAGTGAAGTCGCACACATTACTGCACACATATATTGATACATCACACATATATTTAGTTATATCTATGTGTATAGCTATGTCTGCTGATTCGAAAGAATTATTTTATGATCTCGACGACGAGGACTACGATCATACCACATACCAAAATAGTTATCGGGCCTTCATCGACAGATTGAGGGCGAGACTGACCCATTCAACATCACATAAAATTGGTGTGTTGATTCCACAGTTGTCTCCAACGGAGAGTAGCCGAGAGAGCTTGCTATATCTTCATCTAAGGTCTAGTGCCAGTGGCAATGAGATTACCTTGGTACTCCAGCAAAGTAACCTGTATGTGCGTGGTTATTCTAGTTTATTAAATTTAAATTAGCTAATTTAAAATTTAATAATTAATTTGATTTGAATTAGGTTTAAATTAAAAAAAAAAGTTTTGGGTTTAGGCCTTAGGGACCGGTTTTGTACCAGTCCAAATGGAGAGATGGGCTAGGGACCTGCCTGCAGCCAAAATGGGGGATGGGTTTGGGCCTGGTTGGGTGGCGATCAAAAGGGGATGGGTTGAGAGGGCTTGAAATGAAATGGGTGGGTTTACGACTGATTTCAATCCAGTCCTTAAACCCAAAAGTTGGTTTTTTTTTTAATTTTTAAATTTAAACATAATTCAAATCAAATTAATTATTAAATTTTAAATTAGCTAATTTAAATTTAATTAAAAAAAATAAATTTTAGTTAATTTAAATTTAATTAAAAAACAAAAAAATTAAATTACCCAAAAAATGTGTTTTTTTAACCCAAAACTTGTTTTTTTTATAATTTAAACCTAATTCAAATTAAACCTAATTCAAATCAAATTAATCATTAAAATTTAAATTAGCTAATTTAAATTTAATAAAAAACAAAAAAATATATATTTTAGTTAATTTAAATTTCATTAAAAAAATTTTAAATTACGTAAATGGATATTTTGGTAAAATATTTTTTAAAAGTGCTGTATTAAGCATTTTATAGGTGCTGTATTAAGTACCTATGTTACTAAAAATCTAAACTATAACAGACAACAACACTTACGCATTTCTAATCGATAGCAAGGTTGTTCATTTGGTGCATAATGATTGGTTCAATTGTGATGATGCCAACAATTCATAAGATCAGGGGTGCCGAAAGAAGGGTCGTGTTTGGATGATTCGGGGAGTCATCCGACGGTTGAATTGTCATGTTACTACAATATATGGCTAAATGTGAGTTAATAAAATGAGAATACCGTGTCAAAACCCTCTAGTGTGTATATCGGTCTGTGTTTATGAGAAAATAGTCACCTCCTTGCATTCAATATCTAATTTTATGAATATGTAACAAATTTTATGAAGATTTTGTAAATTGAAATCGTTTAGGTTTTATTAGTAATTCAAATATTTTATCTCTCATTTTATGCCTTTAATGCTACAAATGAACAAGTGAAATTGAAATCGTTTAATATATTTTTTTATCTCTCATTTTATGCCTTTAATGCTACAAATGAACAAGTGACAATATATTTTGAAAATGATAGAAATGTAATATTCTCTCCATCCCAAAATTATTGTCATACTTTTTTTTCCTTCATTCCCAAAATGTCTCTTTTGTTTGAAACTTTAATTTTTAGGACAAGATTGTTTTAACACTTTATCATTAATTTTTCATTATACATTAATTATAGGTCACATAAACTAGAGCTTTTAAAAAAATACACATTAAACAAATATTAATGCTCAAATTAATTTTTTTTAATTAATCCGTGTTTCGGGTTAATCATGACAATAATTTTAGGACGGTGGGAGTATTATTTTTTTCAAATTTATTGTTCCAATCTAGATAAAACCTTATTGAAAGTTCGGTACCCCTTCATTCAAGAGGCAACTACCACATTTGTCAGGTTACTAGTACTCTTGTCCGTGCCGATAGCACGTCGCCAGTTTGTGAATTTATCAATAAATGAAGCAGATAATCTGGAAATGAATTAATATTTACTTATAATTTGTCTAAGTCAATTATGATAACATTTAAAAAGAAAAAAATAAATAATTCAAATTACAAAACCAACAATTTTTTAAAAAAATTATTTGTATACGAAATTACGGGCCGAAAAAAAATTAATATTTACTTATAATTTGTCTATGTAATTATGATAACAGTTAAAAAAAACAAATATTTCAAATTACAAAACTTACGATTTTTTTAAAATTTATTTGTATACGAAATTGCAGGCCGGAAAAAAATTAAATTGATTAAGTTAATTACGATAATAATTAAAAAGAAAAAATTAAAATAGAAATATTCAAAACTTAGACATAAATTAAATTGAGATTCAGTTTCAAAAAATAAATTGATTAAGTTAATTACGATAACAGTTAAAAAGAAAAAAAACAAATATTTCAAATTACAAAACTTACGATTTTTTTTGCATAAAATTGATTAATTAATTAAAATATCGAAAAGAAAAGGGACGTGTGTTTGGTGGAGGAAGGATTAGTGACCACCAACCGTGAATAGAGTTGGAGAGAGAGAGGGGGGGGTAGTTGCTCAACCGCCGTTCACACATGTGAACTCGGGGAGTGATAATAACAGTATGATCTCAATAAAGGAATCAATCTCAGCCCCTAAATAGCTTTAAGCAATTACACATATGTATTTGTGGGTTCCTGAAAGGCGCCACGCCCGCCGGATAGGTGCTTGGATAGAGGTGCGTGCGTGCGGGGACACCAGCTCTCATTCCATCCTCCCTTGTTTAGGGGAAAACGAAATTAAAAATGCGAGAGGAGTGCTGTCTAAAATAGCGCGTTGGAATGCGCCTCGGTTGCCTTTAGTGGATTTTTGATCCAATATGGGAACTTTTGGGTTTTCCGCATTAAGTTATCCCTTATTTAGGGGATACCAGGATATGGGAATGCATCACCTTTTCATTCTCATTTTCCCTTTTCTAGGGGAAAACGGAAAAGTGCAAAAAAGGATGTTGCGACGCCCCCACTATGGATTTTATAAAAATAGCCTTATGGCCTATTTTGGATCACTATGGGAACTTTGGGTTTCCCGCATCAAGTTATCCCTTGTTTAGGGGATACTAGGATATGGGAATACATCACCCTTTCATTCCTATTCTCCCTTTTTTAGGGAAAAACGGAAAAGTGCAAGAAAGGAATGTTGCGAGGCCCCACTGGATCCAAAATGTTTTAGAGTCGTCATCTTTATTTTAAAACAAAAATAAAGCAAAACCAAAAAAAAAAAAAAAAAAAAAAACCAGAGATTGTAAAACGGGTTCGGAGGCTAAGTTACGAGTTGGGAAGGTGCTAGGCACCCAACTCGCCCTTTCGGTCTAAAAAATGGTTTTTGGCTAAAGTATGCTTAGTGTTATATTTATTTAGCAAATAAACAAAGCATTAAAAGATAGGGAAATAAAAACAAATACATCTGCGGCTACATTATTTACGGACTTGCAGCCGTTTCCTTACAATAATTACAAATATATTTAAAAATATTTGGCCTCTATAACGACTCTTTTTACATACTATAATCTAACTAAATCCGGGCAGCACAACGACTTATATTTGCTACATTGGGCCGGATTTTAAATAACAACTTTATAAATAAAACGCCCTTAAAGGCTATTACCTTTTAGAGCGGAGTGTGCTCGCTCTGTCCTTCAGGGAGAGGGAGTCTTTTTGTTGTTGTTGTTGTTGTGATTTGAGCAGAGTGATTACTTATTTGTGGTGGTTTTGGCTCGCTCACTTGGGCAGAATGATGGCTTATTTGTGGTAGTTTTGGCACGCTCACTCGGGCAGAATGACGACTTATTTATGGTAGTTTTGGCCTTTTTAATCGGGCAGAGCAACTGCTATTTCCACGATTTTTGGACCGGGGAAGTAGGGTGGAAACCTAGCTGGGGGGCTAAGGCTCACTTTAACCGGTGGGTTTTAAGTTTGGAGGAGTTTTGGCAGGGTTTTGAGGCTTTGGATAGATCACTCACTATCTCACTTCGCTCTCTATTCTTTCAGCGTAATGAGAACGTGGAAAGCTTTGCGGAAGAAAAGGGTGTGTTGAAGGCTGACCACGAAGGCTCTATTTATAGCCTGGGATGAGGATTCATCGGGGATTAAAATTTCTTCTTCCGTGCTTCACTTCATTGTACAGACCGCGGAAAAAATTTGACTTTATGGGAAACTGTAGCAGTTCTGTAGCATCTTTGAGAGCACTGTGGACAACTTTGGGCGCCACCCACACTCAATCTTGGCGCCACTCCCACTTCATCCATGGGTGGCGCCAACTTTGGCAAAGTTCTTTCTTTTTTGACACTTTAAACCCTGCATTTCACTGTTTTGCGCATCCTGCTTTGTCCTTTTACATTTTCAACCCTGTAACTTGACATTTGTTAATTGTTTTAACATGTCTTGATATTTTATGTCATTACATACCAGGGGTACGAAATTGGGGTGTCTACAGAGCCCCTCAACGATGGAGTCTACGGGTAACCCGCAGCTTACTGAGTAGACGAACATCGTTGATAAGAAATAGACTCTCCAATTTCGCGCAATCAATACGGGGGAGAGATACAACAGGTAGCAGTTATAATGCAACAGTTTATAATGCAAACCAAACCTCCATATCCTAGACTTTTTTAGTCAGTTATAGCAGGTTATCGCAATTTTTAAGCAAATATGCAAATTAAGTGCTCTGATGGTCGGACCTACTAATGTAGGCTGCCTACGTATTCCTTAATAAAAGAAATCAGACCAAACGTAGTTCGGGCCAAAACAAATCGAACCACCAACGAAGATGTCATGTCCTTCGGGTCAAAACCCGACCAAGAACACAATGGGAAAAATATTTTTATGTTTTTCGAAAAAGCCGTATTCAAACGGTCGAAAACGGCCGTCAAATACGATATGAAGATTTTAAAGTTTTTCGGAAATCATATTTCAACTGGGCAAAACCTGTTATCGAAATACGTTAAGAGAAATTTTCGAAAATTGTGCCCGACCGATCAATACCTTGTCGCCAAACACAAATAAGAAAATTTTCAAATTTTCCGAAAACTGCAATCGACCGATCAAAATATGTCGCCAAGCAGGACAAAAAAGATTCTTCTTCAAGTTTTTCGAAAACTGTATCAAACCAATAAAAATCTGTCGCCAGAGATGGCAAAAATGATCTTTCTTTTTCCCTTTCTTTCTCTTTTTTGTCTTTTCAATATTCCCTTTTTTTTGTTTTTCAATATTCCTTTTTTTTGTTTTTTCAAATATTCCTCTTTTTTTTTGTTTTTCAATATTCCTCTTTTTTTGTTTTTGAAAATCAAAACCCTTTTTTTTTGTTTTTGAAAATCAAAACCTTTTGAAAAAGGCTTTTTTTTTTGAAAAGCAGAACTTTTTTTTGAAAAGACTTTTCTTTTATTTTTTTTTATTGAAGGTAGGATAAGAATGTTTTACCTTTCTTACCTTTTCGCACTTCGGCCGCTGCTGCTGATTCAGCTGATTTTGATATTTCTGCAATCTTTATTTCTTTGAGCTGGGGACCTTTTTCCTTTTCTTCTCTTTGCCTGTTTTTTTCTTTCTTTCTTTTCTTTTCTTTTTTCTTCCTTTTTATTTCTTTTTATTTCTTTTTATTTCTTCTTATGTCTTTTCTTTAAAATTCAAAATTCTTACATTTGCCGCCGATTTTTTTGCCTTTTCTGCTTATCTGGCGGCGGACCTGCTGGGGATATAACTTTTCCTTTCTCCTTGATGGATGACCGCCGAATATGGTTAATAAAATTACTTTTGTTAACTTTCCGTTAAGTCTTAGGGGTCACTTTGCAACTTTGGAATTTCGAGAACTTGAGTGCTGAACTTGAGTTGTTTGGAGGGGAAAAGTGAAAATTCCACTTTTCCTCCTTCCTTCATTACGGGATGAAGGCAGAAGCCTTCATTTCATTCTTCTTCAGTTGTTCAGCTTCCATTGCCGACGGAGAAACGAGATTTTTTCCATTTTTCTTCATTTCTTCTTCTTTTTTCAATTTTCTTCCGCCAAATTATTTATATTTCTGCATAGATGGCTTCCTCCTCGAGATCTAGGAAAGGAAATGCGCCAATGCACCCGGATTCGGTGAAGAGATGAAGGAACTTCCTCCTTTGACCCTGAATCATATTGATTATTTCTATTCAAAAGACGACTGGGGTAATTTGGTGCGAGATTGGCAAAAACATGTCTCAAATCTTCAGAATCCCGATGTAAGTATATTTTTTCATCAACCCATTCGGCTAATTTCTTTAGATCTGCTCAATTCCTTTATTGCTTTGGATTTTTGAAGTATATATAGGCTTCTTATAATGATTATGCATGCAATTTATGAGCTAAAATGATGCAATCTTGGTAATGATGCATGAAATTCACGCAATTTATTTTTGCGATGCATAGTTGAACTAGCGGTCACTATTTGACCCTACTATGCATGATTTATAATATAATTAATGCAAATGGGGCTATATGATGCATGTTTTAGACTAAAATGTATTTTTACATGCGATATGTTCAAGAAACGGACTTTTCGGAATACAATTCAAATTTTTATGAACACATTTTTGGGCACATTTTTCGGATGAATACATGACAAAACAGATATATTTTATGCCCTAAAATTTATTTTTTATGCATGATTATGCTGTATGGATATAAGAAATGCCATGGGGATATGTTTCTTCATGATTGGTGGCATTTTATTCTCTTTTTATTAATACCATAATACAACTTATTGGATTATAAATGCAAATAATGGATGCATATATCATCTATTTGATGCAAATGCAATGCCTAAAAATACAGGATGCTTTACTAATATGATGCATGGGTACCCCTATTTTACTATGTATGCAAAATGCAGAATGCAGTATATATTTTAATGCAAGACACACACTTTTATGATGCCTAAAATACCAAAATACATATTTAGATGCAAAAAAGATGCATTTTTTTATTATTTATTTATTGTTTTTTTAAAAAGGAATATTTTATTTATAAACAAAGAGATTTTTTTAAAGGTTGCTTAATGTATTGATTAGGTAAGAAAAAGGGTTTACGAGAATCTTACCTTTCCTTCTTTTCTCCTTTTCTTTTCTTTTCTTTTCAGGAGCGCAACACCTTGACCAGGGTTCGAGCAAGCTGTGATATGGTGTTGGACATTTTTCAGTCGATGCCTGAGTCGGCCGGGTTTTAGTGGAGAACACAGGCCTCGGGGTGTTTATGCGGGCATTCCGTCCCTTCCGCAGTTATATGGCTATATTTGATATGTTGCGGAACTACTGGTGGGACACGACCCATACCTTTCACTTTAGGTGGGGAGAGGCTACTATGACCCCGTGCGATTTCGCCGCTATCACGTGCATTTCTACCAGTATCGGCCTGACCTTAGCACCAGATTATACTCTCCGTCAACATCATGACGTGGTGGAGGATCTCCTGGGCTTTGTGCCCGAATATAAGACTGCAGATGAGATTACGATTGGCAGCGTGAAGAGATGGCTCTTGGCGAATGCTAGGAAAGTCGATGCCGGGGATAGCATCGCTGTAGCTCGTGTCGCCAGAGCCTTTCTGTTTTTCTTTCTGGGGATGTCGCTTTTTGCCAATTCCTCCACCTCTCTGAGAGTTTCTCTCCTGGGTTGTCTTCGGGATTTGGACCACGTGATTGACTATGATTGGGGGCAGGCAAGCCTGGCTAAGCTTTATATCTCCATAGATAGGGCGAGCCGGAATGATTCACGGGTTATGACTGGCTTTGCTCCTGCTTGGGAGGTATATTTCTTTTCTTCCCACTTTCAATTTTTTTTCTCTGTCATCATTTTTTTTTCATTTTTCATCATCATTTTTTCCTTTTTATAGCTGACTTTCGCTCCCCCCTCTTTTTTCAGGTATGGGCTTATTCTTTCTTTGACTTTACACCAGGCCCACTGCGCGGTAGCGTAGCGTTTACAGACCACCTTATTTGGCTAAGTTTGTAAACGCGAACCAGAAGAAAAAGGACATGGACAACCATTTTATGGATCGGCTTGATCTGCAAGACAGGATAGCCAGCTCGACCTCGGGCTCTTTGCATTTGGTTCCTTGGTAGAATTTAGTAGGGCCATATGAGGTCACCCTGACACTGAGCCGCTGTCGGATTTTCATGGTGTCGATTATGAACGATTCTTTATATATGGGCGAGCGAGTGAATTGCCAGCATGTTCTGCATTCGACACCTTCTGTAGTGCCTCCTGTACCTCCCCCTTGGGTGATCGTCCCAGATCTTCTGCCGAACAGGTATCTTTACCTGTCACGATGTCGATTTGTCATGCTGCCCAGTGATTATCCAGTCATGGCTTATGAGGAGTTCTTGAGGACGATGCTCCATCCTGCTCCTCCTGCCCTCGCGATTCCCAGGCGTGCCTCCGTCGCTTGTGATAGACCAGGGTCCTCTCGCCCAGCTCGTGATGCGCAATCAGAGTTCTCCATGCTCGACGATGCCTTCTCTACCTTCCGATATCGGCGAGATGGGAGACTTATAGAGAAGTCTTGCTCGATACGATTCCCCGATACCGCTCGCATGGTATATATGTCGCCACTCACACACTTTTTTTTTTTTTTCAGTATCATCATTTTTCTTCTTTTGTTTCTATATCACTCTTTTTCTCTTAGGCGATGTTAAGGTGTCTTTTCCTTTTTTGTTGCAACACCCTTTTTTTCAGGGTTAAGGTGTCTATATAAGAACTTTTCTTGTTATCGTCAATGGCTCATGGATGACTTTTCTTGTCGAGGTAATGATGCTATACACGATGATGACTCAGGCGTCGTGATGATGACTTGCCTCGATCTCGGGTGAGGGGTAGAGGTCATAGACTTGGCGGCAGAACAGGCCCTCGAGTGATGGGAACTGGTTTTGATAGGGGCCGAGCTTCCTGTGATTATTAGCTCCTTTTTCCTGCACACATTAGTTTCTTCTTTCTTTTTTTTTATTTTCTTTCTTTATTTACTTCGGAATCTGTACGGACATTTATTATGTAATGAAATATAATTCTGTATGATGCACGAAAATAAAATGCAGACTCAAGATACACGCAGAAAATAAAACTATACCAATTTCTAAGGGTAATGGCACACTGCATTTCAAACGGATCTCAAAAGAATACACCTTCGAGTACACCTTCAGCTTGAGGGGCTTTTTCGGAGATATTTGGGGAGAAGGAGGCAGCCGCCTTCTCCCGTGGCTCGGGTGTATAATTGCTCTCCAATCTATTGGCCGTAGCCTTTCTTTATAGCTTCCTCAATTTTCTTGCGATCGATTACACGATGCCGATGGTCGAGCGTAAAACCGTGACACCAGTTTGTTTGGGAGGCCGAATACCAAAGTCGGGCGCCACCCATGCATATAATGGGCGCCAAGCCAGGATGGAGCATGGGTGGCGCCAGGTTCCCTTTCGTGTAATTTTTTTCACCAGCTTGCCACCGTGCTCGTAAATCGCCCTGCTTTTAGGATTTTTGGTATAAAAGGCAGATGAGGGACTGCTTGCCTCTTCACAAGTTCACATTCTCCTTTTCTCATCAGCTTTTAACTTTGCTCCGACTCACCATTCCTTCCTTCATCGATAATTTCTTGCATTTCTTTTCACAAATGGCCGCATGAATTCATACCGCTGGAGATAGAAATTTACGAGAACGCTTTTGGACTTTGGATCCTCTCCCCGCGATCGAGACGGCGTGATTGGTTTGATCACATTTTTGGATTCAGTGCCTATTATCCGGGAGGAATGTCATCATAAGCCGCACATGCCGAGGTGAGCCTCCTGGTTTTGGTCTCCTCAGATCATCTTTTTAACTTTGGCATGAATGAAATGTGCCCCACCTTCAAGCAGTTGCAATTGCAATGTTGGGGTGGCACCTTCGTCGATTGCCGTTAACTACAGAGGCGTCCATACATGGCCATCCCGAGCTATTCGCACTACCCCCGACGCTACTCGGGTTTTTTTGATGGGGTAACTTTTGATTTGACTCGTCCACTGGGTCCTTCGCTGATCGGGGAGGATGACATTATCGGCATAGATTGTCTGCGCTCTTCCTTTGCCTGGTAGGGAGATATTTGTTGTGGGCCAACCCGGATTTATTGATGCTGGTCGTTGACCTTGCAAGGCTCGAGATCGCCGGCTAAACATTTTAGTGATTCTCAAGGAGACCATGGGCTCGAATGCTTTTGCGGCGGCGATGAATTATTCCCTACCGGCTACCATTTTGCTCCATATGTGGCGGTGGAGCATTTTCTTTGGGTGATGGCCCCCTGCATCGCATGGAGCATCGTATGACCCGACGCTTTATGGCCTTCAGGTTACCTTCCTACTAATTACTCATAATTTGATTGGCTGAAGCATTTTTACCCAGGGCTCCATGGATATAACTGGTGATCCAAAGATTGGCAATCCGACGCTTTTGGTTCTTTGTATTCCAGAGAGTATAGTCCAAGTGGTCATGCTTCGGGCATTGAGCGGACCTCCTTTTATAGACTCGACCGGATCTTGCGCCAATTTGGGAGATCAGATCACCGACCCCGACTCAACTCATCCTCGTATATTTGGAGGTGGAAAATAATGGCGAGGGATTTGGGGTGCCACTATTCCGTGGGGTGGCAACGGATTTGAGAGCCCGGAGGCAACCTATTTATTTTCTCGACTACATGCTTCTTTCCCATGGGTATTTGGCATGGATAATGGTGGCCGCCGAGGCCATCCCACGAGGCCATCCCACGTGATCGCGCGACTTAGGAACTTGGCTGGGCAATCGTCATGTTACTAACGGATGGGATGCTCGCCTCGATTTGGAGATAGGCGAGGATATTGATGCCGGCTAGTCGCCCCTCGTGCCCCGGAGGCGAGTTCAAAGGGTTCATAATCTTGGCGCCCGAACAGCCTCCTCGACTAAACACCGCGGTCCCAAAGACAACCCATTGAACCGGAGTAGCCGCCCCCCTCGATCGGATGGGCACGGCCAGAGTCGGCGCAATGAGCCTCACCTCCGAGCATCGTGAGCGTGCAGATAACTGCGGGAGCCGAGGGAGGTTGCCCTCCTCCTCTCGCTCGATGGGGTACCGCTTTAAATGATGGAACCGATCCGAGCAATGCAGCCTAACCAGAGAATGGGGATGCTGGATGATGAAGAGGAGGATTTTTGTGGCTCACATGCGGTGAGACTAGAGCTTATTCTCGCGCCTCGCATGAGGAGGGGCCCTACGGGCGGACGCCGCTACATTGATGGACCACCCCGGGCTAAGCCGCAAAGAGGGGATAGTTTCAAGGGGATATAGCAATAGATAGATATGTACATGCAATTAATGTATAACCTAAATTTTTTATCATTATTCCTAAGTTGCACCTCAGACCCGAAAATTTTATATTTTAGTATTTTATGAAGCTTATCGTGGTTTTTTCTTTCCGCTGGCCGAGCCTCTCAGACATCAAGACCTGAGGTAGAACGTTGAGGACTCAAATAGTGCCTTCCATCCTTTTTCTCCTGATTTTTGATTTTTTATATATGCTCTAATTTTTGCCTAGGCGCCCTTTCGGGTTTTCAACCTAGCGAGCCCTTATTTCTTCTTTTATTTGTTTATATTTTTTTATGCTATAATTTTTGCCTAGGCCGCCCTTTCGGTTTTGGCCTAGCGGTGGAGAAGCAGCTGGCTGGATAAATTAGCTCGAGGCATAGTACCTTTTAAGCTTGTCGAGGTTAAAGGGGTGAACAAGGTCTTCTCCTTCTTGGTTTGTGAGGAGTGCGACACCTCGGCCAGGATCTCCTTGACAATATGGTCCCATCCATGGAGACTTCCATTTTCCCACAGTATCGACATAACTAGGGGTTTTTCTCAAAGCTTACGAGATCTCGAACTGAGATGTGCGCGACCTTTGACTTTTATTGAAGGCAGGCCATGCGCCTTTGGCTGG
>CM028383.1:38612022-38653690 GCA_013146195.2 Codonopsis lanceolata
TAGGCAATACTACCATCGGCATGCAAGATTCGATCATTAACAACACGTCACAATCTCTATAAACTTCGGCCAATAAGCATTCACCCAACTGTAGACACCTCAAGCACGTAAGGCAATCGAAAGGCAATACACATAAATGCTCTATGAAAGCCGGCGACATAAGAATAAGTAGAGCCTGATCAATAAGAACTCGAAGCTCTATGACCGAAGACAGAGAATATACCTCCGATCACATGCGTAGACTCGAACACCTTGCCATCAAGTGCAAAAACACGAGCTTTGCACCTTGGGGCGCCCATCACTATCTCTTGGATCCTGACACGAATGTAACCCACGATCAAGGCCACTGGTCTTAGACGCCTCCGAGCTTATGACTAGAGTCCTCACAACCAAGACAAGTGCCAGCCTATACCGCATCAAGCCTCGAATGCCCAATCCTATGGCAATAAGAACAAGTCAAAGGTCCACTACTCGAGCCGGCCGCTCCTCGAGGGGTAAAAGCACTACTACTACGACTCTCCCGATCGCTGCCTAAACTGCCCACCAATCGCTATTCTGCTTATTAAAACGACGATTGCCCTGGATGGCCGATCGATTCCCTCGAAGACCACCTCTCCCGAATGCCGTGAGGTCACCGCCAGCACGCCGAGAAGACTACATGCAGTGCTCCTCAATGTCTCGCTCTATCTCATAAAGCACGATCTACCGCGCCCCTGTAATCCTCCAACTGAAGAGATACAATTGTTTCCTAAACTCAGTCTTCAACCCCTTCACGAACTTATGAGTCCTGTGTCTCTCATCTGGCACCAGATGATCACAATAACGGGATAATTCAGTGAACTTAGCGGAAATCGGAGCTATAGACATGGTTCCCCGCCCGCATCTTGGAACTCTTTCTCTCGCCGTCGTCTAACCACAACAGCACGTAAAGCCCTAAACTCCATCTCAAAGTTAGCCATACTGAGCCACTCGGTTTAACACCCAACTCCTGTAGAACCTCCCACCAAGTGATCGGCTCTTCTAAGCTTATACACAGCCTAACACGACCTTCTCCTCATCCGCAAATCTGAATTGCAAAGATCTTCTTCACGTCCTCTTGCCATAACCTCGGCCATACAAGCATCCGATTCTCCCTTCAAATGATGGAGGCTTCATTTTCAAGAACCTCTCCAAGATAGTATTATTTCTCGCACTCTTGCTTGTGTATAACATCATTCCTTGGCGGTGATACTCTCGCATTCGGTTCTGGCAGTGGCGGTGGAGGTACATTCTGACCCTGACCTATCTTAGCCATTTCGGTCATAAACTCTGTCATGCGGCGATACAAATCTGCCATCTGAGCAATCATGCCCACCTTGGATTCGGTGGTGGAGGTGGAAACTCGCCTCGGGTTCATCGGGAACTTTCCGCTTGGGTGCGCCTCTACTACCTCGGCCTACACCTATGCGCTCTACGATTCACCATCAAGCACCTATAAGAATTCACTCGGCGTTAGAATATCACACAAGAAAACAACCCACCTAGGCCATGGAACCTATCCTGACCAAGAGCTATCCTATAACGAGAGCTCTGATACCAAGCTAATGGCGACCCGACCCGACAGGGATGGGAGCAGCGGGACCGGAGCGCCCAAGACAAGAGAGACAAGAAAAGACGAACATGCAAGGACTCAAAATATTTTAAAACTGACGTGACACAACATTTCAGTCGCAACAAGACTCGACACTAAAGGCCGGTATTTTCAAAATCATTTCACCTGATAAACAGTTAAGCAATTAATCCAAGTCTTCGGCGACACTACAACCGGAACCCAAGCTAAGCAGTAAATACGACAAGGAAATAAATAAGAGCTAATGGGATGCTCAGCGGAAGTCTAAATGTAGTGAACAACAATACGATATACAAGGCACGACTAACACAATTGCCGGCATCAAAAGGAGTATAAATACTACAAGGGCTTGTTTGGTAGTCAGACAAGGATAAGCAGTATTATTACTCCCAGTACTATTAGTGCCCTCGCTATTAATCCTCACTTGTATATCGGGGTTAATTTTGAGATTACAAATGTTAATCCCAAATTTTTTTAGCGAGAGCGCTAATAATACCACCCTCCTCTTTGGTATTAATAGTGAGGCAATAATGACTTAATCCGGATAACTCGTGTTATTAGTCCCGACCACCTATTGCGTACCAAACATCAGGCGACTCGGCTTATTAATCATATCTGCCTTTAACCCTGGCTACCAAACGACACCCAAGAGTTAAAACTACAAGTAGCCAACAGGAATACACGAGTACAAGATCTATACAATCCCAAGCATAGTCTAGGTGACTAGCTTTAAACCCGTCGTCCTTGCAAAACACAAAAGAATAGAAGAGGACTTCTAAAACCACCTCTTCAATTGCAAAAGCCTGAACAAAAGAGAACTAAGGTGTACGAGCACCGCGAGCCTCAACAGAAGGTCTGTCTGCTCGGATCTAAAAAACAAGTACAGGGGAACGGGTAAGTCATAATGACTCGTAAGCTATCAATCATGCATGACATGGCATTATGCAACACGTTAGGCGAGACAATATTACAAGCATGTAGATCAAGTATTTAAGATGTACATTATTGCACATAGTTCACATAATGTGAGGATATAGAGCTGGCCTGCGTAACACTGCACACCTTCGATAGCGATAATCGATGGTTGTGATAATACATCGATCTCTGAGGAATGCTCGGGAAAACAATAGTCAACTCAATGGGCGCGTATTGGTTAGCCAGAGAGAGCTCTTCCCCACTGTGGCCCGCAGTGGAGGGTGTGTGCGATAACAAGTATGTCAGCTGGACTTATGCAATGCTAAGTAGTATTTACTCAACAATCAATCAGTATGGAAAGAGTCTGACAAGAGCGTCCTCGTTCAAGATTAGTATATAATCTAATCAATAAACAAGTAAGATTGAGCTCGACAAGAGCGAACTCAATATATCAAGTATGCATTTATTATGTTATAAAGATACAAGCATGACAGTCAATCCATTTCAAGAGTCTAGAATTAGTTTTCTAGTTTGAACGCATGTAATAACGTCGTAGGGATTGATCATTGAGCCGGTATTGTTCAATAGCTCACTAATGTCGACTCCGTTGAGTCATTTCTATAATCAAACCAAATAGAGTTAAAACACTATTTGCATTCAAACTCTTTTCTAAGTTATTGCATCGATTAACCTAGGTCATTAATCCAATTAATAACCATAGCCAAGAATAATCTCAAGTTCCCAAATCATGGAACCCTAGAATCACGTTTTCCCAAATAATGGTCGAAAGTCTATGACCCAAGAATAATAGTTATTTCTAATGTAGTATAGAACACTTTTACTTCTAGGCTTAGTGTCCAAATCAAAACCTTTACATTCATGGTCTATAATTCCCAGATTTTCATACTCTCTAAAACATATCTTTATCATGGTAGAAAACAAGGGGAGAAATGATTTAGACATGAGAGAAGGGGAGCAAGAGGGGGTAGCATGTTATCTCTAATATGGACCTAAGGGAAATCGATAGCTTACCTCAAGCCAAGCAAAGACGAAGCAAGAAAACTATTCGGTAACAATCGTTCTACTCGACGGCGGCTTCGTAACGGCTGTCTCAGAATCGCAAGAGGGTCTTGAGATCACTTGGAGTCAAACCCTCACGCACTAATCTCACCAAGACTCTCACACACAAGTGCTCTTTAGACCAAGGAAGAAGAAAAGAAGAAAATAGATCATAAAATGAAATCTCTAGCTAATGTAGTAGAATCAGCTTGATTAATCGTGAGTGGAGAACACATGTTACAAGATGAGTGATGGAAATATGTTTAACAATCTCAATTAGTCTTATATTAGACTAATAAGACTCTAATACAAGTGGTTAAAGTCACTAATGATAGAGGTTTAGTAAGGGTACAATCGTAATCAACCAAATGTTGCAGAAAATCCCATTTTGCTGTAAATCTTCTCTGTTCGGTTGTGGAGGCCGAACCTCATTCATAATGTTCAGTTCTTGGGGCCTAACAATGCCCAAGATGTTCGGTTGGCATGGTGGAACAATTCCTCAGGCCATACGTTAGGTCAAACAGGTCAAGATTTGCACGTATAACGCATATAAGGCATATACAACTCAAAGAAGCATTAGAATGAGTATCAAGGGTCTTAAAAACAATGATAAAAGTCTCTCAAGGTCTTGGATAAGTCCAAAAGATCAAAGCCCGAGCAAGAACAAGTCAATCTAGAGCATGCTAGGCAATAGGCGTTCGATACGACAATTACGGCTCGATCAAGGAATGCAATCAAGTCAAACATGTTAGGGATACTACTAGCATGTTAAATACATGTTCTAATCATGTTGAACAAGTATAAAAGACAAGTTATACAAGTAGGTTTTGGGTTCTCACATGAGTGGTCGGCCAAATAATGAGGCAATTGAGAAGAGAGTAGTTTTGTGAAAAAGATGAATAGGTAGACCTGGCAGGGCGAACCAAACCGGGACGATGGGACTTTCAACATTAGGACGGAAATCCGGTGACCACTAGAAGACACGCATAGGAAAGCGACCATGATACCAATGATCTTTAATCCATAATTGCTGATAATCTTCTTCAATGTGAACCTGAATGAAAACGTGTTTAGCGTCTAGATGCCCAATCGAGAAAGCAGATTTAAGACCAAAAGTCTGAAAAAGTTTTACGTATAGATTCCATAGATGGCCTTCCGTGCGAAAACTTCCCAATCAATGCATGTTTAAACTGCTGTGCAAGGGCTTCTATAATGGCTGTTGATAGTTTGAGAGAAGGCTCTCCTTTATATGATGAAGGAGGAATGAGAAAGGAGTTGAGAGTAGGGTTTGGAGAGGAATTAAGAACATCTGCAAAGGATTTATTGATTGAAGGTGGATCAGGAGGGGTTGGAGGAGGCTGAGCAGCCATGAGGCTGGCAACCAAAAAAACCCTAGCTGCAAAAGGAAGCAATCGCACCTTCAATGTGTGAACTAGTGTACCCTTCAGCCCCAGCTTCTAACTCTCTTAATAAAGTCGGCCCCGAAGATTCTCCCCAGCAACCCGTCTTGGATCATACTAAAACCCCACCAATTAGCACTGAAAAATCTCCATTGCAAGGTATTCAGGATTCGAATCAACATGATACTGGCGTTGATAACGATAAAGAAGTAGAGGATGAGGGCTCACCCTCCCACATGAACCAAACTGAGATGGCTTCAGATATTCCTCATGTTCCTGATGATGGTGCAACAGATCCTTCTCAACTGGAGGAAGAACCAACAACAATTCTGTCTCCGAACCGTTTTGTTGTTTTACAAACATTTGATGAAGAAGATATAAGGGTGGACAATGTAAACATAGAGGCTCTTAATCTGGAAAAAGCTGGCAGCAAAATCAAGGCTCCAAAGACGCATAGAGTGGCTGGGAAAGGTATGTGTACCCGCTCCAAAAGATAGACAAAGTCCTCTACTGAAAACTCCTCACAACCTGCTCATGACGATTAAAACTCTATTATGGAATTTGCGGGGAGTTGGAAATGATTCCACTATCTCTCGGTTGAAAAAGTTAATCAGGTTACATAAGATTTCTTTTCTTTCATTTTGCGAACCGAAGCAAGATAAGTCCCAACTGCCTTTTATTGATCACAAATTAAAGTTTCATTATTTCTTTTCCAATTCCACTAATACTATTTGGGTCTTGGCTAAGTCTTCCTCTAAGTGCAGGATATTTCTGAATCTGAGCAGCAATACACTCTTCACGCCTGACATTATTCTTGGGCTGAGGATGTCTATATAACCTCGGTTCATGCTAAATGTACAAACAATGATCGTCAATTTCTTTGGTCTGATTTGATTGATATGGGGCGGGAGTTCAATTCTTCTCATTGGCTAGTCTTAGGAGATTTCAACATAATCTTGGATTCTCATGAAAAGCTCGGGGGTGCCGGTTGGGAGAGGCAAGGAGCTCTTGAGTTTCAAGCTTGTCTAAATGCAACTGATTTATCGGATCTGGGCTATATTGCAGCAAGTTTACTTGGAGTAATAATCGTGATGGTCACGCCACCATTTTTGAGAGGTTGGATCGGGTTGTTTGTAACTCTAAATGGCTTTCCACTTTTGTGTTATCTACGGTGGAACATTTAAATCGAACGTGCTCTGATCATGCTCCTATACTCCTCTCTATCTCTTTGCACCTGAGGCATAACACTTCTCATTTTCGATTTCTCAATGTATGGGCTAATCATCATACCTTCCTGGAGACAGTTCAAAAGGCTTGGGAGATCAGCACATGGGGTAGGCCTATGGTGAGATTTGCTAATAAATTCAAAGCGGTGCGGTTATCCTTAAAAGATTGGAACAAGACTGTTTTTGCTAACATTTTTCAAGCCGTGCAACAGGCTGAAGATGAGGTGTTGGAAAAGGAACTTATTTATGAAGACTCGACCACTTCTGAAAATCGGGCAGCTTTCCATTTAGCGCAAGCCAAATTAAAACATACTTTGAAGGTTGAGGAAGATTATTGGCATCATAAATCCCATTTGAGATGGCTCAAGGACGGAGAAGGGAACACCAAACTTTTCATGCCTCAGTACAGCATACTCGCAACAAGCTTTTTATTCACAAAATTTCTGACATGCATGGGAACTTAGCCTCAACTGAAGATGCAATCAAGAATGTCGTGGTTGAGTTCTATAGAGATCAACTCACTGCTTGTGTAGGCAGTCCTAATAGTCCCATTGACGTTATTCCATCAATTATATCGGCTGAGCAAAATGCTTCTCTATCAGCTCCTCTTACAACCAAGGAAATTAAGGATACTGTTTTTTCGCTTTGCATCGATAGTGCTGCTGGGTTGGATGGTTTTAATGGTAAATTTTATACTACTTGTTGGGATATTATAGCGGATGATTTCTGTCTTCCTATATTGGAATTTTTTGCAGGATTTGATATGCCAAAGTCATGGACTAGTACTCTCCTGATTACAATTCCTAAATCCAATCAGATCAAGTCTTTTTTGGATCTCCGTCCAGTTAGCTTGTGCAATTTTTGCAATAAAGTTATCTCCAAAATTCTTGCTGCTAGACTTGCTAATATATTGCCTTGCATTATATCCGATAACCAAAGTGCGTTCACGAACGGAAGGCTGATTCAGGATAATTTACTGCTTGCTCATGAGCTCACTCATCAACTCAAAAAGAAAGTTAATGGTTCTAACATCATCATAAAGTTAGACATGGCAAAAGCGTTTGACAGAGTCTCTTGGTATTTTTTGATTCAGGTGCTAAGGAAGTTTGGCTTTGGAGAACAATTTATTGATATGATATGGCGAGTCATATCTAATAATTATTTCTCAGTTCTGGTGAATGGATCTTCGGTGGGTTTTTTCCCCTCGTCCCGTGGCTTACGGCAAGGGGACCCCCTATCTCCTAGCCTATTCATTATTGCGGTGGAAGTGCTTAGTCGGGGATTAAATAAGCTTCAGATTGATCACCCGAATTATGCTTTTTCCTCCTCAAGCGGTTGTCCTATTATTTCTCATTTGGCTTTCGCTGATGATATTGTTATTTTCTGCAACGGTAACAGACACTCGCTAGCCCATCATCGTCATCTCCTTGAATCTTATGAAAATATTTCAGGTCAATCTATAAACAAAGGAAAAAGTTGTTTCATGGTCTCTAGTCATACTTCGGAAGCTAGGGTGGCCTCGATAAAAAGAAATGTGGGTTTTAATCGTAAGTTATTACCAGTAACCTATCTGGGATGCCCGCTCTTCGAGGGTAGGAAAACTAAGAGTCTTTTTGATTCTCTGATTAGCAAGCTTCAATCCAAGATTAACTCTTGGACAGGGGCATTTCTTTCGCAAGCTGGGAAAGTTACGCTCATCAATTTTGTTTTACAATCGGTTGTTATGTATCAAATAGCGGTTCTGGATCCCCCCATGGTTGTCATTAAAACCATCCATAAGTTTTTCGCGAATTTCTTCTGGGGATCGGTCGATTCCAAACATAAAGCTCATTGGGTAGCATGGGATAAATGTTGCAGGCCAACATCGGAAGGGGGAGTTGGTATCAGATCTGTTACAGAAGTTATTCGCGCCTTTTCCATTTAGATTTGGTGAAGATTCAGATCATCTAGCAGTCTTTGGAGTAAATTCATGCAAGCTAAGTATTGTTCGAATTCTCATCCTTCTATCTCGTCTAGCAATGAGTCGTTTACTTGGAGATGTATTTGTTCGGTTCGTGCCGACACAGAACCATATATTAAGTGGATCATTGGGCTAGGTAACTGCTCAATGTGGCTTGATAACTGGATGCCGATCACTCCCATTCAGCCGTTATTTAGTAATTTTGTTAAAGTTAAAGATGCTTTCAACTCTTCTGCTAATTTGTCCTCAGCTGTTGTTTTAGAGGTGGGTCGAGAAGTCGCTGATGCCATTAAGGAGCATGAAATTATTCTTTCGGACCAGCCTGATAAAGCGTCCTGGAGTATCAATAATAAGGGAAACTTCACGCTAGCTTCAGCTTGGAACCTCACCCGACAAAAGTGGCCTATTGCTGCTTCTAGCAAATTTATTTGGCAGAAATATATTCCTAAAAAGCTAAGCAATTTCATGTGGCGTTTATGGATTCAGAAACTGCCGATTGATGAAAGCATTGTTAAGAAAGGGGTGCAGCTTTCTTCCAAGTGTTCATGTTGTACAACAGGATATGGAGAAACTTATTCACATGTTTTTCTTCATAGTCCAACAGCCAGTTATATTTGAAATATTTTTAACGGGCTGGGAGGTATTCGTTCTTGCAACTTTTCTATTAATCAGGCTTGCCTTGCTTGGTGGTTTGAGAAAAATAATTCTATCTTGCACTCTATCACCCCCACCTTCATTCTTTGGGAATTATGGAAGAATCGAAATTCTTGTTTGCAAAATGGTATTCGTAAACCCCCTTGGATTTTAGTTGACAAAATCAAGTCTTCTATTATTTTCTCTCTTAAGACTTCAGGTTTGTCTCCAAATGAAGGAGCACCTTGGGATGCCCTCTTCTCTACTCGATTTGGTCGGGTCTCCTCAAGGATCATTCGCTCTTTATGCTGGAATAAGCCCCCTATAGGTAAGCTTAAACTCAATTGTGATGGAGTTAGTAGAGGTAATCTGGGTCCGGGATCGGGTGGAGGAATAATCCGGAATAGCTCAGGTGATATGTTGATGGCTTTTTCTGAATTTTATGGGCAGTGCAACAGTTACCAAGCTGAATGTAAAGCTTTGCTGCAAGGGCTTCGCTGGATTCAATTAAATGGGTGGTCTAATTCTATTGTTGAAATTGACTCCAAAGGTATTATTGATAGTATAAATGGAGTTGGAACTGTGTCTTGGACTTGTATTTATTTGTTGCGTGCCATTAGGAAAATTATTCAGGACATGGAGATTGATATTATTCATACTTATCGGGAAGCTAACGCTGTGGCGGATGCTTTGGCTAATTTTGGATGCGATCAAAGGGGGATTATTTGTTTGAAGCGACCATTGATCTTCCTTCTAAAATTAGAGGTCTTGTTGCTCTTGATAAATTAGTGACTGCTTATGTTTGTTTTTCTTAATTCTTTTTTAGTTCCTATTTTGTATCTTTCTGTTTCGAGGCAAGGCTCCGTTGTCCTCCCATTTATAAGGGTCAGGATGGTTGTCCTCCTCAAGTTTGTAATCCTTTTTCCAATTAATAAAATCTAGCAGGGTTCTGTCCCTGTTTCATAAAAAAAAACAAATACATCCGCGGCTACATTATTTACGGACTTGCAGCTGTTTCCTTACAATATTAATTACAAATATATTTAAAAATATTTGGCCACTATAACGACTCTTTTTACATACTATTTTCTAACAAAATCCGGGCAGCACAACGACTTATATTTGCTACATTGGGCCGGATTTTAAATAACAACTTTATAAATAAAACGCCCTTAAAGTCTATTACCTTTTAGAGCGAAGTGTGCTAGCTCTGTCCTTCAAGGAGATGGAGTCTTTGTTGTTGTTGTTGTGATTTGGACAGAGTGATTGCTTATTTGTGGTGGTTTTGGCTCGCTCACTCGAGCAGAATGACGGCTTATTTGTGGTAGTTTTGGCTCGCTCACTCGGGCAGAATGACGGCTTATTTATGGTAGTTTTGGCCTTTTTAATCGGGCAGAGCAACTGCTCTTTCCACGATTTTTGGACCGGGGAAGTAGGGTGGAAACCTAGTTGGGGGGTTAAGGGTCACTTTAACCGGTGGGTTTTAAGTTTGGAGGAGTTTTGGCAGGGTTTTGAGGCTTTGGATAGATCACTCACTATCTCACGTCACTCTATTCTTTTAGCCTAACGAGAACGCGGAAAGCTTTGCGGAAGAAAAGGGTGTGTTGAAGGCTGACCCCAAAGGCTCTATTTATAGCCTGGGATGAGAATTCATGGGGGATTAAAATTCCTTCTTCCGTGCTTCACTTCATTGTATAGACCGCAGAAAAAATTGGACTTTACGACAAACTGTAGCAGTTCTGTAGCATCTTTGAGAGCACTGTGGACAACTTTGGGCGCCACCCACACTCAATCATGGCGCCACTCCCACTTCATCCATGGGTGGCACCAACTTTGGCAAAGTTCTTTCTTTTTTGACACTTTAAACTCTGCATTTCACTGTTTTGCGCATCCTGCTTTGTTCTTTTGCATTTTCAACCATGTAACTTGACATTTGTTAATTGTTTTAACAGGTCTTGATATTTTATGTCATGCTACATACCAGGGGTACGAAATTGGAGTGTTTACAGCGACTATGAGCTATATTGTATTATAGATACTCCCTCGATTCACAACAGTCAACAAATTAAAAGCTAACAACTTTTAACTTTTTTTTATTAATCTCACCAAAGCATTTGCACTAAAGAAATTTTTTTTGTCGTGTATATTGAACTTACAAATACACCCATCAAAACAAAAGTAAACAGAGAAAAAGAATCTGAAAATGCGAATTTGTGCTTGTGGTATCCGTACTAGCTAACTATGTATTCTGGATTATGCATCAATCAAACCATCGAAATGTAGAGGTAAGTATTTGTTAAAGGTTTGGGTGTTGAACCCTTCTGCATAGCTGCTCCTCTAATGAAATGAATGACCACTGAATTTATCTTACAATAATCAATAAGAGCAAGGGAGAAACGAAAAAAAAGAAGAAGCTCGAGTTAAAATGACACGAATAAATTTGGTGACCTTTAGCATTAACAAAGCGATAAATTATTAGATGTCATATTAACAATTTTAAAGAAACAACAGCTTTTCCGTAAGAGATGTTTATATATTTATGTTTAATATATATTTATTATATTCATTACATTCATTACATTCTGGCTAATGAAATTGCAATCATTGATCCAATATAAATAAGGGAGAGAGTATTTCCACAATTTTTTATTTATCCACTATTTATTTATTATTATATTAAACTTATGTATGTTTGGACAAAACTAACACTTAATTACTTGTCATTTGAAGTTTAGCAATGTGTTTTCTTATTTTCATATAATTTTTTATTCCTAACACATCAACGAACATCATAGTTTTTTTTTTCTATTTTTTAATAGAAATATTTTTTTGATCTTGCTTTATTTCTCGTTTCATGTTTAAATAATTAATTTAAATATTTATGTACCAAATACTTAGATAATATGTGATACTTCATTATTATAATAAAATATTAATCTAATTTAAACATTATTTCTTATAAAAATATATTCAATAATAATAATATGGTAGGTATTAATTTGATTATCAATTTATAATTAATAATTAGAATCAATTTTTATGGTAGTAAAAATATATAAAACATACGATATGATATCAAAATATGATTTCACATTGAACTATTTTTAAAAGTTATAGATGTTAATTAATCTAATTGTATAAAAAATTATTATAGTAACCAACAATCTCATGATTTCTCAAATTCAGTGTATAAAACAATATAATTTATAGTAATTGTTTTTATTATGTAGCATGACTCTAGCCATGAATTTTATTTATTAAATAATTACAGAAAAATAAAAATAATAAATTATGTAGTTCACGTGTATGCTAACCAAACTTTGTTTGATATTTTTTTTAGTTAGAAAATTATGTATGTAGGCAATTAGGAAACTAACCTAGCATAAGCAAGTATAACTAATGGGTAATTTTATCCAAACATGTTCTTATTAGATGTATTAAATAGTAATGTAGTGGATAAGTAAAAAATTATAGTAGAAATAGCCCTTCTCACAAAAGAATACTATTAATGAAAATTTTCAAAATGTCAAATAGACAAGTATACATTTTGGGAAAAAAAAAAACTCGTGTAGGACGCTCTTACGGATTGATCAGTAAGAGCGGAGCCCTGAAAATAACATAAAGGAGTTTGTTGAAGCGGACAACAATTAAAGAAGATCGCAATTTACCCCTTAAGGAAATTGGTAAAAATAAGAGAGAGAAATTGGCTGGATAGGTAGGTTATGGGCCAGATCAAATGACGTCAAAAAGGCACGAATCTTGGCAGAAATGGACATCACATAAGCAAGCATAATTAATAGGTAATTTTATTCAAACATGTGTTTAATTGATGTATTAAATAGTACTGTAGTGGGTAATAAATAAAAATTGTGGAAATAGCTCCACCCAAAAAAGAATACTATTAATGAAAACTTTCAAAATGTCGAATAAATAAGTGTATATTTTTGAAAAAAAAAAACTTGTGTAAGACGATCTTACGGATCCTTAATCCATAAGACGGAACTCTGAAAATAATATAAAGAGGTTGTTGATTAGCGGGCAACAATAAAAAAAGACTGTGATTTACCCATTAAGGAAACGGGTAAAAATAAGAGAGAGAAATTGGCTAAATAGGTAGGTTATGGGCGGGATTAAATGACGTCAAAAAGGTGCGGATCTTGGCAGAAGTGGAAAGCACATTAATTAATAATTTCATTAATTGCTCCGGTGCCCCCAATTTCCAAGTCATGTGTCGGTGCCCTCCTTCTTTCGAAACTTTGCTGCCGAAATCCTTTTGCGTTCAGACGTTGCATCTTAGTTCTAAAGTAACTTAAAACTTTTGTTAACTTCATTTTTAATTCGAAATATCACTTTGTGATCAAAAGTGACGCATCTAAGGGTAAAAGTGACACTTTTTAAGGACAAAAATGACATTTTAAAGTGAAAAAAACTAATAATTTTTATTAAAATATAAAGTAACACTTTTATGATAAAAAATGACAATTTTAATACTATAAGGTGACCATCTCAATGCTAAAAAGTTTCATTTTTAAGGCCAATGATGATGGTGAAAAAAGTGACACTTTTAAAGGAAAAAATGTTAATTTCAATTAAAAATGTAACGTGACACTTCTAGAACCCAAAGTGACAAATTTTATGCTAAAGAGTGACACTATTTATTTATAAACGTGAAGGGTGACACTGTAATTTCTAAAAGCTGAGAGGTTGTATTGAGATTTCTTTGACTCATTTAATATGGATATATCGATCTTACGAATTAAGATGTATGAGACCGTATGACAGGAGACCTATTCTATTTTTTATGTTATGTCAAAGTTCAATTTAGTGGACTAAAAATATCAACATAAGACATTTTTTTCTAAGACAAAAGGAGTAATACAATCAAATTTTTAAAATGAATAAATATCTAATCCTAATTCAGTCAGGCGTAGGTTTGATCTTCGTGACAAGTGGCAAGCCAGATGAATACGCAACCTAAAGCTCAAATGCCTATAAATTAATATCATCATCGGTGATGATTTTCACTCCCACCTCAACCCTTCCTCTCGTGTGCCTATAAATTGTGCCTCTTTCTGTGATACAATGTAGATTAGAGGTTGTGAAAGCCTTTTCAGGCTTTTACACAGAAGTAAGAGTTGCCCAATTCCTTAAGCATGTATCAAACTGTTGATGCGGCAGCACTAGATTTCCCTCAAATTTTGCCTTCTCACCAAATCCAATGTTTGTGATCTTCAAAGGGTGTAAACACCCTGAGAAGATTTCCCTCAAATTTTGCTTTCTCACCAAATCCAATGTTTGTGATCTTCAAAGGGTGTAAACACCCAGAGAAGATTTCCCTCAAATTTTGTCTTCTCACCAAATCCAATGCATGTGATCTTCAAAGGGTGTAAACACCCAGAGAAGATTTCCCTCAAATTTTGTCTTCTCACCAAATCCAATGCATGTGTTCTTCAAAAGATATAAACACCCAGAAAATATTTCCCACAAATTTTGTCTTCTCACCAAATCCAATGCATGCGATTTTCAAAGGATGTAAACACCCAGAAAATAAGTGGATAAACCGGTACGATCAAATGCATCCCGTTTACCAACCCATATGGGAAAGAGATGGAATTCACCATGCCTTAAAGATTTCTACCTACTGTAACCAGCAACGTGAGAATCTTATTCTTTGTTTTGCTGATCAGAGGTGGTGCTCAAAAACACAAAGTTTTGTGTTTCCATGGGGAGAATCAACCATCACTCTTGAAGATGTGATGATTCTTGGAGGTTATCCCATTTTGGGTAGCTTAATTCTTGGCCATTATCAAACCATAGAAGAGGCAAGGTGTTATGAGATTTTGGAGCAAAATCGACAACATCTAGTAAGAGTTAGCCCAGCAAAAAAGGCCTACCAATCTGCAAGGCGAAATAAATTCGCTGGCAGTGGTAGCCCAATAGAGCAGGAGGCATTTACTAGAATTAGCGAGGGCAATGGCGTGGGCGCACCTTTTATTACATGTGCCTCTTTTCATTTGTTGCAAATTTGGGTTTGGGAAAGGTTTCAAGCACTGAGACCTGAACCTAAATTTGTAGAAAATGGTGAGCCAAGATTGGCCAGATGGGATAAAAAGAAAAGGGCCGTAGAAAATGTGAGGTTCGCCATTGACTCTACTCCGGAAAGATTTTACTGGCGACCTTATGTTGCAATTGGTAATAATCCAGTCACTCGTCAATTCTATAAAGAACAAGAAGAGTGGATCCCAGTTGATGAGGTCGAGTCCAACACAGAACTACACTAATTTGCTAGGTGCTTGAGGGTGTGTGAACTGGTTGGAATAGATTGCAGAGAGCAGTACCTCCCTCACCAAGTAGTCATGCAATTTGGGTTAGATCAGGATGTTCCTGGTCTTGTACCTCGAGCCAACCAAGATCATATAATTGCATGGGCTAATTATACGAGGCCTATTGGTGATCAAATGCTATATTTACCATCACGAATTGAGTCAGCTATGACGCAAGAGTATTTTGGGTGGTGGTGGAATAGCTCAAGGACAGATGTAAGAACTACTTACGCAAGGCTAAAAAGAAATTAATGTGTATGCATCGTTTTCTCAGTTTTCCATGTTGTATGGTATCTTATAAACAAGGCTTGAGTAATAAACATCTCTTACGGAAAAGCTGTTGTTTCTTTAAAATTGTTAATATGACATCTAATAATTTATCGCTTCGTTAATGCTAAAGGTCACCAAATTTATTCATGTCATTTTAACTCGAGCTTTTTTTTTCGTTTCTCCCTTGCTCTTATTGATTATTGTAAGATAAATTCTGTGGTCATTCATTTCATTAGAGGAGAAGCTATGCAGAAGGGTTCAACCCAAACCTTTAACAAATACTTACCTCTACATTTCGATGGTTTGATTGATGCATAATGCAGAATACTTAGTTAACTGGTATGGATACCACAAGCACAAATTCGCATTGTCAGTTTTCTTTTTCTCTATTTACTTTTGTTTTGATGGGTGTATTTGTAAGTTCAATATACACGACAAACAAAATTTCTTTAGTGCAAAGGCTTTGGTGAGATTAATCAAAAAAGTTAAAAGTTGTTAGCTTTTTGTTGACTGTTGTGAATCCGAGGGAGTATAAGATGACAAATGTGGTAGTTGCCTCTTGAATGAAGGGGTACCGAACTTTCAATAAGGTTTTATCTAGATTGAATAAATTTGAAAAAAATAATACTCCCACCCTCTTAAAATTATTGTCATGATTAACCCGAAACACGGATTAATAAAAAAAATTAATTTGAGTATTAATATTTGTTTAATGTGTATTTTTTTAAAAACTCTAATTTATGTGACCTATAATTAATGTATAATGAAAAAGTAATGATAAAGTGTGAAAACAATGTTGTCCTAAAAATTAAAGTTTCAAACAAAAGAGACATTTTGGGAATGAAGGAAAAAAAAAAAGGACAATAATTTTGGGATGATGAGAATATTAAATTTCTATCATTTTCAGAATATATTGTCACTTGTTCATTTGTAGCATTAAAGGCATAAAATGAGAGATAAAATATTTGAATTACTAATAGAACCTAAACAATTTCAATTTACAGAATCTTCATAAAATTTGTTACATATTCATAAAATTAGATATTCAATGCAAGGGGGTGACTATTTTCTCATAAACATGGACCGATATACACACTAGAGGGTTTTGACATGGTATTCTCATTTTATTAACTCACATTCAGCCATATATCGTAGTCACACGACAATTCAACCATTGGATGACTCCCAGAATCATCCAAACACGACCCTACTTTTGGCACCCCCTGATCTTATGAATTGTTGGCATCATCACAATAGAACCAATCATTATGCACCAAATGAACAACCTTGCTATTGATCAGAAATGTGTAAGTGTTGTTGTCTACTGTAGTTTAGATTTTTAGTAATTTGTTACTTAATTATTTTGTAGTATAGAGGGGTCGAGAAAAAATAATTATGATATCTCGGTGAAAAGAGTAAGATTGAATACTAAAAGAAATCGGCTACGTTATACACCCTCCATTTGAAAAAAATAGTCACATTTCTTTATTGGAATCAACCAAGACAATATCAAATCACTATTTAAGATACATTTATTGTATTGTGAGTAATGAAATTGTAATCATTGATCAAATTAAAATAAGGGAGATGTTATTTTCACTAATTCTTTTATTTATCTACTACATTATTAATTACTAGCTTTTTAACCCGTGCATTAAACTCACGTCAACAAAATCGTATATAAACAAAATAAGGAGGATCAGTTTATTAACAATTACACATAAGTATATCACTAATCATTATTAATTACTAGTTTTTTTTGTTTTAGTTACTATTTTTTATATTTAAAGAGAGAAAAATGTTTAAACATATTCAAAAGAGAGGAGATTGTAGTAATGAGAGAGAAAATATGGAGGAGACGGAAGAGAGAAAGAGAAATACAACCAGAGAATATAGAGAGAGAAAGAGTGAAATGGTAACTCAAAAGTCAATAATTCAAAATTGAGATTTTAGATGAAGAAATCCACCCTTATCATTATATATATATATATATATATATATATATATATATATATATATATATATATATATATATATATATATATATATATATATATATATATATATATATTACATTAAACTTATGTATGTTTGGACAAAACTAACCATTACTTAATTACTTGTCATTTGTAGTTGAGTAATTTATTTAGTATTTCAATATTATTTTTTAATTCTTAACACATCAACAAACATCATAGATTTTTTTAGGATTAATATATAATTTGGTCCCTCAACTTAACCTTTTTCCTATAATGGGAATAAATGTTTCAAATTTTATATTTTGATTTTTGAACTTCACTTTTGTTGGCATATTAGTCCCTCGTACCGTTATCTTCAACAGAATCACTAAATATTTGTAAAATTGACACACATGCCCTTATTTAAGACTGAGTGGGATGTCCGGGTGGCCAATAATGCCAAAAGAGAATACTTTAAAAATTCAACTATTTAATATTAGATTACTACCCTTGAAGTCATCTATCTCTCTCTCCCTATGCCATTCTTCCTCTCTCTCTCTCTCTCTCTCTCTCTCTCTCTCTCTCTCTCTCTCTTTCCTCCCCTACTGGAACAACTATCATCTTCACTCCACTTAGAGCCGTCAATATGGGCAATATGGTGATTGCGAAAGCCAGACCCAGACTGCCTCGTTCTTGCCGATATCTTGCACCATCCCTCTCTCTATATCTACAAAAAGTTGAGTACTCTATTATTATAAAGACACCGCCCTTTCCTTTCCATTCCTTGATCAGGTTAGGTCATCTCCCTTACATCGATTTTTATAAAAACCCTTCTTTTTCTCATAGAAATCCCGAACATTTTTCCAGCAAACAAACATAAACCACTGAGATGAGATGTTGCACACAAGTAGATATTGAGTGTAACATGATACCACTTCTTACACGTTGTCTTTCATCTTTTGAGTCATGACAGAACGAAAACACATTTTGTTAGTTGTTGAAGAAGAATTAATTAGAATCACTATGAGGAAAACGTGAGTCTCCATTGTAATTTGGATTCTAGTAATTTGTAAACAATTTTGTAATTATTATGGGTGTGACGACCCGACCCGGATTTCACATGACGCAACATGGCATATGAATAACAACTCGGCTACATTTGGCCGGAAAATAACAGAAAATAGACAAGTCTTCGTCGACGTTACAGACGGAACCAAACAATTACTCCTACAATTATAACACATGCATAATAATAACCTCAACAGCTACAACATGTCAGAGACAACAACAATAATGATTTAAAAGAGTAATAAGCGAATAAACTGTAGTGAACCATACTATATAAACAAGCTCGACATGGGAGTCGGCGTACAAAATATTCATAAGTCTAGAATATTCAAGAGTTATTCATTGAGCATGGTCATCAAATATCATTTAGCACATTATTCACATAAGTGCGAGTAATAAATCATACAAGTAGGTGTTGGTCCACAATTATGCTCAAATAGGCTAGAGGGAGGGGGGGTGAATAGCCTATGATGCCATTTAAAAAACCCTCCCTTTTTTTAATACATTTAAAGCGTAGGTTTAATGGCATAGGTAGTTTAACTTGTTTGAGCATGTCTGCTGGTAGAGGCTAACGGCAAACTTGCTCTAAGTAGAGATTTCAACTCTGTCGGTAAACTTCCTGTTAAATCAAAAGCCTGTTTGAAAGAGTTTAAGCAGCGGAAATAGAAAGGCTTTAGATTTAGAGAAGTCTTAAGTGGCTGTACACGAATATATGATCAGAACAACAACACACTTAATACTTCTTCAAATGCAGATTCTAGGAGATCATTAGAGATTAGTTTTTCAAAAGACAAATCAATTTATAAAAGCTCATAGAGAGGTAAAGATTGAAAGATAAATTATTTGAAAGAACGTCTGAATTTATTCGGAGATAAATTACAGATTACATCAGCCTATATACTCTATGTAAAGTTTCCGTCCTCGTCCTTTCAAGCCTTAATCTTTACTTAATTATTTGTAAACAAATTCTCAAGTAAAGAGGGCAATAGGAGACGAGAACAAAAACTAATATGAGAAGAGAATTTTCAAGGTCGTTCAGATAAAAAAATATCTGAACGATTGAGTGTAGAGCATTCGGCCTTCCATGATGATTGGTAATTGCACAATCAACAACATTTGTATGGGAATACAAATCTGAAGATATGAACGCAATATCTACAGACATCTCTTCATCTTCTTTGGGCATTTTCTAACATCAATCTTCAAATCGATCCAATAGCTTGACCATTAGCGTTAGGAATAGAGTCCTGAAGCTTTGGCTAAAGGTTGAGTTCTTCAAAGAAGGGTGAAGAACTCAAATCAAGAACAGGGTTCTTGATTAAGACTTTGATCTCTGTCTATTGAAGTTTCTGATCACTCTCTCTCTTTTTCTCCAAACTTTTCTTCCTAGCAATCCACTGAGAGTGTTTTGTTAAGGTCTGGATGAGTTCACTGCAATCTTCTGTAGAGATCTGAGATGCGTTGGAGAAGATGATCTCGTTATAGATCTCTTCAATTCTTTGAAGTTCTTGTAGCAGGAGTCTTCGTTTTCGACAACACTCTCTGTCTGTCTCTCTCTTTTGTGGAAGAGGCGAGATTTCTTATATAGACTGGGAGTCAATGTGATCATTGAGAGATGAAGATTTGATGTTTTTGTCCGTTTAGAGATATGGTTGTTGAAGTCTATCGGATAGAGATTTATCCACAAGATCTTTGACTGTTGGGTAAAGATTTTGTACTGTGGATCTTGGAATTGTTGCCTATCAGACTATATTGATAAGTCTTTGAAAAGCAAGTTTGATGTCTGATGCACTGGCAGGTAGTCTGTTCAATAAAGTGGATTTCTTTTGACTTTATCAGACCATGTGAGTGAGAGAAAGTCTTGTAGCTTTAACTATGTCAGGCTTTATGAAGCTTGGACACATTTGTCTTTATTTGAACTACTTTAGTCTTTTTCTCTGTAGCACGTGCAGAATCGGGTCTACCGGTAAGATGTTTGGACCAGAGGCGTAAGCCTTTGTTTAATAGAACTGATGTCTGCTGGTGTAAACTATCAAACTGTAGCATGTCTGCCGGTGGTGAGTCTTCAAGATGTTTTGTTCTGCTTATGACAGGTCTGCTGGTGACGAGTCTGCTGAAGACTTTTGACGCTACCGCAAGTCTGTTGGTGCTAGTGCATATGAAGTGCTGGTCTGTTTTAATCATCATGTAGGAAGGTAGGACTTGATCAGGTCGCACCTAATCTAAGACCTATGTGATGTCACACGAGTTCCCATGCTAACCGATACGCAGACCTTTTAGCCACTCGTGATGACTCACTATAGTGGGAACAAGCAAATCAACATATATAGAATATGCAAGATGATAAGTTAATTATCAAGAAGCATATTCCAACAATCTCCTCCTATTTGCTTGGAACCATTACAAGATGACATATACAAAGCACTAAAGCATTTATCAAGTCATAGTAATAACATGCCCACAATGAATAATCGTTTTATCTCAGGACATGTCCTATGTTGATAATTACAAGAGCGATGGCATTTGTATAGTCTACTATTGCTATTACAGACTCGATAAATCAAAGTACTGAACATGTAAAGCAATAGTAAAAACAATTTAGATCACTTAGAAAATTAGAAAGAAGTTTGAACAGGATCTAAAAGTTTTTACGGTTCTTTCTTGCACATAGATTTTTATATGTTAAAAGAATGTTTTGGCAAGTAAGAGTAGCAAATCCTTAAGTAAGCATATGTTTTTTAAAAGTTTTCCAATAAGGATTGCTTGTGATACTTTTTGGAAAAAATTTATTGTTCTGTTGAAATAAAGGATCTTTGTTGAAGGTAAGACTCAACAGAGAATTTATATTTCGAGCAAACTTTTCAACATAAGTTCCACAAAGGTTGAGCATGATTCACTAAGAATCAGCTTAGGAGTGAATTTTTCACATCACGTGTGTCTTCCTATGACTCTCCTCCTAAGGACATGTATTCTTATATGTCTTTAGACATTTTATGGATATTTTCTCCTCCTGAATGAAAGGTTCTCCTCCTCTCATAATTCTCCTCCTCTTTAAATAATGACTTCAGATATGTCTTCAGATATGTCATAAAACTTCTCCTCCTTAATGGTTGCAAGCATAAAATAGGAGACGAGAGGAAGAATAGAAGAGAAAAATAGTAGACACGGAAGATGCTAATATTTTTAGAACAATGAAAAAAAACAACAATTGTTGAAAGAATACAACCTAGTTGGAATCCCCAAAGCTACCAGTACTAGAATCTAAGGTATATTCTCTATTTTGATAAGAGAAGCTTCGATTGCCGAATAACTCCCGAGTTATCAACAGATTTCTAGTGATAGGAAGGCGTTCATCTTAAAGGACTATTGAGCGAATGTCTTGAAAAGAACAAAGAAAGTGGCTGATAATTCTAGCATACTTTCTAATGCAGTGATCATTCGTCTGTCTTCACATGATAGATTGGCATATGAGAGAAAAGACGACTTCAGACCAGTTGATGGTATGAGAATCTAGAACAACAATGATGAAGTTTCGAAGTCTTCTGGTGTCACTACCTGAGCCTGCTTCATGAAAGAGAAGACATCGACTCAGAATTTCACTAACACAATACATGTCTATGGGATAGTTGTCAATGTCCCATGTATTATAGTCATCTCTACAAGGGTAGCCAGTTCGTAGAAGTCATGATTAATTGAAGATCGAATCATCGAGAGCGTTGGGTCCAGTAGAAGGAAGATGAAAGACGCGAGACAAGCTCTTGGCACTGAGGACGACATCGGTACCTCGAATGTGACCAGAGAAGTGATTACCATCTTTTGCCAATATCATCCTAGAGTAGAATTCATCGACCAACTTAAGGCTATAGAATTCTTCACGAAATGAAAAGAGTGAGACTAGTCCAGAGCTGTGGAGAAGATCGATTATCTTTCCTCCAACAATGTTGTCGATGAGGAATTGTTCTCCTTGAATCGTATGACCTAGAATGTACAAATAAGAGCCTATTCTGGTTACGAAAGATGATTATGGCAGAACAAATCGACTAGAGATGCTTGAAGAAGATGAAGCGGCCATAAGAATTTTTTTGAAAATAGAAGAAATATACTGGTAGTGTATAAGATACCAATTGATGAAATCAGATTAATCAAATGTTGGGAAGTCTCAACATAGGAAGATTTTAATGGGAAGAATTAAAGATTTAGTATTTTCGGAGGATTTATAATGGAAAAACACACTTATCAAGAATCATTGATTGGTTGTCCATTTGAAGAGCTGTAATGACAAGAATACAATGCGACGAGGCAATCAAGTCACTTAGATATAGAATTTGAATGGACCGTTATCTTGGAAAGGCGGCGATTCATGATTTCGACATTAAGTCATTCTTGGGAATGTTTTCGATACAGATTGTGACTTAAATCGAGATATCTCAATATCCAGATGTTAGATACCAATGATGGTAGAGAGTACTGGATGAAGAGAAGAAAATTTGTGTTGACATTAATGACTTTTTGAAAAATAATACGAGCTTAAAATACGAACCTTTGAGGAAAATGTGATATGTTTTTGAAATTCTAAAACTTTCAAAAGATAATTTACGAGGCATTCTGAATCATCTACACAATCCTCAGCAATCTCTCAAATCTTTAGAAGTTTTTAGAATTTAAATCAATTTTTGAAGAAGTATTTCAAAAAGTGTAGAATATGTTTTTCAAAATAGTAAGGAATTTTGTGTTCTTTGTTTCTAGAAGATAATTGTACGGGGCTTTCTGAATCATCTACACAATCCTCAGCAATCTCCCAAACTTCTTTTAGAAACTAAGAACAATAAAAGACATTTTAGGAATCGATATCAGTTATGGAAACATTTCTGGAATTGATATCGAATGTTTGAAATACTACTTGTTGTAAAACATTTTGAAAATTAATCAGAAATTCCAAAGGTTGTTTTAAGTCATAGATATCTTCACAATGGGAGGAACAACAGAGATTGAAAGCTGTTGCTTTGAGTTTGTGAACGGTAGAGGTGGAAGTCTGCTGTTCAAGTTTGACCAATAGAGATTGGAGTCTGCTGTTTCAACTAATAACCTTAAAGATGTATGTAGCAGTAATGAAAGTCTGCTGATACCAATTGATAATGGCGGATAGAAATGGAGGGTGAATAATTATGAACGTATCTGCTGGTATCAATTCTTGGATATGCGAGATTATCAGTCGTTTTGAACACACTAAAGAGGATAGCAACGAAATTGCTAAAATACCAATTAATGAGTACTATGTTCAAGAAAGATCGAAGTCTACAGATACCTTATTGTTGAACGATAGGTGATCAATATACTAAGATTGAGGTATGTCGTTGTCAATTAATGGATGACAAGGGAGTCGACATAGATGAGATTCTACTGATGAAAAGCGATCAGCAGGAATAAAGTCTGCTGATACATGGTGTATTTAATAAGTTTAGCAGACAAGAAGGTTTGCTGAATAAAGATGGAACATAAGAGATTTGAGGTCTGTAGATACCAAGTGAATGAAGAGCATTTCAGCAATCTTTTCTTTTGGGATGCCTTGGCTTCTGGAAGGATGGACCATAGGCTTCATCGGCATAGATTAACTGATGACTATGCTTCTTTTCAATAGAATCCCAATTAAATGATAAGATCATTTAGAAGCAAAAAGGAAGATAACAACCATTTTAGTTAAAGCACTTGTATCACAAAGAAGCAAGTAGTTCATACTTAGTTTGGCTGAAGGTGCTGAGGTAAAAGAATGTATTTTGCTTCATGGCCAATAGCTAAGATGATGACTAAACTTTTTAAGGAAAGGAAGTCATCTGTTCATGACAAAGAAAAAAAAAAAGAAAGAATTTCTGGCATGGTTGTCTTGAATGGAGGAAACAACAGATAAGAAATGGAATGAAGAGGTTGCATGTTCCTTAGAAGGTCGGTTCCAACAGCAAATATGAAGTCTGCTGATGAAGCTTTTGAGACTAGAATTTTGGATGGGAATGAAGAGTCACCAGAACATCATGGGTTAAGGTGATCTCTTCAATGCCTGAGAAAGGAGTTGCAAGGAAAACAGTCCTTTCTAAGAAATCCAAAACTAAAGTCATCCGTATTCCAACAATAATTCTTCTGATGAAATTTCTACCAGTAATCATAGAAGTTTTTAAGAGAAATAAGATTCTTTTACTGAGTTAAAATTAGTTTTTAAGAAACCAGTTGTTCTAGTTGTAATGACTGCAGTTAAAGAAATATTGTCATTAAAACAGGATTCAACTTAGTCTTTTGAGCACAAGAAATTTTTGATAAAAAGATTTAAAATCTTCTGTGATGTCTAAAAATCAGATTCTTAAGACGATTATTTTAAAAGATAGATCCTGGTTTTGTCTCATAAGATTTTTTATGTTGAATAGTGTTGGTCCCAAAATAGGCTCAATCTAGGCTAGAAGGGGGGGTTGAATAGCCTAGTTGTGTTTTTAGCAAAACTTTTCTTAAACACTTCTTAAAGATTTTTGAAAGGTTTGAATAGAAGTGTTAAGGCAGCGGAAACAAGATAGAATCTGAACTATAAAGAGTGCTGATAAAGTAGTACAGATTCTGAAGCAATTAAGCACCAACAGTTATAGAGAATGATAAGAACAGTTTGAACAGCACACATGAATTTGAAGTGGTTCGTACTGTGAATAGTACTACATCCACTACCAAAGTGGTTAGCTTTGGATTTTAAAAGTGCACTTGTTTATCCACTAGGTTTATGAGTAAGATCACTAATGGATCGTGTACAAAATGAGTTTTTAACCAAGTGTATAAAGGTGAGAGAGACACTCAATGATTAAATGTTCTCTTCACGTGCAGAATTAAAGAACAGTTCAAAGACAAACTAAATGAAGCTGAAACGAATTTAAGATGGTAGATCTGCAGCTTCAGAAAGTTTGGTGAAGTGTTAGTCTTTGTCCTTTGATCTCTTGAATGCTTGAGTGTTGAAGATGAAGCTTGAGAGTTTAATGCGCAAGAGTTGTTCTTCAGATCTTCAAGACTTGAATAAATACTAGGAAGAGATCTATGGACCGTTGGACTGAGACAGGGTGAACTGTGTCCAACGTTCTTTTGCATTGAATGCAATTCGGCGCTTTGGAAGATGTAACAGCCACAGTCATCAGTGATGCAGTGTGCAGAGAGGACATTCCCAATTTGAGTAAGGTTTCGGGCTGCTCGCGGCTTGGAAAGTCTTCTTAGCCAAAACGGGTAATGTCTTCAGTCTTCAGGATTCAGAGACAGTCTGAACAGTTGTCAGCATGCAGAGTTGACTTCTTGAAAGTGAAATCTGATGAAGACATAATGACTAGATATTTTCGAAAATATCAAATAGGTGTACACGTGTCATTATCTTGTGATTTGACCAATTTTGATTTTCGGTCTCGCGGACTTCAAAGTCTGGCTGGTCCTTGTAGAAGCTTTGCAAAACCGCGCCTAGACTAACACTTAAAAGCAGTTCTAAACAAATTGATTCTAAGACGCAGTTGCCACACTAATCGATGCAGACTTTTTTTTACACTAGAATCGGAGGATGACTCAACCAAATCTAGAAATAGGAATCAACAATCTCCTCCTATTTGGTTGATGTCATCATCTCAGCTACTAGCAGACTTTGAATCATGCACTGAGAAAATAACATGTCTTAAAGATTTTTATTAAGAGCAGACATGCCTCTCAGAACAGAAACCTTAGTAGAGAGATGGCTGCTAGACTAAGTACTTACAAGAGAAAAGCATTAACATCAAGTACTAAGTAAAGCAGTGTTTAAATCTATGAGATAAGCATGCATGCAACATGTACGATTTAAACACGAAGTTTAAATAGAGCGTATAATATCAAGATAAAGCAATTTAAACTTTGAAAGAAACTTAAGACATCGTGATTAAACAAGTTTAAGCAGCGAAGTTTTGGTAAAACAACATAGTTTAAAAATAAAGATACTGAGAACTAAATACCAGCAGTTCGAGAATAGGTTGGAATTTGAGTGCGTCGTCGTTCTAAGTAGTCTCCAACCCAGACTCTGATTCTGTCATTTAGGCGTTCACGTAGTCGGTTCTGTTCTTCAATCAGGGCTGGATTCAAAAAGTGAGTAGCTCTCTCCTCCCTGATGGCACCAACCCGACGTTGTTTCTTGCATCGGCGGCCGACGAGGCGAAGATCAGTGAAATCAGCAACTTCACGTCTTCGAAGAATTGCTCGTGCCATCCCGGTTTTGAGCTCATCGAAAAGGGCACGAATCTTGATTTCTTTGAGAGTGCATCCTATCGAGCGACTGTTGATCTTGAACCCAGGTGAGTAGTGAAAGCTTGAGCAGTGTCATTCACCAGTTGATCAACAATCTTGCCTATGTCAAAGATGGTGGCATGAGTAGCATTGAGGCCATAGCTGAGGACGTCGATCTGCTGGGCCATAGATGAGACCGTGCTGTTGGGCTGAGCAAGCTGGTCGTTGTTTGCTCGAAGAAGATCGAGAAGGGCAGGATCAGCGGCGTTGGAAGGTAGAGAAGGGTTGAGGTTGATGGAAATATGGCTTGTTGAAGGATGATGAGCAGGGTTTGGAGAGGAGGAAGATGAAACAGGGTGGTTAGTGGCAGAGGTTGTAGGTGGAGTAGAGGAGGGTTTGGAGTCTATTTCAATGTCAGTGGCTAGGCTACTGACAGAGAAAGGGAAAGAAGAAGAAGAATCTAAGAGGTAGGATGGAAAAGGATAGTCAGGGAGAAGAATGAAATTTGGAGGAGAATTAGAGGGGTAGAAGAGATCAGAGATAGAGGAAAGATCGAAGAGAAAAGAATGGGTGGCAGAAGAGATGGAAGGAAATAGAATTTGGTAAAGATCAGCAGAGATGGAGAAGGAGTGATGTATTGAGAGATAGGTGGGAAGATTTCGGGTAGAAAGGCGGTTTGGTAAAGAAGGGTAGAGATGTGAGTGGCAAGAGGAGAGAAGTGTTCTGGCATGGAGAAGGAAGGAGAGGAGGTAGAGGGAGAAGAGCGTGTGAGAACTGGTACGATGGCTAGTGAGGATTCTGGGTGAATGGTGGAGATAGGTTCGGAGAAGATGGGGAGAAGGGATAAGGTCTATGGGTTGAGAGGGTTGAGAAGAAGGTGTTGGAGCCACAGACTTCTTACGAAGTCTGCGTTTCTTCTTTTTGGGAGTAGGTAAAGAAGGCTCCTCCTCAATAACAACAGGGGTTGAAGAGGAAATAGGGGAAGAAGGAGAGGTGGCAGCAGGCTCAATGGCTGGCTCCTCCCCAACAGCAGGCGGAGGAAGATATAGGAGAGGAAGGTGGGATGAAGGGTATGAAGGGTTCGGACGGTTCAATGCGTTTGGCTTTACGCTTGCGAGGACGGAGGGGAGCAGCATCAGGTTCAGCGGCCTCTTCAGGCATGGGAGTGGGAGCAGATGGAGCAGCAGCCTTCTTTTTCCTTTTAGCCTGGGGGCCAGCAGGAATAGCAGCAGCAGTGCTTGAAAAGGAAGCAACTTTCCTCTTTTTGGGGGCCGGCTCCTCCTCAACAGAAGAGATCTTCTTTTTCTTTTTGTGAGTTGAGGGAGCTGGATCAGCAGTCTTGGTGGAGCAGCCTTCAGTAGCAGCCTCTTTGGATAGCTTCTTGGCTAGCTGTTTAGCCATAAAAGCATCCACAGTTGTCTCCGGGTTGATCTTGATGATCTTGAGAGGAGGAGGGTTCATAGCATGGATTATGATTATTGGAGGAAGACCTTGCAGAGCTCTCTTCTCATTCTTCAATTTCTGGTAGTTGATGATGAAGGTGCTGGTGAATTGAATGGATTTCTGAACTTTCTTAATTTCGAAAGTCACCAGATGCTTCAAGAAGGAGCGGTTTGAGCGGAGAAGGCAGTTGATCAGTCGGACGAATGGCCGCTTCTGATTGAGAGAGACCTTGACTGCTTCGATAGCATCACACAGCAGCTCAAAGAGAATCTGAGCCCAATTGAGTCTGATATTGAGAATGACTAGCAAGTATACTCTTGCAGTAGTCATTATGTCATGAGTGCCGTTCTTGAAAATCAGACTCTTGTCGAACAGATGGCTGATGAAGTAGACATCTTCTTCGAACAACGTCCTCTTCATCTTTGCAGCAGCCTCCTTTGGGGTGTTTTCCCCACGCATATAAGACCATGCAGAGGCTTTCTCAGCAGCAGTTAGTGAAGTCGGTCCGTCAAATTCTACGCCGATTGTCTTGGCGATCCTGGAGGCAGTGATAGTGACGGTGACAATCCTGACAACAGCAGTAATGGAAGACCTTGAGTCGTTGATTATTGCCTTCTGGAAGAACTCTTGACAAAGGTTCTTTGTAATCGACGCCCTCCAAAGCATGAGCGTGGCGGGATCGGTGGTTCAGTCATCCACAATTTTGACCCCAGAGGCGTAGGCACGAACAGACGGTTCATCAATGCACATTCCAGGGTGATACATGGTGGAGGGCAGTTTTGGAATATCAAGAGCTGAACTCTGAGCCTGTTCAGGAACAACAGATGCAGAAGAAGTTCCAGCCTAAAGAATTTCAGCAAACAAATTAGGCCAAAAACTTCAAGAACTCGAAATATGAACAAAGTGTAGCATTAAGCCCTAGAAATTTCGAGACAACTCATGAAAAATCATATACAGACGAAATATTACTCAGAATACTGAAATCGACAGTGTGTGAACAGTAATCAGTGGATACTACCAGTAATGAACAGTAAAATTTGAAGTTCTAAGAGTTGAGGAGCAAAGAGTCACATGAACAGTCAATAATGGTGTAATCACAGATGAAAGTGCGTAAATTTGTGCTTACACTGTGATTACTGAGCTAGGGTTAGAAATTTCTTACCATTGTCGAAGATTTGCAGAAGAGGAAGATGAAAAGGAGACGAATCTGCAGAATCGACTAGCGAACAGAGCGAAGGAAGCAGAAATTCATAGAGAGGAGAAAGTTTTAGAGAGAGAGAGAATAGCAAGAGACAGTTTTGTGAAATGAAATTTTTGGCGGTTGAGAGTTTATAAGTGAAAGGACGTGCCGTCAGTCATAAAGACTTGTGAAATGTCATTAAGTCAGACGCCTTTTTGATTGACAAGACTTAATGAATGACGGCTTTTAGGAAAGAGAAAAAATGCCTTAACTCAACCAAATTTGAAATTAGTCCCTCACAATTTTCATAAACAACCCTCTAAAACTCAGAGTTTAGAAAGCTTATATTTTTCTCCGAGTGACTTTATAAATTCTTGATTTTATTTTTAAAAGTAATAAGTCTGCTTAAGAGAAATTTTCAAGTCTGCTTAAAAAATAATAATTTTGAAATTTCAAAATTTTATAATGAAATATTAATTTTAAATTAAAATTAAATTTAAGCAGTTGGGTCAAGCATACCAAGCTCTCCCCTTAGATAAGCAAACCTGTCTGCTTCTAGAGCTTTGGTGAAGATGTCTGCCAGTTGATGGTCAGTTGAAATGTACTTCATGCTAATGTTTCTCTTTTCTACATTGTCCCTTAGAAAGTGATATCGAACATCGATATGTTTTGTCTTGGAGTGCATCACGGGATTGTATGTGATAGAGATTGCTGAGGTGTTATCACACATGATTGGGCAGTCTGCTACTTTGATGTCGTAGTCCACCAACTGTTGTTTGATCCAAAGCGGTTGGCAGCGGCACTACCAGCGGCTATGTACTACTGATGGTGGAGTTGGAAACAGATGCTTGTTTCTTGCTAGCCCAGGAGACAAGTCTATCTCCTAGAAATTGACATGTTCCACTGGTGCTTTTTCTATCAATTTGGCAACCAGCATAGTCGGCATCTGAGTAACCAACCAGGTTGAAAGAAGATTCCCTTGGATACCAGATACCTAAGTTGGTGGTATCTGATATGTACTTAATAATTCTTTTGGCTGCAAGAAGATGTGACTCACGAGGGTCTGCTTGAAATCTAGCACACACCCCAACAGCATACACTATGTCAGGTCTGCTGGCGGTGAGGTAAAGCAGAGATCCGATTATCCCCCTATAGTGGGTGATATCAACTTTCTTTCCTTGTAAGTCTTTTGTAAGTTTACATTTAGCAGCCATTGGTGTATCAAAGGTGTTTGATGTTTCCAATCCAAACTTTTTAACAAGATCTTTAGCATACTTGGATTGGCTGATAAATATTCCTTTGTTGGATTGTTGAATTTGAAGACCCAGGAAGAATGTGAGTTCTCCCATCATGCTCATTTGAAATTTGCGGTCATGGCGTTTCAAAGCGCTTGACTTCTCATTGGTAGATCCGAAAATAATATCATCAACGTAAATTTGTACCAGCAGAGAATGTCCTTTGTGCTTGAGGATGAAGAGAGTGGTGTCAATCTTGCCTCGCACAAATCCTTGATCCACTAAGAATTTGGATAAAGTTTCATACCAGGCCCGAGGAGCTTGCTTAAGACCATAGAGAGCCTTCTTAAGCTTGTAGACGTGAGTTTCTTTTCCTTTCTCCACAAAGCCTGGAGGTTGAGCAACGTAGACGGTCTCTTGAAGATCACCATTTAGAAATGCGCTCTTGACATCCATTTGATACAGCACAAAGTCCTTGTATGTAGCATAGGCTAAGAAGATTCTGATTCCTTCCAATCTTGCTACTGGAGCAAACGTTTCATCATAGTCAATACCTTCTTCTTGACGATATCCTTGAGCAACGAGTCTTGCTTTGTTTCTCACTATTTTCCCATCCTCATCCTTCTTGTTTCTGAACACCCATTTTGTGCCAATGACAATATGATCAGCAAGCTTTGGGACTAGCTTCCAAACTTGGCATCGTTCAAATTGCTGAAGTTCTTCTTGCATGGCTTCCAGCCAACTTGGATCTTGAAGAGCTTCTTCGATCTTCTTTGGCTCTTCTTCTGAAACGAATGCAGCACAGAACATACATTCATTCTTGGAGGATCTTCTGGTTCGTACTCCAACATGAATGTCACCATGATTTGAGAGATTGGATGGTCTTTACATGTTCTTGAGACAGCATGAATGTGATGATTCGCTGCTATTTCTTCATGACAAGGTTCAGAAGGAGGGCTAGAAGGAAGATCAGGTGTGTCTTGATGAGTATTCTGATTAGAATTTGGTTCATAGGTGAGTTAAGGAATAGGATTTTCGTGTTCGAAACAAAGGGTTGGAATTGAGTTTTCTTGAGCAAGGTTGAAGTCTTCTGATGACCCGTTTGATAATAAATGATGATCAGAAAAATTTGATGGAGTTGCTGTTGATGGATTAGGTATTTGAGAGGTTGATGGTTGGGAGGTACCTGTCTCAACATTAACAAATTCATCAGCAACATTTGGAGCCACGTGTGGCTCTAATAAGTCAAATTCATCAAATGAAACATGCACAGATTCAACTATTTTTAATGATCGTTTGTTGAAAACCCTGTAAGCTTTGGAGTGTAAAGCATAACCCAAAAATACACCTTCATCGGCTTTATGATCAAATTTGCCTCTGTAGTCATTACCATTGTAGACTACAAAACATTTGCGTAGAAGATTTTAAAAATCCAATGTTTGGGGTTTTACCTCTCCAAAGTTCATAGGGTGTTTTACCGTGAAATTTGTTGATTAACGATTTGTTCGAGTGAAGCGGTGTGTTGACGGCTTACGCCTTGAAGTGTTTGGGCAACTTTGCTTCGGCAAGCATAGTTTTAGCGGCCTTCGATAAGTGTTACGTTTTCCTTTTACGCAACACCATTCTTGTGGTGTCCGCTGCCAGAGAAGTTGTGACCAATGCCGTGATCATCACGGTACTTTGCTATTCCATTGTTTGTAAACTCGGTACCATTGTGCGATCGAACGCCACCGATCTCATCGAGTTTTGCGTTGCGATCTTACGAACAAAGGCGTAAGAAGATCGTATTTGTGATCTTTCGAAGACATCATCTCTGTCCAAGTGTATATTGTATAATCGTCCACAACTACTAGTGTATATCTGTGACCGCCGTAGCTAATTGTAGTGACTGGTCCGAAGAGATCCATGTGAAGTAGTTGTAGAGGTCTTGTCGTTGAGAGTCCTGGTTTGCTTTTGAAGGATGTTTTTGAAAGCTTTCCCAGTTGACAGGCTTTACAAGCGCGATCATGATCAGCAGAGACCTTTGGCAATCCTTTAACTAGACCTTCTTTGGATAGCTTGGCCAGATACTTGAAGTTCAAATGACTGAGTCTTTTATTCCACAGCCAACTTTTGTCTTGAGCAGAGTTTGCCACAAGACATAGATTAGCAGCCTTACCGTAGGCATTCAAATCTATCACATAGACATTCCCTTGTCTATGTCCAAGAATAAGGTTGAGCAAGAGGCGGATCCTTGATATCACATCTGTTTGAGGAGAATTGACATATAAGCCCTTTGTCACAGAATTGAGAAATACTCAGGAGATTATGTTTCAAGCCTTCTACTAGAGAGACTTTTCCAATGGAGAGATTTCCTCGAATGATGGATCCATAGCCAATTGTTTTTCCTTTAGCATTGTCTCCGAAGATGGCGGGCCTTCCGAAACGTTAGAGAGAAGAGGATTCTCCGGTCATGTGTCTTGAGCGTAGTTGTCTAGATACCATACATCTTTCTTTTCTGGAATCGGCCATGAAGCACACCTGAGATATAAAGGTAAGAAAATCATGGTCCCCTTTTATTTTTCTTATGGGTCCAGATGGTTAGCGTATTTTTGGAACCCATACTTGCCTGATTTTTGGAATAGAGGATCCAGCAGGCTTCATGATGGATTTCAGCAGACATTCATGGACCAAGTGGCCAAAACACTTGCAAAATGTACAGTGATGGAAATTACAGAAACTTGTTTGATCAAGCTGGGTGTTGGAAGGTTTTTGAACATTTTTCATAACAACAACTTTTGATTTAGCAGATTTGTTAACAACAGGCTTAGGAGCATCTGTATGAGGCTTCTTGAGTCTGTATACAACAGTCTTTGCTTTAGCAGAAGAATGTTTGCTGGTAGTAGACTTTGATACCTCATGCATTTTGCCTTTAAGCTTGGTATCAACATTCTGTGTAGCAGATGGTGGAATTTTAGAGATTGAGACCAATAAATTTGGGCAACCCATAGAGGAAAAAGCATCTAGACTTGCCTCAAATTTAGGTGTGCTAGCCAGGAATGGGATAATGGCACCTCTTTATTATGTTGATTGGAGGCTCCTCCCTAAACTAAACAAAGACAACCTTTGGAAGATCATCAAGGTATAAACTAAAAACTATTTGTTTCTATACATAGTTTATTTTTTATATATGATTATGTAAGGGAACTTGTGGTATTTGAACATAGGACAATATAAATGCTACTGATAACTTGTGGTATTTTAATATAGGACAATACAAATGCTACTGATAACATGAGACAAGTGTTAATGATGTCTCTTGGGAGAAAGTGGAAGGAGTGGAAGCATGAAGCAAAGAGTCAAGGATTTGACAAATACAATACAACAGAGGAGCGTTTAGCTCATTGTCCACATAAGGTTGAGGAGAGTCAGTGGCGAAGGCTTGTTTTTCATTGGAGTACTGTTGAAGTAAAGGTATGTAATGAATGTTAATTTGTGGTCACTACAATATTTAATTTTTTATTGTATCACTATGATATCTAATTAATATCGTATTGACCATAAAAGAGTTTGTAGACTATAAACATTTTTGTTTCTCATAAAAGCAGAAAGGAGTGTAAAGAATCAAGCTAGTAGGACAAAACTTACCGTGCCACACCACTTGGGAAGAAAAGAGCCGCAAATGAGGTATGCTGATTATGATGATAAATATTTTGTATCATAATGTGGTATAGTACTAATTGGATAGCTTAGTATTTATGTCTTACGAAGTTTTTGAGTATTTATTCCTATATAATTTTTATTGAACTATGAATTTAACTCAATTTGCAACAATAGCTAAAGAAGGAGAAGGGTGGAGTGTCGCCAACTCGGACGTGAGATATATAAGAAATTGTATTTGCGAAGGAGATAAACCAGACATGAAGAAGAAGCTGCGAAAGCAATTGTATGTTATAGTTACTACTAAATTGAAGTTGATCAAGTCATGAATTAAATTTAATTCTAATTTTGTGGAGTAGTGTAATGATTAATATTTTAAATGTAGGATGAAATGGATCGTATTGCACTCGAACACCCGAGAATCTGGATATAAGTGCAAAGCGATATATTCTCCCAAGTCATGGGGCACGAAAAATCAGTGTCGTGTACGCCCTCTTGGCCTAGGAGTAGCTCCAAGTAAGGTCTTTGGTTCAATGTCACGGAGGCAATGCAATTATCAAGATGCTACAAACACACATATTCGATCCGCGTTAGACACGTTACGTCTTTGAGATGGAACTTTCTTCTCAACAAGAATTGGAGAAGGTGCGAGCTGAGTCTCAAAAAGAGTTGGATCGGGTACGTGCTGCGTTAGAAGTTTCTCAACACGCATTGACAGAAATACGTGGAGAGATGGAAGAAATGGACGCCAGTGAATGCTAAAGTGGAATCACGTGTCAAGGAACAATTAGCCATTATGGAGAAGGCATTTGACGCTAAGATGAAAGCTTTGGAGGATCACTTGTCATCCGAGGGACGAGCGAGGTAATTTTTCAACATTTCAACAATATTGTTTTCTATTCATTCCATTTCTTATAACACACTCAAAATATAATAGGTTCCTGATAATTCAAGTGGTACATCGCCATTGAAACAACTTTCTCAAAATCAACATAGAAAACCGCGATATAAGTTTTTGAAGAATCTTTCAAGCAACGATAATACATCACAAGAGGTTAGTTGTTTTTAACTAATAGTTTTGGGATTACATGTTATTGAAGCAATTTTCAAACAACATTCATTCCATTTCTTCTCTTTCCATTCCTCGGGTTTAATACTCATATTAGTGGTGGGGGAAATAGGGTTGGACTTTTTTTTTGTTATTATTATTAACTAATCGATTTTGGATAACATGTACATTTTTAGGTTCATCCAGTGAAAAAAACAAAGAAATGATGATTATGCCAGAAAAGTATTCTTATTGTAAGTCTATAAAGCTTCTTGTTTGATCTTACGAGAACAATGACTCTTTTTTTCAAGTTGATTTTTAATTATAATAGTAATTTTACTTTGACAGGTTTTTTAGCTGATTACCGCGAAGATGAAGTTTTTCTTGATCCTCATACCGTAGGATTTTTTAGGTTTGGTACAAGTTTAGGTTTTTTAGCTGAATATCGTGAATATTTTTAGGTTTTTTTATTAGAGATTGTTTACATGGATTGGTACAAGTTTAAATTTCCAAGTTAACTCTAGAAACAAGCTTTTGGTTGTTCATATTTTATTTATGGGTAGATTTTGAAATATATTACAAGAATTGATAATTATAATATCATTTCTCTTTAATAAATGAGTCTTTAACAAATAATACTTCATTTTTTGTATGATGTTGATGGTTGTTTTGAATCACAATGAAGTTAACTTGTTGAAAACATAAATTACTTTTAAATGAAATGTCAAAATTTATTGATATTTACCAATCAAAAACAATTTATTATAATAATTAGCAATGATTAATAGATGATGGAAATAAGCGACAATTAACAAGGAATAATAGATGTTGGAAATAAGTGACACTTACAAATAAGCGTTGGAAAATGGAATGTTAATTTAGTAAATATCCTATTGTAACCCGACATTTCCAAGTGTCGGTAGAAATGTCGAGAATTTAATTTCCGACAATTCTCTAATGTGTCGGAAGTTACCAACACTTATCGAAGTGTTGTACATTTACAACAATTAACATTTTTGTGTCGGGAAGCCATGACGTAAACAAAATGTCGCATGAAATGTCGGAATTTCATTTCCGACACTTCTAATGTGTCGGAAGTTACCAACACTTATCGAAGTGTTGTACATTTACAACAATTAACATTTTTGTGTCGGGAAGCCATGACGTAAACAAAATGTCGCATGATGTGTCGGGAATTTCATTTCCGACAGTTATTTAATGAGTCGGATTTAACCGACACTTAACTAAGTGTCGTAAATAGGCGACTAAGGCTATGCCGACACTTAACGCAAGTGTCAAACAAGTGTCGGTAACATAATTTCCGACACTTTTCATTTGTTTCCGACACTTAATTAGTGTTGCCATAGGCCCTTTTCTTGTAGTGAGTCTTTGTTGATGAATCGATAGGTTTGAGCGCACTTTGAGGCCAAAACAACAGCCTTTGCTTTTACAAAGTCTTTGGTGGAGGGCTGTTGTAAGTCCGCACCACCTTTAAGCAGATTTATCTCCAAATAGATGATTGTTTTGCTTTCAAAGCTTCACTGCTTTTTGATAATTTGAACCTTAGGGTATTTATAAGGAGTAGCAGTGTAGCCAATTCCTTCTTTACCCTTGTTAGGTTTCTGATATTGTGCAGGAATATTACTATTCACTGTAACATGTTCATTTTCTTGTTCAGAGGTTAGACCAGAAATGTTGTTAGAGAATCCTAGCCCAGATTTATCTGTTGAGGGCTTCTGATCTCCAAGAATTTGATCAAAGACTGCCGTTGAGTTATTCCATGAGTTAATGGTTCTTTGCAACTCTTTTTTCTCAACAGATAACTCTTTGGCATGATCAATAAGGCAAGCAACCTTTTCATTGAGAAACTTGTTCTCTTCTTTTAACTTGATACTTTCCTCTGGACTCCATGGAGAGTTTTTAACTCGGCTTCGGATGGATTTCTCGCTTCCGCCTTCTCATGACTTTTAGCTAACTTAACGTAAGCCTTTCTAAATTCATTGAATTCCTCTAGCATATCTTGAGCATCCTTGAGGATTTCTTCTTTTGAGGGCTCTTCAGGAGATTGTTCTATGTTAGCTTGAAAAGGAGAGTATTTAAATTCACTATCCGAGTCATAGGTGGGAGGTGACTCTAGAGCAACCAGCAAATGTGTGCCGTCAGTGAGTCATCACTATCATCCTCGTCGAATCGGCTTTCAAACCAAGTGGATACATGGTTTTCTTCTAAGTCCTCGAGAAGACCTCTATGTTTAGAAAATGATTTTGATGGTCTTCTTTGTAGGCTTCATATTTTGGCTTAGGACATTTAGAAGCAAAGTGACTGTGTTTCTGCAATTGTAGCAAACTAACTCATTGTTGTGTGAGTTTTGAGCTTTTCCGAAAGTCCGCCGGTTTGCTTCTTTCTTTTGTTAAATTTTGAGAATTTTTGAAACTTCTTAACAAACATGGCAAATTGCTCGTCAGAGAGAATTTCATTCTCATTTGAAGAAGAAGTAGATGGTTTACTTTCTTGGCGAGCGTGAATTTCTCCGAGAGATAGCGTAAAAAGAAGGAAGTTTAAAATGTTTGTCCTGTTCTTGAGCTTGAAGTAATTCTTGCTCATAGACCGTTAAACTCGCATACAAACTTCTGAGGTGCATGGAGTTCAAGTCTTTGGACTCTTTTATTGCAGTGGTTTTTACGTGCCACAAACTTCCTAAAGAAGCTAAAAATCTCATATTTACCTCTTTAACACTATATTCCTTTCCTAAAGAGTAGCAGCTGTTTACTACCTCACAAAATCTGTCGTAGGCTTGCCGGAGAGTCTCCTTAGGATCTTTTCTGAATGAATCGAATTGTTGAATGTAGTTGTACTTCCTGTTGTCTCTGGTGGGTAGATCTCCTTCAAGGTATTCCACCAAAGCTTCCCACATCTCCTTGGCGCTTTGCATCGATGATCTGTTGATATGTGCTTGTGTCGCAATTTGCCGATATAATATGAATAGCCTTGTTGTCGAGTTCAACGAGCCTCCTTTCTTCGTCTGTCCATTCGTTCATGGATTTAGGTATCTAGGGAGGACCACTGGCTACTTCGGCAAGTAGGTTGGGTTTCATTGGATTGTAAGGACCTGTTAGAACGCATTGCCACAACCAATTATCAATAGAGTTCATATATCTCATAACTTTATCTTTCCATACTTCGAAGTGACCTTCGTCCAATATTGGGACGTGGCTGGTATTTGAAGTAGGCAGCATATAGTGAGCCATAGGATCTATTCTCAAGAGGTTAAGCTTGGAAAAATAATTTTTCAAAGAATTAAGCTCTGATACCAATTGTTGGTCTCAAAATAGGCTCAATCTAGGCTAGAAGGGGGGGGGTTGAATAGCCTAGTTGTGTTTTTAGCAAAACTTTTCTTAAACACTTCTTAAAGATTTTTGAAAGGTTTGAATAGAAGTGTTAAGGCAGCGGAAACAAGATAGAATCTGAACTATAAAGAGTGCTGATAAAGTAGTACAGATTCTGAAGCAATTAAGCACCAACAGTTATAGAGAATGATAAGACAGTTTGAACAAACACACGGGGAATTTGAAGTGGTTCGTACTGTGAATAGTACTACATCCACTACCAAAGTGGTTAGCTTTGGATTTTAAAAGTGCACTTGTTTATCCACTAGGTTTATGAGTAAGATCACTAATGGATCGAGTACAAAATGAGTTTTTAACCAAGTGTATAAAGGTGAGAGAGACACTCAATGATTAAATGTTCTCTTCACATGCAGAATTAAAGAACAGTTCAAAGACAAACTAAATGAAGCTGAAACAAATTTAAGATGGTAGATCTGCAGCTTCAGAAAGTTTGGTGAAGTGTTAGTCTTTGTCCTTTGATCTCTTGAATGCTTGAGTTTTGAAGATGAAGCTTGAGAGTTTAATGCGCAAGAGTTGTTCTTCAGATCTTCAAGACTTGAATAAATACTAGGAAGAGATCTATGGACCGTTGGACTGAGACAGGGTGAACTGTGTCCAACGTTCTTTTGCATTGAATGCAATTCGGCGCTTTGGAAGATGTACGACACGCCATCGGTGATGCGGTGCGAGAGGACATTCCCAATTTGAGTAAGGTTTCAGATTGCAGGCTCTGCAGCTTGGAAAGTCTTCTTAGCCAAAACGGGTAATGTCTTCAGTCTTCAGGATTCAGAGACAGTCTGAACAGTTGTTAGCATGCAGAGTTGACTTCTTGAAAGTGAAATCTGATGAAGACATAATGACTAGATATTTTCGAAAATATCAAATAGGTGTACACGTGTCATTATCTTGTGATTTGACCAATTTTGATTTTTCGGTCTCTGAGCAAACTTCAAAGTCTGCTGGTCCTTCAAGGCTGCTGTAGAAGCTTTGCAAAACCGTGCCTAGACTAACACTTAAACAGTTCTAAACAAATTGATTCTAAGACAGTTGCCACACTAATCGGTACGCAGACCTCTTAGCCACTGTACACTAGAATCAGAGGATGACTCAACCAAATCTAGAAATAGGAATCAACAAATAGAAATACTTATGGTCAAGGATTGGTTTGCTATTGGGTTAGCAGCTGAGTTACGTTTGCTTCTTTGGATTCGGAACAGAAGATATAACTAGTGGTAGAGTTACCGAAATCATAAGCAAACATAAGATTTCATACTATCAAATAATGTGCATACAAAAGCAGATAGACATGAAGTAAAGTTGCTTTGAACAAGTTCTCATTTATATCAAAATAAATTCGAATACAAAGAGGATCTAATGATTACAAAATTCGATACAACTTCCGGTGACTTAACTACTCTTAGTAAACAACTAATCTAAACACTTGATACATTTCAAAGAAAATGTTACAAGGAGATGTCTATGAAGACCATCGACCCAGATCCGTCTAACCGGTTGGCAAACGGAGTACAGGTCCAGATCAAGGGACTCAAAGTCGAAAGAGGCAGCCAAACGGAATCTCTACGTACATTGTGAAAAATGTAGATATATGATCCTGTCGCCTGGTCTTCCTTTAGCTAGCTCTCAGGCCCAGGTGACCTTCACAAGCTAGCACAACTTCCTTTCGAAAGTCCGCTGCTGTGAAATGAGTTGATCTCGAAAGAGAAGCATGTCAGCAAAAGAACATGTAGAGTCTACAATGCCAAGAAGGAGTAACTGACATGAGCAAAGTCAAAGAAGTCTGGGAGAGGCATGCTAAATGGTTGTTGAGGAAAATCTTCATACAAGAGGAATCCTCGAAATTAACCAAACAACTTTCGGTGGATAGGAAGAGTAATTCCAAGTTGTTGAGAGAGAATCTTGATCTAGTGCTAAGAGTTCTCCTAAGTAACATTATGAAAGGAAGGGATTTTGTAGCAGATTCTATCATAATGTTTGGGGAAGTTTGCGAGTGATAGAGAAGAGGGAAAGAATGTCTCTATAAATACTCGCTGAGGCAAGACAATGGACCGGTTAATGAAATAAATTCATTAAGAATGAAGAGTCCTTTCAACCACTCTCATTAAAGACATACATGGAAGTGTGAGAGATAGTTTTAATTTCCAGATATCTGGTAAAGTTTCTTCTTTGGAAAGCTAAAAGATTTTGAAAAGACAACATAGCTTTCTTGAGAGGATAAAACGTCTTTAATAGGATAAAACAATTTTTCAGTGAGATTTGACAAAATTTGAGAAAAATGTTTTGAGAAATACGTTTCCTTTTTCAAGTCATTTTGTTTTTACCGAGATTCTATGAAATTTGTCTTTTACTTTAAAAAGTAGTCAATTTCAAAAAGCTTAATCTCAACCTTTGTAGAAATTACAAAGATACCCATGTATGTTGCAATTTGTCTACTAATTGAAACCTAAGTTATCTTGCATGATAGCCTTTACTAAATTTGTTTCTACCATGCTAGGGAAGACTTCTACCATGCCAAAAACTTGATTTGAGACTTGTTAAAAATCTGGAGATTTTGGGTCTTTGACCTAAACTTGCCTATTTGGCTCAGGTCTAGTTTCAAAGATGTTATATGTATGATTTAGAACAATTATTGTGAATGGACTTGTTGTAATTAAAAACTTCCTTGAGATGATTATTATAGGGCTTTACAAAGTATAAATTGTGGACTTGGATGGCTAGGATTCCTATTGTGTTAGTAATCAAACCCCATTTGATTCAAAAACTTAGAAGAGAGCCTTTGAAATGTCTAAGGCATTTGAACTTTATTTAGATGTAACTTAGTATCTTGACTCAATTGAGTTACAAGAATGTTTACTATAGTCTATACAACTCTAGGATGTAGTCCTACGAATTTTGGGAAATGATCTGATGACAAATGTGAGATCTTGAATTGAAAGGGTTTGTGTATGAGTTGTGATTGTTGATACTTTGGGACTTCAATTGAAATCTCTGGGACTTGTAATTAAGGTGACCTACCCTTGTTTTGGACTCTATGGTTTT
>CM028383.1:38653790-38719039 GCA_013146195.2 Codonopsis lanceolata
TACGTGTATGGCAAAATATGCTCAATCTAGGCTGTTGGGTTGAATAGCCTAGTTGTGTTTTTAGTAAAACTTTTCTTAAACACTTCTTAAAGGATTTTGAAAGGTTTAAATAGAAGTGTTAAGGCAGCGGAAACAAGATAGAATCTGAACTATAAAGAGTGCTGATAAAGTAGTACAGATTCTGAAGCAATTAAGCACCAACAGTTATAGAGAATGATAAGAACAGTTTGAACAGCACACAGGAATTTGAAGTGGTTCGTACTGTGAATAGTACTACATCCACTACCAAAGTGGTTAGCTTTGGATTTTAAAAGTGCACTTGTTTATCCACTAGGTTTATGAGTAAGATCACTAATGGATCGTGTACAAAATGGGTTTTTAACCAAGTGTATAAAGGTGAGAGACACTCAATGATTAAATGTTCTCTTCACGTGCGTAATTAAAGAACAGCTTTAAAGACAAACTAAATGAAGTCCGAAACGAATTTAAGATGGTAGATCTGCAGCTTCAGAGAGTTTGGTGAAGTGTTAGTCCTTGTCCTTTGATCTCTTGAATGCTTGAGTGTTGAAGATGAAGCTTTTGAGTTTAATGCGCAAGAGTTGTTCTTCAAATCTTCAAGACTTGAATAAATACTAGGAAGAGATCTTTGGACCGTTGGACTGAGACAGATTGAACTGTGTCCAACGTTCTTTTGCATTGAATGCAATTCGGCGCTTTGAAGATGTAATGCCACAAATCATCGAGATGCAAGGTGCGTAGAGGACATTCCCAATTTGAGTAAAGTTTCGATTGCAGTGCTCGCAGCTTGGAAAGTCTTCTTAGCCAAAACGGGTAATGTCTTCGCCTTTGAGTTCGAGACACCGACAGCTTGTCATCACGCAGAGTTGACTCTTTGAAAAAGAAATTTGATGAAGACATAAAGATTAGATATTTTCGAAAATATCAAATAGGTGTACACGTGTCATTATCTTGTGATTTGGCCAATTTTGATTTTCCGGTCTCTGAGCAGACTTCAAAGTCTACTGGTCCTTCAAGGTTGCTGTAGAAGCTTTGCAAAACCGCGCCTAGACTAACACTTAAACAGTTCTAAACAAATTGATTCTAAGACGCTTGCCACACTAATCTACGTTGCATCTTTTAGCCACCAGACACTAGAATCGAGGATGACTCAACCAAATCTAAAAGTAGGAATCAACAATCTCCTCCTATTTGGTTGATGTCATCATCTCAGCTACTAGCAGACATTGAATCATGCACTGAGATAATAACATGTCTTAAAGATTTTTAATAAGAGCAGACATGTCTCTCAGAGCAGAATCCTTAGTAGAGAGATAGCTATACTAAGTACTTACAAGAGTAAAGCATTAAAAACTAGTACTAAGTAAAGCAGGGTTTAAATCTATGAGATAAGCACACATGCAACATGTAAAGATTTAAACACGAAGTTTAAATAGAGCGTATAATATCAAGATAAAGCAATTTAAACTTGAAAGAAACCGAGTCATCTCGGATTAAACAAGTCGCTTAAACAAGCAAGTTTTGGCAAAACAAACATAGTTTAAAGATAAAGATACGTAACTAAATACCAATGTATTCGTAATAGATTGGGCCAGAGGCCGTCGTTCTAAGTAGTCTCCAACCCGCACTCGATTCTCGCATTTAGGCGCTCACGTAGTCGGCTTATGTTCTTCAATCGTGGCTTGATTCAAAAGTGAGTAGCTCTCTCCTCCCCGATGGCACCAACCCTACGTTGTTCTCGCCAGCCAGCAGCTCTTGCATCAGATCTTCGACTGCACGAAGATCGTGAAATCAAGAACTTCACGCTCTCGAAGAATTGCTCGTGCCATCCCGGTTTTGAGCTCATCGAAAAGGGCACGAATGCCGATTTGCCGAGAGTGCAAAGATCCCTATCAGAAACTGTTGATCTTGAACCAGAACCTGTGAGTAGTGAAAGCTTGAGCAAAGGTCATTCACCGCTTGATCAACAATCTTGCCTATGTCAAAGATGGTGGCATGAGTAGCATTGAGGCCATAGCTGAGGACGTCGATCTGCTGGGCCATAGATGAGACCGTGCTTGAGCCGAAAGCAAGTCGGGTCGTTGTTTGCTCGAAGAAGATCGAGAAGAGCGTGATCACCATGCTGTTGGAAGGTGAGAAGGGTTGAGGTTGATGGAAATATGGCTTGTTGAAGGATGATGAGTGTGGTTTGGAGAGGAGGAAGATGAAACAGGTGGTTAGTGGCGAGGTCAGTGGAGTGTAGGAGGGTTTGGAATCTATTTCAATGTCGCGGCTAGGCTACGACGCAGAAAGGGGAAGAAGAAGAAGAAGAAGCTTCTAAGAGGTAGGATGGAAAAGGATAGTCGTGAGAAGAATGAAATTTGGAGGAGAATTAGAAGGGTAGAAGAGATCGAATAGAGGAAAGATCGAAGAGAAAAGAATGGGTGGCGTAAGAGATGGAAGGAAATAGAATTTGGTAAAGATCACAGAGATGGAGAAGGGAGTGATGTATTGAGAGATAGGTGGGAAGATTTCTGTAGAAAGGCGGTTGGTAAAGAAGGGTAGAGATGTGAGGGGCAAGAGGAGAGAAGTGTTCTGGCATGGAGAAGGAAGGAGAGGAGGTAGAGGGAGAAGAGTTTGTGAGAACTGGTACGATGGCTAGTGAGGATTCTGCGTGAATGGTGGAGATAGGTTCGGGAGAAGATGGCGGAGAAGGGATAATGTCTATGGGTAGAGGGTGGAGAAGATGGTGTTGAGCCACGCACTTCTTACACGTCTCGCTTTCTTTTGGGAGTAGGTGAAGAAGGCTCCTCCTCAACAACAACAGGGGTCAAGAGGAAATAGGGGAAGAAGGAGAGGTGGCAGAAGCTCAATGGTCGGGCTCCTCCCAACAAAGCCAGGGCCAGTGAGGCGAGGAAGATATAGGAGAGGAAGGTGGGATGGGGTATGAAGGGGTTCTGACGGTTCAATGCGCTTGGCTTTACGCCATGAGGACCCGAGGGGAGCAAAGATCGTTCACTTTCTGCATGGGAGTGGGAGCAGATGGAGCAAGCTTCTTTTTTTCCTTTTAGCCTGGGGCCGCAGAATAGCAAGAAGAAGTGCTTGAAGAGGAAGCAACTTTCCTCTTTTTGGGGGCCGGCTCCTCCTCAACGTAAGAGATCTTTTTTCTTTTGTGAGTTGAGGAGCCGGATCGCCAGCCTTGGTGGAGCAGTTTCAAGAGCCTCTTTGATAGCTTCTTGGCTAGTCAGCTTAGCCATAAAAGCATCCACATTGTCTCCGGTTGATCTTGATGATCTTGAGAGGAGGAGGGTTCATAGCATGGATTATGATTATTGAGGAAGACCTTGAGCTCTTCTCATTCTTCAATTTCGGTAGTTGATGATGAAGGTGCCGTGAATTGAATGGATTTCGAACTTTCTTTTTCTCAAAGTCACCGATGCGGTTGAAGGAGCGGTTTGAGCGAGAAGGCAGCTGATCACGGACGAATGGCCGCTTCGATTGAGAGACCTTGATCCGCTCGACAAGCATCACACGCCAGCCTCAAAGAGAATTCGAGCCCTTGAGTCTCGATATTGAGAATGATCAGAAGTATACTCCTACCGGTCTGTAGTCATTATGTCATGAGTGCCGCTTTGAAAATCGACTTAGACTCGAACAAACAATGGCCGATGAAGTAGACATCTTCTTCGAAACAAGGTCCTCTTCATCTTTAGCAGCAGCCTCCTTGGGGTGTTTTCCCCACGCATATAAGACCAAGCAAAGGCCTTTCTCAAGAGAGCTAGCCATCGAAGTCGGTCCAAATTCGCCGATAATGTCTTGGCGATCCCGAGGCAATGATAGTGACGGTGACAACTCGACAACAGAGATGGAAGACCTTGAGTCATTGATTATTGCCTTCTCGAAGAACTTCTTCACCGTAAGGTTGCCGTAGTCGACGCCCTCCAAAGATGAACAAAGGGCATCCCGACGGTTCAGTCATCCACAATTTTGACCCCGTGAGGCGTAAGCACGAACCGATGGTTCATCAATGCACATTCCCCTGGTGATACATGGTGGAGGGCGCTTGAATATCAAGAGCCGAACTCGAGCCTGCTCAGAACAACAGATGCGTAAGTTCCACTAAAGAATTTTAGAAACAAATTAGGGCAAAACTCAAGAACTCGAAATATGAACAAAGTGTAGCATTAAGCCCTAGAAATTTCGAGACAACTCATGAAAAATCATATACAAAAATATTACTCGTAATACGAAATCGACAGGTGTGAACAAGAATCGTAGATACTACCAAGAATGAACAAGAAAATTTGAAGTTCTAAGAGATAGGAGCAAAGAGTCACATGAACAAATAATAATGGTGTAATCACGCATGAAAGTGCGTGCAAAATTTGTGCTTACATCGTGATTACCGAGTTAGGGTTAGAAATTTCTTACCATTGTCGAAGATTTGCGTAAGAGGAAGATGAAAAGGAGACGTATCGAAACTAATCGAACAGGTGAAGGAAGCGTAAATTCTTAGAGAGAGAAAGTTTTAGAGAGAGAGAATAGCAAGAGACGCTTTGTGAAATGAAATTTTTGGCGGTTGAGAGTTTATAAGTGAAAGGACGTGCCGTCACCATAGAGACTTGTGAAATGTCATTAAGTCGACGCTTTTGATTGACAAGACTTAATGAATGACGGCTTTTAGGAAAGAGAAAAATGCCTTTTCATAAATTAACTCAACCAAATTTGAAATTAGTCCCTCACAATTTTCATAAACAACCCTCTAAAACTCGAGTTTAGAAAGCTTATATTTTTCTCCCAGTGACTTTATAAATTCTTGATTTTATTTTAAAAGTAATAAGTCCGCTTAAGAGAAATTTTCAAGTCTCGCTTAAAAAAATAATTTTGAAATTTCAAAATTTTATAATGAAATATTAATTTTAATTTAAAATTAAATTTAAGCAGCTAGGGTCAAGCATACCAAGCTCTCCCTTAGATAAGCAAACATGTCTCGCTTCTAGAGCTTTGGTGAAGATGTCCGCCGCTTGATGGTCGCTGAAATATACTTCATGCTAATGTTTCTTTCTACATTGTCCCTTAGAAAGTGATATCGAACATCGATATGCTTTGTCTTGGAGTGCATCACAGATTGTATGTGATAGAGATTGCCGAGGTGTTATCACACATGATTGGGCAACCGCTACTTTGATGTCGTAGTCCACCAACCGTTGTTTGATCCAAAGCAGCTTGACCAGCCTACCAAGCCTATGTACTCGCTGGGTGGAGTTGGAAACAGATGCTTGTTTCTTGCTAGCCCAGGAGACAAGTCTATCTCCTAGAAATTGACATGTTCCACTGGTGCTTTTTCTGTCAATTTGGCAACCAGCATAGTCGGCATCTGAGTAACCAACCAGGTTGAAAGAAGATTCCTCGATACCGATACCTAAGTTGGTGGTATCCGACACGCACTTAATAATTCTTTGGTCGCAAGAAGATGTGACTCACGAGGGTCCGCTTGAAATCTAGCACACACCCCAACAAAGATACACTATGTCGTCCGGCGGCGGTGAGGTAAAGCAGATCCGATTATCCCCTATAGTGGGTGATATCAACTTTCTTTCCTTGTAAGTCTTTTGTAAGTTTACATTTAGCAGCCATTGGTGTATCAAAGGTGTTTGATGTTTCCAATCCAAACTTTTTAACAAGATCTTTAGCATACTTGGATTGGCTGATAAATATTCCTTTGTTGGATTGTTGAATTTGAAGACCCAGAAGAATGTGAGTTCTCCCATCATGCTCATTTGAAATTTGCCATTTGCCATGAGCGTTTCAAAACGCTGCACAACTTCTCATTGGTAGATCCGAAAATAATATCATCAACGAAATTTGTACCACAGAGAATGTCCTTTGTGCTTGAGGATGAAGAGAGTGGTGTCAATCTTGCCTCGCACAAATCCTTGATCCACTAAGAATTTGGATAAAGTTTCATACTGTGCCCGAGGAGCTTGCTTAAGACCATGAGAGCCTTCTTAAGCTTGTAGACGTGAGTTTCTTTTCCTTTCTCCACAAAGCCCGGAGGTTGAGCAACGAGACGCTCTTGAAGATCACCATTTAGAAATGCGCTCTTGACATCCATTTGATACAAAGACAAAGTCCTTGTATGTAGCATAGGCTAAGAAGATTCTGATTGCTTCCAATCTTGCTACTGGAGCAAACGTTTCATCATAGTCAATACCTTCTTCTTGACGATATCCTTGAGCAACGAGTCTTGCTTTGTTTCTCACTATGTTCCCATCCTCATCCTTCTTGTTTCGAACACCCATTTTGTGCCAATGACAAGATGATCGCAAGCTTTGGGACTAGCTTCCATACTTGGCATCGCTCAAATTGTCAAGTTCTTCTTGCATGGCTTCCAACCAACTTGGATCTTGAAGAGCTTCTTCGATCTTCTTTGGCTCTTCTTCTCCGAAACGAATGCAAAGACGTAACATACATTCATTCTTGGAGGATCTTCTCGTTCGTACTCCAACATGAATGTCACCAATGATTTGAGAGATTGGATGGTCTTTACATGTTCTTGTGACAAAGATGAATGTGATGATTGTCGCTATTTCTTCATGACAAGGTTCGGGGAGGGCTAGAAGGAAGATCAGTGTGTCTTGATGAGTATTCGATTAGAATTTGGTTCATAGGTGAGTTGAGGAATAGGATTTTCGTGTTCAAACAAAGGGTTCTCGAATTGAGTTGAGCAGGTTGAAGTCTTCGATGACCCGCTTGATAATAAATGATGATCGAAATATTTGATGGAGTTGTTGATGGATTAGGTATTTGAGAGGTTGATGGTTGGGAGGTACTGCCTCAACATTAACAAAGTCATCAAGAACATTTGGAGCCACGTGTGGCTCTAATAAGTCAAATTCATCAAATGAAACATGCATGTATTCAACTATTTTTAATGATCGTTGTTGAAAACCCCGTAAGCTTTGGAGTGTAAAGCATAACCCAAAAATACACCTTCATCGGCTTTATGATCAAATTTGCCTCTCGTAGTCATTACCATTGTAGACTACAAAACATTTGTACCGAAGATTTTAAAAATCCAATGTTTGGGGTTTTACCTCTCCAAAGTTCATAGGGTGTTTTACCGTGAAATTTGTTGATTAACGATCTGTTCGAGTGAAGCAGTGTTGACGGCTTCGCCTGTAGTGTTTGGGCAACTTTGCTTCAAAGAAGCATAGTTTTAGCAGCCTTCGATAAGTGTTCTGCTTTTTCCTTTCGCAACACCATTCTCGTGGTGTCCTTACAAGAGAAGTTGTGACCAATGCCGTGATCATCACAAGATTTTGCTATTCCATTGTTTGTGAACTCGCACATCATTGTCTCGATCGAACGCCACCGATCTCATCGAAGTTTTTGCGCTTGCGCTTTCGAACAAAGCCGTAAGAAGATCGTATGTGTGATCTTTCAAGACATCATCTCGCCCAAGTGTATCTTGTATAATCGCCCACAACTACTAGCGTATATCCGTGACCACCATAGCTAATTGTAGTGACCGGTCCGAAGAGATCCATGTGAAGTAGTTGAAGAGGTCTTGCCGCTGAGAGTCCCGCTTGCTTTTGAAGGATGTTTTTGAAAGCTTTCCCAGCTTGACACGCTTTACAAGCGCGATCATGATCACCAGACCTTTGGCAATCCTTTAACTAGACCTTCTTGGATAGCTTGGCCGATACTTGAAGTTCAAATGGTCGAAGTCTTTTATGCCACAGCCAACTTTTGTCTTGAGCGTAGTTTGCCACAAGACATAGATTAGCAACTTTACCGTAGGCATTCAAATCTATCACATAGACATTCCCTTGTCTATGTCCAAGAACCAAGGTTGAGCAAGAGACGGATCCTTGATATCACATCTGCTTGAGGAGAATTGACAGATAAGCCCTTTGTCACGCACTGAGAAATACTCAGAGATTATGTTTCAAGCCTTCTACTAGAGAGACTTTTCCAATGGAGAGATTTCTCGAATGATGGATCCATAGCCAATTGTTCTTCCTTTAGCATTGTCTCCGAAGATGACCGACCGGGCCTTCCGCCTTCCGCTAAATGTTAGAGAGAAGACATGATTCTCCTGGTCATGTGTCTTGAGTTGCCTAGATACCATACATCTTTCTTTTCGAATCGAATCACCATGAAGCACACCCGAGATATAAAGGTAAGAAAATCATGGTCCCCTTTTATTTTTCTTATGGGTCCGTATGGTTAGCGTATTTTTGGAACCCATACTTGCCTCGATTTTTGGAATAGGGGATCCAAAGAAGCTTCATGATGGATTTCACAGACATTCATGGACCAAGTGGCCAAAACACTTGCAAAATGTACAAGGATGGAAATTACGTAAACTTGTTTGATCAAGCCGGGTGTTGGAAGGTTTTTGAACATTTTTCATAACAGCAGTTTTGATTTAGCGATTTGTTAACAACAGCTTAGGAGCATCCGTATGAGGCTTCTTGAGTCTCAGATACAGATACGCAGCCTTTGCTTTAGCGTAAGAATGTTTGTGGTAGTAGACTTTGATACCTCATGCATTTTGCCTTTAAGCTTGGTATCAACATTCTGTAAAGCATCACCAATCAGTAGTCTGTTGATGAATCGATAGGTTTGAGCGCACTTTTCGTAGGCCCCGAAACAAACAGCCTTTGCTTTTACAAAAGTGCTGGTGGAGGGCTGTTGTAAGTCTGCACCACCTTTAGCAGATTTATCTCCAGCAGATGATTGTTTTGCTTTCAAAGCTTCACTGTTTTTGATAATTTGAACCTTAGGGTATTTATAAGGAGTAGCAGTAGCCAATTCCTTCTTTACCCTTGTTAGGTTTCTCGATATTGTGCAGAATATTACTATTCACCGTAAAATGTTCATTTTCTTGTTCGTGAGGTTGCACCGTAAATGTTATTAGAGAATCCTAGCCTGCATTTATCTTGAGGGCTTCGATCTCCAAGAATTTGATCAAAGATCCGCCGTTGAGTTATTCCATGAGTTAATGGTTCTTTGCAACTCTTCTTTCTCAACAGATAACTCTTTGGCATGATCAATAAGGCAAGAAACCTTTTCATTGAGAAACTTGTTCTCTTCTTTTAACTTGATACTTTCCTGCTGGACTCCATGGAGAGTTTTTAACTCGGCTTCAAAGAAAGATGGATTTCTCCCTTCTCATGACTTTTAGCTAACTTAACATAAGCCTTTCTGAATTCATTGAATTCCTCTAGCATGTCTTGAGCATCCTTGAGGATTTCTTCTTTTGAAGGCTCTTCAGAAGATTGTTCTATGTTAGCTTGAAAAGGAGAGTATTTAACTTCACTATCTGAGTCATAGGTGGGAGGTGACTCTAGAGCAACCAGGCAAATGTGTGCCCGTCAGTGAGTCATCACTATCATCCTCATCGAATCGGCTTCAAACCAAGTGGATACATGGTTTTCTAAGTCCTCACTTAGACCTCTATGTTTAGAAAATGATTTTGATGGTCTTTTTGTAGGCTTCATATTTTGGCTTAGGACATTTAGAAGCAAAGTGACCAAGTGTTTCTCGCAATTGTAGCAAACTAACTCATTGTTGTGTGAGTTTTCAGCAGTCTTTCTGAAAGTCTGCTGGTTTGCTTCTTTCTTTTTGTTAAATTTTGAGAATTTTTGAAACTTCTTAACAAACATGGCAAATTGCTCGTCATAGAGAATTTCATTCTCATTTGAAGAAGAAGTAGATGGTTTACTTTCTTGAGCAGGAATTTCCTGAGAGATAGCAGAAAAAGAAGGAAGTTTAAAATGTTTGTCCTGTTCTTGAGCTTGAAGTAATTCTTGCTCATAGACTGTTAAACTCGCATACAAACTTCTGAGGTGCATGGAGTTCAAGTCTTTGGACTCTTTTATTGCAGTGGTTTTTACATGCCACAAACTTCCTAAAGAAGCTAAAAATCTCATATTTACCTCTTTAACACTATATTCCTTTCCTAAAGAGTAGCAGCTGTTTACTACCTCACAAAATCTGTCGGAGGCTTGCCTGAGAGTCTCCTTAGATCTTTTCTCGAATGAATCGAATTGTTGAATGTAGTTGTACTTCCTGTTGTCTCTGGTGGGTAGATCTCCTTCAAGGTATTCCACCAAAGCTTCCCACATCTCCTTGGCAGTTTTGCATCTGATGATCTGTTGATATGTGCTTGTGTCGACAGAGATGGATATAATATGAATAGCCTTGCTGTCGAGTTCAACGAGCCTCCTTTCTTCGTCTGTCCATTCGTTCATGGATTTAGGTATCTCGGGAGGACCACTGGCTACTTCGGCAAGTAGGTTGGGTTTCATTGGAATGTAAGGACCTGTTAGAACACATTGCCACAACCAATTATCAATAGAGTTCATATATCTCATAACTTTATCTTTCCATACTTAGTGACCTTCGTCCAATATTGGGACGTGGTCGGTATTTGAAGTAGGCAAAGATATAGTGAGCCATAGGATCTATTCTCAAGAGGTTAAGCTTGGAAAAATAATTTTTCAAAGAATTAAGCTCTGATACCAATTGTTGGTCCCAAAATAGGCTCAATCTAGGCTAGATGGGGGGGGTTGAATAGCCTAGTTGTGTTTTTAGCAAAACTTTTCTTAAACACTTCTTAAAGATTTTTGAAAGGTTTGAATAGAAGTGTTAAGGCAATGAAACAAGATAGAATCGAACTATAAAGAGTGCCGATAAAGTAGTACGTATTCTCAAGCAATTAAGCACCAACGTTATAGAGAATGATAAGAACAGCTTGAACAAAGACACAGAATTTGAAGTGGTTCGTACTGTGAATAGTACTACATCCACTACCAAAGTGGTTAGCTTTGGATTTTAAAAGTGCACTTGTTTATCCACTAGGTTTATGAGTAAGATCACTAATGGATCGTGTACAAAATGAGTTTTTAACCAAGTGTATAAAGGTGAGAGAGACACTCAATGATTAAATGTTCTCTTCACGTGCAGAATTAAAGAACAGTTCAAAGACAAACTAAATGAAGCTGAAACGAATTTAAGATGGTAGATCTGCAGCTTCAGAAAGTTTGGTGAAGTGTTAGTCTTTGTCCTTTGATCTCTTGAATGCTTGAGTGTTGAAGATGAAGCTTGAGAGTTTAATGCGCAAGAGTTGTTCTTCAGATCTTCAAGACTTGAATAAATACTAGGAAGAGATCTATGGACCGTTGGACTGAGACAGGTGAATCGTGTCCAACGTTCTTTTGCATTGAATGCAATTCGGCGCTTTGGAAGATGTAACAGCCACAGTCATCAGTGATGCAGTGTGCAGAGAGGACATTCCCAATTTGAGTAAGGTTTCAGATTGCAGGCTCTGCAGCTTGGAAAGTCTTCTTAGCCAAAACGGGTAATGTCTTCGCCTTCGTGATTCGAGACAGATCGAGCAGCTTGTCGCATGCAGAGTTGACTTCTTCAAAGTGAAATCTGATGAAGACATAATGACTAGATATTTTCGAAAATATCAAATAGGTGTACACGTGTCATTATCTTGTGATTTGACCAATTTTGATTTTCCGGTCTCTGAGCAGACTTCAAAGTCTGCTGGTCCTTCAAGGCTGCTGTAGAAGCTTTGCAAAACCGCGCCTAGACTAACACTTAAACAGTTCTAAACAAATTGATTCTAAGACAGTTGCCACACTAATCGGTACGCAGACCTTTTAGCCACTGTACACTAGAATCAAAGGATGACTCAACCAAATCTAGAAATAGGAATCAACAAATAGAAATACTTATTGTCAAGGATTGGTTTGCTATGGGGTTAGCAGCTGAGTTACGTTTGCTTCTTTGGATTCGGAACAGAAGATATAACTAGTGGTAGAGTTACCGAAATCATAAGCAAACATAAGATTTCATACTATCAAATAATGTGCATACAAAAGCAGATAGACATGAAGTAAAGTTGCTTTGAACAAGTTCTCATTTAGATCAAAATAAATTCGAATACAAAAAGGATCTAATGATTACAAAATTCGATACAACTTCCGGTGACTTAACTACTCTTAGTAAACAACTAATCTAAACACTTGATACATTTCAAAGAAAATGTTACAAGGAGATGTCTATGAAGACCATCGACCCAGATCCGTCTAACTGGTTGGCAAACGAAGTACAGGTCCAGATCAAAGGGACTCAAAGTCGAAAGAGGCAGCCAAACGGAATCTCTACGTACATTGTGAAAAATGTAGATATATGATCCTGTCGCCTGGTCTTCCTTTAGCTAGCTCTCAGGCCCAGGTGCCCTTCACAAGCTAGCACAACTTCCTTTCGAAAGTCCGCTGCTGTGAAATGAGTTGATCTCGAGAGAGAAGCATGTCAGCAAAAGAACATGTAGAGTCTATAGTGCCAAGAAGGAGTAACTGACATGAGCAAAGTCAAAGAAGTCTGGGAGAGGCATGCTAAATGGTTGTTGAGGAAAATCTTCATACAAGAGGAATCCTCGAAATTAACCAAACAACTTTCGGTGGATAGGAAGAGTAATTCCAAGTTGTTGAGAGAGAATCTTGATCTAGTGCTAAGAGTTCTCCTAAGTAACATTATGAAAGGAAGGGATTTTGTAGCAGATTCTATCATAATGTTTGGGGAAGTTTGCGAGTGATAGAGAAGAGGGAAAGAATGTCTCTATAAATACTCGCTGAGGCAAGACAATGGACCGGTTAATGAAATAAATTCATTAAGAATGAAGAGTCCTTTCAACCACTCTCATTAAAGATATACATGGAAGTGTGAGAGATAGTTTTAATTTCCAGATATCTGGTAAAGTTTCTTCTTTGGAAAGCTAAAAGATTTTGAAAAGACAACATAGCTTTCTTGAGAGGATAAAACGTCTTTAATAGGATAAAACAATTTTTCAGTGAGATTTGACAAAATTTGAGAAAAATGTTTTGAGAAATACGTTTCCTTTTTCAAGTCATTTTGTTTTTACCGAGATTCTATGAAATTTGTCTTTTACTTTAAAAAGTAGTCAATTTCAAAAAGCTTAATCTCAACCTTTGTAGAAATTACAAAGATACCCATGTATGTTGCAATTTGTCTACTAATTGAAACCTAAGTTATCTTGCATGATAGTCTTTACTAAATTTGTTTCTACCATGCTAGGGAAGACTTCTACCATGCCAAAAACTTGATTTGAGACTTGTTAAAAATCTGGAGATTTTGGGTCTTTGACCTAAACATGCCTATTTGGGTTTGTGTCTAGTTTCAAAGATGTTATATGTATGATTTAGAACAATTATTGTGAATGGACTTGTTGTAATTAAAAACTTCCTTGAGATGATTATTATAGGGCTTTACAAAGTATAAATTGTGGACTTGGATGGCTAGGATTCCTATTGTGTTAGTAATCAAACCCCATTTGATTCAAAAACTTAGAAGAGAGCCTTTGAAATGTCTAAGGCATTTGAACTTTATTTAGATGTAACTTAGTATCTTGACTCAATTGAGTTACAAGAATTTTTACTATAGTCTATACAACTCTAGGATGTAGTCCTACGAATTTTGGGAAATGATCTGATGACAAATGTGAGATCTTGAATTGAAAGGGTTTATGTATGAGTTGTGATTGTTGATACTTTGGGACTTCAATTGAAATCTTGGGACTTGTAATTAAGGTGACCTACCCTTGTTTTGGACTCTATGGTTTTAGGGTTATTGAAGTTGGGAATCCCGACTCTCAAAAGTGGCTTTGTGTGCATGCTTTCACGTTGACTTGTCTATGACCTTACTTGGGAATCTTGTTAATATCCTTAGAATTCGGAATCGTGTCATGATAATTCTTCTATAGAAAGAATTTTTTAATTGTATATGCCTTAGTACCCTGTATGATGAGTTTACTTGAGATTACGAATTATAAGTATATTTTGTGTCTTATCTACATGATTATCCTCCTATTGAATTATCGACATGCTCGATTTATGAATTCCATTAACAGGTAGAATTACGAACTTGAAATTGAACTAAGCTTGATTTGACAACAATTAACTTAGGCTTCCCTTTTATACTTGACTTAGTGATTTTGAAATAGGGTTCTTAAATGGAATAAGTACCTAGCTATGGCTCAACCGAGAACATAGAAAGGAGTCTTGGAACACATATAGTGTTCAAACTCTATTTGATTTCTCGACGGAGTCGATGCTAGTGAGCCATTAAACAATACCGGCTCAATGATCAATCCTTACAACGCTTGACATCCGTTTAACTGGAATACTAGTTTCAAGATTCTTGATTTAATTCATGATCACGCTTGATTGTTAGTCATAAAGTATAACATGCCTACCTGTCTTGGATGAGACCGCTCTTATCGTGCTCGTCCTTACTTGATCCATTAAATGAGTAAACACTTACTTGTTCCCATTAAGTCCAGCTGGCGTACTTGTCTTGTCCTATCTTGTCTTTTCTGGTTGATAATAAATCACTGTTACGAATCATGAGATTAGTGATAGTGATGGTTTGCCGAATCTGATACGTGCAAATCCCTCCATTCTTGCTCACTTTGGAGAAGAGTACCTTGTGTAACCATTAGGGCCCTTGGAATAATACTATCCTTGGTCCATGTACCATCTCGTACATCTGACAGCACGTTCCTATTAACATTTTATATTGCAGGAGCTACGTTGCGACACCAGATTTATATCATATCCTCTTATATGTGTATTTCTTCTAGTACTTAAGTGAAATCAAAATTCTACCATGAATATGTGAGCTAAATGCTTATATGTACGTGTTCTTGATCGCTTGATATTCATGATGAGTTTGTGAACTGCTTGATATGTATATGCGTAGATATACATGATAAATTCCATAGATGAATTATTAGGTATATAAACGAGTTTATACACCTACACCTGATGATCCTATGAGAGACTTGATATATGTATATATATATATATATATATATGCATACTTCTGCTTAATTATTCTATGAGAGACTTTGGATGTTCTATATTAAGATATACGTCCATGACTATAATTATTCTTGTGACATGCCTCTTGACTTGTTTGATTCTTTGTGAACAGGGGATTCACCCTGATTCATCTTGGTAGTCTGGTAAAGGAACGGTTTCTATACAGTCCAACTCAAATTACTGGGTCTTTGTCATAGTAACACGATATCATTTCCACTTATGGAAATATTTCATTTATGTCATAATGTTTAGTAGTAGAGTACTGAGTCATTATGACTCATCCTGTACTTTGTTTTCTAGTTGTAGTTTTGGTAGCCGCGTTGAGGCTGAGTAGATCATGATTGTAGTAGATCACAGTCAATCGATAGCTCGAGATTAGTTCGTGTGTTCGTGATTGTAGCAGCTTACATCCCTGAGCAGTAGCTTGTGGATTCTTATCTCATCTAGCATCATTGAATTGTACATTGTACTTTACTATTCTTGTGAGCTTGTTGTATTGTAAAGTTATTTAGACTTTACAGTCGGGTAGAACACTTGGGTTTTGGTTTGGTTCTTCTTTGGGCCGATATGTTATGTCATTCTGTTGTTTGTAGTCTTAGTATTTGTATTCAGTTGTCTCCCAGCCACGAGTAGCCTTGGGGATTTTCTTTATTCTTGTTGTTATCATTGTTGGTTAACCCCAGTATGCTTTAGCCGTGGGTAAGTTTTATATCAACTGTTTGACTCGCACTACTGTTTTACAAGTGCTTGTCTCCTTCTTGCCTTGTCCTAGCGGCACGACCTTGGGATTCTGTGCCAGAATCCCGGTCGGGTCGCCACAATTGGTATCAGAGCTATTGTTACCTATAAGCCAGGATAGGATCCATGGCCTAGATTGGGTTTGGTGTGTCGTCAAGTATTTACCGTCGAGTGTTCTGGTTAGTGCCTTACCGGCATGTTCTTTTGTTTAAATATAGGACTTGGATTACTAAGTTCAGTTGGTCTAGATTGCCGTGAATGCAAGTTTGTGTTTAAGAGCATTATTGTTGTTTCTCACTATATCTTGATTTGCATTTGTTCATTCATTACATTAGGTTCTATACTTAGTGGCTAAATGGGTTGTGTACCAGTTAGCGTAGCAACTGTGTATAAAACTTTGCCTTAGAATAGTTTTCTAGACTTCACAGGTTTCAGTGGAAGACTTCGGCTGAAGGCTTCACCAGCAGACTTCAAGCAGCCTCCAATGGCAGTCCTTGTCTACACTCGGACAGCATGACGTGTCCAAGACTCTTCAAGACTTCAAGCTTAAGTGGATTATTTAATTCAGTCTAAATCAGTTTGAATTTGAATTAAATCCATCCTCAATCAACGTTGACTTCTCAGACATGTCCCTCCAGCTTTTTCAAAAAAGCAAGAAGACTTTCGCCTCCTGAAAAGTGAGAAAGCAGGTGTACAAACTGACACATACAGACTGTACTAACTATTGCAGGTCTGCAACTCTGATTTTTGCTCACCTACTAGTTGCTGCAACAACTCTTCACCATTCCCTGCCCAGTATCAGTTGAAGAAGAAGTCAACAAACAGCTCCAGGCATTTAATGCATTCAACCTAATAGAGCTGTTACTCACTTCGTCTTTTCCAACGATCTCAAGAATGCCCAGCTATAAATACTGCCATTAAAGACTGAACAAAATAATGCCCTGAATGTATCCAATAACATCAAGCTTTATACTCAGTGCATTCAATAGATCATTAACTGATCATCGAAGTCCTCAACAACAACACGAATATCTACAGCAACTGTTAATCATTTGATTCTTATTGTTGTACTCTTTACTATTCTTCTGCACATTGAATATTTTGCTTTATTAGATATTCAATTCCCCCACCCCCAAACACAAGTCAAATATTTTGTACACGATCCATTGGATATTTCTGTAATATAACTAGTGGAAAATATAGTGCACATTTAAATCCAAGGTTGACTGCATTGGTGGTGGACGTAGAACTCATTATAGTGCGAACAATCTTAAAACACCTGCGTTAATCTTCTTCTTTGCTTACTGTTTTTATTATGTCATTCATTACCTTAACTTATTCCTTTAGCAACAAACTTCAGTAATCAGCTAAGTCTACCGGTAGTGCTTCACCGGCAGACTTGAACTATCTTACTTGCAAGTCTTTCGCTACTTCAATCTCTTTAATAGATTGCAAGTGCTTGCTCCTGGAATTATTACGAAAAATTTTAAGTGTTCAATAAGCTATTCAACCCCCCCTTCTAGCTTATTATTGTGCCCTTTGGGACTAACAATTATATTCCTCCTATATCGCTTTTAAGTTGCAGTTATACCATGTGTATGTTGTTACCTTGTAGAGCTATCATTTCTTGTCCGTGTGGGTTATCTGATAAACTCATGTTGTCGATCCCTAGAGTGATCGTCGCGGTGTCACTAATGCCTTTGATCATTGTTACACGTTTCATGAGTAGGAGTGGATAAGCCTCCCGTAGTACGTGTTGTATTCTGAAATCGATATATAGGTATATATAGATATGGTAGTACTTGACCATGAGTCCCTGCCTTGTTTAGTATTGCGGAATTGAGTATTCTTTCCTCGATGACTACTTTCCTTGTATAGAGAGGACTACTCCGAGATAGGGAATATTGTCCTGGCTTCATGATGAGACTTGATGATTAACCGGTAGGTGACCCCATGATTTCTGATTGGATTGGTTTTCAACCTGTACATTGCTTGACCCGTAGTGATTTGAAGTCTACTGGTTAGTAACCATTTGCTACCTAGGGATTCATAAGCTATTGTGTTGTCGTATTGTTAGTCTTATTCGTTAATAAGAGTAATTGCATTGTGTAAAATGCTTTATCTATCATAAATAGATCGTTAGGAGTATGAATATTCCATACTTGGTATACCTGCATAGTAGATTAATATGATATGTACATGATATTCAGTGCCATGCCTATATGTAACTATATTATATGTGCATGTGACCATGATGAAGGAGGCTATTATGTGATTTATGAGCACCCCGCATCCTATGCGACGAAGGCTTTTGAAGTCATTTCAGAGGGCCCCTGACTTGATTATCAAGAGGTCTTCGTCGGAGAACTAGAATGGTATGATATAAGATAGGAATTGACTGAACCCGCTACCAAAATGGAATGGAACAGAAAATAACGTATTGTTATACTTGTATAATTATGTGCATGTTGTATATAAAAGTGTTGGTATTGATAATTAAGGTAGTTTGTTAGGTACAAATCTTATGTAAAGTTTTGAGGTTTTGTGACTTAATATTTTGTGTTAAACATGAATATTAATGAGTGTCTTGGAATGACTTGCTTACTCCTGATTGAGAGGCGTTAAACCTCGACATCCACGTTTGATCGAGTTACCAAAGATTGCTCACATGTGTTGTACCTTGTTGAGAGTCAGAAATAACTCGACCTTGAGAATGATTTGAGTTGATTGTAGAGTGTCCCATGAGGAAAGTCTCGATTGTATTATAGACCAAACTTTTGACCTTGAGATCGGTAGTAGGATTGTGAATTTGAGGACGAATTCTTTTTAGGTGGTGAGGATGTAAGAGCCCAAAACTTCATGTGCTTGATCTACTTGCTGTGGGTACTAAACGGCCGTTACACCTCGTGTCTGACTTGATATGAGAATCTTGAGACATGTAGGTAGTCCATTTTGAGGCCTATACTTTAAGTTCTTTATGTTCCTCAAGACATTAACTTGTTTAAGTTACAAGTCGTAACTCGACGATAGTCGGAAGCCGACTCGGTTGAGTGTTCTCACGTAGTCTTTCTTGTGACCTCAATCATAGCTTAGGTCATTACTTAAGTATCTAGAGTATACTTTGAGTATTATACTTCCTAGGGAATAGATTCCCTGAGCCTAATCTTGCTTTGATGCTTAATGCATCGCATTCGTCTCTATCGTGTTGGGTGAGACCTAACCTCGCGTACGTCGCATCCTTTTTAATGTCTCTACTCGTATACCATTATTGGACCTTATAGGAGTACTCTAGCCCATATCATAACCCTTCTCGTATGTTTTATAACATCGATCTTGATCATAGTATGCTTGGTTGAGAGTTAGGAAGCCTTCTTGCTTCATTTGACCTTTTGACTCTTAAGGTCTCTCGGTTTGTCTTTCCTTGCCTCGTCTCGTGTCTTTCATACTCGTTAGATGTTAACTTGAATCATAGACCATGTATTCTAGTCCTAAACATGTTTAAGAATGGTCATTCATGCTTGTTGTATCTTTGTTCAACTCGTAGTTGATTAGTTTGATGTTCGTTGCGAGTTTTGCCCTTCATTCCTCCTTGCTCCAGGTGATGTTCGGACCTGTTTCAAATGTGTTTTGAGTGTGTTAAACATATCATATGGTTTAGGGTTGAGTTGGACACATTTGGGACTTGTTTTCAAGTCATTTTAGCCTTCCCCCTGAGCGAGTGCACAAAATCCAGCAAGTCCAGGAAGTGAAAAGGGGACTGAGCGCTCACTCAGCCTTCCCCCTGAGCGACCACTCAGACTCTATACCTACATTACGGGATTTTTCTACAATTCTGATTTGGTGACCCATTTAACCATTGAACCTCCATCATTAGTGACCTTAATCCCTCATATTAGGCCCAAACTAAGTTTGCTTAATCCTAATCCCTTTCATCCTCTATGTGACATGTGGATTCCCATTCATCCTCCTTGTGACATGTGGATTTCTACCCATATTTACATGGCATATTCAAGCTTCCCACATTTGTGATCAGCCTTAAACCCCCCATTTTGCAGCCATTTCCTTCTCTCTCTTCATGAATTCAAGTGTGCAAATGGGGAAGTGAGATTACTAGGTGTTTCCTCCATATCTTGAGCTCCCGAGTTCCGATTTCCAATCCGATACCACCAAATCAAAGCTATCAACGAGGAGCACGATGCTCACCAATTAGACTTCCTTTATTTCATCTTTTTCTAAGCTTATGGTATGCTACTAATCTAAAGCCTTTTTGGAACCTAGGTTATCTTGCATGATAGTCTTTACTAAACTTGTTTCTACCATGCTAGGGAAGACTTCTACCATGCCAAAAACTTGATTTGAGACTTGTTAAAAATCTGGAGATTTTGGGTCTTTGACCAAAACTTGCCTATTTGGGTTTGTGTCTAGTTTCAAAGATGTTATATGTATGCTTTGGAACAACTATTGTGAATGGACTTGTTATAATTAACAACTTCCTTGAGATGATTATTATAGGGCTTTACAAAGTATAAATTGTGGACTAGGATGGCTAGGATTCTTATTGTGTTAGTAATCTAACCCCATTTGAATAAAAAAACTTGGAAGAGAGCCTTTGAAATATCTAAGGCATTTGAACTCTATTTAGATGAAACTTAGTATCTTGACTCAATGGAGTTACAAGAATGTTTACTATAGTCTATACGACTCTAGGATGTAGTCCTACGAGTTTTGGGAAATGATTTGACCACAAATGTGTGATCTTGAATTGAAAGGGTTTATGTATGAGTTGTGATTGTTGATACTTTGGGACTTCAATTGAAATCTCGGGACTTGTAATTAAGGTGACCTACCCTTGTTTTGGACCCCCTGGTTTTAGGGTTATTGAAGTTGGGAATCCTGACTCTGAAAAGTGGCTTTGTGTGCATGCTTTCACGCTGACTTGTCTATGACCTTACTTGGGAATCTTGTTAATATCCTTAGAATCTGGAATCGTGTCGTGATAATTCTTCTATAGAAAGAATATTTGAATTGTATATGCCTTAGTACCGATTATGATGAGTTTACTTGAGATTACGACTTATAAGTATATTTTGTGTCTTATCTACATGATTATCCTCCTATTGAATTATCGACATGCTTGATTTATGAATTCCATTAACAGGTAGAATTACGAACTTGAAATTGAACTAAGCTTGATTTGACAACAATCAACTTAGGCTTCACTTTTATACTTGACTTAGTGATTTTGAAATAGGTTTCCTAAATAGAACAAGAACCTAGTTATGCCTCAACCGAGAACATAGAAAGGAGTCTTGGAACACATATAGTGTTCAAATTCTATTTGATTTGAAGTATAGAAATGACTTGACGGAGTCGATGCTAGTGAGCCATTAAACAATACCGGCCCAATGATTAATCCGTAAAACACTTGACATCCGTTTAACTAGAATACTAGTTTCGAGATTCTTGATTTAATTCATGATCACGCTTGATTGTTAGTCGTAAAGTATAACTTGCCTACCTGTCTTGGATGAGACCGCTCTTATCGTGCTCGTCCTTATTTGATCCCTTAAATGAGTAAGCATTTACTTGTTCCCATTAAGTCCAGCTGGCGTACTTGTCTTGTCCTGTCTTGTCTTCCCTGGTTAACAATACATCACTGTTACGAATCATAAGATTAGTGATAGTGATGGGTTGCCGAACCAGATATGTGTAAACCCCTCCATTCTTGATCATTTGGAGAAGAGTACCTTGTGTAACCATTAGGACGCTTGGAATAATACTATCCTTGGTCGATGTACCATCTCATACATCTAACAGCACGTTCCTGTTAACATTTTATATTGCTGGAGGTACGTTGCGACACCAGATTTATATCATATCCTCTTATATGTGAATTTTTTCTAGTACTTAATTAAAATCAAAGTGCTAACATGAATATGTGAGACAAATGCTTATATGTACTTGTTCTTGATCGCTTGATATTCATGACGAATCTGTGAACTGCTTGATATGTATATACGTAGATATACATACTTCTACTTGATTATCACATGATTGCCTTCATATGTATATATGTAGATATGCATACATTTACATGATAAATTTCATAAATGAATTATTAGGTATATAAACGAGTTTATACAACTACACCTGATGATCCTAAGAGAGACTTGTTATATGTATATATATAAATATGCATACTTCTGCTTAATTATTCTATGAGAGACTTTGGATGTTCTATATTAAGATATACGTCCATGATTATGATGATTCTTGTGACTTGCCTCCTGACTTGTTTGATTCTTTGTGAACAGGGGATTCACCCTGATTCATCTTGGTAGTCTAGTAAGGGAACAATTTCTATACAGTACAACTCGATTTAATGGGTCTTTGCCGTAGTAACACGATATCATTTCCACTTATGGCAATATTTCATTTATATCATAATGTTTAGTAGTAGCGTACTAAGTCATTATAACTCATCCCGTACTTTGTTTTCTAGTTGCAGTTTCGGTAGCCGCGTTGAGGCCGAGTAGATCGTGATTGTAGCAGATCGCAGTCGATCGATTGCTCGAGCTTAGTTCGTGTGTTCGTGATTATAGCAGCTGACATCCCTGAGTAATAGCTTGTGGATTCTTATCTCATCTAGCATCATTTAATTGTACATTGTACTTTACTATTCTTGTGAGCTCATTGTATTGTAATGTTATTTAGACTTTACAGTCGAGTAGAACACTTGGGTTTTGGTTTGGTTCTTCTTTGGCCCGATTTGTTGTGTCATTCCATTGTTCGTAGTTTTAGTATTTATATTCAGTTGTCTCACGGGCACGAGTAGCCTTGGTGCTTTTCTTTATTCTTGTTTTTATCATTGTTGGTTAACCCCAATATGCTTTAGCCATGGGTAATTGTTATATCAGGTTGGTTCCTTGTTGAAGCATTGGCCTGGAAAGCCGATGGTTTGTTCAGCATCTGCAATGTTGTGGCACGCGAGTTTTGTTTTTCCCTTTGTGAGATTAATGTCTCTCTTGGTCTCCTTGGCTTTGGTTTTGAGCTTCACAACTCAGGACTTCCTTCTTTATCGCTTCCGCAGATTCGAATTTTGTAAATTCATATTTTAGTACGGCTCCACTACCTTTATTTGAGTTTGTTAGCTCAACCGTTTGACTCACACTACTGTTTTACAAGTGCTTGTCTGCTTCTTACCTTGTCCTAGTGGCACGACCTTGGGATTCCGTGCCAAAATCCGGGTCGGGTGGCCAAAATAGCATTTATCATAAATATGGAGCATGATCATCACATATCATTTAGCACATTATTCACATAAGTCCGAGTAATAAATCATACAAGTAGGATATAATATAGACCCGACCGCTACGAAGCTCCTGCAATAAAGTTTGTTAACCCAATATCGTGACTACAATGCTCGTGACTTCGCATCGATATACTAAACTCCGCCGGCTAATAGCATCTTGTGACGCACGTATTGATACGGCAAAGGGGCTACTTCCCCATAGCGGCCTACAGTGGAGGTGTGTGAGGTCCTAGGTACGACGATCCATAGCGAGCACGAATCTCACGATTCGTGAAGGCGATGCATTGTCCTACCCTGACATAAAAATCAAACCAAATAATGCCAGCTGGACTCAATGTGATACACAAGTAGGTATTAACTCGTCATAAACAAATAAGGATTGAATTCGACAAGAGCGAACTCGTCCGACCAAGTAGGCTATTAATATCTACCCTTAATCATGTTAAGACAATTAATTGTTCATAATCAAATAATCACAAACGACCTCAATTACGCATAAATATACCCAACTCATAGGTTAGTAAACTCGACCATATGGTGTCCAAACTTCGTAGGGATTAAAAGTAGTGTCCAACATTTTCCAATCCTCCCTAGAGTCGACTCCGTTGAGTCTTTACTACACATTCCCAATTTTAGAGATTAGAAGCTATGTGCGTCATAAACCAACCTAGGTTCATTACTAAGCCCAACTAGGTTATAAGCTATCCAAAGTACTACAATGTGATTCTTCATCATCATAGAGTCCAAATAAAGGCTAGAACACATATCAACATACCAACATACCAAGTAAGCCATAATTAGGATACTTTCACATAACACCATTTCAAGTAAACATGTAAATATTGCTTCTAACATGTTCACAATCCTAAATATACATGATGAAAGGTAATAACATGCTTCCATAGTCACAAAATCATCCTACATATGCTTCTAACAAGTTCATAGGTTCAAAACATAAGTTGAAAGCATATAAGGCAAGTATGTGTACTCATTGACCGCAAAAAGCGTAGGTTTTGTTTCCTTAGGATCAATGAGTACCAAAACCAAGAACAAGAAGAGTAACTTACTTGTAAACCACACACAAGAAACGAAATGAAGAAACTAATCGGTTGGAAGTGTACTACTCTTCAAGCTCTTCAATCCTATGGCTTGGCTTCAGCAATGGAGGAAAAGAACTATGGAATCCAAGGGGAAACCTTCAAGAACCCTAGCAAGCTCTTAAGAACTCTCTCTCACGTTTTTGGAAGAGAATGCAGCAAATGGGAAGCCCCAAGGCTGATTTGTGGCTTTTGTGAAGTCAAAAGGTTAGTGGGACAAGTGTCCAACTCTTGTGGAGCTTCAAAATAGCTTTTTGTGATGTTAATCCCTCCATTACATCCACTCAAAACACACTTAGAGATAGGTAATCAAGTTAGGATAGGTTTAAAGATGATTAGAGGTTTAGAGGGTGTTTAGGAAGGGTTTAAGTGGGGTTACAATGGCCAAAATACCCAAAAATCCATAGCAGTCAAATGCTGTCCGGAGGGCTGGGCGCTAGCTTAGTCATGGGGATTGAGTGACCGGTCAGTCTTTTTTTCCAAAATATGGCTGCTACTAGATTTTGTGCGCTCGCCCAGCCAAAATGCTGAGTGACCGCTCAACCTCCTGAACCAAAATTCTTCCAAATTCATTTTAAACGAGTCCTAACCCAAACCCAATCATCCATGGTTGATTCCACACTCAAAATGGGTCCGAAACTCACCCGAAACGCACTAGGAAGGTCTCAAAACAAAGCAAAAAACATGCAATATGAAAGTAACAATTGAATCAATACTTAAACACATAAACATACATGATTATGAACATGTTAAATACTTCATGAATGATCTATAATGCAAGAACATGCTATATTAAAACTTTAAATGAAATCAAAACAAATAACAACGTAATAGTATCAAAGTATGAATTAAGTAGTTAAATAACAACTAAGGTCTTACAAATGGTTACAATACACACATAAACTAAGTAAACATATTCATGAAGGTTATGAATGCATGAAGACAAGCACACAATGATCATGCAAGAATCCGGGGTGTTACATTGGGTCGGTTAAATAATTATCTTTATCAAAGGGGTCTATGTTTATTAGCTAACTAGTTAGTACCCGTGCGATGCACGGTTTTAATAATTTTTTTTTTTTGTAAAAGTTGTTTATTATAAGATGATTTTCTAAACTTGTAATAAACAGTTAAAGACTTTAATTGGAATAATTTGAAAAAACAAAAATAAGGTAAAATTGAAATTGATCATATGAATGGGTAATTGAAAGATTTGCGTACGTATGTTCTGGAAAAATATTTTTTTCTAAAAATAAGGTAATTAATAAATAATAGATATAGATTAATTAGTAATTTTCTATTGAAATTGATCATTTTAAAAAAAAAAGTTTTCACGCGGTTTCTGTAAATAATAGTTAATAATTAATAGATTAGATTAATATATTAGTAGAAGAAAAAAATATCATAATATTGTCTTATGAATAATTTGTATAAATCAAATAATAGGGAAATGAAAAAAGATAAGGTTTTAATCAAGTTAAACTTGTAAAATTAAATAGGATAAAATCTTACTATAAATTAAACTATATTTAACAAAATAAAACAAAAAAATTCATTGTATATAAAGTTGACACGTTCCAACCATTTACAGAAAGTTGTCATATGGCTACAGCAGTTTTTGTTTTAGTATTTATTAATAGATTAATAGATAGTTAGTACCCGTGTGACGCAAAGTTTTAAAATATTTTTTTGCAAAATTTGATTATAATAAGATGATTTTCTAAGCTTTTTATAAATAATTAAATTTATAGTAGAATACTTTCAACAAAAGTAAAATAAGGTAAATATTCAAATTGATCATATGAATGGGTAATTAAAAGATTTGTGTATGAATTTTTCGTGGAAAAAACATAAGAAATGAAGTAATTAATAATTAATAGATATATATATTAAACAGTTATTTTTTCTTGAAATTGATCATTTTGACAGAAAGACGTTACGTGGTAGTAGTGGCTTCTGTTAGTACTCCCTCTCTCCCAAAATAAGTGACAGTTTAGAGAAAAAATTATTCCAAAAAAATAACTTCATAGGATTTCAAGAAAAACTTATCCTTATTTGACAAAAAAAATATATTTATCTTAAACTAATTGATTTGGGAGGAAAAAAATTATGATGAAATCCATCTTAAAATAACCGATTTTGGCAAAAAGAAAAAAAAAACTTTTTGCTTCTAAAACATTTACACGTAAAACTTAGCATTTAATCCAAGTAAAACACATTTACCATTTTATAAGAAGGTGACACGAGGAAGCACAAAATTTTATTTACAACTTTTAATATTTTACAGAAAGCCGTCACGTGTTAGTAGTAGCTTATGTTTTAGTAATAGCTAATCTATATTACAAAGAAGCTAGGTAATTGACTATGGCTATTCAGATGTTATGATTTATTTGTTTTTATTATCATCCTACGGCTGTCATTTATTTGGGTAACCTCCTCTTCTGGGTTTCCTTATACTGTTAGAATTATGTTTCCTTATAAAACAACTAGGTAATTGACTAGGGCTATTCAGAGGTTGAGATTAAATTATCTTTAAAAATTTAACGGTTGAGATTCACCATCACATTCACATATGTGAGTAGTTATCCATTTTTAACCCCCCACAATTAATATTATGAGTAGTCATCCATTTTTCTTCTCCCTATATTTTATCTTCATATTACAAAGTCGCACCCTCCGATTAGTCTTTTGATCAATCACCTCTTATAAAATATCAGTCCCTCAACTATCACTTGAAGCAATGTACCCCTCAACTGTAATATTTTTTAAATAACACCTTCTATTTAGATACAGTCATTTAAATTGACGAAATCATATATACTGACACCGTGTCATAGGCACAGAGATGCCAAAACACGTGTATAATTGGTAAAAGCTAATTACATGTTGCGATTAATTCTTTTACTGCAATCCTACGCTCTACATTTAATCTAAATTGTAAACGTGTGATAGACAAAAAGCCCCAGAAGAAGAAGACTGAGTTTTCGTTATTAAGAAAACATTTTTTTTTTTGTATTTTAACAGTAGTTACAATTAAAATATTTATTTCTTGGTTTTCTTATAAAATTCATATCGAAGTAAAATGTTTTATTTTGTTAGGTATTTGAGTTCATTTCCACATTATTTTATTTATTGATAAATTCTCAAACTGGCGCCGTGACATTGGCACGGGCAAGAGTACTAGTAGATATAGAAAACAAAACCACTACCATAGCTGGGAGTCCACATAACTCATATTTGTCAATTTACTTACACTTTTAAAAAAAATATTTTTTGAAACTAGAATCTAAATCAATTAATTTCTTATCTTTACCCCAACCTGATAGCTAATGAACGTTAAAACCTCCCCGTTAAATTAACCTAACCACATGTCCTAGTATGATTAGTGGTACCTTCAGGGGCACAAAAGGGTGAAACACAGGGTCTGTACTCCTACCATAGTGACAACCATCAAGCACATGTCAATACTGAAATTATTAAATGAAGCTAAAATATCTCCAAAGAAGGATCATATGAGTAATACCAGCATCTAATTTTCCCAACATTTAATCTTACATGTACGCCCGAGTAGACGAGTAGAGATTGATTAGTGCAACAATGAATCCACTTCAATTCTTTAATGTTCTTGAGAATCATGACAAAGTGTTTCCACATTTTGTTATTTGTCCACTGTAATTTAAATTTTAGTAATTTTTTTTTTACCTATTTTGTTGTATAGAGGGGTCGGTAAAAAAAATAATTATGATATCCTCTACAAAGCACTATCTAATAGTTCTTTGAAAGTTTTTTGAATTTTCGTAATAACCATAGGAGTTCTCACAAATCGTGAAAGAGTAAGATCGCATAATAAAAGGAATCAACCAAGTGATAAACCCTATATTTGAAAACAATAGCCACATTTTGTTATTGGAATCAACCAAGACAATATCAAATTGCTATATAACATACATTTATTATATTCATTATATTCAGGGTAATGAAATTGCAATTATTCATCCAATAAAATTAAGAGAAAGGCTACTTCCATTTTTTTTTTTTTTTACTTATTCACTAAATTATTCATTATTACTTAAAACTTATATATGTTTGGAAAAAATTAACCCTTACTTAATTATTTATCATATGAAGTTAAGCAATATATTTCTTATTTCCATATTATTTTTTAATTCTTAACACATCAATGAACATCATAGTTTTTTTTTCTATTTTTAAATAGAAATATTTTGTCGATCATGCTTATGCCTCGTTTCATGTTTAATTAATTAAAATAGGTATATGTACCAAAATATGAATTATGTTGCAATTGGTAATAATCCAGTCAGCACTCGTCAATTCTATAAAGAACAAGAAGAGTGGATCCCAGTTGATGAGGTCGAGTCCAACACAGAACTACACTCATTTGCTAGGTGCTTGAGGGTGTGTGAACTGTTGGGTGATTGCACCAATACACTTAGCCAGGAACCGTCCAGTACAAGAATCGAAGCAACCAGATTAAATACAAACCCAAGATTAAATAATGTGGATAACCCTAGTTATTACAAAATAACTAATCAACCTCACCTATCGATTACAAACCGGGGAGGGGATAACATTTAATCACCGAGGGGTCCAATAGTAAATAATCTTAAAGTCACAGTCACCAATATTTTTCACCAATATGTTATGGAAGAACAGAGAGTGAAAAATACATTGTGAGCAAGAACAAGAACGAAGGAAGAACCCGAGCTGCAAAACAGAAACGTTAGTACACAAGAAATAGCAACAGAAAATATGAAGGAGCAACAGACGAGAGTACAACGTCGCCGTGTTCCAAACACGACTCGTCGTAATCGGTCGAAGACCTCGGCTAGACTCTCGTCGGCTCAGACACTCTTTCACCGGCCATATCCACCAACGAGTCCAACAGAACCAGCCCACCGCAAACCAAGGTCAAAGCCACAGAACAGACTCGACCACACAATCTCCGACAACAATCCGACAAATGGACAGAACAGACCACCGGAGAAGAAGACGGAATGGACAGCTCACCAACCCAACCACCGTAACCCAAACCCAGACTCTTTCTCAACTCATTCAGGCTCACAGTAGCTCACAAAGACAACGGCAAGAACCAGAATCTGACCTTCACCGGAACACACCCACCAGATATAGGAACCCTCTAACTCACGGTCTCACAAAGATGACTGAGAGGGATGACCAACCTAATCTAGGGTGACAGAAGGACAGAGAAGAGAGAGAAGGGACGGCTCGGATGCTGCTGGGTTTTCTCTGCACTCACGCTCTCTGAATCCCTTCACTCACAGAATCCCCTTTTCTCTCGGCAAATGACGAAAGGGAAGCTAAATATAAAGGGGCGGCTAAAAGGCAAGGTCGCAAAAGGGGCTGCAATAGGGACCACGCAAAAAGCAAGAAACGGTTACAGCAAATAGATGAGTTGTACACCAATCCACTAAAACCAACAAAGGAATAAGGACTTGGTGAGCTGTCAACCAAAACCACTAACACCAAACAAATTAGAGCAGGCTGAACCAAACAAGCAGGGACGGGCTGCACCAAGGAGCTGGGCCAAGTCACTAGTAGTGGGCTTAGGGAGAATAATCTAGAAAGGGGATGCCCCACTGATTTGGGCCTCCAACAATTTCTAACATGAACTGGTTGGAATAGATTGCACAGAGCAGTACCTCCCTCACCGAGTAGTCATGCAATTAGGGTTCGATCAGGATGTTCCTGGTCTTGTACCTCGAGCCAACCAAGATCATAGAATTGCATGGGCTAATTATACGAGGCCTATCAGTGATCAAATGCTATATTTCCCATCATGAATTGAGTCAGCTATGACGCAAGAGTATTTTGGGTGGTGGTGGAATAGCTCAAGGACAGATGTAAGAACTACTTATGCAAGGCTAAAAAGAAATTAATGTGTATGCATCGTTTTCTAAGTTTTCCATGTCGTATGGTATCTTATAAACAAGGCTTGAGTAATAAACATCTCTTTCGAACAAGCTATTGTTTCTTTAAAATTGTTAATATCATGACATCTAATAATTTATCGCTTCGTTAATGCTAAAGGTCACCAAATTTATTCGTGTCATTTTAACTCGAGCTTCTTCTTTTTTTTTTCGTTTCTCCCTTGCTTTTATTGATTATTGTAAGATAAATTCAGGGGTCATTCATTTCATTAGAGGAGCAGCTATGCAGAAGGGTTCAACCCAAACCTTTAACAAATACTTACCTCTACATTTCGATGGTTTGATTGATGCATAATGCAAAATACTTAGTTAGCTGGTATGGATACAACAACCACAAATTCGCAGTCAGTTTCTTTTTCTCTGTTTACTTTTGTTTTGATGGGTGTATTTGTAAGTTCAATATACACAACAAACAAAATTTCTTTAGTGCAAATGCTTTGGTGAGATTAATCAAAAAAGTTAAAAATTGTTAGCTTTTTGTTGACTGTTGTGAATCCGAGGGAGTATAACATGACAAATGTGGTAGTTGCCTCTTGAATGAAGGGGTACCTAAGTTTCAATAAGGTTTTATCTTTATTCTTAAATTGGTCGTTTTTTTGCTTTCAAGAGTTAAACATTATAGTAATATAATGAAGGGGTATTATAGACACGTACCCCAATTTAGTACCTCTGATATATAATCTTGATATGAGATATCAAGACCTGTTAAACATTAACAAATGTCAATTACATGGTTAAAAATGCAAAAGAAAAGACAGAATGCGCAAACAGTGTGATGTGCGCAAAACGCAACTCAGGCAAGAATACCCGGCCGCATCAAGTAATAAAGTGTACATAAGTACGAGTTATCGATCCCACAGGGAATGCGCGTAATTATCACTCCAACTAAGTACCGAAATTATGCTAACTAATTATATTTGAGCGAAAAGAAATTGAATTAAAATCTAAAAATATAAACAATCTAGAAAGCAATTAAATCTATTCTACTGCGGAGGTGGTTTGGCAACGACAAATCAAGATAAAAATATAGGAACGCAATATTTCTAGTCTAGCCGGTGTTTAATTTAATCATCTTTTTACTTTTCTTTAACTCAAGTTTTGGTAGTCGGGTGCACTATTTTATTCGCTACGGGCTCTCGCAACGTATAGCAAATCTAGCTACAACTCCTAGCTACGGGCTTTCGCTTCTTATAACATAGGAGAAAATAGCCGCGTATCAAAACAAGCACCCTATGACTATCTACGCACGATCTCCTCTCGGTCTCACGTAACGTAAACAATTAATGTGATTTTCGGAATTAATAGGACGGGCTCTCGCATCTTATCCTATAATTCTAATGATCATCTAATGGTTCGCTACGCCATTAAAAGCATGAAGATCACACAATAATAACCAAACGCATGAGTAATACTTCGCAAAGAGAAACTCTCTATATTTTTCTACAAGTCATGTTGGTAGCCGAGACAAATAAAATTGATTAACTACGGGCTCTCGCATCTTATAGTCAACCCTAATCTCTCCGACCTCGCGAATGGCTAAGGTGGTTCGATCGCGAGTCAAACCTAGTCTCATTTTGGCTATCGGTGTGTGTCACAAAACACCAACTATTAAATTGATTGGTCCGAAATATAAAGGTAGCTCTCGCGGATCCTAAATATTTCTAAAATCATTTAATTAGTGATCAATTAATTAAAGGCATTAAGTGCACAAAATAATAACCAACATGAATGTGTACTAAATAAAGAGATAAATTAAATTAAAACACTACATTTAACATAGAAAAATAATTGCATTTTCATAATAATTTAAGCACAAACCAATTCTTCAATTACAAAATTAATCAACCCAATAAATTATAACAACGATCTAAAATAGAGATAGGAAGAATTAAACCGAGCGAATCGCGGATCCGAGGTTGAAATAAATTGTAATTGCGTCTTTGGCTCTTGAAATGGTGCTCCAAACCTTCATTATCGGACAATTGAATGGAGGAATTGAAGAGAATTTGATGGAAATGGAGGTTGGTGCCCCATTTGGGAGCAATGTCCCAAATGGGGACTTCTTGATTTCGCGAATTGAAGGCTACTGGAATGTATGGAGAAGCAGCAAAGGGGCAGCCAAGGAAGGAGGGGTATTTTCGGCAGCACAAAGGAGATTTAAGGGCAAAAAAGGGAAGAAAACGGCTGATGGGCAAGGCTGGGTCGCGGGCTGAACTAGGGAGGGATTTGCGGGTTGATCCAGGTTGAAAGTGGGCCGGTGGTGTGAGAGGGAATGGGTTAAATGGCGGGCGGTTGGGCTGGAAAGGAATGGATGCACGCGGGTCATACCCGGATCCATCAAAGAGCCGCGGGTCGCACTTAGTGGAGAGGACGCGGCAGAGGAGGACACGTGGCGCCATCCATTAGCCGACAACGCGCAGGGGCCTGTATGCAATTGCGGCGGCTGCCCTTCATTTTCTGTTAATTGCTCCGGTGCCCCTGAAGACTCTGAAGTTGGCGCCGCCTTCCTGATTCCTCCCAGACTATCAATTTGGTCCTTTGTTAGCTTTTTCAGCCACCGTTTGCCTCTGTTAGCCTCAAATTGCCTTGGATTCGTTGACGGACTTAACGGACGTTGGCCAATTAATTTCTAAAACAACTTTTAAGCCCGGAATTGCCTCGAACTTCGTGCTAAACACCGTAGAAAAGCTCGATTATACTTGGAAACCTACATTAAGCACAAAAACACAAATAATAATATTTTCAAAGCATAATTAATTCAAAAAATAGCACAAAATAAAAGAAAATTCCCAGGAAAATTAGTGGAAATCTTGTGCTCATCACAGTGAAATGCAGGGGCCAAAGTGTCAAAAAAAAGAGGCTAAAAAGGGACCCTGGCACCACCCACAAGCCCTCCTGGTGCGGCGCCCAACAGTGCTCCATGCACTATAGCTTTTTTCTTTTGGAACAATCTCTCAAGCGCACGGTATAAGCTGGTGAAGCACAGAATGATAAAACTTAACGATGGAGGAAAGCCTTCTCCCAACCTATAAATAGAAGGCCCCGGCTTCAGGAATTCACACAGTCATGCACCCAGTTTTCACACACCGCACGCAGTTAAAAAGCCTCCACAGTGAGTTTTGAGAGATCGCTCTGGGAGTTTTTCCTCCTCTAGCCTCGAATCTCCGCCAAATCTCCCACAAACACAAAACCAACCGGTCAAAGTGAAGCCTGGCTACCCCGCTTGGATTCCACCCTATTCCTCTGGTCCAAAAATCTCAAGGTAAGTAGTTGCTCTGCCCAAATTCAAAGGCCAAATCAGCAAAGAGGCAAACAGTTGCTCTATTCGAATTCCGCCAGTAGCAAACAAACAATAGCAAAAAAGCAAGCAGTTGCTCCACCCGGATCCCAAGGCCGAAAAGCAACTTTCAGAAGTAGTCACTCTGCCCGAATCTCTGCAGCATAACAGCAAAACCAGTAAAAAAAAAGATTCCCTCTCCCTGAAGGACAAAGCGAGCGCACCCTCACGTTTCAAGAGGTAAGCCTTTAAAAAGTTTTATTATATAAAAAGTGTTATTTTAAGCAGTAAAATGTAAGCAATATAAGTCGTTAGGCTGCCCGAGGTTCTACAGGAAATAGCACTAAAAATAGTCATTATTATGACCAAATATTTATAAATGCATTTGTAACTCCCGAGAGAAGACTGTAGCAAGTATTATAATAATATATGTACAAATATATTTTATTTGAATGCCTTATTTCATCTATTAAATAAATATAATAAAAGCGTATTTTAGCTAAAAAACACTTTTGAGACCGAAAGAGCGAGTTTGGTGCCTAACACTTTCGCACCTCGTAACTTAGCCTCCGAACCCTTTACAAATCTGTTTACATTTGGTTTGTCTTTATTTCTCATTAAAATAAAGATGGCGACTCTGTTTTATCATTTTGAGTCCACGATGAGGTCAAGCATAATCCACGCGCCTTAATGGTTTATTTTGAAACCACCCGCTTTCACACAGCGGAAGGATATCAATCGAAAACCGGGGCACTCACAGTAGGGACTTTGTTGGGGACGTTGTTTTTATTTAAAATAAAAAATAAAAACGGAGGACTAAACTAATTTTCAAAAAAAACACGTTTTCTTTTGTTTTTGGCTAAAATATGCTTATTATATTTTTTTTAGCATTTTGAATATTGCATTTTTATATATCTGTATATATATTTGTGTAAATAAACATAAACTAGCGACAGTTTCATTTCGGGTACCGTTGCGAATATTAAAAAATCAAAAGCAAAAAAAAAAGAATAATATAGAATTTCGGGCGGTATAAACAAAAAAAAAAGCAAGGGGCTTATTATTGCTTTATTTTTGCTTTTCTATATTTTATCTCTGCTTTTATCTATTTATTCCGTGTAAAATATATAAATATTCTTTTATTTTGTCATTTTATTTCGGGGATTAAGACCAATTTGTAATTAATAGGAATAGATAGATTCCTCACTTTTCTTTCTATTTCTTGATCTGAATGGATGATTGCTCGTGCCGGCCTTTCGAAGACTCAAACTAAAAAAGCCGAGAAAATTCACAAAGAACAGAAAGACATGCCATGTCTGCTTCTATTTACTACTTTATATCTTAAAAAGAAAAAAAAACTTTAATGGTTTTTAGATACCGCACACACGCGCAAGCACGTAGAAATATTCTGAATTGCTACCCTACACCATGACCAGCCTACCCCCTGCATCAGTCAACGTTAATTGCATATGTATATGTGTGTGTGTATATATATATATATGTGTGTGTGTGTGTGTGTGTTTTTTTTTTTTCCTTCTAAAAAAATAGTGTTTTCCGAAAGAAATTATTTTCAAATTTATTTGTTTTTTTAAAAAGCATAGTCTTTTTCTTCTTTCAAAAAAGAAAAAAACTTGAAAAGGTTATATAGTGTCAAAGGACAAGAAGGGTCTAATTGATAAAGGATGGAAAGGTTGAAGGTTAAAGTGTGAAAAGCTAGAAATGGATCATGAACATTCACTTGGGCGCAGCGCCTAAAGTGACTATGGGCTGCGCCCACCCCATTTTCTACATGGCCCATTCCTCTTTTTGAACAATTTTGTTTGATGTTAGGTTAATTTTATCCGTTGGGTCGCCTATTTTTACTGTTTGCGGCACCCATTTTTACTATTACTCCACCTTTCAAAAAAAAATCATCAAAAACAAAAAGTTTTCTTTCCTTTAAATCATGTATTGTGTTTATACATATTAGGATCTTTGTTGTTTTTCTTTGGTACCACTAACAATTTTGCAGGGGCTGAAAAATAAAAAAATTAATTATTATCATTTACTCTGCTGAGAGAATTGTCCAGAGGTACGTAATCATCACATCTCATTTCAATGATTGCAAAAAAAAAGGAGTTTTCTAATAATAAAAAAAACATGTGTAATACTTAGTTATTTTTTCCTTTAAAAAAATCGTTTCTTTTTGCAAAAAATAAAATAAAAATGATCATTTAATATATATATATATATATATATATATATATATATATATATATATATACATGATTTCTTTCTCTATGAGCAAGAAAAAAAACTTTATTCTTTCAAATTCAAAAAAAAATTAGCAAAATGAAAATTTCTCTGTCAGAGTTGAATTACGATGACCAGAGCCTCGAAATAAGGAATGTAGGCAGCCTTCGGGTTCGGTCAAATGTTTTGATTTGCTGTTAAAAAAAATGTGTTTTTTATGTGTTTCTTTTTTGTTTCCCAAAACACGTAAAGATAAGACAAAACCTCACACTTATTCTTAATCTTCATCTTCAAACTCTTCCCTATTAACCTTTCAGAAATGCATCACTAGTTGATTAGTGCATTGTCCATTCTTGATTTCAAAAACAAATTTCAGAAAGTCCTACTTTGAGATGTCAAGGTCTACCACTTAAAAAAATGAATGAAACAACAACAACAACAAAAAAAAAAACTAATAGGGAGCCAGGGAAGAAAGGAAAATTGGGAAAGCCAAGAAAGCATAAAAGTCTGGAAAGCTGCGAAATCCAAAAAAGGCGACTCAAGGATCATAAGCAACAATTTAGGACTGGGGCTTTCAAACCATAGGGGTGTCTCTTTTTCCCATATTGATGCCTACAGCCCATCCTTGCAAAGTATGCTCACTAATCCATTTGGTCTCAGTTATTTCAAAAGTCCAATCAAGTCCTCAAATCGAGCTTTTCCAAAGGTATTTTATCTATATTCGAGTCTTGTAAAATTCTTGCTTCTCCTATATTAGCTTGCCGAGTCTTCTTCTTGGTCTTTGAGCACCATCTATCGCCGAAGTATCTGTTATATGTAAAAAAAAAATGACGAGTCGGCTCATGTAAAAACATGATAAAACTACACGAGTTGATGATGAGTCATTTCAAGAATATGGACCCACAAACCATTAAAAATGTGAGTTCAATAAAAGCAACATTCTGTCTTGTTGAAAGGTCATCTTCGACCCATTGCGACCGAGCTATTAAATGGCACACTGGGGGCTACCACCATATACCAAAAGCCTAACCATCTCTAAGATCCAGCTTCCCAAAACTGAGGCTGCTCCACCCTTATATGTATATCCACCAAGAGTGACGACCTTTTTATCCCAAGAGAGAGAATATCTCTTCAAGAATCTCTTCAATCCAATTGCTTCGACAATCCGAATTGCTTCGAAAAAAAAGAAAAGGGGGTCTAAAAAAAAAAAAAAAAGGGGTCTAAAAAAAAAAAAAAAAAAGGGAGGGGGTCTATGCAAAAAAAAAAAAAAAAAAAAAAATGCAAAAAGGAAAAAAAAAAAAATGAAGCCTTTCCTGAGAAATTTCCTCAAAAACTCTCTTGCAAAAAAAAAAAAAAAAAGAACCAATCACTCTTGGACAACCTCATAACGCATAACCAAAGCCAAAAGCCAACCTCCCAGCCATACCCATAACCAGGTCCAGAAACCAACTTCTCATCCAAGCCCACAGCCTAAAAGGCCAGCCAATGCTCGCTTTGCAATCACCTTTCCGAAAATAACCAAATCCACAGCCCAAAATACCTTTGAACCAGAGGCCAATCAAATCCTCAACCCTAAAGCCAATCCATCCCAAATACTTAAACAATATACCCTAACCTAGTTGCCACATATAGCTCTGTTTCAATCAGTTATAACATGATCTGGGTCTAGGACAAAACTCCTTGCTAAAAAAACATATAAAATCATCAAAATATAAACATTAGATAGGGTCCCTGAAACTTGTGATATATACTCAATGATAAACTCTGCATCATGACTCTCTTTTTGTCCATTAGAGTCATCCATTTTTCTTTGAGCATATTCATTTCTGTCTCCCACAAAAGTCTCTCCCAATCGAGTCTTTCTGGGGTTGTTTCTTATTTAATCTCTTCAGGAACTTTCCCATCCCTTTTTACAAAATTTAGTTCATCGAGTCATCCTGGGGCTTCTCCCGGCAAACCCATTGGATACATAAAAGCTCATCGTCTCTAGAAACAACTGTCCTTTTCATCTCCACCTAAAAGAAACGAAGAAACTACAAAGGCGTGATCCCTCAAGAAAAAGCGGATTATCTTCGCATGCATTGAAAGACTGGCTCCCTATGAGGTAAAGGCTCGCTAGGTTGAAACCCGAAAGGGCGGCCTAGGCAAAATTTCGAGCAAAAAAAAAGAAAACAAAGAAGAAAAAAAAAGTGGTCCTTCCTAGGCATCGATTAGTAGGATTCACTGATCTTGTGATTGAATTCCTTTCTTGATTAATACACTACTCAAAAGACTGAAAAGTGACCCAACACTCCACTCACCTTCAGTTCAAATATCACCATCAACTCTTATATTCATAACCCTTCATAACCAAAAGTCACATCATAATCTCTCTTATCACATCTGCATCCTTTGATCTGTCTTGTCTTAGCATGTTTAAGAAAACAATGGGCACACATCCATGTCATAAATTCAATTTTTTCGAAAAAAAAAGAGAAAAAAAGAGTTTTTTTCCATATGCATGTTATCTTAACTTGCATCTTGTCATTGCATCAAATATTTAGTTATCATATTCGGTTATCATATTCATATTGCATCATACTTTCAAGGAAAAACTTTGGACGTTATAATGAATATTACAACGTGACATGAACAAAAACTTTTGGACGTTGCAATGAATATTACAACATGACATTTAAAAAAATAATTTGGGGCATTGCAATGGATATTGCAGTGTGACTCTTTGAACAAATTTTTTTTACATTGCAATGGATATTACAGTGTTACTCTTTGAACAAAATATTTTGACATTGTAATGGATGTTGCAGTGTAACTCTTTGAAAAAAATGTATATGTTTTGACATTACAATGAATATTGTAGTATAACTCTTTGAAAAGAAAAAAAAAAACCTTTTGATTCTGCAATGGATATTATATTTTTTGAGAAAAAATGGCATTGCTTTGACTTATTTTGCAATAAATATTGCATTTTAGGTTTGCATTTAGTTTTCGCTTAACTTGCAATGGATATTGCATTTTAAGTTAATGTCTTTCTCAAGGCGATGCAATGAATATTGCACTAGATATTTGCATACACTTTCTCTATTAGTGATGCAATGGATATTGCGTCGAATATTAGCTTGAGTTTCTCTCATAGTGATGCAATGCATATTGCATCGGATCTTGCATCATGTTTTGTGAAGATGCAATGAATATTCGATTAAGTTTTGTTATAGTGTGATGGATATCGCATCTAGTTTTGTGATAATGTAATCGATATTGCATCAGATTTGGCCTTAGGTTCCTAATGGATGTAATGGATATTAGATCTATTTCGGCATCTGGTCTCATTATGGATGATGTAATGAATATTACATCTGAATTTGCTTTGGTCTCGCTCAATAATGCAATGGACATTGCATTTGGTATTGTGATAATGCGATGGATATCGTATCTAGCGTTGTGATGCAATGGATATTGCATCTGAATCTGTAATAATGCAATGGATATTGCATTTGGTGTTGTGATAATGCGATGGTTGTGATGCAATGGATATTGCATCTGATTCTGTGATAATGCAATGGATATTGCATTTGGTGTTGTGATAACGTGATGGTTGTGATGCAATGGATATTGCATCTGATTCTGTGATAATGCAATGGATATTGCATTTGGTGTTGTGATAATGCGATGGATATCACATCTAGCGTTGTGATAATGCAATGGATATCGCATCTAGCATTGTGATGCAATGAATATTGCATCTGATTCTGTGATAATGCAATGTATATTGCATTTGGTGTTGTGATAATGCGATGGATATCGCATCTAGCGTTGTGATGCAATGGATATTGCATCTGATTCTGTGATAATGCAATGGATATTGCATTTAGTGCTGTGGCGATGCAATGGATATTGCATCTGATTTTGCATTAATTTAATGGATATTGCATTCAGTGTTGTTGCGATGCAATGGATATTGCATCTGATTCTGTGATATTGCAATGGATATTGCATTTAGTGTTGTGGCGATGCAATGGATATTGCATCTGGTCTTTGCGATACAATAGATATTGCATCTGATTCTGTGATAATGCAATGAATATTGCATTTAAGTGTTGTGGCGATGCAATGGATATTGTATCTGGTCTTTGCGATGCAATGGATATTGCATCTGATTTTGTGGTAATGCAATGGATATTGCATTTAGTGTTGTTGCGATGCAATGGATATTGCATCTGATTCTGTGATAATGCAATGGATATTGCATTTAGTGTTGTTACGATGCAATGAATGTTGTATCTGATTATGTGATAATGCAATGGGTATTGCATTTGGTGTTGTGGCGATGTAATGGATATTACATCTGGTATTTGCGATGCAATGGATATTGCATCTGATTTTGCGATAATGTAATGGATATTGCATTTGGGTTTGTGGCGATGCAATGGATATTGCATCTGATTTCTGTGATAAATGCAATGGATATTGTATTTTGTTATGCGTTATTTTCACTAGGTTGTAATGGATATTGCAACTAGGTTGTAATGGATAAAGCCGAACTACGTTTTGTCTGATTCCTAAGAAAGGGATACGTAGGCAGCCTATTTTGGTAGGTCCGACCATTAGAGCATTTTATTGCATATCTACTTAAAAACTACGATAATTTGCTATAATCGACTAAATATGTCTAGGGTATGTGAGATTTGAGCTGCATCATAAACTGTTGCATTACAACTGCTACCTCTTGCATTACTCCCCATTATAATTTCTACGAAATTTAGGAGTCTATTTCTTATCAACGATGTTCGTTTACTCAGTAAGCTTCGGGCTACCCATAAACTCCATCGTTGAGGGGCTCTGTAGACACCCCAATTTCGTAGCTCGCTATGTAATCTAGACATGAGATATCAAGACCTGTTAAACATTAACAAATGTCAAGTTACAGGTTTAAAAATGCAAAAGAAAAGACAGGACGCGCAAACAGTAAAATGCAGGGGGCCAAAGTGTCAAAAAGGAGGCTAAAAAGGGACCTTGGCGCCACCCACAAGCCCTCCATGGGTGGTTTATTTTGAAAACACCTGCTTTTCACGCAGCGGTAGGGGATCAATCGAAAATCGGGGCACTCACACCTTACTAGATCTGGTCGAGCCTACTAACTAAACTAAGAAAGAGGTGACCACTCTGGCAAAGACAAAGAAACAAATACTGGGGCTAAAGATATGGAAGATACTCTGTTAGCTTAGATGAGGAAAACTCAGGAAAATATATCCATCTGGGGCTTACTATGTGCTTCAAAAAGTCACCGGGATACATTGGCCAAATCCCTAAGTCAGGCAATCATCCCCATTGAAACCTCTCCAAATGAACTCACCCAGATGATCGGAAACATACATTTTGGAAATGTAATCATGTTTACCGATCTAGATCTACCAAGAGAAGGAATCAACCACATTGATGCTCTCCATATCACTGTGGGGGTCATGGAAAAGAGAGTTCCCCAAGTCCTGATAGATAATGGCTCATCCCTAAATGTATGCCCTACCAGCACACTAGCAAAACTGGGAACAAAAATATCAGAGCTGACTCCTTCATCACAAACAGTGAGGGCATACGACAACACTAGTTGGTGTGTCCTAGGAGTGGTAACCTTGATGATGACTATTGGGCCGTTAACCATGCCAGTTGAGTTCCAAGTTCTGGACATACCAGCCACTTTCAGTCTGTTGTTGGGACGCCCTTGGATCCATGGGGTAAAAGGGGTAGCCTCCTCACTACATCAGCGTGTCAAATTTATCCACGATGACAACATAGTAATCATTCTTGCCGATAAAATCGTGGAAAACAAAGAAAGCGGGGACATCCCAATCCTCGAAATAGAGCACAATGACATGGGTATCTTTCCCTGTGGTTTCGAGGTTATCCCCCAAGCCAGAGTCAACTCCATCAAATATGGGCGAGAAACTGACATCACCGGAAAGAAAACAATACCTTTAAGGAACATGGTCCCACTAAACATGTTCCGAAAAATGAATTATATGCCTGGTCTAGGTCTCGGCAAAAATCAAAAGGGGCTTGTCAATTTAGTCCAAGATGAACTTAAGGAATGTATCCCTCCTTTCAGTCTAGGATACGAACCTACTCCAGCTGAGCTAGCCACCGTCATGAAACAGAAACGTGAGAAGAGTACGGCGGAACGTGAAAAGCGTCCTTACATAGATCCTCCTCTCCGACCATATAGAAAGACTCTGAATGGATACTTTGTAAGGAAGGGAGAAGCCGGTACTTATCTCATGTTTTCTGAGCTCTAGATAGACTAGAATGGGAAAAGACGCCCTAGCTGGGAAATCTTCGAAGATGTCAGTCTCGCCACCCACGAAATGGAACAAATTACCCTGGAGCCCCGTAGCCCTGCATATAAAACTGTCACAGTAGAAAACACCTGGACTATAGATCAAGATGACTGTGCCCTGGCCCTTTTAAAAGATGACTTTCTGGGAGGCAGCTTCCTAGGAATAATTGAAGGAGGCACTAGCTATGAAAACCTCCTTGCTGAATTCGAGTCTATTGCTGATAACCCTCTACTGAACTGGTACACCACGACCAGCCCTCTCTTGACGACCGCGGACCTGGTGGACCGTTTCGGATACACTCTTCACTCTTCTTCCTTAGCCTTACGGATTGGTCATCTACTGATCCGCTCCCTAAAATTGAGGCCTCAAACCCTAGGGCCTCAATAATGTAACCGACCCTGTACAGTCTGCTTTTAATAATGATAGTCTGAATGTCCTTGCGTATTCCTTAGTTGCACCTTCGTTAAAAGACGAATTAATTAACATTAATAATGAGTCGTTTAACGAAATGGACCCAAAAGATAAAAGTTACTTACTTAAGCTCGCCAAGTCAGTCAAGCACCAAGAAAAGCACCGATCATCAGCATCAGATAAATATTTGTCAGTTATCAATCTAGGGCTAAACAGTGAAATTAGAGAAGTCAGAATCGACATCTACCTGCAAGGGTCTAAAAGGACAGCACTGATTGACCTCCTTAGAGAATTTGTCGATGTCTTCGCATGGTGCTACAAAGACATGCCTGGGTTAGTAGAGCACCGAATTCCCACTTATTCCGATACTAGACCAGTAAAACAAAAACTCCGCAAAATCAAGTCAGAATTGTCACTGCAAGTAAAAGAAGAAATCATGAAACAGCTGCACGTCAAGTACATCCTGGTAGTTGAATACCCGATCTGGCTGTCAAATATAGTGACCGTCCCGAAACCCAATGGAAAGGTTCGGATCTGTGTGAACTTTCACGACCTCAACAAAGCCTCGCCCAAAGACGACTTCCCTCTACCCAACATTAACATTGTGGTAGACGCCGTGGCATCTCATAAAATAAGATCATTTGTAGACGTCATGCTGGGCTACAACCAAATCAAAATGGCAGCATAAGACCAGGAAAAAACTTCTATCATCACCCCTTGGGGAACTTACTGCTACACAGTCCTGCCATTTGGGCTGAAAAATGTTGGGGCTATATATCAAAGAGCCGCCACCACCCTCTTCCACGACATGATACACAAAGAAGTCAAAGTATACGTGGACGACATGATTGTGCATTCTGACGATATAGATGGTGCCTATATCAGAGACCTCCGAAAATTCTTCGAAAGGTTAAGAAAACACTAGATGAAGCTCAACCCAACCAAATGCACGTTCGGGGTTACCAAGGGCAAGGTCCTTGGATTCATTGTGACCGAGCAAAGCATTGAAATAGAGCCCGCCAAAGTCAAAGCCATCGTAAACATGCCGCAGCCAAAGACTCCAACAGAAGTCAAACGCTTCCTGGGTCAATTGCAATTCATCAGCCGTTTCATCAAACAGCTGACCTCCATCTGTGAGCCCCTATTCAAACTCCTAAAGAAAAACACTGACCAAGTCTGGGACGAAAAATGCCAGCTAGCCTTCGAAAAAATTAAAAAATATCTTGCTAACCCACCAGTGCTAGCTGCCTAGCTCCTCCCCATACACATAAACCTCTCTTCCTATACTTAACCGTCACAGACACAGCAGTAGGGACTATGCTCGCCCAAGAAAAAGAAAATTCCTACATCGAAAATGTCATCTACTTCATAAGTAGGAAGTTACAAGGAAGCAAGCTCAACTACTCAGCTTTAGAGAAAAGCTGCACTGGTCTAGTCTGGGCAACACAAAGGCTCAAAACTTACTTGCAAGCTCGACACATAAAACTCATCTCCAGGATGGACCCTATGAAATAAATCTTCGACAAACCATCACTCTCCAGTCAATTAGCCAAATGGTCATTCCTGCTCAATGAATATGACATCACATACGTCACGCTCAAATCCATCAAAGGCAGCGTGATTGCGGACCATTTAGCTGATCTGCCACTAGAAACAAAAGATGCATCCGAGCCCAATTTCCCAGACGAAGGTGTCTTGGAAATCACCTATCATGACACCACATAGCAAATGTTCTTTAACGGAGCAGCCAACAAAAGAGGTTTCGGCATAGGAATCCTGCTAATCGACCCAACAGATTCCCACACACCATTGGCCATAAGATTGGAGTTCGAATGCTCAAACAACACCGCTGAATATGAGGAGAGGCATCCATTGCCGGTCTAGAAGAGGCTCTCCAAAAAGGAGCCAAGGACTTGGAAGTCTACGGTGACTCTACATTAATCATAAATAAGGTCGAATGGAAATGGAAAACCTAGGATCCTCGGCTACAGCTATATCATACCAAATTAACAGCCTTAGCAAGCGAATTTGACAACATCTTGTTCCATTATCTGCCGCGAGATAGAAATCAATTCTCCGATGCTCTAGCCACTCTAGCCTCATTGGTCCAAATACCCGCAAAAGTCAATGTCCAACCATTTATAGCTGGGAAAAAGACCACTCCTGCATATTGCTTCAGAATTGATGCCACTCCTGAAAATGATAATGAGCCCTAGTACCTAGACATCATGAATCTGCTTCAGAAAGGAGTCTATCCACCTAACTTAGACAAAAGGGGGAAAATCTCCCTACGAAGATGGGCATCGCAATTTGTGATCAACGGAGGTAGTCTATACAAAGGGCACTACCAAGGTCTAAACCTACTATGCATCAATCATGCCAAAGCCGAATGAGTCATGGATCAGCTTCATGGTAGTACTTGTGGGCCACACATGAACGGGCATATGCTGTCAAAGAAAATCATCCGACAAGGGTATTATTGGAGTACACTAGAAATCGATTGTATTCGTTGGGTGCGTCACTACGACAAATGTATATGCTTCGCAAATCTACAGCACATTCCCCCGTTTATATTATACAACTCCACAGCCCCTTGGCCCTTCTCAACATGAGGAATTACGCCATAGGTCAAATTCACCCAAAAGGATCCAATGGCCACGAATACGTCTTGGTAGCTATCGATTACTTCACAAAGTGGGTAGAAGCCTCTTCCTACAAAATATTGAATGCCAGAAAGGTGTCCGACTTCATCAGGACCAACATTATATACAGATACGGGGTACCTTTCGAAATCATTTCCGATAACGGCACACACTTCGAAGGGGAAGTGAACCGACTACTCGATGAATTCAAAATCTAAAGGCACAAGTCTTCCCCATATCGACCACAAGCAAATGGTGCCATTGAAGCAACCAACAAAACACTAGAAAACATCATCAAAAAAATGGGTGATACAGGAAGAGATTGGCCAAAAAAAAATTCATTAGCCCTCTGGGGCTATCGTACTTCAGTTCGTACACCCACTGGGGCTACCCCCTATTCTCTAGCTTATGGCATGGAAGCCGTGCTGCCCGTTGAAATAGAGGTCCCATCATTAAGAGTTACGAAGAATTAGCCATGTTAGACGAACGACGGCAGCTAGCCCTGGAACATACTCGGGCATATCAAAAGCGGATAGCTCGGGCATTCAACAAAAAAATCAAAGGCTGTGATATCCAAGTCGGAGATTTGGTACTTAGCGAAAAACCCCTAGTTATGTCGACACTAGGGGAAAATGGAAATCTCCTTGGATATGACCATACATCGTCTAACAGATCCTGGTCAGGAGGTGTAGTGCTCCTCACCAACCAAGATGGGGAAGACCTTGTTCAGCCATTCAACCTCTACAAACTCAAAAAATACTATGCATGAGTCATAAATGTTTGGCGAATGCATCCCTCTCTAGCTCGCTAGATTGAAAACCCGAAAGGGCAATCTAGGCAAAAGTTAGAGCCAAAAAAAAGAGAAAAAAAATAAATACGCAAGGAGATAAGGGCTCGCTAGATTGACAACCCAAAAGGGTAGTCTAGGCAAGAGTTAGAGCAAAAAGAAAGAAAAAACAAGAGAAAGAAAGAGGGAAGGCAGTCTCCAACATTCAATCCCCATCATCTGATCTCCAGCAAGCAAAAGTCTTTAATATATTCAGAGAAGATGGTCTTGACTGACCAAGAGAAAAACCATGACAGGGCTCATATCATAAAACACCAAAATATAATAAAGTACATAAGGTGAAACTTAGGAATAGGTGTCTAAGACATTTAGATTATCATTTTATTCATGTACAGGAACCTATATACATGCTACCTATACCCCCTATTCCCCCAACTATCCCCTCTTTTCATGCAACTACACCTCGCAATGGTCTATTACCGTCTGCGACGTCCTAGCCAGGACCAGATACTTCTACGAGGAACAGAGGAGGCCCCAGCCTCGCCGGCATGAGAACATTCAGAGGTATCATCCTCCTCATCATCAGCATCCCCGTTTTCCTGTGTACCAGCACGGCTTGTTCCAGCACTGTCATCTCTCTGGGCGTTGCTCCTCCTGCCTGTCTGACTTGGGCCAGCTTCATCAGCCCGCCAGGGGTTTCTCCTTCGACTTGTGTTGCTCAGTCTAGGAGGCACATTACTAGGTCCCGCCTCATGAGAATTAAGAGCTGTCTGAGCTCCCAGGCCATGTACTCGTCGAAAGTCCTCCTGCGGAACCCGGCGAACCACCAGCCCTGAGCTTTCCAGATCCTCACCGATTTCCATCAAACGAGCATCTATGCTGCTGCTCACTCACCGATTGAGGATCCTTCTTAGTACATGCCTTATCACCCGAGAATGCTCTTCAGCAGCAGCCAATATCCACGCCAAATACTCGTGAGATAACATGTTCTCAGCAAAAGTATAAGTTGAGGCCCGCAGGGGATAGTCGAGCTCCAACATATCCCAGATCAGACCTGCCCACGTCTCTCTCTATCAGCAATCCCTCTATTAGTGGACGACTCACGTCCGGAAGGATCTGCTCTTTGCCAAACTACCGGAGAACCCAGTACGCCAGATAAAAAGTGGTTTGCTCAATACCAGGCAAGATAACTTGGGCGTAAGCTCCAATAAGCATAAAGAAGTGGAGAATCCGCCAGTGGTTAATCACCCATATTATTTCCATGGAGCCGACACTCAGGAAATACTCTATCCAATCACGCTCCGTGGAATGAGTTTGGTGATAATGGCCACGAGAGCCATAGCGTCCGGGATTATAAACTACTCCTCTAGGCTCAGGACCCATTACCCAGTTAAAATGTTCTTTCAGCCACATATGGATCAAAATGGCGCTACTAGAACGAAAGACTTCGTCGCCAGTCAAAAAGGCATCTAAGCCAAACAAAGTCTCGGCCAAAATTATTGGGACGATGTTTACTCGACGCTCCCGAACCTGCAGAATCAAATCCACAACCCGTACAACAATATACCCGGGTTGGCCCACGAGGAGATATCTCCCCATCACACACAGGAAAAGAGCAGCCAGCCGTCGCCGCGAGTAGACTGGGTCTTCCATGTATTTAGTATAAGCAGCATGGAGAACAGTCAAATTGAAATTAAAACCATTATAAAAATTCGGCGTTGCATTATGAGTGGAATAGTTCCCTTATTGCCATAAAGGGACGTCTCCGCACCGAAGGCACGACCATAGGCCCGACATGTGGCATCCCACCATCGCACAGAACTCTTCAAAAGTGGGACACATTTCATTAAGAGAGAAATTGAAGAGGTGATTATGCACCGACCAAAATCGGGATGCTGGCCTCAGCATGACCCAATTTATGTGCAGGCCCTGTCATGAAAAGAGGCATCCAAAGCCATAAATATTATCAAACCACTCTCGTTCGTCCTCCCGCAACAAAAAGATCCAATGGTTCAGTGAGTTCTCGTATATTTCGATCTCTAAAGTTGTATGGCTAGGCGCAGTCATTTCTAAACTGAAGATTTTTATCTGGCAAAAGAAAAGCAAAACAGAAAAGAAAGAGGCTCAGGCTGCTATCTGTTATCTGCTGAACGAAGAAGGAAAGAAAAATGATGCTGAAATGAACACTACCCCGGATGTCCTTTTAACTAGAAACTGAAGAAACAACCAAATAATTAACACAGTGCATGAACAGTAGCCGAAATAGGGGTGCACAGTAGAAGCTATAGGCGCTACCCATAGCTACTCTGGGTGCCGCGCCCAATACCTACATGGGTGGCGCCCAGAGGTCCTACCTCTGTCTCCCAAATCCGCATGGTATCCCAATTTTTGACCACGTATGCTCCGATAATTGCCCTGTTTGTTCACGAGAAAGAGAAGAAAAGAGTGCGGCTAGGCACTAGCCCTCACCAGCTGAAGAAACTAATCAAATACAGGATGAGGCAGCTGCCTCTCTCTCCCCACAAAACACTAGATAACTCCACTTCGAATCCGAAAGTGTATCCCTCCAAATCTCCATTCTTAAACTATAGTGTGTCTTTTACCTTAGATAATGATTTAGGTTTCTCTTAAGTTTTCCTAGAATAATCAAATCTTTATTTTATACCATGCATTGTAGAATAAATATAAATACAAATTGCATTATATATACACCGAGTCTGGTATAGGAAAAAGAAGAGCTAATAAGTGCAGGTGCAAGAGCTAATGGCCACGCGAAGATCTGCTCCTGCCTAAGTCTACACCCATAACTCGAGGACCAGTCCCACCAATCCTATACTCCCGTCCTCTCGCTCGAGCACGACTCGACCCTTCGGTGTCATCATCATCATCCTCACCCCAACACCTAGCTTGGTTGACATCATCATTTCTTCGACAAGCGAACTCATCCAAAAGACGCTGGTATAATTTGGTGACGCTAAGAAAGCCCCTCACCACCTTCTTGTACGAAGAAGCATCAACCTAGAAAGAAGGTGTAAAAAGAAAAAAATGCGTGTCAGCCTCGAAAAAGAAAAAAGAAAAAATAACGCAAGTCTGGAAAGGAAATAAATATACCTCGCGAGTCCGCTCTGGAATCTGATATCGCTCAGGGACCTCAACATCGGGCAAAACTTCCTCCACCAGTCTTCCATCACGATGATACTGGAAGGTGGAGAAATCCTTGGCAGTCACGAAGAAATCTGGCTGCATATCAGGAACCAAGCGAGAAGGCCTCGGCCTATCAAAGACATCTGATGCACACCTAACCGCTGCAGGAGGTGGATGAAGCACTGTCCTAAAAAACTCCTTGTAGGCCATGACAGGATAATCCTCACGAGGGATGATATGCCTAGACAAGTACAGATACCGGTTCGGCAAGAAATCCGGTACGATCACCCAAGCTGGTGGTGCAGGTGGTGTCACTGGAGGCACCGGATAAAGGAAGTGCTGACGGTTAACTCGTTCCCCCATATATAAAGAGTCGACCATGATCGACACCATCAGAATCCAGCAGCGGCTCATTTCTAGAGAAATCAAATAAGGCCCTACCGAATCCCTCCAGGGAAATAAGTGCACTGTGCTTGGGCTCGACCTCGCAAACCTGTCCTGCATCATTATCTCGTTCAAAAACTTACCATCCCGATCCTCCTCTATTTAGTTGGCGTTCACAAACTCAGTCAGAAATGGTGGCTCATGGATGCGACTATGCAGTGGACCCGGGGTAAAATGAAAAACGGAATAGGCCCAGACCTACAAAAAAAAAGAGACAACAAAAAGAGGATCATCAGCATCATCATAAAAAAAGGGAAGGAAAAAAAAGAGAGAGAAATATATTGACAAGTATCAAAAAAGGAAAAAAGAGATACCTCCCAAGCTAGAGAAAAACCATTAAGAACTGAAGAATCATTGCGACTGGCCCGATCCATGGAAGCATATAGTTTAGCCAAGCCTGCCTGCCCCTAATCATAATCAATGATGTGATCCAGCACCCGAAGACATCCCAGGAGGGAAACTCTCAAAGTAGTGGACAAGTTGGCAAATAATGACATCCCCAAAAAGAAAAACAAGAATGACCTGACAACATGAGTTACAGCCTCGCTATTATCATCGTTAACCAGCCCGGCATGTTGCTCTAGCCAACTCTTCACGCTACCAATCTTGATCTCGCAGCGGTTTTATACTCTAGCTCAAAGCCCAAAATATCCTCAACCACAACATGTTGATGTCTGAGGGTATAATCCGGCTCCAAGGTCTTGCCAATGCCAGTAGAGATGCCCGTAATCGCAGCAAAATCGAATAAAGTTAATGTAGCTTCGCCCTAACTGAAATGAAAAGTGTGGGTGGTATCCCACCAGTAATCCCGCAGAACCTCAAAAATAGGCAAATAACTACGGAAGGGCCGAAAAGTTTGTAGAAAAACACCGAAACCGGAGGACTCCACCAAAAGCTATGCCTGCAAAGGCATCAAATTATAAATGGTCGCGACCTTATCGCAGCTAGCCCTAACCCTGGTCAAAGCCCTGCATGCCTGAAAAAAAAAACAGCATCTCAGAATCAGAACGAAAGAGGAGATAAAAACTCTTATCTTTTTATTTAAAGCCCCTCATGCATGTCATAATATCATGTCATTCTTATTATGTATATATAAATAATAATATCATGTTGTATTCAAAATAAAATATCTATGTTACATGTAAAAAAATAAAGGGAAGAAAGAAAAAAATAATATAATAATAAATAAATAAAATGTCATTTGCATATTTATGTTGCATTTTCGCATGCAAAAATAAATACATGTTGCATTCGGTATGAAGTAATGTTTATGTTACATTTTGCATGTATTCATAAATAAGAAGTCGCATTGGCGCAAATTGCATTTAAAAATATATATCTTCATTGCATTTTGCATAAAAAAAATATCGCAGCATATATACATATCCATAATAAAAAAATGACAAAGAAAAATATAAATGTTACATGCATAAATAAATGTTTCATCTGGTATATATCTTAAAAGCATATATGTTGCATTCTTGCATATATATATATATATATATTAGCAGCATGTGCATATATCCAAAAAAAAATGTATGTCTGAAAAACATGTACCATATATCTGAAATAATATGTCGCATCATTTAAAATATTTTTGGTCCAAGCATGCATCATATAGTCAAAATATATCAGTTTCATGAAACATGCATCGCAGAATCAAATAGTGTCAATTGCATGAACATGCATCGCAAAATTAAATAGCATGAATTTCATGTTTTCACTATATTATAATTACCAAATTGCATCATTCTAGCATATAAATTGTGTAAGGGTAAAATAGGTCATGCTTATTTTTACTTGTTTCCCCTTTCATGGTCAAAATATTATATTTGTTAAGTTTGTGATAATTTAGGATTTAACATATTAGATTTAGTTGTTGTATTTTTGGAACCAAAATCTTCTATTAGATTATGGTACATCATTTTTGGAAACAAAATCTAATTATAAATCCTAGTTAAATCCGAGAATCTGGTCTCCTTTGATATTTGGTAATAAAATCCCATTGAATTGGTAAGTTGTTGGTCTTTCCTTATTGCTAATCATTTTCCTCGTAGTAGATGGATTGTTTGCGTGTGTGTAGGACTTCGCAAAGATGTATATAAAGGAGCAATGATACGGGTTGTTTGCAAAGCTTGAGAAAGAGAATAAAAGCTAAAGAGTTGTGAGCAGAAGCAAGGATTTTCAGAAGCTGTTTCTAGTCCAGAAGTGCAACAGTTAGTCCGAAGCTGTTGATGTTATAATATTGGCAGTAACATTGAAGATCTGGAAATCTGTTTTGTCTTCATGTTTCAGTTTTAGGAAGCTGTTTTTATTTCTTCCCACGTTTTGTTTACTTTGTTTATGTGGGGTCTTTGTTCTCCAAGACTCATTGTCTTGTGAGAATATTTTGTGAGTGATTTCACAATTGTTCTTGTAAAAACGATTATTATTTTTAGTGAAATCTTTGTGGCCTTGAGGCTAGGTCTACAAGTATAATCTTGTAGATTGTTTTTGGTAAACTTTTGCAATCAGTTCACTGTTTTGATTTTAATTCTTCCGCTGCTATAATCATCTTTGACCATTGTGATTCCCATTGTAGCTACATTCACAGCTACATTGGAAATTGCATTGGTTTCTCTTGAGAATCCTAGCTATTTTGTTCTTTCAAATTGCATGCATAAGCATTAAATCCAAGAGTAGGTATAATCCAAAGGCCCAAAACAGCAAGAAATCCAACAGATCTATGAAATCAACCAAGTGGGTTTGCAAAAAAAAAAAAGAAGAAGAAACTTACAACCGAATCAGGAAGATTAGACACATGGGAGTGCCGATCGCGAAGGATATTGCCTCAGTCGTCCTTCGAGTACCAATACTTGATGAAATTTCGGGTTAAATGAGGAAGCTCCCGACGTTCCTCGCCCGATATGGGTGCATCAGTGCTTTCCCTCTCCTGGATCTTGAAGACGAAGCCATCTACTAAGCAAAACAATCGACTTGGCGGAAGAAAATTGAGAAAATGAGAAGAAATGAAGAAAAAATAAATGTCTGCAGCAATGCATGGTGATGAAATGCCGAAGGAAGAAGAATTAAAATGAAAGTGAGCAACTGATCACTCTCTGCCGAGAATATGAAGAAAAAATGGGAAGTTTCACTTTCCCCCTCCAAAGTTCAAAGCTCAGCACCTAGAACCTCAAGTTTGCTGAAATTACAAAATGGCCCAGGAACCTTAACGAATAGTTAACAAAGTTAGCTTTGTAAAAAAAACAAGCGACGACCATCCATTAAAGATCAAGGAAAATCCCATATCCCTAGCAGGTTAGCCACAAGAAGGTCGGAAAAGCATAAATTACATCATTCAAAGCCCCAGTAAAGAAAGAAAAATGCAGCAAAAGAAAGAAAAATTTGGGAAAAGAAAAAGAATGCAGCAAAGAAAAATGAAAAGCAAAGCAAAGAAAGGTAAAGGAAAGGTAAAGTGTGTACATTTTATCTATTTCTTGCATTATATTCTGAGTTGTTAAGGGATTATCTCCTCAAGGGGTGCGAACCCCGGGACGTGGAATAATCGGTTTCATGCATTATATCTGAGTTATTGGCAGATTATCTCCTCAAGGGGTGCATACCCCGGGACATGGAATAATCAGATTTCCTGCTTTCTAGGAGTAGCTATAGGATTATCTTCTCAAGAGGCGTAACCTCGGGATGTGGAATAATCAAATTTACTGCTTTCTAGGAGTAGTTGTAGGATCATCTCCTCGAGGGGCGTAACCCCGAGACGTGGAATGATCAAATCCTATCGTGAGTTGTTGTGGGATTATCTCCTCAAGGGGTGCGAACCCCGTGACGTGGAATAATCGGTTTCATGCATGCTATCCTGAGTTGTTGTTGGATTATCTCCTCAAGGGGTGCATACCCCGGGACGTGGAATAATCAAGTTTATTGATTTCTAGAAGTAGCTATAGGATTATCTCCTCAAGGGGCGTAACCCCGGGACGTGGAATAATCAAATTTCTTGCTTTCTAGGATTAGCTGTAGGATCATCTCCTCAAGGGGCGTAACCCTGGGATGTGGAATGATCAAATCCCATCTGAAGTTTGAGTTGGATTATATCCTCGAGGGGTGCGAGCCCCGGGATGTGGAATAATCAGGTATCCCACCCATGTTTGAGTTGGATTATCTCCTCAAAGGGTGTAGACCCCGGGACGTGGAATGATCAGGATCCCATCCATCCCACCAGTGTGACTGTTGTTGTTTGTTTACATGAGGCCGAACTACGTTTGGTCTGATTCCTGATAAAGGGATACGTAGGCAGCCTATTTCGGTAGGTCAGACCATCAGATCATTTTATTGCATATCTACTTAAAAACTACAATAACTTGCTATAAGCGACTAAATATGTCTAGGGTATGTGAGATTTGAAGTGCATCATAAACTGTTGCAATATAATTGCTACCTCTTGCATTACTCCCCATTATAATTTCCACAAAATTTGGGAGTCTATTTCTTATCAACGATGTTCGTTTACTCGGTAAGCTTCGGGTTACTCGTAAACTCCATCGTTGAGGAGCTCTATAGACACCCCAATTTCGTACCTCTGATATGTGATCTTCACATGAGATATCAAGACCTGTTAAACATTAACAAATGTCAAGTTATAGAGTTAAAAATGCACACACAAAAAAAAGGCAGGATGCGCAAACTGTGAAATGCAGAGGGCTAAAGTGTCAAAAAGGAGGCTAAAAAGGGACCCTGACGCCACCCACAAGCCCTCCTGGCGCAGCGCCCACCCCCTCCATGGGTGGCGCCCAACAATGCTCCACACACTGTAACTTTTTGTTTTTGGTGCAATCTCTCAAGCGCACAGTATAAGCTTGTGAAGCACATAATGATAAAACTTAACGATGAATGAAAGCCTTCTCCCAGCCTATAAATAGAAGGCCCCGGCTTCAGGAATTCACACAATCACGCACACAGTTTTCACACACCGCACGCAGTTAAAAAGCCTCCGCAGAGAGTTCTGAGAGTTTTTTCTCTACTAGCCTCGATGCTCCGCCAAATCTCCCCCAAACACAAAACCAACCAGTCAAAGTGAAGCCTAGCTACCCCGTTAGGATTCCACCCTATTCCTCCGGTCCGAAAATCCCAAAACAAGCAGTTGCTCTACCCCGAATTCAGAGGCCAAATCAATAAAAAAGTAAGCAGTTGCTCTGCCAGAATTTCGCCAGCAGCAAACAAACAACAGCAAAAAAGCAAGCAGTTGCTCCGCCTGGATCCTGAGGTCGAAAAGCAACTTTCGGAAGCAATCACTCTGCCCGAATCTCCGCAGCATAACAGCAAAAGCAGCAAAAAAAGACTCCCTTTCCCTGAAGGACAGAACGGGCGCACCCTCACACTTCAAGAGGTAAGCCTTTAAAAAGTTTTATTATATAAAAAGTGCTATTTTAAGCAGCAAAATGTAAGCAATATAAGTCGTTATGCTGCCCAAGGTTCTATAGGAAATAGCACTAAAAAAACCATTACTTATAGCCAAATATTTATAAATGTATTTGTAACTCCCGAGAGGAGACTGTAGCTAGCAAGTATTGTAATAATATATGTACATATATATTTTATTTGAATGTTTTATTTCATTTGTTAAATAAATATAATAAAAGCATATTTTAGCAAAAAAACACTTTTGAGACCGAAATGGCGAGTTGGGTGCCTAACACCTTCCTACCTCGTAACTTAGCATTCGAACCCTTTACAAATCTGGTTACATTTGGTTTGTCTTTATTTCTCATTAAAATAAAGATGACGACTCTGTTTTATCATTTTGAGTCCACGATGAGGTCAAGCATAATCCACGCGCCTTAATGGTTTATTTTGAAACCACCCGCTTTCACACAGCGGGAGGATATCAATCGAAAACCGGGGCACTCATAGGTACCTAAGTTATTTTTATTTCTATTTAAAATAATATTATTATAGTAATATAATGACATAAAATAAGTCATTATTATAGTCTAAATTTCATATACCTTTATTATAACTCTAAAATGTAGTTGCTACAAGTTTTCCTTTATTTTTTCTGTCATATACCTTTAATGTTTTATTTAGTTGATTAAATAAATAAAAAGAATATATTTAGCAAAAAAACACATTTTGAGACTGAAATGACGAGTTGGGTACCTAACCCTTCTTAACTCACAACTTAGCCTCTAAACCTTTTTATTCTAGTATATTTAATTTGGTTTTTCTCTATTTAACCATAAAATAGAGGTAGCGATTATGTAAAACATTTTTGAATGCATAATGGGACCAAGCGTATTTCATGCGTTTCGAAGTTTTGAAACAATCCGCTTTTCAGTAGCGGAGACAGATTTGAAACGGGGTTCTCACAATACCATGTTCAAACATGGAACTGGAAACACACCATTCTTGAAGACACAAATTCTTTGAATTAGAATAGCATTGAAACTGTATCAAGATTAATTCCCCATTTTCTGATTATAAAAAGAGAGGGAGAAGGCATGTATATACATAACTAACCGACCCTCAAATACAAACTGACACCCGCTACCCCTTAATAGAAGAAGATTTACACAGAGGTCCCTCAATCCACTTAAATTAGAAAATACAAACTAAGAGAACTAAGAGTGTATTCCACTTTGCTCCCTTGTGTTTCCATGAGGCCTTATTTTCTTCAACATAATACACATACAAAAAAATTGTCATGTTAATATAGATTTTAGAAAATATAAAAAAAATACAATATTGAACAAACTTATCAAATAAAATTAACTATTGATGCTCCCGTGCGTTGCACGTTTTGTACACTAGTATAAAATTATATACTCAATTAAAGTTGAAGAATATACAATTAAAAAGTTTAATATGAAAAAATAAAAAAAATAATAAAAAGTAAAATTAAAAATAGATCACATAAATTTGAAAAATTAATTATAAATTTATTTAGATGTATCTCCTTATTCAGAAAGGGAGGATTGGATATAATTCAACCATCTTCGTCATTCGTTAAGTCAACAATTGATAATAGACATGTGTGCTTCTAAATGATAAAATTTGATAGAGATAATAGTTTCTGATATTTCATACTAATGTAGTAGCTATAAAAAAACGTTGGTTATTGAAAATATAAACATATAAAAATAAATTTTATGTCATCGCATTCTCTTCCTTCTTCATACCTCGCTCTTCTTCTTCTTCATTTTGTGTTTGTGTATTTATGTGTATGATTCAAAATAAATTTACTTTGTGTTTGTGCTACTGTGCATATACTGTTTGATGAAATGTCTAAATATAAATTTGTTCATTTTTAAATACCCTTTTTGAAACTCGATGCATCAATTTTGAATCACAATGTATCATTTGTAAATTGTGATGCATCGACTTAGATGTGAGATGTAGGTAAGATGCATTAATTTTGAATCATATGTTGATTGTGTACATGAAAGTAGAGAGATGAAAGTTTGATACATTATGATTTAAGGCGCGATGCATAAATTAGATTATGTGATTTAAATTGATGAATTGATTAAGTGATCCGTAACGCGCCTTCGGTTCATTAAGAGTTGTAGTCTTTTCACTCTAAAAGTGTCTTTTTAAGTTAAAAAAATATAAAAAACTGTAGCGGTTGAAAATTTTACATAGTTGATGGACCCGAATTTCTCCCTAAAACAAACAACAAAAATAACTAAAAATACTCAAAATTTCATGTTACCTAAATTTCTCAATTTATTCCATCCAAATTATTATTACTTTAATGAACAACAAATATTACTCCAATTAATACCAATCTGGCTCAAAAAAATCTCAAGCACTTGTCATATAAATAAAGAGCTTCTCACTCTCTAACCTAAAAACCCCACCCCCACTCACTCTAACCTATATACACATCGCCTCACTCTCACTCTCAATCTTACTCAATTAAGTCGTCTAAAAGGTCATCTTTCTTATTTTTATAGCATTAAACCTAAGAAATTCTTCTAGTGAACATGAGACAATGACTCTTCATCTCTTCAAACCCTTCGTTTCAAAAATTCATCCGTCGACTTTCCCCAACCAAAATAGAATCAGATCAAACCATTTCGTAGCAAGGTGCGTTAGATTTTTTTTATAAAGTATTCAACTTTATATTTCAATTTTTTTAAAATCTTAGAGCTTAATTTTACTTAGTGAACTTGGAAAAAAAAAAGGCTTATAATAAGATCCGAGTATTTATGCTTCTTTACCTAATTATTTTTTTAAATACGGTTTAAATAAGTCGAGACTTTTTTATATTTTCAGTATTTAACGTTATACCCAAAAAATTTTTTATATTTTGAGTATAGGAAAAAATACAGATATATTTCGAATTTTTAGATTTATATTTTGAAGATCTATTTTTTAAACATTTTTATAATTAAAATACACTTGTTTTAAATCATTTGTATCTAATATAGTTGTTCTCTTCAAAATTGACTTCTTTATAGTCACTAATTTATTTATTTTTCGTCTCTACATTTCAAATTCCTTTGATTTAATTAGATTTTATTTATAAATGTTCATTATTCTGATTTGATAAAACCAAAATTGAGAAATTTGTAGTCACAGTGCATATTAATAAATAAATATATATTGGTTACCAATAAATCTGTATCAGTTTGAAGATCATTAAATTGTATTAAATTTAGCACATACACTTGAACATGAAGTTTATTAAATTATCGTAATTTATTTCCTACATCTTTAATCCTAGACATTGCATATGTTTAAACTATTTATTGATTACAAAGGTACCCTGAGAATTTAATAATTTCACATATATAACTGTTTTCAGTTTATTGTAGCTCCATGATCTCTAGAAAAAAAAAAGAGGACCAAACACATGAGATTCTAAACAATCGAAATAAAAAGAATACAGTAAGCATTACAGGTTGGAAAGATACCTTTATATTGTAAATTATTTATTTTGTACGTAAAACCGTTAAGTTATCTAGGCTTACCATTGGTCTAACTGATGTCTCTAAGCAAAATGAGAAAGGGAGGCATTTTATATAGATTTCTTCTATATTGGTATGTTATCTTCAGTTGTTTTTAGCAATGATGTTCAACAAACAAAATTGTAATAAATTTATAGTGGTTTTATCTTTGAAAACTGCTCGAGAAGAGAAAAGCTAAGGAACTGTCTAACTCTCTTAGGTGTCCAATTACAGCCTAAGAAATTAATCTTCAATGATAATTCATGTAATTGTTTTGATAATTTATTCATTTATCATTCAATTGATAAGCAATTATTAAATTCAACAATTGAAATAAATAATTATTTATTAGCTCATTGAAATTTCAATATAGTTTTAAAAAAATCATAACTATTTTTTATATTACCGGATGTAAATGAGGTTGAAATAGTTTGATATATATGGTTGTTAATTGTCTCAAGTCAAAGAAAGAATGTCAAAAGTTTTCAGATTTATTTATCTAATTAATTTTGATTACAAATTCGTTTCATTTCTCAATACATTAATGACACATATATAATATATAGAAGATTTTTAATATTAATTTTGTACCAAATGATGTCATCTTATGTGTCATATTATTAACATAACTTTTTAATTTATAGTGGTATAAAATGCTAAATAAGATTATTAGCATTGAAACCACATCATTTGACTATTAAATATATAAGTGTTGTCATTTTTAAAAAGTACATTTTGACACAAATTTTCCAAAAAGCGTACTTCTACTTTTATATATGTATATATTTTTGGGGTGGTGTGGAAGAATTATTCTTCCATAATTTTCCATTTTTAGTAGGCCGGCCAAGATAGGTAGGCTGTAGGCACTAGGCAGTGTGTTCTCGAGTTCACGTGTGGACTTTGTAATAACAATTAATTGGTGGACTCTTTCAAACGCTTAAAGAAATACGTACAAATTTTCTTTGTCCTTTTATTTCACATAGAACAAATTAGTTTAGGTATATCAATCACTTGACCAACAAATGTAGTCGGCCTTTATACATACATATATTTTTGTATATATGTGGGTATATATTTATTTATTTATTTATTTTCTAGGTCGTTCCAAGAAATAAAATGACCTTTTAATATTTGTTTGAAAATTAACTTTAATATTTTACCCTTAATTTATTTCTCACATTAGTTGATGACCCCAGTACTCGTACGAGTATCTTTAAAAAATACATAATATTTTAATAATTACAATAAAGTCTTGTTTTTTTTCTTCTTAATTGATATATCGAATCAAACATGACAAATTTAATTTTTTTTGGAAACGGATATGATACGATGGGGGTGGATACAAACAACTCTTAGGTGTCGTTCGGTAGTCAGGATTAAAACCATATATGATTAATAAAGCGAGTTGTCTGATGTTTGGTACGCAATAGGTAATCGAGACTAATAACACGAGTTATCTGGATAAAGTAATTATTCACTCACTATTAATACCAAGGGAGATGGTGGTATTATTAGCGCCCTCACTAAAAAAAATTGGGATTAACATTTGTAATCTCAAAACTACCCCTGATATACAAATGAAGATTAATAGCGAACACTAATAATGCTAGGATTAATAATACTGCTTATCTTTATCCGATTACCAAACAAGTCATTACAGTATAGTCAATACTATCTACTTTTTAAGCATATATACTAGTCAAACCTTCAATAGAGTATACTTTGATCATTTGAATGACTTAAATACGTATTGGGAATGAAGTGACGTTGCCAATTCATTTGGCCGCCCTAAATTGTTGGATATTGCTTCATTACGGAATTCACGCACCATTCTCTCATAAGAAAAATAAAATATAAAAAAACTATGTCCTACAATTCAGTTTTAAATAAATAAATGCAAGTTATTTGATAAAGTTGTAAAAATATGAATTCTAATTTAATGGGTTTTTTTTTGTGGATTGGGAAAAGCTGATCGAGTTCATATGAAACAATTCATTTTGTAAGATGTCTCATGTTCGACTCTCGACTGAGTACAAAATTTCCTCATGTCTTAATGAAAATTTCAACGCTCAATATGGTTTAGAAGTCTCACCGTTGAAAATCGCATAATATTTATTAATATTATTTAATTTATCAAAATACTTGTAAAATTCTCCTATTTTATCCGGTAATACTTCTTCCGTTCCACTCAAATAGTTCATTTTCGAAAAATCTAATAAATAAGATATATACTATTATCATTAGAGTTGATTATAATTACAAAAATATTTAAGTACAGCTAATATGCATATGTGGAGGGTAAAGATAAAAGCAAAAACTTAGGTATAACGAATATTTTTTAGAAGATGGATATATTTAACTGACATATTGTGTGTTCGTAGGTTGAACTGTGATAAAGTATAAATTCGTCTTACACATTAAAAGCTGTAAGACCATTTTATGGGAAACCTACTCAAAAATAAAATATCAGGAAAATTATAAGTATAATTTTTAAAAATGAATGTAAACTAAAAGATCTAAAATAAGATAAATGGATAAAGTATTAGTAGCCGTTAGCATTTAAGGATGTAGAAATTTCATCTTGAAACTAAAGAATAGTCGACGATTTTTCGAAGAATAAGCCCACTTGGACAGACAAAAATGGTCAACTAAAAAATCTAGCTCTTGAAATATGGCCAAGTCATACATCCCCGAAAAGGCGTTTCCTTAGAGCAGCTCCAATGGAGCCAAAGAAAAGGGTTATCTTTTGGATAAACCGGTTGATGTCTCAAACCCACCATTGTGGCTGCTGACTTGGCACTTGAGGTTGATGTATCGTTTGGAATACCCCAACCGGTTGAAGCTTGGTGATGTGGCTTTGTCCACTTGATTTCTCCATTTCAAAGCACAAATTTGACAAAAAAACAAAAAGCATTGAATAAAAAAAAAATGGCAACAAATGACAATGGAAATCATAAAATTTGTAATTTGTAATATTTAAAAAACTGCAAATTGTGTTTTATATTTTTTTAAAAAAAATATACTCACTCCGTTCCACCCAAAGAGTTCTCATTTGAAAAGTCTAATAATTATAAGATATATTAATGTGATTGGAGTTGGTCATAATTACAAAAATACATAATAATAACCAATATACTTACAACACAAGTGAAGTGTAAATATAAAAGATTATAAAAATTGTAAGCATAATTTTTGAATGTAAACTCTTTATGTGAAACGTCTCAAAATAGTATAGTGGACAATTTGCTTGGAACAGAGGGAGTAAATTATAACTTCTCACCTATTACCCAAAATACTGATACTCCCTCTGTGTCAAAATAAGTGTCGTTTTAATAAAGTTTTTTTGTTTCAAAACAAGTGTCATTAAAGTATTTCAAAAAACATTTGTTCATATTTTGTCAAAAGGAAAGAGAAAATACTAAAATAACTTAACTACATTAAAAGAACTTAAATAAGAATATATGAATCTTTTTATAAGTCTCTTTAATTTGTGTGTAAATTATTAAAACGACTCTTATTTTAAACCGGATGGAGTATATGATTGAATGATTGATGAATGATTAAAATGAGATACCGTGACGTAGTCTGAATAACTTGGTCTCCATAAATACACGAGTATTGCATGGTTGTGTTGTGTATATATAGACCTTACGATGTATTCTCTGCTTACAAGTTACAAGTATCAACTTTCTCTAAGAAAAATATCCAAAACTAAAACTAGTCTTCATCTTCTCCAACAAAACCCCTTCCCATTTTAATTTCATCACTCTCGTTTCCTTTAATTTCTTCAAATTCCTACCCTTTTGATCTTCATCCATCGTCGTCGGCTGGTCTATTACTAAAACGCTGGCTAGCTAATCGCAGCCGGGCCTGAGAGTTGTGAGAAATATGGCAAAGTTGAAAGAGCGATCTTTAGAGGTGACGCCCACTTGGGCTGTTGCCGTGGTTTGCTTTGTCTTGCTCGCGATTTCAATTGTAATCGAGCATCTCATTCATCTCATTGCTCATGTAAGTAAAAGTAATAAAACACACACACACACACACATTGATTTCTTTCATCTCATATTTCTCTCTTGTTCGATCTTTCACAGTGGTTAAAAAAGAAACACAAGATTGCTCTCTATGAAGCAGTTGAGAAAGTAAAAGCAGGTACACACACATAATATCATATTGGTAAAAACTTTGGAAGGTGTGGAAAGACTATCTTACCGATATTTCGTGTGAGAGAGTTGGACTCTGTCTAATGGATTACGATCGTAAGAGGGTCTCAAAAGACCTACTCTTTGATATTTATGGTTATTGACATGATAATTTTTCTTTGTTTGTGCAAAAAAAAAAAAAATGGGTGAGAAGAGCTGATGCTGCTGGGGTTCATATCATTGCTACTAACAGTAGGGCAAGGACCCATTTCCAAAATATGTGTTCCCAGAAGTGTTGCCCACTCTTGGCATCCTTGTGAAAACAATGTCGCCGATTCCAAATTCGATGATCCCTGCCTCGACTCGGTAATCGCATAAATCCGCGATCTTTATGTAATTACTTGGAATTTTAACTGTAATTAACAGTAATTTTGATGGGATTAAATTGATTGTATGTTGTGCAGGGAAAAGTGACACTAGTGTCTGCGTATGGAATACACCAGCTGCATATATTCATATTTGTGTTGGCTGTTTTCCATGTTATTTACTGTCTTACCACTCTGGCTTTGGGTAGGCTCAAGGTAATTAATTATATTTAATTAGTTAATTAACCCCCACATATATATATATTCTATTGATTATTATTCAACAATTCTCTGTCCCTCTAACTAAATTTGGCTCACTTATATTTGAAACGCATGCAGATGAGGAAATGGAGGTCGTGGGAAGATGAGACAAAGACGATTGAGTATCAATATTCTCACGGTCAGTCACTCCAGCCAATTCCCGTTACGACTGAGTATTTAATTTTTTTTACAGTTTTTAAATGCCAATATTTCCTCCGTTTTTAAACTATTGTCACGGGTTAGCTTTTTAAGTGTTTTTCAAATGAAAATTTGACATATATTTAATTTTTTTTCAAAATCAAAAGATATATAGTTCGAGTACTCAAAATTTTCAATACTACATATTACTTGTTACGTTAAATTTTAAACTGAAAAACAATCGATTTGACTGAAGCTAGGACAATAATTTAGGAAAGAAACTATATATTTCCTCTTCAAAATTATTATTTATTCATATTCCCGTATTTCCTTTTTGAATTTTCAGACGACCGAAGACTTCTTTTTGACATTATTTAGAAAATACGGTCTTATAAATATATATTTTTAAAACGGATTCCCTTGACCCGACATGCCGTGTGTTGGTAGGTGATCAATTGTGAGTGAGTAGGGTTCTGTCTTACCAATTAGGATATGAAAGAAGGTTTTAACTATTACCATCAATTAGGACATTGCTTCTATAAATAACTTTTACAAATAAAATTTAAAAAAATACGCTCTTGAAAATATTTTGAAGAAAATTACAAAGTAAATCTATTTTTAAATTATTGTTCTGATTTGACGACATTCAAGTAAAATATGGGAGGTATATAGTCTTTTTTATTGAATCTATAAAATAAAAATTCTATTTTTGTATATCTATTTGTTTCAGATCCTGAAAGGTTCAGGTATTCTAGGGAGACCACGTTTGGACGAAGGCATCTGAGTTTTTGGAGCAAGTCACCAACTCTACTCTGGATAGTAAGTTACCCTTCAAACTTCAAATTAATTCGGTTAAATAATAGTCAACAAGGTTGTGACTTGTGAACCGAACCTGCGGTTCTTAAAACCGGGAGAAAACAAACCAAAATTGAACCGTCGTATGCCAGTTTAAGATTCTGATTCCAAATGAGCTAGCCAAACGGTCGGTTCAGTTCTGGTTCCAAACCGTGTTTTTTTAAAACTCTGGATAGTAAATTAGCCTTCAAACTTCATACTATTAATTTGTAGTGTCGTTTTCTCACCTCATAATTGGTTAATAAGTAAGTTTCTCGTAAGACGGTTTTATAGATCTTAATTTATAAGATGAAATTATACTTTAAATCAAATAAAAATGATTCATCTTATAAAAAAAATATATATAAGACAATTTTACATAAATTTTTGAGATGATTAATAATAATCGACATAAGAGGTTGTGAGTTACCGGAAATTAATGCCTCCTTTACATCACATCATGGGACAACCTTATTTATTCTGGCCCAAATGAGCTTTATTATTCATCAACCAAAAGGGAATTAATTGATATTTAATTTATCAAATTGTTATGTTTGGGAAAGGTAAAAAAACAAAAAGGATCCAATTTATAAGTCTAAAAAGTTGAAATAAAGGAATGATGTTGTTGAATGGTCATTGGACTCGTTACAAGTAGAAAATAACATATACTAATTTCCATATGATTGAAATTTTTTTATGTGCATTTTACTATTAAATAACAAAGGGACCACTCAAAAGTCCCACTCGTGGTTTCATATAAATAGCTATAATACGGTGTCATTTTCATGTACCTACCAGCCAAATAATTCCTAGTCCATAATTCCCACTTGTGTATTCTTTTGATTTTAAAGTAACAAATTATTTTTAAATAAATTTGATATATATATATATATATATATATATATATATATATATATATATATAATTTATTTAAATCGAAAATACATAATTCCTAAGATTTTGTGTACTATGAATTACCTATTTTATGATTTTGAAAAATTAAGAAAATACATGCAACACTTTTATTTAAAAAAAATTAGCTTCACTTTTGAAAAAAATCAAAACAAGATAATTATTTGGGAAAATACTAAAGGTCCCACCGAAAAATTCTCAAGTCCAAAAAGTCAAAAAAAAATAATTCGTATCAAAAGTCTCAAAAGCATAATTTAATACTAAAAAGTCAAAAACTTAACATATCTACGAACATTGCATGTTAAAAGCTTTCATTCGATTTAAAAATTTATCTATTTTTAATTTATGATAA